>OX465095.1:59481777-60166777 GCA_949987625.1 Chalcis sispes
TAAATATATCATGAATAAATTCTAAATTATGAAGAACAAGACAACAATTTCGATGCCTTACATTTTCTTTTTATTATATTATGTTGTTGTTTTTTTTTCTTTTAATAATTTTTAATTCAATTTTTAATTCAACTGTGTGGGCATTGGTTCCAAAATCCACTTCTAGTGGTAAAACTATTGAACTTGACTATAGCTATGGATATTGCAGTTTGCTTCTACAATGACGGCGTTGCTTCAATTTTGCACATAATGAAAGCGATGGATTTAGAAATCGGCCCGAACAGCTATGAAATGTGCTTGGAGATTGACAAACGGTGCATAAAGCTTGCAAAGAGATCGTTGTCCGAAGCTGCAAAAGAGTGGAGGATCGCTTTAAAATCCAATAGAAAAGAAATGGAAGAGCAGGACACTAATCTAAAAGGCCAATTATATAGTATGTATGTAGCAGTACATTACAATAGTATGTAGCAGACATTGCGGATTAAAGGTATTGCTACATTTTTCATGACTTTCTATAACTTAAAACTTTAAATGTATTTATCTCAAAACTGCATATTTTAAGTTGGCCGCACCCATAACTCGAACAATTTTCAATTAATTCACTTTAAATTTTAACAAAATCTTTAAAAATATATTGTCTCAATAAGTACGTAGGATTTTTTTTTATACGGCATAATTCTTTTGTTATTAACAATTTTCTGGCGATTTTTTCTGCAAATTTTGCAAGACTGCGTTAACGCGGCACGGCGATGGAGGAGGGGAGGAGATAGCGTTCGGCTAGCGATCGGAATTATACTGAGCCCTCATCGCGTGGAAATCGTGCGTGTGACGTCACGCTTTGTTTTCATTTGCGTGGCCTTAAGATAGTTGAACTTTTAAGCCTATCTTATTGAAACATAATAGAATATTATATTTCAATATGAATTTTAAATTGATTTTCAGGAAATTTAGTGAACGCGAGGGCAACACTTGCCGGGCAATAATTAATACGAATTAATTATTGGTCGAAGTGTTGTCCAATAAGATTTCAATTTTAATTATTAAAATTTGATTTTAATTATTAACGTTTTATTAGATTTTTTTCAGTAAGTTACCGTTTTAAAGTCGATATGGGAAGATATAGAGTAGACTTAGGTAAGTGAAGTATAAAGAGAATAATAGAAAGTAAAGTAGCGAGTGTAGAAAAGAACATTCAGAGAATAGTAGAAAGGAGAATAGAAAAGCGCAGAGATAAGCATTTGGTTTTTCGTGTTAGAGGAAGAAAAAGTTCAGCAGATAAAACTGCAGCGGAGAGGAGAATAAGAAAGCAGCCACAACCTTAGGAAGATAGAGATAGAGACAAAGGCAGAAGTATCGGATGTAGCAGCAAATTTATTTCAATAAATTACTTAATCTTGAGTGAAAGTTCGCGTGTTTTATTTATTTTTTTCCCGCGTTTTTTTCCTTTATTTCATCGTCGTGGATGCTTGCCGCGTTCGTGATCAAATTGGTCTGCGAGAACTGACAATAGAGTCGCTCGGTCCAGCGCTCGTTACAGCGAGGAGTCGGCGATTTTCTGCGAGGTCCTTTTCAATTTATTGTTTTATGTGTTATTAGGGAAAGAAATAATTATTGTGCACGTAGGATCGGACCACCGATCCAGTTTATTATTAGATAAATTAGATTAACATAAATTCTATATCACAAATTATAAAATTTATTAATATTTAAATTTTTTTTGAAAAACTAATTAAAGTCTTAAACATGACGTTTATTTATGTTTACCTTACTTAATATAAACAATGTAAATAAATTTTATAATTATTACTATTAATTAGTATATTAAATTGTAACATCACAATTACACTTTGCAAGAGTATAACTCTAGTAATTTAAGTAAGAAAAAAATATTTTTCTCTTGTGAATAGGTAATTTAGAGTCTCGAAAATTATCTTTAAAAGAAATACGAAAATCTAAAAATATCCTCGTCACTGAAATACTTGGATCATTAAAATCAAAAAACAACGTTATTTTAACAATTTTTAACCAATAAAGATGAGTCTTCTTTTGAATTAAAAAGTATTAAATATCTAGTAAAGAACTTACAATTTTTCAGATTAGTGAAACATTTTTGCAATTGCAATATTATATATTTTAAAGACCATTTTCTTTATATTCAAAAGATTTTTGATATTTCATTGATGCTGTCCTCTAGAACAACTACGACAACTTCGATGAGCTATAATAGCTCTGCCATTACTGTCAGATACTGCCGTATCGGGGGATTTGATTATGAATGATAAAATTAATTTTTGCATACTTTAAATTATATTTAATAAAAGCCCTTTTGTTCCAATTGTTTGACGTATATTGCCTTTTCATACATTTATATTTTTCTAATACTAATGCTTACATTTTTCCACAGAAAATTATATATTTTCAGAAATTATTAATTTTTATTTTAATTTCATAATAATCAATAATAAATCATGTTTCACATCTGTCAACCGTCCTGCGACGGCTTCATTTTTTTTTCTTTTTACCTTTTTTTAATGGTTTAGGAACTGATGAACTACTTTGTTTGTATCTATATAGGGTCTCGCGTATCTCTCGCACATAGACGGCGAAAAAGATAACAATACTTATTATTGTTTAATTTTCTTAAATAATAATTGTATTTTGAGATGAAAAAATATTTCAATATTAAAAAAATAAAATGAGTTTAATTTTTCTTTTTTAAATTGAAGTAAGTTCTAAAACATTTTTGTATTGATTTTATTTAAATTTTATTAAAATATTGTATAGATTAATGAGCTTTTTATTAAAAAAATTTCTAATACTTTAATACCGTGGAAATATATGCAAGTATACGTATTTAAAAAAAAATTAACTTTTTGATATTAATCGCAGTATCGCTGATAACGAATCTTTAACGCAAACTTTTCCAAAGTATACCTTTAAAATCGAAAATCTATTCCGTATACCGCAATGAGGGACATCATCGCGATTCGCTATGAGAAAAGATACAACCGCTCGCTCATCTGCGTTTCTGTACTCGCTTAACTATATACATACATGTAATACACTCGAAATATACAAGTGATCAAGTCGATGGTTGATTGAATAATTGCTTCGAAATTAATCTACGACGTTATTATACGATGACGATGCAATAAACTTGTACCTCAGCGCTGGACGCGAGAGAGAGAGAGAGAGAGAGAGAAAGAGAGAGAGAGAGAAAGAGAGAGAGACGCGCAATGAAGTTTAATTAATTAAGACGCCAGCCGTTAGCGCGCGCGCGTACTCGCACACACGCTCTTACACGTACGTTCACAAACTCACATCGACACTGGATTAATGTCGCCTCTCGTATTTTATACTTTGATTGTATCTATAACCGATCAAAGACGGATAGTTGCTTTCACCACAAGCAACGAAATCAAAATCCGAAATTTTAATATCGCAACAAGCGTTGATAAATTCATAGAAGTTTTATTTCATGAAAAGTATGTAAGTGTATGTTTTACATTATTATATATCCATAATTTGTCGTATATGAATATTTTTTATAATAATTTATTAAAAGAAGATAAACATTTTCATGAATAAGTGTCGGAACTTTAATTGATAAAATTATATTTATAAAAAAAAAAAAATTATTATTTAATAATAATTATAAACTTTAGAAACTTTTACTGTACACAAAGTAACTTTTCATAAAAAATAATATTAATCTCCACAATTTTATACGTATATTCACGAATCGAGGCAAAAATTTATAAATCATTGACAGTAAATTTATCCCAATTTTTCTCAATAAAACGTGTAAAAAAGTAAATGATAGACTTTACAACTGTCATTATTCAAATTTATCGATTAAATTGTTGCTTTATAAGTACGAAGCATTAATTTTCTTTTTGTGACTCAATGCACACACACATACACACACACACATACTTAATTACTTGCGGTATACAGTATAGCAAGGCATCAAAATCGTGACTTTCCACGGTCATAATACAAATTTCTTTGAGCGCGCGCGCGCGCGCACACACGAGGAGAAGTAACTAGCACACGGCGCCGCCGTAGGAAAGCGACGCTGTGAAATACAATTACTCGCTGCGCTGGATACAATTTTCATATCTTCATTATTTAAGGGATCAAATAATAAAAGAGAAGAAACAAAAGCAAATGGAAACATCGAGGACGACTCGATATTGAAACGCAAAAAATTTTTATCCGACTCCCAGCAATAATGCATTCGAATTCAATTTCATAAAGCCTTTTATCGCGAATGAATAATAAAAGGATAAAAATAAATTTTCGATATTCGATTAGCCGGTAGAATTACTATATTTAAAAAATGTTTCAAATTAAATTTGAAAAATAGTTTTCGAAAGATCTAATTTTATCGAACGCAATTGTTAATTTATCAAATATTTATTTTCAAAGTTATCAATTATTAAGCAAAACCTTTTTTATTAAAACCTTTTTTTTTTTTTTTTTTTTTTGTTTTTGTTTTTATAATCATAATGTTTTATTATTTTATTTACTACAAATTTCCAAGAACCTGTTAAAATTTAACTAATAAAAATATCAGATCACAACGGTGCAATATGTATTTATGTTTTCCAATACAAATAATGCATACGTCAATTTTCGATATATGAGCAAATTTTCAAAACTACTGAATTTTATGGACCGACAAAAAATGTAATTTTTTCTAAGGCCCAGTCTTGATACATTAAAATTATATTAAATTTTAGTGAAATTTTAATTATTTTTAATAAACGAGTTAAACTTTTATTTGTATTTTCAATAATTTTTTTTTTTTTTTTTTTTTTTTTTTTTTTTTTTTTTTTTTTTTTTATTGGAAACACACCTTTCAAACTTATTTTATTCGATAGTATACAGGAGACGAACGGGCAATGAGGATAGTTTAAGCTTTGGTATTAAAAAAAAATTATAAACAATTAACTTTCATAATCAAACTTTCTTTAACTAAAAACTACAATTATTAAGATTTCAAACATTTATAAAAACTTAATTCACAAGCGAAACTTTCGATATAAAATTCTTGATTTTTTTGAAAGCTTATCATTATCCGTTTCACCTGATCTAGGCGGACAAAAAGAATGCAACCTATAAATCACAGTTAATCAAAACAATCGTCACAGAAATAAGATGTCGTAGATCCATGTAAAAGAATTATTATACTTCATTGGTCCATTCTTAGCACGTGTCGCATTCGATCCAGTCTTCCACTGGAGATGAAACATATTTATTTTTACACTTAGTTCAAAAGAAGAAATATATTCACTTTCTTTATGAACCTTTTTTCTGAGTTAGGAGTTTTTTCGATGGTCCAAGAGTGGTATCAAACTCAAAAAACACATATTCTTCTTTAAAAGTCTTATATTAAAAGATTTCTCAATTATTCATTTCGCTCGGTTTCGTTTTATCCGCCAATACATTTGTAAACAAAGCACTCGATTACAATTATGCGGATATAGTAATAATGTAAAAATGCTTAGTAATAATAAAGTAAAATGTTACAGAAATTGATGGAAGCATCTAAGCAATTAAATGGTTAATGGTTTAAAAAAAAAATTGACATATAATTAACTTGAAAAATAAATCTTTTTGTAAAAAAATGGAATTTTCATCGTCTTGTATCCATTTAAATCCGTCCGCAACTGACAAATCGCTACTTGTACGTGGCTTAGTTGAGCCTATCACATGAACCTATGTTAGTTTCTTTCCAACAATTACATGATAAAGTAGACGAATTTGTCTTTTTGTTCGACATCTCCGTCTTGCCCGTCTGTCTCCTACATATTAAAAGACATTACTAAAAATAAATTTTAAAATACTTTGCGCGAAATGTAATTTATTTTACAACGCTAAGAAAACAATATAATTTCTTAATACAATCGTATCTTTTTAATGTATTTGAAATATTTTAATCAAAACTTCATAGCTATGGTCAATGCCTCAAAAACAAAAAAAAAAAAACTAACGGAGCAGAGTTTTTACAAAATAACTAAAATTTCTAAGGTTTTGAGAATTCTTTCACATATTATTATTTCAACAAAAAACTTTTTATTCGGTAAATTTAATTTTTTAGAATATAAATGCAAATCGTAATAAAGATTGATCTAAAAAGAAATTGTATTTTTATTAGTAGAACAATACTTAAGGGGGGAAGTCCATGTAGAAGCCCCAAAATCGGTCATTTTTTAATAATATTTTTAACGATGATAAAATAATTTTATTGTTTTTAAATTTTAACACAACTTTAATGAATCTTTTTAGAACACAAAAATAATTTTTTTTTTTTTTTCAATTCAAAATGGTGGCTCAGTATGATTTGTTGTCTGCTGCCTCCGACGCGAGGTCCCAAACTGCTCCAGTTGTCACTCATTAACCGTTGATCTGAAACACAAAAATGAAAGTTGTTTTTTTTTTAGGACATATAAACGGAAAGGATGAACCTATAAAATAAAAAAAAAAGTATAAAATTCAATATAAAATAAACCTTTAAAAAAAAGTCAGAATTTAGGGCTATTTTTTGACATTTTTGACCCCAAAAAAATATTTTATCAACGCGGAATATCTGAAATTTTAGGTTTATCCTTCTGATATTAATGTAAAGAAAGGCCTCGAAAAATTTCAGCCAAATCGGTCAATAACTTTTTGAGTTACAACACGAGCAGTTTTGAAAAATATAGTTTCGAGATAATCGCATTTAAAGTTGAAGTACAGGAAAATGGCCAGTTTTAATTACTTACCGATTAATCGGCAATCCCAGGTCCAACAACAGTCCTTCCTCCTCCTCGAAAAGCTGATTTTCTTCCATTTGTTGTTGCCTGCGAGCTGTACGAGCATCTTTGGTTTCTGAAAGGCTCTTACGATTCTGTCGGGTTATTCGCGCCTCGTCAGTATTATAAGCAAATACTTTAGCATAAGTGCCAATAGTCAAATTCAGAAGGTTCATTATTCTTAATACTGAACTAAAACCTTCATTAAATATCCCAGCAGCAATGTATGCCGAGATTTCAACTACTTTTAGTCCAGAATGCAGATGTTTTGGTGATAATCGCCAAACTGTCGCGTTAAAACTTTCATTCGCGTTCTACGTATATACAGGAACGTAAATGTAGATATATATACTTACATATATACTATAATATAAAGTATTATTTCCGGGTATGGGACAAAAGAAGTTTTTCAAGTTATTATAATGGAGAGAGCCCTTTTGTCTGAAGCGCTCCGACTACCTGGCTCGCTACTTTACAATACGTACTCCGGCCCGCTCCATTATATTAGCTGTAACTTCGTAAATATTCGAGATTTTTTTTTTTCGTCTCGTCAGTACACGCTCAACATAGTATATTTTTAGATTATCGAAAAAAAAAAAAATCGTTACTTGAAAATTCTATATGGACTTCCCCCCTTAACTGGCTTAGAGATAAATAAAATTAGTTATTAAAGAACAATAAAATAACAATGTTGATAGCATTCATAAATTATTTAAATTATATCTAAATAGGAAATTTTCTAAATTCTAAATAATTCATATTATAATAAATCGTCATAAAAAATAAAATGTGTAATACATGAAAATAAAATAAACTGATCATAAAATTGAAAATTAATAAAGGTTTGCAAGTTTTAATAAATTAAAATAAAATAGATGAGTTATAACAATCCTGATAAATATATACGTTTTGAAATAAATAAAAAAAGATTCAAAACATTCTTTTCTACGTGATAAAATGTTGAATTTCCCGAGAACGCGCAAGAAGCGAAGAAATTCGTATATTTCCACAGGCAAAACAGTCTCAAATTTGCCTAAAAATTCACCAGTATAAAAATCCCGTAAGATAAAGGCGCAACAGAGCACACATAACCTAATTCGCAAAATTTTTCATTGCGCAAAATTCTCTCTTGCCTTCTCTCTCCTCTGTCTCTCTGTCTCCTCTCTCTCTCTCTCTCTCTCTCACACACACCCTCTCTCTTTCTCACACTCTCTCTTTCTCTGTCTTACTCTTTCTCTTTTGCATTGAGATCGCCCTTAACGCGACGTTCAATTACACTGAAAAATTCACGGTAATCGAGCAAGTGAAATTGCGGCCCATTGCGAATAGAATACATTTCGCGAGCGACTTTCTTTTACGTTCTCGTGTATGTGTGTACGCGCGCACGCGTTTTTATATGCATGTAAGCCCGAACGATAAAGAGAAAGAAAGAGGAAGGAGTAAAAGAAAGTAAACGAAGAAAGAAGCTTGCCTCTCTCTCTCTCTCTCTCTCTCTCCCGAAAAAAAAAAGAGTCGGGGGAGGGAAGGAAGAAGAAGATACCGTAGGCAGGGGATTTTCGCTAAAACCGTCATTATATGCATTTCGTTCCCAGGCGGCGCGACCTCATCGTTGAAGAACCCAAAATGTTTCACCAGTTCGTTCCCTCCACTATCTCCGTCCTTCTCTTTCTCTTTCTTTTTCTTTGCCCCAGAGCGCCGAGTACTCCCACTGACCGGAGCACATTATATTTTTGCGAGCATTGGTCTTCTCTCTTTCTCTCTCTTTCTCTGTCTCTCTCTCTCTCTCTCACGCTCATCGAGGAGATATAAAAAAATACTTCTGCCTACATTATGCTCGAATAAATGCGTGTATTACGCAGAAGACGTTTACACGTATGAATAAACATTCGATAAAACGACGTGGATGTATTATTGCTAAAGTGTAAAAATAAAAATTACATTGTATTAGGCTGTCCTAATATACAACGATACAAATGTAGCATAAACCGGACGTTACTTTTTACTAAAATAAATTTAAAAATATATACCGAATGTAATCTTAATAAAGAATATGAAATTATAGGTAATTCGAAATTAATAATTATCTAAAAGTTTCAACTAAGTTTTACAAAACGTATTTTATTAGCTTATCGTAAATTACAACTATTTCAGGATAAACTTGTTATACGAATTTATGATTCTTATGAAATAAAAAACAAGTAATTTATTTGAATAAATATTTTATTTATCTTTGAGAATGTTTACAACTCAATGTAAAATGTAATTGAGTTTTCAATTTATAAAAAGTATTCGAACAAACTTAATAAAATGTTTTGGAACGTGTCAAAAATATATATTCCGCGTTAAAGAAAAAAAGACTATATCCTCGCATTATAAAATTTTAAAACTTCAAATACAAAATAGAATATTTTTCAATACTCCTAGCAAGATATTCAATTTCTTAGTAGACTTTTCTTTTCTATAATCAATAAAATACTTTAAAAAATTTTTTTTCAAAATATTAACAAACTTTTTACGCAAAATTAAAATATTCCAAAATATAACGTAAAAAAAAAATTTATTCCCAACGAAAATAAATCATTTTTTTCAATGGTTGTAAAAAAAAAAAAAAAAAAAAAAAAAAAAAAATTGCAATATTCCGCAGCTTAATTATCGTCGTAACAATCCTCGTCGTTAATCCTCGCAAGATGCCTATCTCAGGCATATGAGAAAACGTTATACTTCCACGGGTACACTTATAATCATCGCTCTGATAACGCAGCTGTACGAGCACCAATAGCGCAGCGAAATAATCGTTGCATTCGGGCGCAGCTGCAGCGCAAGCCTCGAGGTGCATACGCGGAGAGAAAACACGGCGCATCGCGATATGACGCCGTGAAAATAGAGAAAGAGAGTGAGAGAGAGAGAGAGAGAGAGACGAAGAGGGAGACTAGGAAGGATACATATATATATATACGTATATGTACACACGGCGACATCGGGACCAGCGCCGGAGATAGAGCGCATCGCGGATATGAAGAAAGACGCGGGCTGCATGGCAAACAACGCGACGGAGAGAGAGAGAGAGAGAGAGAGAGTTGACATTGACGAGTGAGTATACAAGCTCGCGCTCCGAATCGGCGCGAGAGACGCACACACTCCGTGATCCGTTATATACGAGGGGAGGGGGGTGGAGGGAAGGGGAGATAGGGGGAATACCTGCAAAAGACAATGGTACCTGACCCTCTTTCGATGACGACATGCGCGCATGCGAGTAGTAACCAAGCGAGCGAGTCGTAATTGAAAATGCACCTCACACAGGAGAGAAACAGCGAGCGGCTTCTTCTTTTTTCATCTTTATCTTTCTCTCTCTCTCTCTCTCTCTCTCTCTCTTTCTCTCTATTTCTCTGTCTTGAATTTAGCTCTTTTGACAGCGTTTATAGCTGCCCCCAAAGGAGACGATATCAATGCAAGCGCAACATATACTTCTACAGGCGTGCGTACGCGCGCGCGCGCATGTGTGTGTGTGTGTGAACATTCCACGTACACGTATTATATATATATGGTATATATAGCTACGGACAGTTTGTACGTAGATTACGTGCCCCGCACTCGAATCGTAAGCGCAAGCGTTCGCCGCTCTTTTCCTCACTCTTTCTAAAATCTTTTTCTTCGAAAAGGAGAAGAGAGGAAGAAAATAAGCCGAGCATCCACCTAAAGAAAAAAATGAATATGGACGCTCTTACATAGCGGAAAACGTTACGCGCGCAATTACGCGAATGAGCCGCTCTCGCATTGGTCGAATGTTGAATTTTTATCCTCGGTACGTGTACCGATGCAATTGACAAAAGTATAACAAAGCACGGAAAATTTTACCGATTTATCGTGAAATGAAGGAAGAAAGAAAAAAGAAAATATTTATGAACATCGACAGATATCCGGCAAAGAAATTTTTTTTCACATCCTTTCTTTTATTCAATTTACTTTTTGTTTTTTTTTTTGTTTTTTTCCTACTTTTATTTCAAGAAAAAAAAACCTTTGACCGTTGTATCGCGTACATAAAGTTGAAATATTTGCAACGGAAAAAATAAATCAAATTAATTCCGAAAATTTGTATAAATAACTCGCGAGTTTAAAGAGAATTTTTTTCTTTTTTTTCGCGGCTTCGCAGATGGCTATCGTAATTTTTATTTTTAAAATACATATAACGCAAATAAGCCGACAATTTTACATGATTTAACGCTAATCTTTTCTTTTGTTTGAAAATATCTATATCTACAAAGGGATAAATTTTAAACGAATCTCGGTTATCCGCTCTTTTAAATCAATGAACACAACAAAATTAAATAATTATTAGGTAAAAATATATAAAATAAAACCAAAATTATCAAAGTACATATATCGAAAATTGTATTACGGTAATTTGTAATTACCGTATCACGTAATCTACGCGTCTTGGTAAGGTTACTTATTTCGTTTCGAATCTAGTCAATCATAATAATTTTAATCCTCAACTCATTAAAACTGAAACATAGTATGCGAAAGAAAAGTTAAAAAATAAAATATAATAAAATAAATATATATATAAATTTTATATACTTGCTTATATACGTGAACAAGTTATTACATTTCTCATCTTGTGATAAAACGTTAAATTGAGAATTATATCCGCTCTAATTATTAAGCCGAGCGATAAGTTTGAAAGAATTGAAATTAACGATATAATTTATGTTTAATAACATTTTTCAAACAAAAATCACCAGTAAATTTTAATTACACTGTTGCCTAAAACAAAAACAAGGAAAAATTTGGAAATGAAAATACAAAAGCATCGATTAATTTGTATTTAAATGTCTTACAAATTTATGATTTTATTGTTGAATGCGTTGAATAAAATATTTTATGGTATTATTAACAATAGAATATTTATTCGACTAAGAAAAAAAAAGAGAATTTAAATATATTTGTTCGCTCGTAAACAATAAGAGGAAAACCCGAAGGCATGAAAAATCCTTCGAATTTATATTATTATAATTTTACAAAGATCATGTGATCGTATTAAAGGTGTGATCGAATTTGTGTATTGTAATTGAAGCTAGAAAGACTCTTAAGTCGCGTAGACGCGATCGATTTTACTTTCCCGAATATTAGGAAATGCAAAGGACTGCGAGAGACGAGTGACCGTGGCGGATAGACTCTACGACGCAAACTGATTTTTCATACATTTATTATCCGTCTCATCATCATGTCGGAAAAGAGGTAGCGGAGATAAAGAAAAATGTTGCTTTATTTTAGCTAACAAGATCGGCGTCTGCCTTGAACGTGCTCGAAAATCAAAAATGGTTACTAGCGTCATAAAGTGTACGTTCGGACGCTCGTTAGCCTTTCTAGCGTAATAAAATAATAAACACGAAAGTTTAAGGGAAGTTTCTTTGCGAAGGAAAAATCCTATAGAAAGAATACATTGTTTGGAGATAGAAGTTGTGTTCGCAACAAAACGTGAAAAATATTATATTAAAATTTAAAAAGTTCCGAGAAAATATTAAATCTCATGCCAGCGTTGTTAGTCAGTCGGAATGAATCTAAATATTCGAACGGTGTTGATTTTACAAATAGTTTTCCGTGTAATTGTATGTTTTTACGTATTGAAAGAAAACAATATTAATATACTTTCATAATTTAAAGAATTAATAAATCTTACTACCGTACAAATTTTCTGTGAAAAAGTTTATTAATAAGAAGTAAGAAATTTCAGTTTACAAAATAATTTTGATCTTTAATAAAAAATTAAATTAAAACATTACTGATTTAATAATATTTAATTTCATGTATGTTTATATGTAAACTTTGAATAATTAAAATTGTTGTTAAATTTGAAATGGTAATGTGAATTTAATTTAACTTTGTATTTTAAATCATTACTCAATTAAAATATATATAATAATTATATTAGTTAATTAATAACATAAATTACTCTCTTCATTTTATTTCAAAAGATTCTCTCAGAATTTTACTGAAATTATATATACGTTGTCATCTGATATGCAAAACTATTCATTAAATAATAATTCGATTGAATTTCAAATAAACAATAAATAAAATTATAACCACTGAAAGTATGATAATTTTAACTTTAATTTTAAAAATTTGAGTTTGTTTATAAAATTTTTAAACAATAACGTATGCATATATATATATATATTTGTTAATTAATCATAAATAATGACAACAAATGCAAGAAAACAATTTTAATAACGCGCTATTATCAATTATTTTTCTTCATCAAAAAACCATGGACGAAGAATCCAATCCCACGAAAAATTAAACCACGCTCGGGCTTTAATTTCGAGCGCGCGACAAACGATCGTAAAATAATTCGAGCGATAAGAAAAATTAACGAGGTTTTGATTATCCATCGCGACGTATATCTTTTCATCCTTTACATTCTCAGCGTCCGGCAAAGAGTCGTCCGCGCTCTTAACGAGTGTCGCGCTCGCTTATTTTCGGAGCATATATTTATATATATATATACGGGAACGGAGTGTACGACGTCGGACGGTAATCGAGAGAATCGCGAGAACCGAATTTCGCGACGATGCGGGGAATTCGCGAAACGCGTGACCGCGACCAGGACGCGGAGATTTGTGTAATGGGTTTATAATGGATTGCCCGATGAGAAATTCACGACTGCCGATTCAATCCGGATGATGGTTCTGGACCAACGAGCGAGCTTTGTGCGAGTGCATGCGTACGTTACGCTCGTGTGTGTGTGTGTGTGTGTGTGTGTGTATATGTGTGCGTATGCTGCTATAAAAAGAAGAAAGCTAAACAAACTGAAATAATTGCCGAAGTGTGACAATTTTTTAAAATTTTATTATGCGCCAATGAATGAGAACGCAACAATTGTTTCGCGTATTTCTTTGTTGATCGATTGGCTTTCGTTCGTATATGTATTGTTCAATGCTTTTGTCGTTACCTGTTTCATCTCCTAGTGCTGCGAGACATTATGTAACGATAAATTATACATTCTTTATAAGAATTGATTAATCGAAATCAATCAAATTAAATGAATTAAATATTCAATTTTTACATTTATATTATAAAGGTATTTTACGCTTAAGTAATAGGTTATATTTATAATGGAAATATTTATTTATAACATTTCACGTAGCATGATAAATTTAATTAAGTTAAAATAAATGAAAATGAAAAAGGGTTAACAATTATTTCCCGATTTATTAATTTTCTTTTATAAATAAATTTAAAATGAGTTGTTTATACATTTCCCATATATAAATATTGTAATACTTATCGTATCTTTTTTCTGTATTGTTGATACTCAAAAACTACGAAAAAAATATAAAGTACTTTAAAACTAATATTTTATTTGCATATTTATTCAAGATAAATTTATATGTTTTTATAAGAAGCATTTATATATATTAATAAAATTAATGTTACACGAATTAATTTCTTTTATATTGAAAGACTTGTAGATTTTTTATGTTATTCAAGAAATCATGCAAGTTTTATTTAGAATAAAAATATTTCGATAATAAAACATCGGATACCTTTTGCAGTATTAATATGCATAAGTAGATACGTGTCGAGTCGGGCAAGACATGCGCGAGCTGCACCTTATTTACAAAAATAACAAAATGAAATTTCTTTTACATCTTTTTATCCATTATCTTATTATTTATAATGATGCTGTTTGTATAGTCATTGTACAAATTTTTATAAAATTCTTAGATATTTTATTTCTTACTTTCATAAACAGTACATCTTTCTACTTATCTTATTAAAATACAGTTTCCCTACGATGTTCTTTATTTTCATATTTTATTTATGCTTATTTTCTTCAGAATTCGATTCAGTTTTATGAAAATGAATATTTACATTATTGCGAAATTATCATTAAGATATCATTAGAATCGATGACAATTTATATCCTCCAATAGTAATAAAATCTCAACAATTTTCAACTTAAAATTAAACAACTCAAAAATTCTTGCAAATGCATTCGAATAAGTGCACATGGAATAGAGCTCAAGCATTAAGTATAATAAACTTACAGTAATTTTCTTTGAACAAATAATAATAACTCCATGAAAAGCTTCAAAGGACAATCCTTACTAAAAACATGGAGCCATCAAAGATGAAAGAATACACAGCGACGTTTCCATCAAAAACAAGTAAAAAAAAAAAGACGAAAAAAAAAAAAAACAAATGAAAAAGAAAGAAGAAAAAATGTAAAAAATCACGCACGAGATAATCCGAATGAAAATCGCGAGGAGCTATAAATTTTCAGAACTTGAGAGGAGCTTGGGCGCGCTCTAGGTAACGCTCCGTGCGCGTAAATAATCGTATCCCATCGGTCAACCTCACCTATATGAATTTAATTCTAACGACAGCGGATGGATTCGCGCGCGGCAACGGGAACCGAGCGACGCAGCGCAGACGTATACAAAAGAACGGAAGCAAAGGAGAGAGAAGAGACGGGATCTGGTTAGCTCCCGCAACTCATCGAAAAAGACATTTTCCATTTTCAAGATACAGAGCGCTATTGCCGCTCGATGATAAAAAAGCTGCGCGACAACGCTCGGAGAAGCTCCTTCCGAGAAGGACCGAACCGGCGACTCCGGCAGTTTCTCCTTCTGCTGCTGCTGCTGCTACTGCCTCTTCTTCTTCTTCTTCTTCTTCTTCTTCTTCTCCGTCTTCTTCCTCTTCTTCTCTCTGTTTAACGATATGTATAGCCGGCCAAACTTCTTCTTTTCTCCTCTTGCTTAGTCGACTTCTTCTTCTTCTTCTTCTTCTACGATCGGCTTTCGCCTTGTTGTTTACCTCTCTTTTTCTCATTCTCTTCCTCCCTATTTCAGCTTACCATCTCTTTTTGCTTCCTTACTTGTGGATTTTGTCCGCCGTGTCATTCGTATACATATATATCCCTTTACGTCCATTATCGCACGGTCCTTGTCTGTTTCTACCGGTGCGTCGTCGCAACTGCTTCTGCTGCTACTGTTACTAAATTCTTCTTCTTGTCGCGTCTACGCGCTTTTCTTGCTTAATGTGACTCTCTTCTACTCTTTTAATCGCACTTTCCTGCGGTCTATTTCAGCAGCCTCCTCGACGCGCCTTTCCTTTTTCATTACAAAGACCGCAGGTGTATTATTCATCTGTTTTACATTTCACCGCGGGTAATAACTGCGCGCACATAGATGATTTTAGCTTTTTATTACTCTTCTTTAAAATAAAATAATGATTATAATAATAATGAAAAGTTTTAACGTTTATGAGATACAATACAAATATTCATAACGGTTTTACAAATTCATTGATTTTTAGCTTTTACAAACGATAAATAATATAATTTTTTTTTTTTTTTTTTTTATTATTACTGTCATTATTGTATAAAAAATTTTCCCCTCGGCATATCAATGTTAACAAAACTGTCTTAAAAAGCCATTATTGTAATAAGTTTTCGTTGTAATTTTTATCACCTCTAGTAAATAACCAATGTATAAATCCTCTATGCTCGTTCGTACATTTGATCTTAATAAAGAAAATAAAAAGATCATCGCGAATCATCGATACATCCGATTTTTTTCAAAATTTAACGCAAATGTTAAAAACTAACCGCGCAACGCTAATATTTATAGCGGTAAATTATAGTTTATTTTTAGATTTAGAATCATTAAGTGGCAAATCAGTTATAACAATTGAATAAAAATATGTATGTACACGTACACATGTATGGTAAAGATAGGCCAAGATTTGCTATTTCAACCCGATATCTTAACCTCCGATCGTTCCGTATTAAAGGCGTCTTTACATTCGAGTGCTATTCGATATTTTACCTTTATCCATTCTTATAATAAACAGATATATATCTAATCACTAGACTTTTATTCATAATTTTGATCCGATCAAACTGTGGAATGTATAATTTTATTTTTTAATTTAACTTCTTTTATTTATTTATTTATTTATTTAATTTTTTTTTTTTTTTTTATATAATATAAAAATATTGTTATTTTAGTTGTCGTTATTTTTAAATATACTTCGAAAAAATAGTTTTTAATTAAATAAAAATAAATTTTAAATAAATTTTAAACGGCAAATTAAAAATTGCATCTTTTCTACTTTTGTAACGCAGTAGCCATCGCCATAACGTAATCTATAACCTGTAAAAATATTTCACAAAACGCAAGTAAACTAAAAATCCACGCTCGATCTTCACAATTCCTTTCACACAGAAAAACAATCGCCGCTTGCCGGTACACCACAATCTTCTCTCTCTCTCTCTCTCTCTCTTTCTCTCTGAAAGCATCTCAACGTCCTGCAGACATTTAACTCGCGACGCTCGTCCACGTCTCCTCGTGTTAGTCGCGTCCTTCGATTCTAGGCGCGCGGACGATTACGCGGAGACGTACGTGTATCGGTGGCTGCCCTAAAAGGCGCAGTGTCTCGTCGCTCGCCTCCCAGGTTTCGATACATTGTTGCGCGCGCGATTTTTCCGCGAGCTGCCGTCTCGGTTGAAAAAAAAAAAAAAGAAGCGACGACCGAGGTGAGCTCACTCGACGGGTTCGACTAGAAACTCTCGAGATTATTGGTTTCTATCTTTCTCCCTCTCTTTCTCTCTCTCTCTCTCTCTCTCTCTCTCTCGCGCGCGCGCGCGCGCGCGAGAACGCGTGCGTGTACGGTACGTGCGAACGTACGTACGAACGAGAGAGAGAGAATTTTCAGGGAAAGATTACGCTGTATACCTTTAGGGCTGAAGATGATTATGGACGTGCAAATGACGATCTTGAATTTCTTTATTTTTTTTTACTTTTATTTTCTTTACCTTTCTTGTGTTCCACGCTATATTTTGTATTTTTCGCAAAATACATCGTCGAAGTAAAATAAATGTATAATTTTGCGAAAATTTACTTTTGATTGTACACGAGAATACGGATGAGTGAAAATTTATTATCCTTCCTCTCTCTCTCTCTCTCTCTCTCTCTCTCTCTTTCTCTCTTACTCACCCAATTTTTTTCTCTTCCTTTTCTTTTCTAGAAAATTGTTATCGTTTCTCGCGTTTCAAAGCAAGCAAAGCTGTAATAATATTGCCTCAAATTTAGATAATTATTAGAATTTTCGCGTGATTACATATTTATAGAGGGTTGAATATACCAATGGAAATTTTGATTAAATTAAGAGAAGCAGAGAGATAGAAAGAGAAAGAGAGAGAGGCAGAGACAGACAGAGAAAGCAAAGGAAATCCATTGATAAAAGATGTGCGTCGTCGATCGCAAGAAGTTTTAGAAACGTAATAATAAAGTGGAAAAGACCAAGTTAAAGAAATTGAATCCTTACTCTTCCTTTAATAGCAAAATTAATTAAAATATTTTACAATATACATATGAAAAAGTATATCAAATTTATTAATATAATTACTTATATATAAAGTTCGTATACATTAAATTAAATTTGCTTTCAAATTCTGTTTGAGTATTATGAGTAAGAAAAAATTTTCCATTAAAAATTACCAATATATATATATATATATATATATATATATATATATATATATATATATATATATATATATATATATATATATATATAAATTATTATCCATTAGACAATTAATTCTAACAGTTTACTTTTTAGCACCAAAATAATTTTTATAGCCGTCGATATCTTAAAATACAGCAGTAATAATGATCAGCGGATTAAAACGCTCATAAAAAATTTTAAAAACATATGAGAAATTTCTTAGAACATTATTTTAAAAGTCTCAAATCATTAAAGATTACAAGCCATCGATTTCTTTTTAACTGATTATTTTATTGTCGATGAGAATAGAAATTATTTTAAAATACATAATTGCTATAATTAAAGTTGTGAAAATAATTATTTTAATAAGATTAATAAAATTTAAGTTAATCATTACGACTAGACAGCTCAAATAAACGTATCACTTTATGACCCATTTTATTCTACTATTATTTAACCCAACCGCTTTTATTGCGGTATTATAATCGGCCGTAAAACCACTCCTCTGCTTTTTCATTGTTTAATTTCTTTTATTAATTTTACCTGTCAAATACCATTATTAATATTTTGATTTATAACAAATGACACTCGAATAGTACACTGACCCAATTAAATCTAAAAAGTTATAGACATTATATCACTATTTAATTTTTTTTATTCTCTTAATTCCAAACAATGATTATTAGATAACGTTGATATTAATAAGAAATTTTGAAGAATTTTAATTGATTGTCATTCGAATAATTTAATGAACTTCTTCTTATGAATAACAAAAATAAAATAAAACAAAAATGTAAAAAATTCTTTTTTTTTTTTTTTTTTTTTAATTCCTTAAGCGAATCTCAGAAAAAGAATCAATCGCAATAAAAATTCTGTCCGTCGTTAAACTTAAAGTTAATTTCGAATTCAAAGAGCGCGCGTTTACCCCTTAAGCGTTCTTATACAAAATCCCAATCGTAAAAGCAGCTTCTAACCCCGCGCGCTACATTCGCTCGCGAATCCATACACGCGAGTCATAAATCCTCGCGGCAGAGCCGGCAAGGACAAAAGGAAATTAAGCACCGGGAACACCGCGACAGATATCTCAAGAAGGAGAGAAAAAAAAAAAAAGACCGAGGGCAAAAAAAAGAAAGAAAGAAAGAAGAAGTAAAAGAAAAACAAAGAGGAGTGAAAAAAAAACGCAAAAGAATGAAACCGCAGTGGTTGGTGAAGGACACACATCGTATTGGAGCCATTTCGGTAAAAGCGTCGAAGGCGCTTGGCTCTCTTTCTCTCTCTCTCTCTCTCTTTAACTTCGTTTCACTCGAGGCGACGACGAAGACGACGACGGCCGCGGTGGCGGCAACGGCAGAAAGATCGGCTTGGTGTCGTTGCCCTCTGCGCGGCACAAGCGACTGCTGCTGTTGCTGCTGCTGCTGTTGCTGCGAACTGCCGTAGAAAGAGAGAGAGAGAGAGAGGGAGGGAGAGAGAGGAGCGCGTCTTCTCCGCAATCTGCCTCCTTCCTACCTTCTGCTCTTTCTCTGTCTACCCTCGAGCGATGTGTGTATATACATCGCAGCGTGATGCCTTCACGAGAAAAAGAAAGAAAGAGAGGCAGACTATCGGAAATGCCTGGGATATCGGACGCGAATTTTGCGTGCTCACGCGTGCGAGCTCCTGACCCTCTGTGAGAGGTCGGTGTGTTCCTCTTTTATATACATATATATGTATATACATACACACCTTGAGTTTATGAGAGCGCGCTCTTTGACTTATGTGAAATTTGTGACGCAATGTTTGATTATCGTTATAAGCACGATTTTTTGTTTCTTATTTTTTGTTTGCTTTCGAAACGTAATAGATCTTGGGTAATTATAATAATAATTCATATAAACTATTCCAGATCGGCTTTTTCCTTTTTTTTGTTTTTAAATTCTATAATGAGTATAAAAAAAAAAATTTTAATTTCTCCAATATTATAATTACTAAGTTAAAATGTTGAATTAAAAATAACAATATCAAACTAAAATTTGAAGGAAAAAAGTAACACGAAAATGATAAATCTTTTTAAAAAAGTGCATAAGCCTAAAAAAATTTTATTTTCCTATAAACATTGCGCCATTATTTTTGTCAATTTATAAAAACAAAATAAGATTATGTACGGCATAATTAAAAGAAAAATCCGTTAACATAAATCTAAATAAAATTTTAATAGTACCTTTTATGTGGAATTTTCCGACATTTAAATGACCCATATTACATGTCACCCTAAATTAACCGCACTAGTCCATAATTTTACTTGAGGGCTATCGGTAAGTAAAATAGCATTTCTGCTTAGCTTAATATTCGAAATTATCCCTTTTTTAATTTTATTACAGTTTTCGTTTTATAGAAAATAATGAATATAAAAATATCAATTTTACACGTTACTTATAATAATTTTAAATTGAATACTTTAATCAGTTGTTATTTTTTTTGTATTTTATCGGAGTAAAACGAATTTTATAAAAAAAATTTCAGTTATTTTCAACCGAATTTTCAAAATTTTAAATACTTGCATTTATGTGATAAATTTTATAATTAAAAATATTTTAAGTGCGTGAATATCGCTAGAAAATGAATAAATTTTTTAAATTATAAATTGTATTAAATTACACAAATTTTAAATAAAACTTGGTATATTTACTATAAGTATTAAATTTCATAAATTATAACGAAAAATTTTTATAAAATATATTTAATAATGCATCGCTTATATTTTTGTCTTATAAGTAGAAAAAGTCTGTGGAACTATATAAGGCGCATACAGTATTTACGTTATTTAAATAATCTGATAACGTTTTTTAAATTTTCAAGAAATTCCGAATTAGAATTTTATTTCAAAATTTACGAATTCTGTATATTAAATGAGTATATTGATTATCATTTTAATATATTGTAAACACATTATTAATTCGTAATTTTTTCTTCAATCATTATAAAAAATTAAAAACTTTTAAAAGCCCCAATAATTCAATATTCATAATCTTGACTTAAAATTTCATTATTTTATAGACAAATAAAATTTTAAAAATGTTCACGTCAAAATAAGATTTTCTCAAGTTGCTAGAGATTATTTATTAATTGCATATGTTTAGAAATAAAAATTTCTAGTTATATTTTCTTAGCTTTAACGGCATTTTTCCACATTTTCAGGGACAAAAAGAGACCGAATTATGTATTCACACATTATACGGAAGGAGAGAAGCAACGAAAAAGGAACGATTCCTATAAATATTAACAATTAATAAGTCGTACTCCATACAGAGTTAATCTCGTTAAAAAATAATTGTACATTAAGTAGCCGAGTTTGATTACGAGAGCATATGTACATAATAATACGTTTTAATTCAAATACTCAATTAGATCTAAATAGAGAAATGATTGAAGTTTTCAATTAGTTTACCTGTATCCTATATAAATACGAGTAGTTTAAATTTAAATTTATTTCAAAGTAAAACCTGATTATAACCCTGATTATAACTAATGTGATTTTTATTGTAAAATAATTTTCAATTTGATAGGTTTAAATTTTATTAATTTAACGTGATAAAAATTTTTTGAAATTCTCAAGATACTTTTTGAACATTTAGAAGTTTTTTAAACAATTTAATATGAACATAGTCTACAATTAGTCTAACGGACTTATTTATTGCTACTTAATTGCCACTAAATTTGAATTACTAGTGCAATGCTTTTAAGTAGCGAAACAACTGTAATTGATACTTTACTGCGAGAATTTTAATAAAACTCTAAGAATTCTTTAGTTTTAAATTGTATACTAATGTTTTAAAAAAAAAGTAAATGCTTAGATAATTGAAATAAAAGACGATTAAAGTGTCGCTATTTCAAAACTTTGCAACATACCGATTATCACCGATCAAAAGCATTTTTTTTTAATTTCACAAAAAATAATATACAATAAATTGAACTAATGATGCATCAATTATTACCGCATATATAGCATTGGAAGTATACTTATTACGTACAAACTAATCTATATCGTGAAAACAACATATAATCAATAATTGTATCGTATACACTATGTCCAGATAAAACGTTCACAAAGGTCAAGTGTTATATCGTCAAAGTCATAAAATGACGCGAAAGAAAAATAAGAAAAATTTTGTCAATTTAAAAGATAAAGTATAAACTCAAGCATGCAATAAAATCCCAGTAAATCTCCCAGTACATATATAAGCTCTCTCTCTCTGGGTTTGCATCTCCTTCATTCAGAATCGGTTAACCTCCCAACCATTCTCAACGTCACCGGTATACACACATCGTACATCATACCTATCATACCTAGCACGAAAATTCAATTGTGTACAGAGAGAAAGAGAGAGAGAGAGAGAGAGAAGGAGAGAAAAAAGAGAAGAAAAGGAGAATGATAGACTACTTGCAGTTAGGAAAGAAGAAAGGACGAGAATGCGAAGGAAGTGAGAGAGAGAGAGAGCGAGCGAGAAAGAGAGAAAAAAGAAGAGGTGGGGAGATGAAAAGAGAAAGAGAGAGGGAGAGCGAAAGAGAGAGAGAGAGAGAGAGAGAGAGAGAGAGAGAGAGAAAGATCGAAAGGGAAGGGGGAGGGAGGTTAAGGAAAGAATCGAGGAGGTACCTAGTTCTCGCTGGCGCGAGCGAGCGAGCGAGCACCTGTCGTTCCCTCTCTCTTTCCCACTCTCTTAGCGCACGGCGTGTCCTGCTCTCTTTGCGAGGCGCGCGAGACTTGGAGGCTCGTCGTGGCCTAAGTGGACGGGTTATCAGTAGACGCAACATCTCGCTCGCGACAGGAGCGCGCACCGAGCACATCTCTCCTCGTGTGCGAGACCGACCTAGCGAGTTAACAGCGCGGCTTCTTACGCCTGTATACGATCGTTAAAAATAGATAAATATAGAAAAAAAAAAAAAACAAAAAGAAAGAGAGAGAGAGACTGTTTTAACGTTTGTTATAAAAAACAACCGGATGCGCGTGCGCTCGTATTAACGAATTCTCTCTCACGTATATACATACATATATATACGTATATATTATTGTAAATCGAGATCTTAGGCTTCGACTTTGGCGCATCATTAGCGTTAAGATAAATCGCGCGTAACCGCGACATATACTCAGGCGGTAAACAAGCACGTGGACGGACGCGTGTGGCGGCGTGCGCTCTCGTTATCGGACCGTTAACCGAGCAAGCATTATGTGATTGTATTAATATGTATTTACATATGTTTACCGGAACGAATGTATAAAAAGTAAAGAAAAAAATAGAAAAAAAAAAAAAAAAAAACAACAGCAACAACAACAACAAATAATTGAAATAAAATAAGAAGAAGGAAATTTATAGAGAGAGAAAAGAAAGTGCCTCGTGATATCACACCGACTGCGCGGTTCTCTTACCTACTCTCTTTCTCTTCATTTCTGCCCCTCCTCCTCTGGAATCATTGCATTTCGTCGAGGGAATTTCAACAACGCGCCAAGAGAGTAAAAAAAGGAAAAAGAAAGAAATAAGAGAGAGAGAGAGAGAGAGGGAGAGAGAGAAAAAAGGGAAAATCGGTGCGAGCTGCGAAGTATTCGAAGGGAAGCAAGTAGAGAAAAAGGCTGCTGCTGGGTCGTGCCGCCGGCCGGGATGCGGCACGAGGAGCCTGCCTGCACCAGCTAACGCAAGAGGCGCACGCGCCAGATCGCGAGGTAAGCACGATATTTTAAACTATCTTAAACGTTCCAATATTCTTCCTCTTTCTCTCTCCCCTTCACTCTCTCTCTCTCTCTCTCTCTCTCTCTCTCTCTCTCTCTCTCTCTCTCTCTCTCTTTCTTTTTCTTCTTTCACATTAAGCCGCCAGTAAATTGTACCGAGGATTACATTTGCGGTTAGTTTTCATTCAGAATTGCATTGTACTATACTCGTATGTGCATGTCTGTATTATCATCAATGAATCGAGTAAAATTTTATCCAGAAGAATATTTTCGTTCGGAATATATGAAATTTTTTATTTCGGATAAAGAAATATTTTGCAACGGAATTTAAAATATTTTAAAGATATTTTTTATAATAATTAATTACATATAATATTTGAATTATTTTGATTAATCGATTTATCTTTTTAATAACATAAAATTAGCAAAAAAATAAAATAAAATAAAATAAAAAATAAAGTGTAACATATTGATATTTAAAAAAATACATTTTAATCATAAATTTGTCGTATTTTATTTTGAAAATTAAAAAAAA
This sequence comes from Chalcis sispes, assembly GCA_949987625.1. Lineage (NCBI taxonomy): Eukaryota > Metazoa > Arthropoda > Insecta > Hymenoptera > Chalcididae > Chalcis > Chalcis sispes. Next base: position 59,506,331 of record OX465095.1, read on the forward strand.
AAACGGTACGTTAATGTATAAATACATTTAAAAAAAATTATAAATTAAAATCAATTTTAAATTTGCCTGAAAGTATAGTATTTTAAAAAAAATCAAACTTATTTTTTAATAGTAGTTTTAGAAAATATTACATAGCTATGAATGACGTAATTTTATTAAATTTTAGGCATTTAAAGTAATTGTACAAGTGTAATAAAAAAAAAACTTTATAATCTCTATTTTACAATATATTTATCTTTACAGAAATCTAATATTATTCAATAAAATGCAATCATTCGCATGTGATAATTTAAAGTCGGATACAGATAAAACAGCGTTCATACAAGCATCGTTATTTTTTTTTTTTTTTTTTTTTTTTTTTCATTTGACAGGATAGATCATTAAAAAATCCAGAGTTAATTTTCTTTGCCGCATAAATATTCAAAATAATTTTAACGCTCGAATTAACCTCTCCCTCTCCTCTTAGTTGACGTTATGTAACCTTAGCTTAAAGACGAACTTTAACGTGACATTCGTTAAAAAATAGCTGCGGCAGCGGTATAATTTCTATAATCTAGCAGCCTCCCTCATCTTCCTCGCGTCGGTTTTCTCATTCCCCGAACGAGCGGTATATAGCCCGCCACCCCGTCCGTCGACGTAATCGTCGTTGCTCCATCTTAACGCACGATGGAATCAGCTGATCCAAATCTCCTTGGTACACACTTGGCGTGTAATACCGTATGTACATACATTATACACACGCGTACACACACACACACACACACACACTTACATGCTTACTCCGTGAATGTCTACTTTGCTCGCATTACTTGTTGATGATTTTCCTATTTCTCCTTTACGGTGTGTATGCGCGCGCAAGTCAGTCGCACGTGAAAATTTCTCATTAAGAGGACGAAGAGAGAGAGAGAGAGAGAGAGAGAGAGAGAGAGAGGAGACAGAACTCCACGCGAAAATTTTGGCTGCTCTATTCCTGACTTTGTCAAAGTATCGTATTTAACTACATGAGTAAAATTGTCGAGTTGTAGTTGTAAGAAAAAAAAAAGGAGGAAGGAGGTGAGAAGGTTGGGAACTCAATAGACGCAATTACGTTTTTAATATCGCCGAGTTCACCTTCTTTTCACGGCGTTTTTAATTTAACGGGGGCTTGGCTTGAGAAAACCTTCCTATGCTAATTAATTTTGCGGTCTATCTTTTACCGATTAGTAATAAACTTTTTTACAATTATTTGCAATTTGTTTAATTTGAACAATTATTTGAAAAAAAAAAAAAAAAAAACCGTTAAAGTGGTATGTGTAGCTTAAAACGATACTTTGATAAGATTAATTACAAAATCGTTGATAAAATTAATAAAATTTAAAACATTTAGTTTTAGTTTAATTATTTTTTTAATTACCAGTTACCGCCTCACTATTTTATAAAACAGTTAATTACTGTATTTTTATAGCCATTTACGTAAATTTATTTATTTATTTATTTATTTATTTATTTATTTATTTATTTATTTTTTTTTTTTTTTTTTTCTATTTAACGGGAATGACTTTTCTGCACTCCGAGAGATCGAACTAGTTTTTTAGTTTCCTTCTTCAGAGAATCCATCAATAAACATGGTAATGTTCGCTTCTCACGTCTTCTACAATACACGTGTGAAAACAACATTGTTTTTTTTTTTTTTTTTTTTTTTTTTTTTTTTACGTTGACGTTGACGTTGAATTTTCTATTCCCTCTAATTAAAAAGAAAAAAAAAAGAAGAAATTTAAAATAACAATTGAAAATTTCTATGAAAATAAATTTGTACAACGATCCGCCGTTTATTATTCGTAGACAATGCTATGGTGTTATAATCATCTTTGAATTTTTTTTTTTTTTTTGTTATTTTTATTTTTACGACGTAATAAGCAAAATTAATAATTGCGCCATAGACAAGCCATCGAAAGATAATATTAAATAAAGTACCAAACGTCGCATAAGTCATCCATCAAATACCAAACAATAATAATTTTTTTGTTCCTTCCTTCGTACCGTGACTCATCTCACGGAAGATTGACCTCGTACCCTCGACGCTAGAACGATTACCTTTTATTTTCATTGCTTCACCGTTTTGTACACCTATAACTTTCAAAAAGAACAGCTTTAATCGAGCCAATTAATATAATTACATAATAAACACATTTCGCTTATAGAAAAATAATAAAAGAGTGTACCCTTGAGAAAGAAAGAGAGAGAGAAAGCAAGCATTTGTGAACGACTAATAAATACAAACTCAACGGTACATTTGTCTCATATAAAATCGTGCATTAATACAAACGTAAACAGATAATCGAAGCATTCATCCACGAATATTTCGGCGCTTTTAACTGAAATAGAAAATAGAAAACGCGACGTTTGATACGAGTTCGCGTAGTATTTATAGATTTTGTCTATCAATGCAAATGTACAAATGCACGTATGCACATATCGTTTCATTTCGACGGACGTTTGAACCTGAAAGTAAAGAAACTCATCAAAACTTTCTTTGATAATTTTTATATAAATTTATCCAGAATGTTTTTACCAATACTGATAACGACGTTTAAAATAAAATTTTCGTTTGCTTGACAAAGCCTTAATGCACTTAACGCGGATGAACCCAAATTTTATAAAATTTTAACGATATTGTTTTTGAGAAAAAAGATTTTAACAATTCTCGGTGTAGTTATAAGCCGATGTATTGTTCATTTGGTGATTAAATAATTACGAAATTAATGCTGACGAATTTTGAAAAGGCGTTTTTTAAATAAAATATGTCGTTTGTTTGATTTAAATAAAACAGATAACGGTTAAAAAAAAATAAAAAAATAAAATAAAACAAAACAAAAAAATAGGAAAAAACAATGAAAAAAAGAAAGAAAAGAAAAATTGTAATAATTAAATATTCGTTTCACGCTTAGCTTAATATCTTCATTTCAATGAAAATCAAGTTAATTGTTTTAATTCCGTTAGATTGGTATATATTTTTTTTCATTCGCAAAATCGATACTTCAGTCAGGGGTCATCGCTGATTAATTAGCCTCTCAATATTCATGTTATTCTGTAACTGTAATCAAACGCAAAGATTAAAGGTATAAAACGGTTCTTCATAATGTATAATGCAAACATTTCATGCGAAATTGAGAAGCCACGCCAATAAGTATACATGTATTTGTATTCATGTATATATATCTACAAATGCACATATATACACAAGTACAGTGCGTACACTTGCACACGTAAAAGCTATACCCGCGAAGAGCAAACGAGAAAACCATGGTCTCTCTTTCTGTCCCTCTCTCTCTCTCTCTCTCTCTCTCTCTCTCTCTCTCTCACTCGGCAATTATTTGCCATAAATATTGACAAAAGCTTCGCGCGCTCGATTACGCGTAAAGTCTGACACCCGGCAAATATTTAACGAAAATCAGAACACGCTGAATTTCTCTTGGTTAGCTTCGTTCTCGTCTCTCTCTCTCTCTCTCTCTCTCTCTCTTTCTTTCCTGCTCGTTCGCGAGCGCGAAGCGCAGCGTATAAAATCGAGAACGAGAGTGAAACGCCGAGAAGCGAAGAAATATGCAGAGAAAGAAAGAGAGAATATATACGTAGAAACACGCGAGAGAGAGAGAGAGAGAGAGAGAGAGAGAACCAGAGGTAAAGTGGGAGACGTGGCACAACCTCGAAAGTGGAGAGAAATGCATCGGAAGAGAGAGAGAGAAAGAGAGATAGAAAAAATGGAAAAAAGTAGGTGGGGAGAGAATGTGGTCAGGTCGGAAGCTGCTGGCTCTCAAAATTTTCGTGCCGAAGAAAAAGAGGGAGAAAGAGAGAGAGAGAGAGAGAGAGAGAGAGAGAGAACGCGAAAGATGGTATACACCTTCCCAAGTCTCCTCTTCTGCAAGCAGAACTGATGGACCTCCACGTGCTTTACGATCCCCTTATACTCCTCCTTTTTCTCGTCCTTTTCTCTTCTTCCTCCTTTTCTCGTTTACAGCTTCAGGCTTTGAGCCCTTCAAAAGAGAATAAGAAAAGTAAAGAAGAAGAGATACCAGAAGAACGGTTCACTCCTTCATCGCGCATACTTACTCGGAAATTTTAATACTTTTCTCGTTTCTTAAATCCGCCGAGCCGCTGCTTATACTCTTTACTCGTTTTGAATGACTATTTCCAATTGACCATTCGACACGATTGTCGGTATTCGACTTTTCATTTATTATGTCTCACAGCTTGCTAAACAATATATGTGCGTTTCGGCTCATTAAATTTATAGTACACGGCGAGTCTAAACGCGCCTGGACCACCCGTTCTTAAAAATATTCAATCGAACAAAGTTCATCGACTCTCGATTTATTCGGACGATCGGTGCCTTTATTCAAGCGATTCGATATAACAATCGATACAGTTTACTTTTAACAAGCAAGAAAAAAGTCGCGCTTTCGCGAGTTTAATTTTGTCTGTTTGTACACTACATCAATTACTAATAATTTTATAAGGAATAATAGTTTATATAAATCGTTTCGGGAAAGCTTAGAGACGAGAATGAGAAAAAAGAAAAAGTGGCAGAAGCAAAATAAAAGTAAGAAGTGATTCGATTGCGTTTCGAAGGAAATTCTTTAGTTATCGTAAAACACATGTATATGGTATCGAATCGTAAACTTCGTCGTCCACACGTTACTCGTCGATTAGTCGCACAATATAACGCGCCGATTTTATAGGTGAACCAACTGCCGCTGTGCCGATATTCCAGTCTTTAATTGCTTTGGTAACACGCCTCTTGGAATTATTCTCTCTCTCTCTCTCTCTCTCTCTCTCTCTCTCTCTCTTTCTCTCTTTCTTTCTTTTTCTCCTTTTTGTCCACGAGGATGTTTTTGTACGCGCTGACTCTATTTCTCAAAATTCTTTTGGTTCACACGTTCGGATAACTTTTGTACCGCGTTATTCTCGTACTCTTTTACTCTCTCTCCCTCTTTTTTTTTTTTTGTTAATTGGCGATATAAGTTAATTACTATGTTGGTAAATTCGAAAATTTTTTTTATCGGTATTTTTTATTAAACGCGATGTATAATTTATTATGATTAATTTTTTATGAACTGGTTTTTATTGTACTCAAATACCTAAACAAATATAAAAAACATTAAGTCCAAGAAAATTTAAAATTTTTGTTGTTTTATTACTTTAATCGAGTCTTCTTATTTTTTGTATGCTTTTTTTATCTCATCTTATATCTTTAAATGCTGTTATATTTATATATGTGTCAAACTAGTTATAAATAATTAATAAATAGATATGAAAAATATTCAAATAAGTCTATTAAGCTTTTCGATCAAAACAAATTGAATTTGATTCGCGAGTACACGACTTGACAGTCCCTCATAAATATACTATGCAAATTACTTCTATAAAATAATGAATGAAGTAACAACCTATGTGCGAAACATGTTTTAATAACTTTTTACATAGTCATCATTTTCATCAAATACTTAATTTAATCGGTATAACTTAAACTTTTAGGTAGTAGTCAACAGCAAACAACGTATTATCTATATAACTTTTAAAAATATTCAAATTCAATGAAATTAATTTTTTTTTTACGTAATGTTTTAATAAAAAGTGTAATTTTTTCTTTTTTTATTTATATGTATGTAAATCGAATAACTTTATTACAATTATTAATTAACGGTTATTCTAAATTGTTATATAAATATGCTTGTTTTGATCGATAATTCATAGAAGAAATAGACCGAAAATTTAACAAATCAAAGAAGAATAGATACAAAATTTAATAAAAAATTGTTTTAACAAATTCGCGTTACCTTAGAGAATAAATCATTTGATTCCTGCGTCTAAAACCGTCCACACACGCATACGTATTCGCGTGTCATGATGTTATCTCGTTCATTGAACGCACAATTGTGATCCCGTCGACTTTTATGATAGTCGTGTACATAAATATTAAGATTATAATTAAAACATAAAAATAAAATATTGCAATTTCGAAGAATTATTGAATAATTATGCAGTTTTTATATTTAAAAAATATATTATTAATTATAATTCATTGATGTTACTCCGGTTTAAATAATTATTGCACATCTTTACTTAATTAAAAGTAAGATGTTTAAAAACCATATTGCACTTGTTATTTTTTCCGCGCTTCTCTTTCACGTCCATTCGAGTGAACAATTACCTTCCTTAACCAAACAATAATCGCTTCTCCACAGCGCGTCTTCAAACAACAACGAGGAAAAAAAGTAGTTTACTCTTCTCCTAAGAATACAAACCTTTATTACAAACCTATACATACCGATTTTTTTTTTTCTTTCTCAGTTTCTTCTCTCTTTCTCTCACTCAGCCGTTCTCCAAACGAAAGTCACGACTTCGGACAATCCAAGCATCAAAGAAAAGAAAAAAAAAAAAAGAAAAGAAAAGAAAACAGAAAAAATAAAAAAGGAAAAGAAGCACGTCGTGCAAGCAAGCTATCAGCATCAGCCAGTGTCTATGTCTCTCTCTCTCTATATATAGAAAAACAAAAAAAGAGAATCTTCCTCCCTCTCCTTCAAGACACATACGGCCAACGCGATCGCTTGTGCATGTATGCGTTATAACATCCGTGAGACGAGAGATGCCAAATAGCCGCGCGCGAAATTCCATCGACTCGGCCGGTGATTTGTCCGGCTTCTCGAAATCCATTTCCTCCGTTTCCCGCTTGTGTAAGCGCATACCTGTATACATTCATAAGCGTACACGGTGTCACGATTCTTCTTTCCTCCTCCTCTTCCTCTCCGAGAGAAAGAGTTACGACGCGTACGCGCTGGAACAATGAGGCCGCGCGACTCGCGATGTGTATATACGTACACTCGCCTGTACACATATATATACATATATATATATATATATATATACCCACGGTTCTCTTAATTTTCCAGCTCATGCTTCCGTCTCGCTGTCCTCGCTTTTTTCCCTCGCGCACTTCGCGTATACACATACTCGCATATCTCTATACTAGTTCTCTATATTAGTTCTCTCTCCTTCTCGGCGCGCGCTTCTCTCGCATTTCTTCTCCCGTTTGCGTTGTGTTCCTTCGACGACGTTTACTTAAGCGTATTCTTCGGCTCGACTCTCCGCTCTCGAGAATTGAATGCACCGGCGTAATTTGCTTAAGGGGAAAGAACGGACGGGAGATTCATAAAGTGCGCGCGCTCTGGAAACAATAATTTCGAGAAGAAAGCGAAGACCGAGATAGAAAGGAAGAAAAAAATGAAAGAAAAAAGAAGGGGCCATTGGAAAACTCGGTTTCAAGGGAATGAGTATATGGTGTATGGAAACTGACAGAAGCACTTTTCTGAAGACGCGCACGTTTTGCTTTACGTGAGTGTGTGTATGTGTGTGTGTATGTGAGTGTGTGTGTGTGTGTGTGTGTGTGTGTGTGTGTGTGTGTGTGTGTGTGTGTGTGTGTGTTTGTGTGTATATAAGAGCCGAGCAAACGTTGTTGCGTCGTTTTGAGTCTTGAATTACTGCAAACTTTCTCGACAAGGCGATTCTTTTGTATTGCAAACGTCTTTATACGTCTTCCATACATATATCTTTATTATAATGTTCTCTTTTTCCGTTTTATCATTTGTTAAATACGTTTAATTTACTCGAATATAATAAATATTATTCAACGCTTACGGTATTAGAAAAATTCTTTAGCAGCTCTATAAATTATAGATATTTTTTAAGTAAAATTAATCGATGATTCTCTAAGTACTAATAATCGATAATTTTTAATAAGTACTCGATAATAAATGAAGAAATAATTTAAGCTCTATAACATTAACCGAGCAATGCAATTTTACAAATTCCCATTAAGATGCCAACAATTTTAAAGACGAAAAGAATCTCACACATTGAATCGCTGTAATTTCGAAGTGCGTACTTCACTTTAGTAATTTATCGTGCTGTAATAAGTATGAGTAACGCTTTATGCGTATCCTATCGTCCTTTTTTTTAAACTAACCTAATATCAACATCAGCATTTAATCAACCAAAGTGGAAATAAAAAAAAGTTATCGAATGTATTTTTCAAAAAAAAAAAAAAAAAAAATAATAGGGTTTTCGCTTCTAATAACGCAACGGTTAAAAAGTCGAAGAAGTTCCAAGAGCATTTATAACAAAACTATCACGATCCATCTCTCCATCCAATAAATCGCATCCAATTGAATTTCACGAATCTCTCTCTCTCTCTCTCTCTCTCTCTCTCTCGTACGATCGGTACGACTCGCCTCCATTTTTCTTTCCTCGCAAAGTTAAAGAGCGTCTTTCGCTTGGATACCTTGTCTTATATAAACCTCTCCTCGTCACATTCCGGTTAGCGGTGTTCTCCTCTCCACCAAGAAGAGTAAGAGAGAAAGAAAGAGACAGAGAGGAAGAGATAAAGCAGCGCACAACGGTCAGCAGCGGTGCCGAACGCATCTCCGGTATACGCGCTCCCGTGTGTACATGTTTGTGTGTGTGTGTGTGTGTGTGTAACCCACCTGTGCGTCCACAAGTCTTACTCGTACGTCTGTAGAAGTATAGAAGCTCCCGCGCTCGCGCGTTGAAATTGACCGTCATTAATTACGTTTCTCTTCATTGTCCGCGAAAGTGTGATAAGTCCTCTTTCTACATTCAAAAGGGATTACCTTTATACATTGGAGCGTCGTCGGATGTATTCCTTTGGTTTTCTACGGATTGATCGAGCTTACGGTATCGTTATATGCTTGAATACTCGGGGAAGATCGAGAAGTGTAACTTTATCGTATTTTCTGCATAATGAGGAGTGAGGAAGTGTAATGGATATGAATAAACGCTTGATATAGCGCTGTGATTTCCATTAGTTTTTCTTTCTGTTGGCGCAACATTATACAATGTTATTTTAATATTAATCATTGTTATAACTTTCGGAATACGCGACGATAAACATTACTTTATAAATTAATGGATAGTTTGAATAAAAAAAAATAAAAAATTATCGATATGATATCGTTGAGTTCGGATGTTTAAGTAAAGGATAAGGTACGGTAATTCTAGGAGGTAACTTAATGATACGGTAAATATAGTGCTATCTAAAAAATTCAGTTAATTTCCTTTATTTTACTATTATTGACTCTTAAAATTGAAATGGTACTTTAGTCGGAGTGCTAGGCTACATAAGATGTATTATATCTCGATACTTGGAGCTTTTATGAGAAATTTCTCTCTCTATCTCTCTCTGTTTCTCCCCTTATTCTTTACGTGTAAAAATAAATCACGTGCATTACACGATTTATAGCGAAAGACGTTTTATTATAACTGTTGCCTACTTTTCGGAATAAAGATGTTTACCGGCTAATGTTGTTTCTACGCCAACAAAATTTATGTTTATCAATTGTAAGATTAATTAAAAGTTTAACGATTGCAAACGTATATTCAACAAGTGGTGTATAAAAGTTTAAAAATATTTAACGAACCGATTAAAAATTCTCATAAATATTTAAAACTTTGTCGTTTAGATTTTTACGTAATTTTAAAAAGTGTCGATAAAACTCACGCTGCAGGACGATACAATGATAAAATAATACGCAAATGTTTAATATTAATAAGAAGCGATTTCTCATCGATACTCAGAATAAATAAAGCATATCATTTAATATTTATCATGGTTAAAGGCATCGATTTATGACATAACGGCTAAAAAAAATTGACGTTAAAGATGTAAGCATATTATCAAAAGGTACCGCGACCTATTTTTTTACAGTTCAACGGACTTTATTAAGAACAGAATGAAGTAACTTCCTTTATCTCCATCTCTTTCTCTCTTTAGCTAAGTGCTTTTGTAAAAAAGACTTTTCGGTAATATATATATATATATATATATATATATATATACACATCTTTTTGTCTTTTTTCATTCACGCTTCTCCCCGATGTTTTCGCTCTCTGAATTTTCTTTTCACAAAAGATAAGAAGAGAAAGGAAGGATATATAAGGGAATAAGAGCTCCTAACGTTTTTACCGTTAAGTGAAATACACGACGCCCTTCGGATCGAAAGTTTTGTGATCAAGACCAATTTAAGTTCATGATTATCGAAGTTCAAGCGGCGACTTGAAAGTAAATCGAATTCCTTTAAAGCGCACATCGAGACATTTTAATGGGTACGTATTCGTATTATTTAATTTTTAATTCGTTTTACATCATGCAACCTTTCAAAATTTAATTCATTCCCGATAATTAACCATAATTTATCATTAATCGCTGCCTGACGCGAAAAATGAATAATTTATCGTTTGCGTAAGAAATTGTATGCTTTACAAATCAAAAACGCGTCAAATAAATTTTTACGCGAAATATTAATATTTTTAATGTACAGAAGAGGCATGTACCGATGTATTGTAATTAGCGTAACGATTTACATGACGATATGATAATCCGTCAATGTTTGTAGAATGAAAAATTGTACGATTATGTAAATTTTTATAGGATATATCAATCATTTAAAAGTTGCTTTTTACATATTGTACAAAATTTTGAACGAGTGCCACCACAATTTTAAAATTATTGTCACATTAAAACTTTAATTTTCCAATAATTAGTAGTCTACAATATTTAATTAATTTCAAGTTTTATTAAAACGTTTAAAAACTTTTATAATATAACACATGCTCTATTTCCAATTAATAAGGAGATAAATAGATGCACGCAAAAGCCGAGACATAAAAAGCGCAAGAAACATTGTTGAGAATTTTTTTTTTTTAAAAAGCTTACAACCAATTCCAAATCGATAACGCGCCAAATCGACAAACTAGTTCAAGTCTTAAAATAAAATCCGTGAAAGAATACCGCCTTGGCCAGGCTTCAAAGGTAGAAAAAAAATAAAGGAATATAAGAAAGGCAAGGTGAATAAGAATGAAAAAGAGAAAGAGAAAGAGAGAGAGAGAGAGAGAGAGAGAGAGAAAAGTAGTAACATGCACGTCGCGCGACGTGTCGCATTACTTAATTACCAAAGCCAAAAGGTGAGCGCGTGAACGCGCGTAAACACCATTTCATCGCTTGTCGTAAACGGAAGCGCGCGCATACGTAAGGAGCTCATATCGGGACGCACGCGCGCGCTCCCGTCTAAGAATGTTAATAACCTTTTCTTATTCTTCTTTCCCCCCCCCCCTGTCTCTCTCTCTCTCTGTCTTTCTCTTTAGCATGGTATAATATACATATATATGTATACCGCACTCGGAAGGTTACTTGGCTTTTTTCCATTCGAATTTGCATCGAAATATTCGAACGTGCACACGCTTCTCTCTCTCTCTCTCTCTCTCCTCTCTTTCTCTCTCTACAGCCTATTGGGAACTCGGTAACTCTCCGCGGGCGTTTAACGGCTTTTTTTTCTCCGTCTCTCTTTCTCTCTATATTTCTCGGCGTCTACTCTAGCGCTCAGGTGTCGCGCAAGTCCCGAGTTCTTGCGCACATCGGGAAAAATATTTAGCGCGAGAGGCACTTGACCCTTCGACCGAATCGCTACCGATGCTAATGAGTTTTGTGTCTGTGTCAACCTCGTGTACTTACCGGCTGTCTGGTTTGTTCGGACCGGCAAAGAATGTTGGGTTGGACTCCGGATGTCGTGGATTCTAAGAATGTCTTTTTTTTTTTTTTCAACACTTTGCCTTTTGCTTTCGAATTAATGAACTTTAAAAGTACGTATAACATTTTAAAATAAAAAAAAATTAAAAAAAAAAAACGTATTCGGAATGCAATATTTTTATTTCTTTTTAATCAAAAGTGAATAATATTTGTAATTAAATGTCATTTGTCATACATAATATTGTGTTATAAAAACTTTTATTTACATTTTTGCTATAAATTTTCAAACGCACAATAAATTATTCGTAATTAATAGAAAATTTGTTATCGTATAAATTTAAAGGATGCGAAAAATAGATTTTACTATGTTTTCACGGTCCTAACTTATATGAACGCGACTTATTTTGACGAATATCTGTAGAGGCTCCTTATATCTTAGAGGCTCCTTCCCTTTTATCAAAGCATGTAAAATTTTTACCGATAAAGCATAAATTTCTGTCTTGATTTTATACATCATATAAAAATCGTGGATATAAATCATTGTTAGTAAGCTCGATAAAAAGGGCTTACTTTTTGATATCATTCTTTTTATGTTTACCATGTTTATTCGATAGAAGATTTATTTTTAACGTTGAAGCTCGCGTGTAATAGAGATTTAATAGCTTATCGGATAAAAGTTTTTTAAAAACTTCTTAAACTTGAATTAAAAAAGTCTCCCGCATCGAGCATGAAATTAAACGATGTCAAAGCTGAATGGAAAAACTCTTTAAAATCGTGCAAATAACAATTATTATTATTTTTTTACATAATAAATCATTGAATTAAAAAAAAAAGAAAAAAATCATTTTAATTACATTATTTCTCAATCGTATGCAATTTTCTTAATCTATGCTTTTTCATATTTTTATTAAATTACAATAAATTTATCTTGTTGAATTAAACTGATAACATACCATAGATAATATTGTTTAGAATAAAATGGTTTTTATAAAATTTAATATGAATTATAATGTTAACGTACCATTAAATTAAATTAAATTCTTACTTACATCAAAGGTTAAACATTCGTTAAAGTTCAAGATCATATCGTATCCCGTTAACAAAGTATTTAATCCGTATTTATTCACTTGTGTAAAGAAGTTCAACGTTTACTTTAGGTAACAAAGCCCACTGAAATTACAATCGTGTAATGTTTGTACAGCAACTTCAATTTTCAATTTATAATTTTTGTTGCTTGTTGATTTATTCTCGTATACGATTTTATATGTCATTTCAATTTTTGTTTCAATAAAATTCAACAATAAAAAGTTATAAATTGTTATTGTAAATTTGTTTGTACACAAGTATTTATCGACTTGACATTCGACGTTTTACTTTTATATTTTCTTTTTATTAAAAAAAAAGCAGTATTATTATTTAGATTTCTTTTCTATGTATATACTTTTCATTAAAAAAAAAAAAAATACTTTTTACTCAATTTACAAACAATTTAAAAATTTTGACGTTTTAAAATCAAACTTATTTGTTTATCCATGCATTTCGTATAAAAGACACATTAACTTAATATTCAATAAAATAAAAATGCTACCACCGTGCCATTTGACACACTTATAATCCATGCGCTTGTAAACAATTTCATTAAAAAAGAAAAAGAGAAAAAATAGTCCTCGTGCCAAGTTTAAACGTAAACTTCATAAAAATCTCGCAATCTCATAATAACAACGAAATTCATCAAACGGACTACGAAAAACCTCCATGCTGCTACCACCTTTTCTCTAAACTACAACAACGCTGCGAATATATCGTATAAAATGTGCAATATGAAACATTGCTCTCGCTCGCGCTAATCTGGTAAATGAGCAGCCCCGGATGGATAGAGAGGTAGGGGAGAGGATGTATTATTGAGCGTAGGTCTGTACAGCTCTTTGAAAGAAATCGCAGCCGAGAATGCCCGCGTCCGGAAACCAACGAGTATCCACGAAGACCGAAGCCGTGTTCTGGACTTAAGCCAGAATGGCGTTCGGCGATTCTTGCGGTATTATACCGCATGCACATAAGCGACGCGTACGGACTTTTTTAAAATTTCGATCGCGTATATAGATGTATTATCGGTGTATTCGTACACCGGATAACTGGTAATCTTAGACATAAAATTATGGGGTTGATTCCGCTTGACTTTAAGAGGAACCGGGAAATGACGAAGTGCCGTTGTAGTACCTAATTTGTTTATTTGTCGACTTGATCATCTGAAAATTTCTATACAATAAGAGGCAATTTATATAAAAGATGCGTCAACAATATTTTATCTTAAAATAATGTAATTTTAATAAGTAAACCGATCTCCATTCTTACAATTTAATTAAAGTATCACCGTGATTGAGAAAAATTTGTTTATTTATTTATTTTTTTTTTTTTCTAATTAAAAAAGAAAAGGACCATTTTTTAAAATAATTAAGCATAGAAATTGAGGGAAAAATATATTAAATCGATAAATAAAAAAAAATAAGATTTCAATTTTAAAGATTTAATAAACTTTTATATTAATTTTATTGAACTAACCGTAAAAGATGTAGTATAAAAGATTAGGGACGAATTTTAAAAATATATTCGTTTTTTAATCCACAACCGGTCATAACTTCATATTAATCAAAGCTAGAAAAATATTTCAATCATGCAAATTGAAGATCTCTTTATTGCCTGTCATATCAATTTACTATTATTCATCTCGGACTTATATTGCTTAACCTATTTTTAACAGGAAGTAATAAACTTGTAAACTATTACTGTAAACTAAATTTTTATTTTTCCAAGTGGCATAAAAACTTCAACTAAAATAAATCCAGTGACACAAATTTATTATCATCGATTAAGTTTTTTATTTTGAATTTTTTTTTGTTTTTTTTTTTTTTCTTTTATTATTAATTTAAAAATCGTAAACGATTTATAACTTCGTCAAAAATTTTTTTTACCGCTGTTTCCATATCCGATTGAAATTAAAATTGTCAATCCATTTAAGATATTAATAAAGCGTCATTTATTCGATCGAGAGAGTCAATTTTTTAAATTAAAGTGTAAAAAAATCCTGAATGTTTTGCCGTATATTGTTATAATCCATTTCAATTTTGGCGAATTATTGAATCGAAAGTATATAGCGACTCGACTAAAACAGATTAATTCTCTTGATATTCAACCGATAGATGATCGATAATAATTTTTTAATAAAATGCTTATAATTAAACGGAGAATCGAAAAAGGAAATAAAAAAGAAGAAGAAAAAGCAGTATAATGCGAGAGAAAGAGTAACAGTACGTGGATAAGATGGCAATTTAATATGTTTTATTCTCGCGCGCTGATTATCGATAGGCGCCAGATAATAAAAGCCCGCTTCCATACGTAATTTCCGGCCGGGCATTAATTAGAAGCTAATGAAGCAATTTTTATTAGATTTCGCCGCTCCGATTAGCCGTGGTGAACGAGGAAGTGCTCTTAGCCTACATAATACGCTTAATAAAATTTCTTAGCCGAGTCTGCTACTTTGCTTTAAACTTCGTTGCATAATTTCAAGCATTCTGACCTGAAATTTATAATTGAATGCATTTATTTTGGGTACTTTCGCCCCTACTTCTTCTTCTTCTTCTTCTTCTTCTTCTTCTTCTTTTGTACAAAATAATTTTAAATTTTATGCAACCAGAATAAAAGGATTATAATAACGAAAAATTTTAACATTTAGTGTCGATGAAATTATTTATTATTCTATAATTACTAATTAAAATAGTCAACTGGCGATTTCGATTATAGCTCATACTATAAATAAAGAAAAAACTATCAATTTCAGCTATAATTAATCGATATCGTCGATTAGTTTTATTAATAATCACTTTCATTGCATTAGTTATGCTATGCATATATTAATTTTAAACAAATATTATTGGAACGCCGCGGCGCTCGAATCAAATTTACTTTCAACATAAACAATAATTGTTATTTAACGATTCGGTATATTAATGAATTTCTCGCTCTAATAAAAGCACGACTGGATGATAAATTTTCAATTTATAACATTGCGCGTGAAAAAAGAGAAAGAAAAATAAAAAAAAAAAAAATCAGCGTTAACTATAATTTTATCCACTTAAAAGCGTTCATGCAAAATATTATTCAAATTCTCTATAAACGTCTAACACAGAAACCTCCTTGAAGCCTCCTATGCAGATCATCACTTTCCTGAATAAGCGAAGTAAACCTCGTTCGAAAGGTGCCGCTCCACCCACTATGCGCGTTGAAAAAAAAAAGAAAGATAGATAGAGGAAAAGAGATAGAGAAAAAAAAGAGTCCACGTCCACGCTGACCAACGGTAGCAGTCGGTGTGCATTAGCCGCATTTTTGCTAAAACGGTGTCCTAGATATTTACGCACGAGAGAGAGAGAGAGAGAGAGAGAGAGAGAGAGACAGACAGAGAGAGCGTGTATACGTAAATATATGCGCAAAACGCAACGCAGCCGAGAGCGATGACTATACGGTAAAGAAAGAGAAAGAAGAAGTTGTTGGAGAACCGAGGAAAATTGTATGACGCAAGCGAACCGCCGCTCTTTCTCCTTCTCTCTCCCACGTAACGCGTACACTCTCGAACGATCAAGTGCAAGGTCGAGCTCCTTTCCTCTCTCTCTCTCTCTCTCTTTACGCTCTACCTGTACCGTATAAACACGGCCAAGCGATTGTTTCCTTTGACTTCCGGCCCCCGAGTGCATGCGCGAGCTCGAGTTGAGTCGTTACCCTTACGCAATGTGTGTATACATTTAACACCGCATTGTACATGTCTATATATACATATACATATGTATTTATAACCAACAGTTATTCCGTCTCCGTAACCGCGAGACTTACCTTTGTAATTGACAGCTCGTCGAGAGAAAAGTTGAGTATTGTCGTTGTAGGCGTTTAAGCTCGACACTGAAATGTATCTAGTTTTTTCATATCTTTTATGTGTGTATATATATATATATATATATATATATATATACATATATATAAGATATGTAAACGTGATTAATTTATGCATAATAAATAAAATTTTAAGTGTAATATGAAAGGTTATGTAAAAAATAGAACTTATTTAACAGAGTAAGAAAAATAGTAGGTTTGTTGAAATTTATGAGTTGACGAAAAATTACCATTCACGGCTCTATAGTTTTGTTATTATTCTAAACATAGTATCGTAATTTTATGTTGCACTAAATACTGCGTTTAATTCATCAAAACGTTTTCTCTTCGTTTTAAATTTAGCGAAAAATAGTTTTTTTAGAAATAAATTTAAATAACGCTTATAGAATATATTAAAAAATGACAAATTCTTTACCAATTTTTTTTTTTTTTTTTTTTTTTTTTTAATTAACCTATAATAATTTAATAAAATTTCTCCTTCAATTTAATGATATTGAAATTTTATTTTTACGAAGATTAATCTACGAGTATATTTATATTATGTAATGTGAACCACCTCTTAATCGTTTATTTTTTATGTACTAATATTTGATATTAAATTTTGCTACCGTATTTAAAATTAAATCACAAATCGTTCAACCCCAAATCGAGCCAAGATCAAAAGCATATTATTAAAGCTAATTTATAATTTTCAAAATATTTCAAATATTTTAATAAAGGCAAACTAGAAATAGCAAACGTTATTCCGATACATTTAATGCTCACTTTGATGAAACTCTTAAAAATCGAAATAAATTTTTTATTTTATTTGAGTAAAAATATTCAATTCTATCTTTTTTTCGAAGTTATCGTAAAATTTCTTTGCTTGTATGTTGATACGAATTATAAATAAAACATTGCAAAATCTAGAAAATAAATGTTTACTGGTCGTTGTTATAGCCGAAAATTTATTCCACTAAACTAATAAAAAAATTTAGCTTCGAAATTCTTAAAATACTGCATCGATCTGTTCAATTTAAAACGCCAGTATTAAATGATCCTTGCAACCCAATAAATAATTGATTATTACTTTATAAACAGTCGCTTACAACATATATATATATATATATATACACACGCGCGTATACTCTAAAAAGAGAAATTTAAAAACGTCTGTCATTGAGCGAAAACTCGAGTCGAAATGAATGAAAGAAAGAAAGAGAGAGACAAGCCCTCCGGTAAATCGAGTGCGTCATCCTCGTCGAAAGGTCACGCACCTGCCATTCACATGGCCGCCTCGACGTAAGCGTTAAAATTCACGCGGTTATATATATATATACATCTACGTAAACGTATACCTTTCGTTTCTTTAATTTCTCTCTCTTCTTTTTCTCATTATTATATCAACCGTTTACTTTCTTCTCTCGTTATGACGAGAGCGAGGGGAAGAACAAGAAGAAAAAAAAAAGCATCACGTTTATATACAAAAGCATATGCATGTATATAAATGCACTGGGGAATTATTAGCGTGGGATCGTATTTATATATATGAGTGAAAAACACCGTTACCAGGAGCGACACGGGGGCCTACTTGTTTGAGTGCATATACCGCGCGCCTGCACGAACACATACACACGTATCACGAGTCTATAACCCGAAGCGCATACGAAACATTCCAGGAATGTATTGTGTCCTGGGAACTGCGAGCGAGTCTCTTGCAGTATGTATATATATATACAGTCAATACGTGAAGCCTCTTATGCTTTGGTTTTTCTTCTTATATACCTTTATCTCCTTCTTATCCTCGTCTCTTTCGACTCGGCGTTTGTCCGTCTGTCATTCGACGACACCGTAACGATGCAGCTCGAAATTCGTCGGCTTCGTCTCTGCAGGTGAATAAAGAGAATAACGACGACGGACTTTCTCGTCTCGCGATTGTGAGTGAAAAAAAAGCGAGACGGAGAAAATACGTCGCGATGCGCATATGGATGGGAATTATCGTCGAGAGCGAATAAGATCTCGTGTTTTCTTAGCTGCGATTATACTTACTGATCGAGCGTTAATAAATTTATAATGTTTTGATTGTACGGAATTATTTTATAAATAAGATTTTACTCGAAGACTTTGAAATCAAGTTCGGACAATTTATCTTTCTTTAACGGTACCCGTAAATAAATGTTAACACATGTGCGTTAATAAATTTTACGACTTTGAAAAAGTAAAGTATTAAAAAACAATTTAAGGAAAAAGATTTAACAATATTTTTAATAAATAAATCTATAAATGTTAAATTACCCGCAAATTTGAAATTTGTTACCATTTTTTTGTTTTAAGGTAAAAAAAAAAAAAAAAAAAAAACAGGTATTTTTAACAGGGAGACACTAGATCACTAAAAACATGAAGGCCGCACGGTTAATAAATTTTAATCGGCACGATAAGTTAACACTTTCCAGAAGTACAGTTGTCCCGAAATTTATCTTTGTATCCGGTTTGAACGTTGAATAAAAAAAAAAAAAAAAAATATATAAAACAAAAATCCTGTTATACCATCGAAGTGTCGTAACTTTGATTACTTCGTTACAGAAACAATTTACATTTCCCATAATGATCATTTAAATCGACGATTACATTTTTAACTTACGCGCCGAAATTCTTGTGATTAAATTAACGAGCGCGAGTCTAGTATATTTTGACCTTAGATTAATCGGATTTTATTCTCGATTTTCGAGACATTGGTAATTTTATAAAATAATAATGCGATAATATAATAATACGATTCAAAATACTAACGGAAAGTTTAGAATAATAGATTTTTGAGAGATTTAAAGTTAACAAGCAGACGATTAAAATTTTTAATCAATACGAAAATACAGTTTCATTATAATAATTAACAATTTGTATCGTTAATTAAAGTTCATTTAAAGTTCATTTTCTTGGATTATTTGCCCCCTTATGTTTTAAATTAAGGTTTCAATCTTCAATTCATTGTAAATTTTATAATAAATTTTTTACCATTAAAATTGCATAATCTCAACTTTGCTTACTCGTTCGAGTTTCATTGTATTCTTCTTTTTATCCTTCATTCTTACCACCGATGTTTCTCTTTTTTTTTTATTCCATCATTGTTTCCCGTGTATCTCCTTTACCTCAACGATATATACAGCAACTGCTAGTTTGTAATTCACGCGGCGACTTCTGCGTTTTTTTTGCCTCTTTCTTTTTATTTCTTTGTAACATTGTTCTTATTTCATATTTACTTTTTCGTATTATCTTTTACATCTTATTCAAATGTTAGCTCTATTATGTAAATTATTAAAATTGCTAAAAGAAATTGGAAATAATGACATTTTACGTGAAATAAAATTTTAATTTTATCATTATCGATTGATAATTTTCTTTATGTTATTGTTATGCATTTTTAAAATTTTGCACAATTCAAAGTTTTGATTGTTTAAAAAAATTTTTTTATAAATAAAACAATTTATAGGAATGATATAAACCGAATGAAATGAGATATCGAACGAGACGTCGGAATTCGATAAATTTTTACTTTTGAGATAATCCCGTAGTATCAAATTTCACAATTAGAAATTAATTTAATAACACCTGAGAACATTCTCGAGTAAGTTTCTGGCTCATTTCGCGTAAACGCAATAAATCCATCGAATTCCAAGAAATTAAATTAATTTTTTCTCCCATCCATCAATCTCCATCTTCCTTCTTCGATTTCAAAAACAAATTCGTCCCTTATCGAAATAACGCGACACGCGATATTATATCGTTTAAGCTTCATTCTCTTTTTATGCAGGTAATTAATTATTGACTTGGCGTAACGAAAAACTCGCTTTTTCACTCGCTACTCGTGTAATAGCGCACACCCGCAGACCCGAAGCGATTAAATTTAATCAGCTATTTATTTAAAATGGCGCAAGCGAAAATTGTTGCTCTCGCGAAGTCCGATCCTTCTAAAAAATTTTATATAGAACGTTTTGCGATTGCTTGCGAGAATCATTGATCGATCGAAATTGAGTTGGGATTGGACCTTTGGAAGATATTTTCTTTAAACGAGAGTCAGAGGAAATAATTTTTTTCGAATAGAAATGAATATTTAAAGTTAGAACTTTAAAATTTTTTTATTTCAAAGTAAATAACAGCCAATATGAATTATTTTGAATTATTTTTGATAATTTAAATAATAAAAATTTTTAGACGAGATTAAACAATTTATTTGATAAACGACGTGCCATTGAAAAATATCCGATTTCAATTTTGATAAAAGAGAACGTATTGGAATATACGAGAACGGGATTGGAAAAAAAGCCTTCGTTATTTTTAATTACCGTGCAAAACATAATTACGGTGCGCGTTTTACCCTATTAAATTTTCATTCGAGTTATTTTTTAAAATAACGTACTTGATTTTTTACAACGCCCACCGAAAACTTAATAAAATAAATATTTTTCATCTTAAAAATGTACGTCCGGCTCGAGAAATCCTTATCTTATTTAATTCGAAGTCATGGAATTTAAATGATGTAGCTCAGGATTCTTCATTTTTTTATTCGTTGTCGTATAATATACTGTATCCTAAATACGAAAAATCACTAAACTTGCGCGTCAATATTTTGTAAAAGCAAAAATTATTTTTGTAAAAAAAAAAAAAAAAAAAAAACAGTATCGGTATCGACGAATCTCGATGTGGCGCATTGAAATAAAAAGAAAAGAAAAAAAAAAAATAGCATTGCCTTACAGTGGATATTCCGTGTATGAAAGTAGTATAGCCATTAACGTAGAACTTATAACTCGTACAAAATAAAACTCAGCAGTCTTTTACAATGCAAATGATCCCACGTATTATCCATAACTTTCTAACACCATTACGGTCACGAAAATCGTATTTTTCCTCGTTCGAATGCAACGTAAGGTAAAAAATTCTCGAATCCGCTATGTGCATGTACATACATGTCAGATACAAAGACAGAAAAAGAAGGGGAGAGAAAGAAAGAAAGAGAGAGAGAGAGAGAGAGAGAGAGAGAGAGAGAGAGAGAGACACACACACACACACACACAAGTACAAATTAATCTTAAATATTAAAGCGTACAATCGCTCGGTCGCTATGCAATCCGCAGAAAAGATCGCGAATTCGTATCTCGAGGCTCGCTCTCGATATTATATATATATATATATATATATATATATATATATATATATATATATATATATATATATATATATATATAACACAGCAGCTCTTCGATTCTTTATTACCCAAGTGTCCGGACCACCCGTACTCTCGCCGTGAACGCGCTCCCCGAGCACACGTTCTATATAGAAATTCGCGGACGCTCGGGCTCGCGCGCGCTGTGACGCGGCCGGACCGAAGCCCGAAAATTATGTAACGGTATCGTAAATTATGCAAGCGGTTTTACACACATATATATATATATATGTACACAGAACGAGAGACACGTACGACGTGATAAAACTGCCCGTTCAATATTTGATACGATATAGGCGGAGAAGATGAGAAGGTAGAAGAGACTAGATAAAGATCTGAGCCGTGCGACGCGAACGGCCCAAACTATACCTCTGTATATGTGTGCGTATGTGTGTATGCATGTTTGCACAGATGCGCAATGCAAATATGTACGGGCAAAGCGAAGATGGAAGAGAGAAAGAAGATGAGCGGCGAGTTTAACTGTATATACGTGTACGTGAACGTGTATATGTATATGCATACACACACAAACACAAATACACACACATACCCACGATCGAGGTGAATTCCTCGATCTCGTCTGGTTTTTCGGTGTGTATCATTCAAATAAGCGCGTCCGCGCGCTCGCGAGCTACGTAAGTACGGCTTCATTTACACAAGCGCGGCTCCTCACCATTAAATCGGAATTCCATGCGAGGCCGAGAAATCGAAAGATAAACGAAAAAATATAAAAAACAAAGAAGACGAAGAATAAAAGAAAGAAAAATACAAAAAAAAAAAAAAAAAAAGAAACGAAAAAGCCGTGAGGATATGAAAAATAAAATGAGTCGAAAAGGATCTCGCGTCGTCGCTTCTAATTTGGGAATAAATTAACATCTAATTAGCGCGCGCTCGCGTTCCTTTCATCGGTTAAGCCCGAAAAAGGTTTCTTCCGCGTTGTAAACGACGGCTCTCGTGTAGACCGGATCGCCGAAAGAATTCGATGCACGAAGCGCGAGGAACGCGCCGCCGGGCGTTAAAAGCCGCCGATTTCGACGCCTTGGTATTTCGCGAAAACCCCGAGTAAGCGTGAAATTAGCGCCTTCGTTGTCGTTCTCGTTGTCGTACCAAGAAAAAAAAAAAAAAAAAAAAAAAAAAAAACGGTCTCGTATAATACCTCGTACATTTTTTTACGACGAAATTACGAGTACGAGTGCCGATTTTATTTGAGATATCCTAATTATCCACTTTTCATTGAGATTAAAAAAAAAAAAAAAAAACAGTTTTAATTTTCTTATATATCGGATGCATTTACAATCGTATTTAAATTCTGCGATAGATAAAATTCACAAAAAGTAAAATTATTAAAATAAATTTAACCAATACAATTTTAAAAAAATATAATTAGATATTTTTCTATACAAAATAACATTAACGCAGGCAGTGAATCCTGGTAGTGGTTTGCTAGTGTAAAATGTCACTCGTGTAAATATTAAAAAGTATTAATTTGAAAATTAACTTAACACCTTATAAACATCTCTAATTTTCCAGGCGTTATCCTTTAATAATATTACGAGTACAACTGAAATTACTGTCCAACAACAATAAAATCAAATTACCATTTCTCCGTTTGTACTCTAAAAGCGAAAGAAGAGAAAAAGAAAGATAGAAAAAAAAAAAAAAAAAAAGGTAAAAGTTGGCAGGATAGAAAAAGCCTTTAATTAAACATTTTTTTAATCAAATCCGTGAGAAAAGTTGTAATAGACCGTGTGAAATGCGCAAACGGAAAATCGTCCATGCGCTCGCGCATTATCTCATGCATGCGTTATAACACGACTATATATGGAGGTGCCGGACAACCAAGTTTTCGTCGGCTCTACGTAAGCACGCGCTTGTAAATTCAAAGCCCCTCGCGTTAAGTGTATTAAGTTTTAATGGAATAGTAACGACGATTAATTTAGACGGCCAATGGCGAAATGTACGCCCGAATGAAATACGATGAATCGGCGGTTAGCCGTTTCTCGAGCGGCGATTCGTTTTGATCGTCGCGATTAGTATAACGACGTTGTGCTTGTAAAAATTTTTTGCATTTATCATATAGAAATTTTGAAAAAATTAATCGTATTATATGATTGTAGTAAGCAAAGCATTGCATTAGGTTGCATAATGTATCAATTTTCTTTTTATTCAATCTATCGATACTCATATAAATAATAAGGAAACATTCAATTATTACATTAAAAAAAAAATTCGATGAATAATAAATAATACATATATTCAAATGGAACTTCAACGCAATAAACGATTAACCATAAAGATATACGCATATTCCCATACAAACTTTCGAACGTAATTTTCGAAAGGAAAACATTAAAAACTTACAACAAAGTATTATTGACGATCTAGCGGTTCCTTATCAGACTCGTTAGACTCGTTAAAGCTTTCCTGTGTAAACGACGTCCGAACGCGTACGAATATATAATACTACGGGCGAAGTAAAAGCCAGTCGCTCGCTCGCTCGCGCGCCTATAATCACGCTTTGGCCTTTGGGTATTATCGCTTGATTTTTCTCTTTTACTTCGCAGCCGTTATGTAGGCTCACATCCGTCGAGATTTTAATAATCGATGATTGTTTGCTTATCGAAAACGGGTTTCTTTGTCTTTCCGTAAATTTTTCAATGTTTATATTCATTACCGTTTTATTTTCACGTCCAAATGTTTTGTACGGTTAAAATTTAATGACTTGTCTAACTGTTTCTTTGATTTAAAAACAAACGTTTAAAAGCGTGACGTTTTTAATATCGTTATTAGAAAAAAAACTTTATCAATTAAAGTTTTGGGAAGGAAAATTTAATTATAATTATCGCGAAATAATTTTAGTTGAAATATCAGTCTCGATTAATTTACAAAGATAACGAAAAGCATACAGAAAAATACATACATCTAATCGTTGAAATGTTTAGATAAATTAACAAAAAAAAAATAATTCATTCCGCTTCGCTAGTTCACTACGGATGAATAAAAGAAAAAAGAAAGCGCATAACGATTACTCTACGAGCGCGTCTTTTTTAGCGAATGAATTAGAGGAGGGAAAAAACTTTCTGCAAATAAGCTCATGTATATAATGAGATTGCCGTTACATTATATACATACAACAGAGAAAGATAAAGAGAAAGAATACTGTCGTAGTTTGCCATGGAATTAAAGGTTTTGGAATTGTAAATTCTACGCTCGTAATGCCGCACAACGTCGGCCATCCGAGCGTCCGCTTTGAAAAAGAATGCGAAATGACGGAGAGAGAAAAGCTTTTTTCTCTTTTTTGTTTCGTTGTTATATACTATTCATTTGCACAATATTACTATTATTTATTTATTTATTTATTTATTTATTTATTTATTTTTTTTCAATTATTTCAATCAATCGAATTTTATCGTGCGTAACATTTATTGCTCTAAAATTGTTAATATAATATTACTATAACGATCTAGATAAATGATTTTTAAAATCGTCATGTGATTCTTGTTATTTTGTAAATGAGGATGAGAATTGTAAATCCAACGGTAAAAGCTTAGCATTAGTTGTGAAAATCTCACGTGAGTAAAGTCATTGATTTTAAAGTAAAATGATCAAATTCAACAGTTTTTTTTTTTTTTTTTTTTTTGTACCTTTAGCAAATTAAATACAAATTTATTCTGTAGTATATATTTAATTACAATAATTCATTAACACTTTTAATACATTAATTCGATTACTTTAACAATTATTTGTCACCGATGTTACTTTTACAAACATTCAAAAATTGAAATTGAGAAAAGTATTTTTTTTTTTGCCTCTGGTCAATTTTTTTTTTAAACAAACTATTCCTAATTTTTCATTGATTTTTTGATCCCTCCTAAATTTAAATCCTTGTTAAAATTTTACAAGAATTCAGTATTTATGTTGTTTAAAAACTTTTACAAACAACGAATTTTTTTAAAAGTTTGTTACAATTTCAGTTGTTGTTAAGAAAAATAGACGAGCTCGTATTACTAAAAATAAATGAAAATAATCAACATTTATTATTTAAATTAATCGTATATCCATTAGGCATACTTTGGCAAAATGTAGTTGAAACATTAGATAACGCATCGGAAAATCATCGGTTTAATCAGTGCACACGTACATAGTTGCACACATAATTAATTGCGTACAAAAAGAAAAAATCAGAGCAGCATCGAGAAACGCATAAGTATTCTCCCTAACAGATACTATCTGCGCAACAAAATGTGTTAAAGAAACACAACAGCAGGTTATATATATATATATATAGAAACGATCAAAGGAGCTTGGGCGCACGACGCTCAAAGAGGAAGCGCGAAAGACCGTCGATAAATCTCAGCGGCGAAAAGGAAGAGGGGGAAAGATAGAGTCGAGCGCTCACGGTCTCGTGATCTCGTTGTGCAAGAAGCCGGTGAAAGAGGCGGCAAGTAAAGTATCCGCGCGGCGGTGAGTCAGTCACGCGTCGATTAGACCGCAGCCAGACGGCCGCAACTGTGTAGAGCCGCGATAATTAAGCGGCTATATATATATATATATATATACATCTCCCCTACTACGTAAAGATTGAACGCTCTAATAACCTGGCGCTCATTCCTCGCTCGAAGCTCGTGGACTTTTACGTTTTTTGCGCTAGCGCGGTGAGGTAATTGAAGTAAGAGAGAATCGATGCGGAAATCTTACGCGAAATTGCATAGAAAATTTAATAAGAAGTATTTGAGCGACTATCGATATTGATTGATATACGAGAATTGAATTGATTGATATACGAAATTGTGGCAATATCGACGAGAGAGTGACACGATTTTTGAACGAGGATTCACTTGTTGTTTAATGTTGTCGGAAATTTTATCGTCGGCTGATTTGTCGGTCAAATAAGAACGTTTTATAGCGGATGTAAATTCATTTTGCTGATATACATAAACGAGGAAAAATAAGCGTTAAGTGTAACGCGATGAATATTTGCTTTTCTACACTTTTAAATATTTAATCGAAATGCTAACCGCGTCGAATACTTTTTTTCATAATTGATTTCACTTACTCAAGCACGCGCAGTTTCACTTTAATTATTGATTTGTAATAAACCGGAAAAACTAGTCATAATAAAAAAGTAAATAACAAAAATTTGCCGATATAATATTTAATTTAATTCATAGAAAAAATAATCTGTAGAACATGTCCAAGTCTCTACAAACGCGCATATGATTTACGTGTTTTATTTAATAATGATCGCGTACATAATAATTATTTATGCTTTATAACTGTAAACATCAACAATCTTATCTAAGTATATTGAAAAAATAAATAAACATGCGCACGTACTTTATTTTATGATTAATTACATTATTTTATTTAATTCTTTTTTTACTTTTACCATCATTTTGCACTTATGCAGACTTTAATCTATTCATTCTTATCTTCCGATCTCTTAGTACTTTATCTACGTGTACTTTCATTTTTCATCCCATGCAATCTATTGAATTAAGCAGTTTAAAATATATAACAGAATATGTTATTATTTATTGTGATTCGAAATTATCATTTTTTCTGCAAAGTTTTACAAGTGTACATTTATACATTTTTTAAAAGTTAAACACGATACTTCTACCATTGTAGATTACACTTAGCAATAAATATGAAAGAATAATAAAAATAATAATAAAAAATATAATTTTCTGAAATTAAAATATCAAAAACGTTCACCCTATAGATTTTTGTATCTTGAATAAGTATCAAATGATAAACATATAATTAAGTTAAACGAATGATGATGTGTAATAAAATAAAGTAAAATGGAAATATAGAATAATGTTATTTGTAAAATTTTGTATAATTTGAATTTTAATTGTAAAATAATTGTAAAATTTGAATTCAGTTTAGTTGTTTAAATCACTCACCTCGACTTTATTAGTCGATTATTTTTGTCTAAAAGAACAAATTGAAAAAAACTTCTCGATACCCAAATTAAAAACTTAGCGATCTCAAGGAGAAAAGAAAATTTCCTCGAGCGTGAAACGTATCGTCCGCCTTTCGATCGAGCGCAACGATATAAGCCACGACGCAAAAAGTAAGCGTCGTGAGCGTTTAGGTAATAAAATCGGTAAGGTTTTAAAGAATAAAAAAAATTCGCGCGCCGTCCAATTACCCAAGTTGACGTTTCATTTTACCGGACGCGACTTATCTCAGCTTGCAGAATGTACGAAAGGAGCACTCGAGACGTCCCGGCGTGCACACATAGACGTACTCGAAGAAGCTGTAATCTCATTTCCGAGCCGAGTGAGCAAGAGAGCACGCGTTGTGTATCCGGCAGGCGTCGTTGCTTGAAATTGTCGCGCTTTGCACTTAAGCGACTCTCTCTCTCTCTCTCTCTTTCTCTTTCTCTTTCTCTTGCTTATACGTCGTTTCAAGATGCGAGGCTCTACACAGAGACAAAACGCTCGCTCTACAAGGACGCACGTATGTGTGCGCGAGTGCATACGCTATAGACGAGAGAACGAACGCGTCTTATGCGAGTGTACACATGGCAATGCTCCGGAGACCTTCTTGGTACGCGAAGCGCGACCTCCTCGGTTAATTTGCCCGCTAGACCATGGATCACTTTATACTCGTATGCGTGTGTGTGTACGTTTTAAGCGAAGAAAGAGCGCGTACGGTTATAGATATAGCTCGCCTCGAACTCGAGAGGAGAACCGGATTCGTTCGAGTAAAATAAAAGACCGGATAGTAGCCCGGTGGTGTGATGCCGGTCGCGCTCACATGGACGCACATCGGGCCCGTCGCGTGCAGCGATTATCGTCGAGAGAGAGTAGCCTCTCGGTAAAGCGCGAGCGAAAGAACAAGAGAGAAAATAAACGATTCTATAGCACGTGTGCAAGCACTAACGCTAGTCATAATGAAGCATTTAAAAGGTGAACGGAGTTATCTCTCGCTCTCTCTCTCTCTCTCTCTTTCTCTCTCTCTCATTCTCTATTAGTCGTGCGGAGTACTTGGTGTATTAGCGCCGGCTGTAGAAGCTATATGTACAAATACGCGCTGCGAATTGCGAATTCATGGCGACGCTTTTGCGAGCTATGTACCGGAAGCTCATTAGTCGTCTCTTTCTCTCCCTCTCTCTCTCTTTCTCTTATATCCTATGGATTAACCGGATCTCTCGAGTAGTAGTCGTACACGCGTATAAACAATTATTTATTGGATTTATACACGGAGATGCGCTTTAATAGCTTTCGTTGTGGAAATGAAAGAGAGAAAGAGTGAGAGAGGGGGAGATGGAGAAAATTATATACTCGCGTCGCTCGTGAGTGCTCAATGATCGGTGGCGATGTTTATTTGTCACGATTACATGCTACACCGTCATCGAGCACGAGAATATTATCGACGCGAAGAAGAGAGAAAAAGAGAGAGGGAGAAAGAGAGAGAAACGCAAAAATTTATTTTGTTTATCAATCTCTCGAGGAGTGAGATTCTTGAAATCGATACTCTTTTTAACGATTATTCGACGACATGAGTAGGTATTCATAAGCACCTATTCGCGCTTAGTTCAATCTTCGTTTAACCATGTTTGTGTGCTCATACGAGCGCAATAAAGCGATCGTTGAAAGAGACCGTAAAAGAGAGAAAAAAAAGATTATAATTTATCATTTCAAAAGTACCTATATGTTGTTTGATAAAGTCTGCAGGAAGCTGGTCTAGATGTTAATAATATACATACGCAGGCTATTTTTACGCATGTCTACGAGCGCGCGCGCGCGCAACTAGAAATTGAGGTCGCAACGCGTTTTACGAGTTGCCTTTTAACTATCTTGAAAAAGACACATTAAAAGTGACATTTTTAATTTTTTTTTTTTTTTTTTTTTTTTTCTGCGAATTACCCGTCAGTGCTTCTATACGTGTATGTACGAAATGTCGCGATAACAACGAATTAAAGTTCTTATTATCGTGAATTTACCTATTTAAAGAAATGTACAACAACTGAGACTTTGACTGAGGGGAAAATTCGTTTTAAATTTATGCTAAAATAGTAGGTATGCATTTTTAGGTAAAGTTTATTGCCATTTTAAGCGTGATTAAATCCAATTGTTGATATGACAATCTTTCACGAAGACAAGTTCTAAATAACCAACAAAACGTCGGTAATTATTTCGCAGCAAGAAAAATCGATAAATTTTCCCATAAATATATTCATGACCGATAAATTTTACAACTTTATTTAAGAAAGAAGTTTTTCTCACTCGGCCATAAAAACTTTTTACTTTCGTCAAAGAATTTAAGTGCCCAATAAAATTATTTCTTTCGAACTTTGCCATTATAAAATTTGTTAAAATTTTGCAAAACGCGCCGGAAAATATACAATCTTACGAACCATCTCCGTCCTAAGGTAGTAAAAAAAATCGCGCGATATTCATCGAAAATTCGAATTCGTTCAAATAGACGAAAATAAAAGAAATATCTACAATCATACCATAAAATGCTATACATACGTTAGCATAAAACGCCCGTAATATATCCTATCTAAAATTACTAATAAATTTCAGTTGCCGTGTTTGTCCCGAGTACGTACGTACACACTCGCGTCATTCTCCCGTCAAGAGCAAAGAGACGCGAACTAGCTTCATTTCTCGGATCGATATTATTACGGCAATAAACTCCTCGTGACTTTTTGCTCTCGTATAAGCGAACACGCACGCGTGTATATATATATATATATATATATATATATATATAGATATATATATATATGTATTGTAACGTGTACACGTGCAATATCGAAATACTCTACGATATCCCACGTGTATACACATGGAATTTTACAACGCGGGTCAAAGTTGAAAAGCCAAAGGTACGAGAGCTCGCTTTGTGTGTAAGGAAAGGCGCATACTCCGGATACTCGTCGTGTCCGTTGGCAAGGTGAAAATTTACCGACGCTTCCTTCTACGATACGATTAGGAAACCTCTTGCATTTTTCACTCGATAATGGAAAACTGCCGTACGACTTCGTAATTCATTCATCGAGAAAATTTTTAGCTGTATGTACACCTGGTGCAGGTTAGCGTACGCGTAACCTTTGGGATTACGTCCATCGGCTCCGCTTATATTTTAGCCAAAACCGTTACTTCTCATTCGCGTCGTATGCGCGTATGCGCGAGGTATCTCGAGACTTTAGAAAATCACGCACATGAGATAATACGTTACGTTGATTACGACGATAGCCTATATACCTTATGGATAAATTTTAAGATTTGTATTAGAGGAGCAATCGACAGTCGATGGGGTGACTTTCTGCGATGCGTTAATTCGTAATTTATCTTATCGACGCAAATAATCCGCGAAATATCGTCGCGATAATCGTTAAGGTATACCTTTCGTGAAACATAACAAACGAATGTGGTATAATAAAAGTAAAATAAAGAAAAAATAAGATTATCGCGCGTGACTGGTTTATGCTCGGATGAATTTGGAAAGTCGCCTCGCGCGACTTATTATTCACGTTGAATGTCAAGGTTGAAAATAAAATAAAATAAAATATCTCGACGCTGCGATAATGTAGCTAACGCGATTGAGGTTTATGATAGTGCGTTCAACGATTTATAAATATCTGGTTGATGGGATGGAGAATTAATCCTTTGCACTCGAGGCCTTTTTTGGCTAAAAATTTAAGCCGAGCCTAGTCCACGAAAGTATTTCCGAGAGGAATATCTTATCACACGTCGCAAATAAGTTCTCGCAGATCGAGTTACAAACGACTGTAACGCCGCAGCAGCGTCGCTCGAGTCGATACTTCAAATCAGCCGGGCGCAATTTCGGCGTCGCTCGAGTGCAAAGGTTTAACTAAAAAATAATTGATCGAAGTTCTTCCTTCTTTTTTTTTTTTTTTTTTTTTTTAAGTGAAACTAATTATATAGTTTATGATTTTCAACGCAGAGATTATAATTAACACGTTAACATTTTCATTACGAATGAAATTAAAACATAAATTTTTCGTTTTACTTTTAAATAATGAACAAATGTTACTTTGTAGATTATCTACTTTAAACATTATTTAAAAGGGAAAATAAATCTTCTTAATTAAATTTATAAAGGATAGATAACGATTATGAAAACAAAATATATATATATTTAGATGTATGAATGTAGGACGATAAGAAACGAAGATTAAATCGTGCGTATACAAGAATTAATTTAAATTACATGATTACATTACTATTTATTTCATTGAATGTATTCTTTTTCTCAACGTTTACTCTCATTAAAGCTTGTGACTATATAAATTAAAATCAAGCTAAAAAACAAAAAGTTCTTTCAAAAGATTATTCTCACTTAAATCATAGCTTGTAAGACGTAGAAACTGTTCCTTATAATGGAGTAAACATGAGAAAGTGTTAATTTCTTTAGTTTTATAAAGTATGCAGCTTCTTATAGCCTAGTTTACGCGAAGAAAAACGTTATTACTACACTTTCTTTCACGAAACTCTCTTTAAATAAAATAAAGAAGAAGGTTTTTTTTTTTGGATTGGAGGTTTGACCAGCTATAAAAAAAAAAAAAATAAGTTTCCAATTATTTTTATATCACAATATAATGGAATAATTTTATGTTTAAATAATACTTAGGTGAGTTAATTTTCTCACTGGACGCCAAAGATTAGCGTCGCAAAACTCGAATTTGCGCGAATTCTCATCGTCGTAATTCGCATAATTATATATATATAAAAAAAAAAAAAAAAAGAAAAAGAAAAATGGGAAAAAGAAATTATCACGAAACAGCTCAAAACGCGTACGTACACGTATCCATTATTAAAAGGAATCTAATTAATGATGCGTATCATCATATCGTACAACCTTA
Organism: Chalcis sispes; assembly: GCA_949987625.1. Taxonomy (NCBI): domain Eukaryota; kingdom Metazoa; phylum Arthropoda; class Insecta; order Hymenoptera; family Chalcididae; genus Chalcis; species Chalcis sispes. The sequence continues at coordinate 59,538,893 of OX465095.1, forward strand.
TATTTAAGCGCGACAGCGGAAGTACTCATCAAATTTTATCACCAACTCTCCATCGACTCCACTGTAATTACATAATTTTCTCGGCGCGCTCACCGACGCACCGCAACTAAAACAAGTAAATGGTTTAAACGCAAGCGAAAGAGGGAAACAGAAAATTGAAAGAGAAAAAGAGACGCCGAGTGAATAAGAAAGAGAGAGAAAGAAAGAGAGAAAAAGAAAAAGATATAGAGAGAAAGAGAAGAGTGGAAACCCGTCGTCTTACTTGTGCTTTTCAACATAAGCGCAATGAAATTGCCGCAAAATGACAACATCATCATTATCAATTTCGATAAATAAGTTATCGAAAGTAAAATATGCAAATTGAGAAAATTATGCTCTCCCTCGTCAAATCTGTAATTTGCAAAACATCATAAGTATTATGTTTTCACTCTAATATCCGATCGTTATAACAAAATGTTTAAAACGTATCATTAAAAATTTTATAACACTTTTAATGTTGATTGAATGAAATTAATAATCTCCCGTTTATTCATTTTTTTTTTATAATTTTATCCCCATATATAATGCGCGGACGATTTATTTACTTTAAATTTAAAATTCGAAAAATAAAAAGATAAAATATTCAATCTTATAAGCATGAAATTAAACTTCATACATCTATTAAGTATAGAACTTTTAAGATTTTATAAATAGCTTCACTTGAGCGCGTTAAAACGATAGCTTGAAAAAAGTCTTTGAATGAAAAGGCAAAAATAAAAAAAATAAAAAAAAAATTAAAAAAAATGAAAACAAAAAGAGAAATAATAATAATCAAGCAATATCTTGAATAGATAAATCTCGAACTAATAAAATTGCGCTTAAAGAGTTGAGATAAATTAATAGGGGAAAATCTAGGAGCATTGCTCGTAAAAGGAGAAAAAAAAAAATTAACTCGCATGTAATCTCTTTACCGAGTTAGCTTTCTTTTTCCTCTCTCTCTCTCTCTCTCTCTCTCTCTCTCTCTCTCTCTTTCTCTTTCTCTTTCTCTTTCTCTTTCAGCGATAAGAGCTTACCAGGCTGTTTCTTGTTTCAGAAAAGCGTGATTTAGCGTGAGAGGCTGGGGGAAATCCAGGATGCCAGGGGCGTGGAGATTGCTGCATACGCTGATCTACATGGTGAGTGGAACTCTACTAACCCAGATTCGACGAATAACGCGAAAATATCGACGGCGAAAATAAAACAAAAATTTATATATTTTCGTATGTGTGTGTATGTGTGTATGTGTGTGCACGCGCGAGTGAGTGTACATCGGTATGATTGGGAAATATTGAGCCGACTTCCGAATTCCAAAACCCTCGAGCGTTTCTTTTGACGAGTGACAGATTTTGATACGTGGACTGATTCTCTTGTTTTTTTTTTTTTTTTTTTTTTTTTTTTTTTTTTTTTTTTTTTAACTATCGTTGTTATACGGACGTGTATAATTACTTTTTTTTTCCTTATACTTTTTTTAATTTTAATTTCTGTTAAACTTATTCAAGTGCTAATAATGATTAATTTATCGAAAATGTCAAGTTTAAATTGATTAGTTTGGATTAATTAATACTAATAAACATATTGTGATTTGATTTAAACTAACTTAATTCTTATCGATTTAAATTAATTGTTTTGATAACCGATTTTAATTGAATATTCTTCAGTTAAAGAATCTTTTATTTATTTTCTTTGAACTTGAATTTTTTATCATATAAACAATTCATTATGGATTTATTTAATAGAATTAAATTTTGATCGTAACTTTAACAAATAGAGGATAATTATCATTTACAATTTTTCAATGATTCGCGATATTTTAAAAATACAGGTGTCAGTTCATTAAAAAACAAAATTGTATGATTTTAAAAATACCCGAGAAAGTTAGTTAATAGCTGGTCATCTTATTTTTAATTAAAACAATATTATAACATTTGCTTATATAGATATGAGTATTTAATATTATCTTCATAACATACATTTATTATTTTATTTGTTAAATATTGTCCGTCATTTATTGTACAAATGTTTACTCGATTGGTGAAAACTCTTAAAAAAGGAAAGAATAATAATAATAATCACACTCTCAGTGTAATCATCATTTTCATAAAAATACTTTCGAAAATAAAACTACGCAACAAAGTACGTTCGAGTGCATAATTGTCGCTGAACAAGATGTGCGCGTAAATCTTGGCACGCGCAGATGAAATCTCATCGAAATATCTCGCACACAACTCGTTGAAATCTTGCTTAGCTCATCGAGCTCGCAATTTTACGCTTACACATATAACAAATACACACGAATAATCATCGCCGCGGAGTAACACTTTGCGAGCAAAGATCGTTAAATGAGCGACGATGCCAGCGTTGCTCGTTAAAATACGCATAATCTTGTTCGTGTATCTACAAGTGAAGAAAGAGAGAGAGAGAAAGAGAGAGAGAGAGAGAGAACACAAAGTTCCGCCTTAGCTCACACATCGTACTTACAAAGATATGATACGTATAAGCTCGTCGAATATAATCGATTGATAATAAAAGCCGCGCGGGTATTGTCACGATCAATCGTGTATCGTTATACCGCTCGATTATTTTTTTCGAACGTTCGGCGGCAAGGGGATAAAGGGGAGGACGGTAAAGTTTTATAAATTCAACCGAGTGACAGGTTCTTCGTATAAACATAATAAAGCTATCAATTATCTCGGTCAGCGGACCGCTTAATTCGGTATACGTTCATCATTCGGCACCAGATGCTTATAATTACACGAGAACGAATTCTTATCGGGATAAAAGAAACAACGCGTGGCGCGAAAATCGCTTCTCACCCATCATCGCTTCCTATAACAATAATAATAATAATATTATTAATAATAATAATAATAATAATAATGATAACGAGTGTTGCGGTCTCAGAATAAGGAGAGCACATCGAGAAAGAAAGAAAGAAAGAGAGAGAGAGCCTCGTTCTCACGAAGAATGAACAACAGCTTGCAAGCGAATGGCCTCCAATCGGTGTACTATATAATCCTCGCTCACTTTCTCGAGTGACTGTCACTTGTCGCAGCCGCATCTAAGCGACGTTCCGTTATGTAGCTCGCCGTTAATGAGAGACAGAGAGAGAGAGAGAGAGAGAAGAAAAGTGCTAGAGCACCCCTCGACTCGTTGCTCTCGATTTACGTATACGTATATTATGCGTACGCAAATACAACCGCACCATCGGCAACTAAGTCAACCATCGATGCGATCGAACTATTGGACGAAATGGAATAACGCTTCAATTGCGTACTTAACGCATTATTTCATCTACACGTCGTGCGTTCGATGAAAATCGAATCATAAGTTTATTCACTATTCATCGTATATATACGAATGAATTTAAAATGCGCGCAAGGTATAATAACTTTCTCGTGCTGAATTATTTCAAGCTTTACTTGAATTTGTGATGTGTTCCGTTAGAAGGAATGCGCGCTGTAAATTTATGGCAATTTTTTCTTTTAACCGAGCACAGCTTAAATAACGAGATGTATACGAGAGCGTTTCTTTATACATTGTTTTGGTGCTTTTTCTTCCGCCATCGAACAAAAGCAAACCGATTTAATAACGGCTAATGTCAGCGTGCAGCTTAAAAAATTTTCACCACGTTTGTGTCTACATATAATTAGATTGCTGATTACTCAGGAATTTCGTCGATTTTATATTGTGATAACATTAATGAACTAACTGCGATAAAAAACGCTTTGAATAAATTAACTCGAAAAAATTTCTTTCGTTAATTATACCTTTCTTATACGTATATTTATGCAACGAAGAACTTTTTATTCATTTTAACTAAAATTATACTGATTTATATGCAGTAATTACAAAATTATCAAAAAAAAAAAAAAAAAAAAACCGTTCACGTTAGAAGTATTCAAAGCATTTTAAATTTTCAAATTCAAAATGTATAATGTTATCAAAAATAAATTTAAATATCAAATAAACAAATCTCACAATAACGATATATAAACAATAGCCATAATCCCTTACCCTGTAAAATTAAAATAACTATATAATTTTTATATTTCTTCCGAAAATTTATATTGTTTTCTCACACACGTGTAAATCTTTAAAAATCGAAAATAACAAAAAAAATGCTTTGGATTGCGTTGTCCTTTTGCGTCAAGCTTAAACGTATAATAGATGCCATGACTCGTGACTACATACATACAATATGAGTATAGCTATCGTGTAAACATTTTCATCATCATGAAATATTGTCTTTAAAAATTTTTTTTTACGTTCGAATAATGTCGTTTTATTTTCAAATTTAATAGTTCCGTAATAAAAATTTTACTCAGAATACGTTCGAAATTAAAATATAAAAGTTAACATTATTGCGATTATTAAATTATTATTTAAAAAATTATTAATAAATAGATTTATTTTATAATTAAAAATTGTTGCGTAATAATTCTTCACTATTTTCTTTAAAAAATTTAAAACGTCTTTCTATGTCTTAAATGCAATCGAAGTAAATATCTAAATTTTAATTATAAAGATATTGTTATTATGTAAATTCTACTGTTAGAATTTTGCGTTAAATTTTTATAATTTATAAATTCATTTTATCGCATTTCGTACTTTGTCTCATTATGATAATTTTTTTTTCCAAAAAATAATCAAAAATGGATAGAAAAAATTTTTCGCTAAGAGAAACACGACGAGTACTTGTATAAACGTTGTTTTTAATTAAATTTTTTCGTATCCGCGTTCATTAAATCGACGACAATGAAGCTTTCAAATGAACAAAAAAAAAAAAAAAAAGAAAAAAGAAAAAAAAAACAAAACGAATAAATTAAAAAACACCAAAAACTACTTGTTTCTCATTAACTGTTATTATGATAAATGGATTCATAAAATTAAAACTCTTATGTTTTAGTTTAATTAGTTATAAATTTTATTTAAAATTATGTACCATCTTTTTCAAATAAAAATAAAATATTGAAAGAACATATCGACCTTGTGATTATGAATTTTATCGTTGAGAAGTTTTAATTCATAGTTTCCTTCAATTTTGACATCATCACTTTTATTTAGTTCCTAAAAATAAAATTTTTATAATTTTAAAACTAATTAGTTTTATTTATAGAATTTCATTTAAATATAAATGCAAATTTCATATAATATTGAATATGTCAAGATTTAATTTTGTACAGTTAGATGTGCACGATGAAAATAATTCTAAGTTATGTTATTTTTAATACATTCTACTGATGCAAATAAGTAACGAAATTTATATTGGAAATTCATTTATTTATTCATTTTTCAATATAGTTATTAACAATTATTTTTAAATTAAAATTTAAAAAATTTTTAAAAAATTTGGGATTTTTAATGATTAAAAGTAAGATATTAAAAATGAAAATTATAAAAATTACCCACATACTCACTTTTGTATTTAATTTTATTATTATACGAAAATTTATATTGAGCTTAATTAGAAGAAATGTTAAAATAAACAATTAACATTTAATTTCATTATTTACAATAATATGCATATTTATATATTTAATTATTTTAATAAAAAAATTATACCGCACAATATACAATAAAATGAGTTAATTTATTATTAAATTTACGTTTTGTGTATTTTATTCTAAATAAAATATAATTTAATAACAAACTTTGAAGATTTTCTCTTATTGTAGTTATATGTGCCACATGAAAATCCCCGAATGCTCTTAGTCGTTATTCGTCGATCGCTTTTTACATATCGTACAAGCGAAAGATTTAGCTATAGCTCGTTGTTAAACATTTTTTATTTAATTCCAACTTTAAATATTATTGAAATTAAAAAGTTTCAATTATACCGATGATTATTATTTCACAAAAAGTCAAAGCCACAAAACGTACACATCTTAAAACAAAATAAAATTTCAAAAATCGATACGAATAATTTTTTAATCTACTTACCAATAGTCTAAATTCAAAAATCGATAAGAATAATTTTTTAATCTACTTACCAATAGTCTAAATTCATATACACCGCAAGCATTTCATGTCTGTATTAAAGTCGGCGAATATAAACGACCCTATCGTCGAGAAATCTCAAAACATATCCAAATGCCTCACAAACGTCGATGTAGACAAATTTTTTAAATCAAGCAACATAGAACGCAATCGCAACGTCGAAGCTTTGAACTTTTTATTTTCTTTACTATCGTTACAAAAACATAAAAAGAGAAAAAAACAAAAAAAACAAATAAAAAAAAAAAAAAAAAAAAAAAAAGGAAAAAAAAGAAAAAGCAAGCGCACGAAACAAAACAAAACGTAATTGTAGAAACAAATCCACCAAGTTTATCGATACAAGCATCGAGAACACACGACTATGTTTATGTATATGTATATACATGCGATATTTCAAACGTTTCAGCGATAGCGCCGCTGGAAATGGCAGCTTGTACATACGGAACATCAACGGCAGCCACTACGCGCCGCATGTACATGTATATATATATATATATATATACATATGCATTTGCTCTTTGGCTGTCAATTCATTACGTATGTTATTTTCAGATATATCCTCGCATATATATATAGAGTTGGAAAATTAGCGGGCGTCAAACTGATTTTACTCGGTAGCTGCATACGAAGTCCGAGGATTCTACACACGGGATTAACAACGCGCGCAAGTCAGTTTTCTCTCTCTTCCTCTCTCATTCTCTCTATCTAATTCTTTCGACGAGATAATTGCCTTTTCCCTCGTTCGCATGATTTGCCATTCTTCTCTTTCTCTCTTTTTCTTTCTTTTTCTCTATCGTTATTTTCCCGACGCGCCGGCCGCTTCCACCGGCACTTTTCTTTTCCTCTCTTTCTCCTCTCTGCCTTTCTCATTCTCTTTCTATTATACATATTTAGTTACAAAGCGCGCTCAGCTTTGTAGTCGCGCGTTTCTCGTTCTTTCGCTGCTGCCTTTTTCCTTTTCATCCTTTTCTTCGTCTTCTTCTTTACCTTCTTTCTCTTCTCCTTCGTTTTTCGCAAGTCTGCATCCAGAACTCAACGGACGTGGTATATTCGGTGGTTTGCATTGTTTGTGTTTACCTTTTGTAATTACGGTAAAAAGAGAAATAAATGCTTTCTTCTTTATTTAACCATTACATTTTTTTCACTTAATTATGCATATATATATATATGCACGTATAAAACTAAAAAAATATAATCAATTTTAATTCTTTGAGACTTTTGGCGATATTAAAAGTGTCCCACCTTTTTGATACGTGAATGGACATAGTGAGCTTATTTGAGTTCCACCTTATAACAAAAAAATTAATTTCGTTATTATTATTTTTTCATGTTTTATATTTAATTATTATTTTTATTAATACAATAATTTTGAAACTTTGAAAAATTTCAATTCGATTTAAAAAGAAATGAACAACATGGGTCTGTTTATTTTCAAAAATTCCGTATGTCAGTGTTCATATTGAAATTGACATTTTAAAATCTTTTAAATCTTATTACGAAAATTAAATGAATTATACTCGGTTGTGTAAATTAATATTTTGTTGTTTTCAATCGTGGAAAATTCTTTAATAAATTTTAATCAATATAAATTCGTCCAAATCAAGTATTTATTTTAAGACCATGTACATTTTTTGTTTACGATTAAATTAAAGTAAAAAAAAAAAAAGAAAAAAAAAAAAAAAAAAAAAAAAAACAAAAATTTATTTAAAAATGTTACTTTAACGGCATTTTATATCCGAGCTTCCATCTTTATCTAAGTTTCCAATTAACGCCCTGTGTACGTTAAAGTTTATCGGTATTCTGACGGAGTGAAACATCGACCCGAATTCGTACACGATAATATAAATTCAATTATTAATACACACCTACGCTTAACTAACTTGTATGTCTGTATTACAATAATAAAAGTGGCATAAACGTGTACAATTATTTAACAAAATAAACAAACTCAATGTACGTACAAAAAAGTTCTCAAAAATTATAAATACGCGTGTATTTGGATATTAAAACATGCGGATATTTTTTATTGCTCTTGCAGGTATATAAAAACACGAACAAAAATGATTAAAAACACATGAAAACATAAATATATACTCATACCTGTGATAGATACGTAAACACGTAAACATGTACTAGTATATACTCGTATATAAGCATATCGTAATATATACATTCAGGCACGTGTTATATTTTGATTCATATCAAAAAACTCATAAGAACTTTTCTTCATTCGTCCATAAATATATGCAAGCGCGCTCTCACGAGTTTCATAAAGTAAACACGTTCCAGTAAAAGAAATATAATTTGAACACGGCAAATAACGATTAATCGATATGTCTTAGAAAAAAATGCTTATAATTTATAAAATATTTTCATTAAAATAAGTTTGTAATTTTGAATTAGTTTTATAAAGAACTCTAAATTAAAATTTAGCACTCGGATATTACTGAAAATATATATATATATATATATATATATATATATATATATATATATATATATATATATATATATATATATATATATATATATATATCGGATGAAAATAAACGCAGTACCTTTTAAAGAAGAGGTAATGCACTTTCTTAAAATTTTTTGATGAAACTTTTTTGAAAAATTAATTTTAATCGCTTATATAAAGGTTAACAATTCGTTAGAATTTACATTATCAAGCTTATTAGCTTTCAAAGTTATACCATTAAATTTTCCCGGGAAAAAGATTTAATAGACCGCTACTACGATTCGCAGCTTATAACTTATTCTTCATTATAGTAATTCTAATTTTAACATTTGTTCAATTTATACTTACGCGGTAATGTGAAAAGTCTAGCAAAGTAAAAAAAATTTATGTAAACGAAAAGAATGAAATAAAAATCAAAATTAATATAGTATATAAGTCAATTAGTCATTTAAAAAAAAAAAACCTCCAAGTTTCATCATATTATTAATAAGGCTAATTTATAAAAAAGAAATTATTTAAATTTATAAAATTAAAATCGCGTACACTGATTAAAATGATATTTTTGCTGCATCAATTTAATAAACCACAAATATATACACACACATACACACACACGCACACACAGTAAACGAGTATCCCGAAAGAAAAGAAGAAAGTAGAAAAAACAAAAGAAAGCAAAAAAAAAGAAAGAGCCTCTTAATTTGACAATGGCATGTGTTGTAATTCAAAACACAATTAAAATTTACTTCTCTTTCGAAGTTTGTTGGTAGCTCGCCCTCGTCTCCTTGAAACGAGAGCGCGAAACGAAAGAGAGTGGAAGCTGTAGGGAAAACGTACCTTAATTACCAAAAGCACAAAACCTACCATCCTTACTTTACCTTTCGTCACTCCGTATATGTGTGTGTGTGTGTGTGTGTGTGTTTGTGTGTGTGTGCGCGTGCGCGCGCGTGTGTGTGTTTGTGTGCATAAATAAATACGTAAACCCGACGTCTCGACCGCAACCTTCCTGTATACCCGATTCCTTCCTCTTTCTTTCTTCGTAAATAACGCTCTCTCTCTCTCTCTCTCTCTCTCTCTTGACTCGCGACACGTCTGATCGGTTTTCCGGTAACGGGGAGAAGAAAATCTCGCAGCTCCCTTGATTCCGCCGTATATACGGTGTCGACCGAAGCGGCACATCGACTAATCGACCTAGCGAACGAGTCCGTAATTATTTCCAAGGAATCGCCGACTTGTGCGTTTCTCTCTCTCTCTCTCTCTCTCTTTCTTTCTTTCTCGAACTTTTGCCCGCTCGAAATGTGCATGTTGCGTATGTCTGTCTGTGTGTGTGTGAGTGTGTGTGTGGGCGCGCGTAAATGTAGGTATACGTAATAGGGATATATATATAAAAGGTGCGCAACCCTACCGACGACGCTCGGAAAATAGTCTCAAGGAAACTAGTTTTCACCGCGATGTTTTATGTGCTCGAGAGGCGCGAGAGCGCGAAAAACAGCGACCGTTAATGCAGCGGTAAAGACGTCTCTCCCGTTATCGCCGGTTACTTACTGGTCGGTCTCTCTGTCTCTCTCTCTTTCTCTCTCTCTCTCTCTCTCGTTCTCTCTTTACCGGCCTCTGCGGATCTCAATGATGACGGCGACAACGACGACGGAGATGACGATGACGGCAACGTCAACGAAAGAAAACGCATCTCTCCTTCGACGCGTCATTTATTCGCTAACATATATATGAATCTACAAGATTACCGATTATTCGAGCTTACGGCGAATCCGTAAGATACTGCGGGAATCGAAGCGCAATTCCGTTCGTGCCGCTTTTTTCGCGCAAGTCTCTCGTTTTTCTTTGTTTTTACTTTTTCGTTTTCGGCGAATGTTTGAGATCCTGATCCGTAAGATAGAGTATTTTCCACGATCTTCTTGTTTTTCTTTGTAAACGATTGAACAATTATCGTCTTAAATTTTAACAATTATTATCGTTGAAATATTTTGTCACGATGTTGTTATATTTATTTGCACTTTTTTATTGCAACTTTTTCTTACTTTTGTAATATTGTATTTTGTTATGAAATCATTTTTATTTACAAGTTTTAAGTCTATATATTTTTAAAATAAATACATACGTTTTATGATTAATAAGAATTTTAATGTAAAAAAAAATATTTTACTGAATACTCAATTATTTTTTAAAGAAAATCATCTTTATTTAGATAAAATGTAATAATACATTAAATTCTTGATGAAATTAACCCTTTGCACTCGAGGCCTTTTTTGGCTAAAAATTTAAGCCGAGCCCAGTCCACGAAAGTATTGCCGGAAGGAATATCTTATCACACATCGTAAATAAGCAGATCGAGTTACAAAAGACTGTAACGACGCAGTAGCGTCGCTCGAGTGCAAAGGGTTAAAATAGCTTGAAATCCAGTAAATTAAATTATATCAAAGAAAAAATTAAAGCATGAATTATTGCTTTAAATATTTTTTTGCCGCCTTCTGTCTTTTCTCTCAGATGAGATAATCTGAGATTTTGTCGGATTTTGAAACATACGAATATCCAGACAATCCAGACAATCGGCTTAAGTATTTTTAGACATTTTGATCTGATTTCATACGAATAATATAAATAAAATAGCAACATTTTATTTTCAAATATAAATATTGAATTCGCAAAATTTTATAAATATATATTACGAAAATAATTTAATTATATAAAATTGTTAATTTTCGTTAATCGAACATTAACATTGAATAAAAAAAAAATATATTTTTAATAATTAATATTTCAGATTTTTATATTTCTTTTTTTACAACGAATAACGTAAAATTTGCTCAGCAGTTTATTTCTGTTTTTTTGCAAGCATAAAAAAACCGCTATTAATTTCACTTGAAAAAGCATGAATTTAAAAAGGCAAACGGCTCTTTAGATTTGCAATACTTTATTTTTACTTCCTCGCAAATAATCTCATTCCTCTAAAGATAAGCTCAAGAAGCAAGCAAGCGAAATGTAATTGTAAGCGTTGAGAAGATAATGCCGAAAGAGAAAGAGAGAGAGAGAGAGAACCTAAAGTCAAGTTGACATGCAGAATATTTTCGCTGGAGATTATAAATCTCAGAGCTTTCAATCCTTGTGGCGATGCAAACGTTTTCGATAAATCTTCTTTGTATTAAAAAGCTTTAATGTTTTAATCAATATTTTTTGTTATAAATGAATGTATAATAAATGAAAGCTTTAATAATATAACATTGAAAGCAAAATAATAGAAAAATGTTCAATCAAAAAATTAATTTTCTATTCTGTTGAATAAAAACTGATTTGATATTTAATGTTTCAATAAATAAATTCAAATAACATTACATTCAAAACTTATTTAGTGAAAAATTTATTTATAAATCTAAATTATTAATAAGAATGATAAATGTCTAATTTCATTAAAATATTCAATTTGGTTGAAATTTTTCATTTTTTATTACTCTGAATAACTATGCTACGTAATTACGTAATTACAATGAAACAAGAAGATCACTTAAATCGAAACCCTAGGATAAAAAAGCTTTTCAAGCCAGCGGCTCAAAAATTAAACAATAAATATAAAAAAATCTTCGATAAAAATTAAACAAACAACGAAGAAAGAGCAAAAGAAGAGAAGAAAAAAAAATTTATTATAACTCGCGAACGGAATGAATGAGTTCCAGAGGGGGAGGGGGGGAGGTAAAAAAAGAGGTTTAATTTAACTAAAAACTATTACAGATGGTTGGCCTGAGGAACACCCGGAGTAGCAGCGACATCTGGCCACTGGAGAGGCCAGACGGTATGCCGGCCATACAATCGTTGGAAGTGATGTGCGGCAAGGACCACATGGACGTTCATCTCTCGTTCTCGCAGCCCTTCGAGGGCATTGTCTCGTCCAAGGGTCAGCATTCGGATCCCCGATGCGTTTACGTGCCGCCTTCCACCGGACAGACTTACTTTTCGTTTAGAATAGCGTATGCTAGGTGAGACCTTGTACATATATATATATTTATTTTGCTTTGTCAAAAAAAAAAATAAATTTTCGTTTGCATCGATGCATTGATATTTTTATCTATTTTTTTTTTTTTTTTTCACTAATTATAATTTTATGTAATATACATATAATTAAAATTTCATTCAAAAACAAAAAATGATCAATATTTTAATAGATTATAAGTTGTTTGATTTTTTTGAGTAATATAACTCGAAAATTGAAAAAATGTACGTTACGCGGCGTCTCACCGAAATTCGGAATTTATCTGCTTGCACATCAATACTGATTTTTATAACTATCTCACGATATATAATCAATAGAAAACGATAGATTTTTTATTTAAATATATCTTTAAAATCTCAATGTCACTTTAAAAATCTAATTACGAATATCTAACAAAAAGAATTCGCCTTATTAATCTTGAATATTTCATTTTTATCAAAATATATTATTTTCATTACAAAAGAGAGAAGATAGCTATGAATTGATTTTCATTACCATTCTTTAAATAACTATAAATTAAGTATTATATACTATTTTTAAAACTTTTCCATATTTATATCTAGAATCAAGGATGCATTTAAAATAGTTTTTCATTCCGCGCATATTATGCTTTATATAGTTTCTTCTTAAAGTCACTTTACTCATGACTTAGACGCAAGTTATCCTGGAGAATATCAGTCGTAGTTGTTTCCCATAGCCTTGTATGACAGATCTTACACGGTTTATAGAGACAGACTCCGAACCATCTAAATGAGTCAGTGCTGAAGTAAAACTTGTTTACTAAATTTAGTAAAAATCGATGATGGTCACTCGCTTTTATCGACACGGAGATTCAAATCGTCGATCAATTCATTACGAATCTCACGCTCTACCGACTGATCCATCCGCGCTCGTTATATGTACTTATATATAATAATTCTAAAAGATAAAGCAACAAATGTCGTTTAGCAGTAGTTTACGATCTCCATTAAATTTTTATAAAAAATCATAATTTGCAGTATTGTGATAAATGTGCCAATTGTCTTCGGTATGTTACAAAGTAATAATAGATTTTAATATGGTATGTCATAAAAATTCAAATACAAATAAGAAAAATTACTGAGCAAAAGATGAAAAAGCATTTTCAATGGTTAATACATAATAAGTAAGCATTTGTATATTCAATATACAGGTGTGGCACGAAGCCAGATATGCACGGGCAGTTTTATGAAAATACTGTTGTCGTGCAGTACGATAAGGATCTGCTGGAGGTATGGGACGAGGCGAAGAGGTTACGCTGCGAGTGGTTTAACGATTATGAGAAAACCGCATCTAAGCCTCCTATGGTGATTGCTGACCTCGACGTTATACAGCTTGACTTCAGGGGTATGAATTTTTAATGTGCCTACGCTTATCCATTAATGCATGAAAATTATTTTTAATTACTCCACTGTGGTGTTTTGAAACTTTCCATTATTTATCATTTTGTTGAAGTTAAGTGTACAAAGTTTTTGATTGAATTGTAATATACATTAATTATTAAAATTAATGGACGATAAATTAATTAATAAATATTATTATTATTGTAAATAATATAAAACTAAAATATAACAAGAATGTACGACTTGATTAACAAAAAATTAAAAAAAAATTTTTTTCATTGTAAACTAAAAAATGTTAAAATTAAAATATTCAAGTTTTGAAATAATGTAAACATGGTCTGACCACATCCGAGTATATTCTACTTAACGCGATATCGATATAGATAGACGCGTCAGGAAGTCTAAAATTAAAATCTGTCGATTCGTGTATTTCCAGAGTAGTAAAATAAATTGAAAATTTTTAATTTGAAAAATTACATCTACGTTTTTACGTGCTTTGAATCTTTAAATACAATAGTCAACATCTTTTTTAATAATTTATACGTTATTATTTTTGGAGAAAATAAAATTCCAATTCTCGCATTTAACTATAAATCGTACGATTAAAAAGTAAAAGTAAATACGAACATGATCGTTGAATAAATTGTACCTCACTCTTTTACAGGAGACAACGTCGACTGTTGGATGGAGATACAACACGGGAAGGGTCCTTGGGCTCCACCGGTATCCGGGATCGTGCCTCTCGGCTCAACGTTGACCCTCGTCGTCGCCATTAACGATTACCGAGGTAACGAGCGCCAAAGCAAAGTGCAAGGTATTACGACGCTTTTGGCTAAATCGTCGTCGCGAGTATCTCCCGCAAACCCCTCGTCCTTCCCTTTCTCCTCCCCCTCCTCCCCTCTCCTTTGTTCAATAGCCAACGGATAACAACTTTCTCTTAACTTTGTTCGCGCAGGCGAGTTCGACATGAGGGTTAAATCGTGCGTCGCCTCGGACGGCGGTGGACACACGATACAGCTGAGCGACGAGTTCGGTTGCGTTCTACGGCCAAAAATGATCAGTCGATTTTTAAAAGCAAAGGGCTCCGACGACAGAGCGACCGTCATTACTTACGCCTTCTTCCATGCGTTCAAATTCCCCGATGCTCTCAGTGTTCACATTAAGTGCAAGGTACGTACACGGATGTCTTAAAAAAATTAAAATAAAAAATATTATCGTTTTTTATTATTATGATCAGAAATATGAAATATTAAATTATTCAACGATATTTTACATTAATTGATATTACTTACTGCATCAATTTACATCAATACATAGAAAATACATTTACATCAATATTTTTCATCAAAATTATGTAGACAAAAAATGTAAATAATAAATTCAAAAGTACACATACTTTAAATACCGCTGCAGTTGCAATTGAATTGTACTTATTCGATCGATCATTAATTACTTATTTAAAAAATGTCCTAAATAACGTTTCAAGGTCGAAATTTGTCGACACGGCTGTCTCGATCACTGCCAATCGAACGACGGCGACTCGTTGGGCCACTACATCCAAGAGCGAAACGACATAAACGTACCCCAACAGCAGCAGCAGCAGCAGCAAACGTACATCGAGCCCGAGAAGCCGGTGAACGGTGTAAGTCCGTCGTCGAAGCCGAGCGAGGACGCGCCGCCTCTCTACGACGACGTCGTCAATAACGGCGAGGAGATGGCCTCGATAGGTGGCCACTTCCTCGGCGTTGAAAAATCCACGGCGCCCAAGGCCCAGGCCCAAACGGGCAATCAAGCCTCCACGACCACCGACTCTACCCAAGACGCCTCGGATGAGCCGATATTTTCCCAGCCGTATTTGGTATGTCGTTATCTTTTCTGTAACATTATTATGATAAGATTTTATCGACGAATCCTGGATATTTGTTTGATTGAAATTATACTCAGATATGATTGCGATAACAATCAAATAACCGTCGTCTGCAATTTTAAACGGATTTTATTTAAAAAAGTGTTGACCATTGAAAGCTGCTTTATACCGATAAAATAATAATCGCCTCTTACTCGAAATCCAATATCACATACGAAAATAAAATAAAAATTAATAACATATTGGTAAATTATTATTTGTAATGCAAATTGAAGCAGTTTTTAGATTATACCTTTAAAAATTGCTCGTTATATTAAATTTTAAATAATAAAGTGCCACAGAATTTGCAAAATATATTGAATAAAATTACTTGTTTTATTCAATTTTAAGCATCGAACAAACTAAAGTATCATAAAATTTTTAATAGTGCGATTACAAAAATGAGATTAATTTTATATAAGAATGAAATGAAAACATATATATCTGTTTAATAAAAGATAGTATAGTAAAAATTAAAATAAATAACGCGTTAAATTATTTTTTTCTACCTAGTCTTAAAAAATTTATCGTACTTTCAAAATAACAATAAAATATATGAAAATAAGGTAATAAAATAAAAATATAAAAAAAAAATTAAACACACACACACACACACACACACACACATACGCGTACGAGTAAAAAAAACCTACGAACCCGTTACAACAGGCGGTGCAGCCGGCGCGAGTAACGCGTTACCAGCCACAGGAGCATTTCCCGCACGGGCCGCGGAATCTCGAACAAGACGACGACATCCGGATAAGGCAACGGGAGGCGAAGTCGCGACGCGACTCGTCACCAACGCCGCCGCGAGAACTCGGCAGCAGCGAGAACAGAACGAAGCCGCGATTGGGGCCGCTCAGCAGCTCGGCGAATCGACGGCGGCGCTCGCTCGTCGTTTCCGATCGGAAAGTCAGAAGCGCCGACGTCGGTGTCTCCGGCATTTACGAGGTCATCTCCGAAGCCGATCTTGCCTTTAGTCCGGATAGCCACGCCGAGGCGGTCACTGTATTCCAGGTAACGATTTATTGTTTCGGTTAAAAGAATTTCGTCATTATACTTACTATTCGACTTTATTTATTTTTTTGTTTGCTTTTCTATTAAACAACTACGATAAAGAAAATTTATAATCCTTAACACGAAGAATGCGTTCTTTTATGATTTATATAATTATTAATATTATGTAACATTTTTAATATTTATATAGATGATAAAAATTATGCCTTCCAAGTTCGTAGCTCAGATAATGACAAAAAAAAAAAAAAAAAAAAAAAAAAAAAAAAAAAAAAAAAAATGTATTGCCATACTCTGACTGTATCTACTTATGTACACTTGGCGTGTGTTTACGCGTCGATGTATAGCTTTACTTTATTTTTCATCATAGCTTTATCAGAATTCAATATAAATAGTTGTACAGATAAATAGTAATTAACTTAATATTTTTCGAAATTTATTGAAATTTTTTATGATTTTTTAATAGATCATCATAAAAGTTAAGTAAGCTCAGCTAATACATTCTATGAAACATAAATATTTTTAAAATGTACTAAAACAATCCAACACCTTTAAAAAAAAAGAAACCTTAATCGCGCTTTATGTATAAAGGAGAAATTAATCGAAATAGAAAAAAAAAAAAAAAAAAAAAAACGTAAAATAATTGATATAGGAAGTAATACGTGGTAATTACAGGGTCGAATACGCGAGGAAGTGGTGTACGGTGTATGTCTACCTATAAGCGGCTTCAGCGCTCTATTCGTCGTGGTGGCTATGTCGGCGGTCGTCTCGGCATTGGTCGCCGGGGCGATGGTACATCGGCTGCAGGCGCAGCGCGAGCTCGCGCGCAACACGCGCAAAAACTTGCCGGCAAGCTTGGCCGCGATCGCCACCGTTGATGCCAGAAACGGCCAGCAACGCCGCCAACAACAACAACAGCAGCAGCAGCAGCAGTCGGGCTGGTTACAGGCTTATGGATTATTCCGCGCAAGGTGCGCTTTCGAGGGCCGACGCGGAAACGAGAATCGCTCCTCCGTCGCATCGGTGAACGATTGAAATTCAAGATGCGCTCTCGATTAAGGGAGAAGGGAAAAACGTCTGTTTCCCTCTTTACGTGTGTATGTATGTATGTGTGTGTGTGTGTGTATGTGCGTACGCATGCGATCCGAATGAAAATTGAAATCGACCGGTTTAGATTTTTATAATAGGAAAGACTGAAGTTTTTTCTCTCTTTTTTTTTTTTTCTCAATTCTAAACAGGTTTTTGATCTTTTGTTTGAAAATAATATTTATCATTGCGCAAACAATATAACGAAATTTGTTAAACATTGATCAATCTTGAATATCGTTCATATCGTCGAATTTTTTTAAATATAATGCATTATTCCTTACCTAGTTTTACCTATTAAATTCTACGCGCAATTAAACTTCAATAGAAATCTTATAAAATCTCTATTGAAAACGTTCCAGCAGTTTAAAAATCACCGAAGCATTGGCTATGACAATTTTTTAAAAACATCTAGAAAATAAAAAATGAATGAAAAAAAAAAAAAAAAACAGAAAATTTCAACCAATGCACTTAGTATACATAAAGTGAAATACACCGGTCAATTTTACATTTTCATGCATTGGTAGGAAAAAAGAGGCAAAGGTTCGGTATACACATTTGTATATGACATAATTTTTATCGATATACCATAATGAAGCAGCCGTCGATGGACGAAAGCATGGTATATATACAAACGCGAGCTTTTCTAAATCTACTCGTACTATATTTAATTCGATTCGAATTTCTACTTTATTTTGGCCGAGTCCATTTGAATTTGCTCGCGCTTTGAATTAGGTAAAGGAAATTCGTAGCTTGCGATATTTATTATTAATACCGTTAAAAAAAAAAATTTTGTATTCGCTCGAGTAATTTACGTAGATTCGACAAATCGTTGACAACGTATTTCTTTATTTACCGAAGCAAAATAATAATAATAATCATATTAATAATAATAATAATAATAATAATAAATAAAATTGTTTAGATGTAGTTTTATTTTAGAGATTAGTACTGAGATGCGTTTATTTAAAATTATTTATTTTAAAAGTATATACTTCATGTTGAACAGTTTATTATGTTGTTCTGTGTTTAATATTAAATTTATAAGCAATAATAAGCAAGACTTTAGTAATAACAAGATTATAGAATTAAACATAAAAGAATTTTTTATATATATATATATATATATAATGTTTGCTAATATGCGACTTTTCGTCACGGTTAAAATGTATGATTTTATTCATAAAAATTGCCACATGATGCTTTTAATAAAGGACTTTTGCAATGATTATTTAAAAAGATAATGTACACTTTTAAATCAATATTATTATTGTAATAGATTGGTAAGAAGATTTTGTCGTTTTATTTTTTAGGAAATTTCAATTACGACTTAATTTGTAGACAAAGGCAACCTCGCTCAAGTGGTTTTCAATCTTTACGTCGCTAACGCTTCGCTTATTCCCGATCTCTCTTGTAATTAACGATGGTTCATTACTCGTTAAAATCCTCAAAATGTCGTCATTGAGCTTCTACTGTTTTCAACTTTAAATTGTTCAAAGACCAAACGCTAAATTTTTCTATGAACTTCCGTCTAATTATGAGCAATTTGGAACTCACAAAGTTCATTGAGCAAAGTTCTTCAATGATGTTTTTCTCGATCCATTATATACACCTCTGTTTCTCAAAATTTAATGATTTAAAAAAAAAAAAAAACAAATCATGGAAATACTAGCTTTCCATTAATACCAAAATCATCTAAATCGCACAAAGAACAACGAAATAATAAAAATTTCAACTGAAGCAACAAAAACGCGACGTAACCCTTCTTATCAACTTAATATTTATTGATGTACAATTTAAAAAAAAAAAAAAAAAAAAATTTTTTTATGATATAGAGCAATATCAAACTAAATGTTAATAAATATTTGTATACTTAACTGATTACATGTGCAATAAGTGTTTCCTGAGATCCGTCGTTAATATTTTAGCTTAGAATTTGTTCATAGTAATTTTAACTAATGTATCGAAACATTAAACGCATACCTTCATCGATATAAAACATAAAAAAAAATAACGTATAAAACCGTTAGAGATAGCATCTATTATATATAGATAAAAAAATAAATAAATAAATAAATAAATAAAAATAAAAAAGCAAAAGTCCTCGAAGACCATGTGCAATACATTGTACAAAGTACCGTAAGTCCGCGTGTAAACTTTTTTTTTTTTTTTTTTTTTTTCATTTTTTTCCGTTTCAAGGCATGCGAATAAACAATAATTAATCGAAACGTTTCGAGGATCGATAAGAAAGTAGCAATGTACACATGCCTACGTCGTCCTTTTTTTTTTTATTTCCATCTTAAAGCAAATTCATTTAGATTAACACTTGTATAGCTGAAGCATGAGTAAATAGTTGTTTCGCTTTTTCATTTTTTTTTTTTTTTTTTTTTTTTTTTTTTTTTTTTTTTTTATTTTCATAGCATATATTTGTACTATGCATAAACGAGGAGCGAGGCTTAGAATGTTAGTTTGAAAATTCTCCTCCAACTACGTCGTGCTTCCGCTGTACCGGTTTATAGACATAAGTTTCTATTCCCTTTTTTATCACATTATTTTCCCTCACTTATACGCAATAAAAATATTTATGACATTTTTTTTTTTTTTTTTTGTTTTTTTTCTTCTTTTATTTTTCTATACACGCATCACTTTTGCATCTAGTATTATTACATTCTAAGATAATTTTTAAACGTTCGCAAGAATGAAAACTTTTTATACATTATTAATTGAATGAAAACCAAAAGTTGCTTTTATACAAAAAATATTAAACTTTTATACATGTATGATAAATATCGTTTCTTCTTTCGATATTAAAAGAAAATGAAAGGTCAGTCAGTTAATAGTGGAATTGTTTGGTATTTCATTTTATCATGTGCGATTAAAAGAAAATCTTAATCATTCTAAATACTATATTTTTAAGAGATTTTTTTAATTGACGCTACCCTTAATTCTCCTCTTGTTTATCGTAAGAATGCACGAGAATCAAGCGTAATATAATATTATATAAATATATGCATAAGTATATCGTAATTGTAATTTTTTTACGGCAATGTTGTGTTGTTTAAGCGAAAAAAGTGTGCTAATTTATAAGTATATATACAAAGTAATACAAAGAAAAGAGAGCTCATACATATATATATACACTTATAATTTTTACTTTATGTAGTTATATTATTCTAATATGCCTCTATTTATTTAAATATACTTTAAGAAAATTTTTATTTTCGTCGTCGTCAATATGTTACTATTATTATCTACGCTATATCCAATTCATTCCATTTCAAAGGTTATTTTTTACTTCGTGGAGAGATAGATATTTCAATTTTATTATAATATTATAATTATAATTATCTAACATTGGGTTATAACTCTTCGTGTCGCGAGATTAAGACGAGGCATCTATTTTGTTTTTAACATATTAATCGAAACCGAGCGATTATAATTTTCATTTCATTGTGAATTTTTCTCAAACGTTTCTTAACTTTTTAAGTGCGTCTATTTTTAGTTAAATGAAAAACGATATACATGAAAAATGATAACGAGGTGTGTGGATGGGTGCTGTAAAAATAAAAATAAAAAAAAGACATCGAAACGAAGTTTATTTTTTTTTCTATTGTATTTTAATAAATATCGTTGTATTATAAAAAACATGTTTATACATATTTTTATATTATACATAATTAAATCTTATTTAATATGAAGTAATTGCAAAAAATGTACTATTAAGTAAGTATTTTATTCTTATGTGTAATCATTTTTAATCGTAAAAATCTTATTTTAAATAAAATATTGATCTTAGGCCATCTTATTTTATCTTAATTTTATATTATTAATGATCGTTGATGTTTTCTTCTATAAAAAAAGTTAATTATTAATTTAATGTACGTTTATTTCAATCTAACTTATTTACTTTATTACTAAAAATCTATTTTCAATACAATTATTATTACATAATTTTATTGCAAGACATTTTTTTCAAACTTTAAACAAATTGTTAGAATTCTAAAAAAAAAAAAAAAAAAAAAACTAAAATTTTTACTTACCGTTGCTTACTTTTTTCTTTTTTATTTTTATGATTTTTGATAAAAATGTAATATGTTATTGCACGTTGTTTATTTATAAATATATTTATTTATATACTCATTAAATTTATAAACTAAATTAATATCTTTGACAATATTACAAACATAATTTGCAAATATTTTAAGCAAACAATAATTAATGTAACCAATGTACGTTTAAATAATACAACGAGCAATTTAATTCAAAATAATCATTCGCAATGCGGTTTTAATATAGATATTTGCACACATAATGCACGCGTGAAATATTAAATGTCTCATGAAGAACAAACTATCCATTTAATCTGTTGCGCTGAAACTAATTTTGAATTCCGCATTAAACGCATACTACTTCCTTCCGTCAAAACTGCAATTTCCGTGAAACCGACATCAAATTTTCCTAAATTTCTAATGGAACAATGTCGAGCAATTATAGTCAAAGTAGTTGCATTTAAGTTAAATTAAACATAGTTTTATATCGATATGTTTTATTTTTAACTCATAACAATTAATATACATTATCAAAATTCCAGCCGTTACTTTTACTATATTAAAGAGAGAAAATACGCTTGAAAAAATACTTTTTTGAGAAAAACAAAAAAAAAAAAAAAAAAAGAAAAAAAAAGAATACTTAAAATCTTTGTTAGCATTCGTAGATTCGCCATAAAAACGTATTTTACATTTACTTAACGAACAAATAGCAGTAGAAGAGAGAAACGTCGGCGTCGACGTTGAGAAAAATTAAGCGAGAAGTAATAATTATAATGCGCATCGCGCGTCTCGTCTCGAATTTACACTCGGAAATTTTCTAAAATCAGTCGATGCTCGAACTTCAAGCCGAATGAAGAAACTATTTACGAAGGAAGCGAGGTACATCACGTTCGCGCGTTACTTTGAAACCCTCGGGGTTTAAGCGTTGATCGACTTCCTCGAAGCTGCCATTAAGAAAGAACCTTCATTTATGGGATACTTACGGATAACCAAGTAATCGACTCTCTCTCTCTCTCTCTCTCTTTTATGTAAATATATTTATTAAGTACGCTCGATTGGTTGGAATGAAAATGAAAAAGTTGTTGCGTAAGACGAGTTGATTCGAGGAAAAGAAATACGAGTATGCATCGCGGTATTTCAATGGTAAAGCAGAAAATAAATTGATTATACTTTATCGTATTGAGTAACTAATTAAAATTAGATATTTTGAGATTCGAATTCTAAGTATACATTTTTTAAATTGTATTCCGAATATAAATTGTTTGTCCATTACAAGGACAAAATTATTTTATAATGCTGTATTTATTTGTACAAATAAAATATTAACAATTAAAAAAAAAAACAAAAAAAAACAAAAAAAAACAAAGTTAAAATATCTTAAAAATTTATTCAAATTCACGTTGTAAATGATATATAATAAACTAATATAATTTAAAATATAAAATTATGAGAATAACACAAGATTATAAGATCTTTTATATTATATTTTTAAATAAAAACATTGTAGTTATTTGACAATTTTTTACTTTTAAGAATAATTTTATATGTATATGTTAATAAAATTATCACAAAGCTAAATTTATTATCCGTATTTAAAAATTTATCTGCATAATTGAATAAAAATAAAAATTGAATTAAAAAATCTGCAGAATTGCTCGATTATTTTAAAACTATGTCAGAGTTTTTTAGACCATTACTTTTAGCTTTAGAATATTTTATTTTTGAAAACCTTATCGGTATATTCGTTGAATACAACTGACGTAAGGCATAATTATCAAATTAACTTAATAACTAATAACTTGTTTACGGTGAATTTATATTTATGAGTTGCAAGTCGGCACTAGATTCTCTCATTATCCATAAGCAAGTACGACGATTCAGCGTGAAAAATTTAATAGTCGAACGACCCACGATAATAAAGGCAACCGGAAAATTAAACACATCGCGTCCAGCGTAACAAACAAAGCGAATAATTTTAATTAGCAACGCCGGGAGAAAGACAGAACGAGGAAATAAAACGGGAAAGAGAAAAATAATCGCCTTTTTAAATTCTCCAAATATTAGCGCTTACCCACATCTGCGTAAAATGAAGAATAAAAAGCCAAGCGAGAAGTTCCGCGGCAAGTAATCGCATTATATACGTCGTTGCCCAAGACGCACAATGAGCGAGTTCGAGCGGCTCTTTCGCGAGAAAAAAAAAAAAAAAAAAAAAAAAAAAAAAAAAGAACGGAAAAGAAAAGAAAAAACTTTGAAGGGAGCCGATCTGTTAACCGTTGCGCCGATGAAAAAAGTTGTCGGTACGCGATGCCTTACTTCTCCATATTACTGGTATTCCTCTTTCTTTTCTCATTGTTTTTTTCTTATTCTTTTTTTTTTTTTTTGTTTTTTCAACGATTATTTTGCCTTTTGTTTGTTTTCACGTACACGCGTACGCGTGTGCGCGGTAACACGACGTTTGCGCCAATGTATTGTATATACTTGTTATGGTAATGCGTATTTGTAAGAATGAGGCGATAAGGTCAAGTCGAGATGGATTTATGTAGAACTGGTCCTTTGTAACCTGCATTTTTGTCAACATTGAGTCATTAGTCGAAAGATAATTTGATTAAATGAATAAGTACAACGATAAATTTTTGCTATATTAAATTAAAAAATTAATGTAGTCTTTGAATTATAAATATTAATATTCAGCCGTATGCATAAATAAACTATTTTTTAAAATAATTAACCGCATAATTTACCTAAAAATAATAAAAACCAATGCCACATAAAATATTTATGTTAACAAAAAATTGAAAATTGAAATTTATTCAAATTCAAATAACGCAATATCATCATAAAGCCGACCAAAGAAAACTATGAATTTTAACGTCGCGCGATATAGGAGTTTTCGAATATTTTTTTCTTCCCATTCCGAGCGCTTTGCTCATTATGTGAGAAGATGTAAGTGACGACGGGATTCGAATTTCACGATGAATCCCGAACACAATGAACTACGACGAGATTACTTACGCAACGAGGAGCAGTGCTTCCCTCCCTTAACTTGGAAACTTCAAATAGTGTTTAAACGCTATGTTCACCGGTGACGAGATACACACTTGCGCGCGCGTTAAGTATGAATTTATGGCAGTATTATTATGACGATTAAAGGGAACAATTATACAGTGCATTTAGTATGAATAATGATATTTGCATATTTATAACTTTTCACGGTAATATCGATAAAATTTCTTGTAAATTAAATTTTAACTTAATAGAAAAGGAATGTAAAAATGGATTTTATTATAAAATACCGTTTTTCTTTTTTCGGAATTTAATTATAATAAATTTTGATTCGCGTATTAAAATATTTAATAAATCCATTTGTAATTGAATTGAATTATTACTCTTAAATACTACAGTTACTCTTTTACAATAAATATTATAGAACATACCATCGTAAAAGTTGTATTTAATTGTGTAACTGTATTAATAACGTTTAAAATTAGATTTAGCCAAGTAATTAATTTTCTTTCTTTGCGCATAAAACAAAATGAATAATTTATCCTCATAAATATGAAATATCAGAAAGAGCACATTTTTTTTTTTTTTTCTTTTTTTTCTTTATTATAATTGCTACAAAATACTGAAATAAAAAATGCTCGTGTATCGATAAGGTTATTAAATTAATAAAATTAGTTATCAACGTTAATTGTAAGTAATGGCATTATATATATATATATATATATATATATATTTCATTTCATAAATAATATACGTATATCGTGTACAATAAAATAATAATTATAAGTGACTATTAATTCTTAAAAAATAATTGGTTGGAAAATTACATGATAATTTATCGCTACACAAAAAAATAAATAATGTAACTATGTAATTATATCTATATTAATAATTAATTGTACATTTACACTCATAACGATCAGTCAGTTTCATTGCATTATCAACGAAACACTTATACCCTATAAATATAAAAGTTAATTTTTCATAACCTATATAATTACGAGCTATTTATTTAATGGCATATTTTATTGTTAGATAAAAAGTCTCGAAAATAGAGGTCAAATATTAATCATTAAAACGTACAAAAGTAAATAATACTTGAATAATCAAGGCGCAGGTTAGACAAATCGCAAACTGTGCGTATTTTTTAATATTCTTTTTTTTTATTTTATTTTATTTTTTTTTTTTTTTTATTTTTTTTTATTCTTTTATTTTTTTTTTTATAAACAACATTTTTTCACATACGAGAAATAGACGACAATTTCTGTGAAATTAAAAATATCATGATAAAATATAACCCTTTTGACTAAATTAACTCATCTAAAAAATTCTTGCAGCTCAAATATTCGAATATTAAGGTAGTCCTAAACACGTGGTCAATTATTATAAAAAATTGGTACTTTAATAATTTCATGTTTTATAATAAACTATAATGAAAGTAAAATAGAAATGAGCAATTTAATAATCTCTATAAGCAATTGTTTATTATTTTATCATAAAAAAAAAATTACAATCAGTAATTATATTCATAAAGCTTTTATTCTTTTCTAACCGTTGATTCGAGTTTTGTTTCAATAAATTTTATATTCACGTATAATCCATTTTCTATCAATTATAATTAAATGCGTACTTTTTTTTCTTTGACTAGTATAACGTTTAGGATTACCTTAAAAAAATCTCCGACACTCGTCAAACAAAAAATGAATGAGCTCACACGTTTACGTACATAAAAATATGCTTAAGTCGGTTAAAAATTCGGTTTTAACATAAAATTTGAGCTTATCTCGTAACTAAATTTACGAATTTTTAAAAGTTACAATTCTATGACGTAATGCCAAAATAAATAACTTTTGTATCACAAATATCATTTAAATTATTAAAATTAAAAAAATTTTATTATCAAATTACAATATTATTGTATTTTTTATAAACTTTTAGATAAATAAATGTCATGTTAAGACCGAATTATAATAATATACGCAATCACGGGCAAGATGGATTCAACGAAACAGAATTAAACTATTCGATACTTAGGTACGCGTAACAAACATTTATTCGGACAAATATTTAAAATTATAACCAAAAAAAAAAAAAAAAAAAAAAAAAACAAATTATTGAATTTTATAAAAATTTAGTTAAACGGTAGACATCTACATCGTAACGGTATCTTATATAAAAATAAAACCTGCTCAGTTTTATTAATATTTTTTTTAGGTTTTCATACCTTACTATCCATATTTCCTTTGAGAATCTTTCAACTCGCATACCTTAAATACCAGTGTTTCATTTTTATTTACTTATTTATTTCATTTTATTATTATTATTATTATTTTTTTTTTTTTTTTATTTTATTTAAATAATAATCCACTTTTTACCTGTGCTTGCGCGCGAGAGCGTGCGCGCGCTCACTCAATAATATAAAAGTCCTTACGAATAAAAACAAGCGGACTTGCCGGGAGACTTGGTAGATTTGACATGTCCGAGCGTATGAACGGGGAATCCCCTGACGGTGACGATACCACCTGGGATTCGCTTCCTGAACGGCCTCAGCCGTATGCAAAGGTACGTCGATATGGCGCAGGAGGCAAGGAGCACTCCGAGCATCAAGAACAACGTGAGAGTGAAGCCGGAAGTCGTCATGCAGATGAGATTCGCCGCGGGATTCGAGAGCTGCGACTCCCGCACCGGGAAAATCATCGTCGAGCCGCTCGGATCGCTCGAGTTCGTCTCCTCGATGGCGAAGGTGAGATCGCCCGTTGATACGACTCGGATTACGCGATTAACGCCCACGGTTTTCGCCGGTGTCGTCGTAATCGTTGTCGACGCCGACGTTGTCGTCGTCGTCGTCGTCGTCGCCGTTGTCGTCGTCGTTGTCGAGTCCGTTACCGGCACCTCGCGAGACTTGCGTCGACGCTCGTCGCGCGGCAGACCTACCGACTGTAACAAATTAAAATGTCAAAATAAAAAAAATTGAAAATAGGAAAAAAGAAAAATAGAAAAAAAGAAAAAAAGAAAAAAAGAAAAAAAGAAAAAAAGAAAAAAAGAAAAAAAGAAAAAAAGAAAAAAAGAAAAGAAAAAAACAAACATAAGATATAATAATGTTGCATACCTGCAAATAAGCATCCAAAGGTAAAGGAACCGGTGGCGGTGGTATACCGTAAGCAGCGACGTTGGCGTGCGCAATCGACGCCCGGTGATTATCGAGCAGCAGACCGTCGTGATGCAATAACGAGGGACCGGAATCCGAGCACTGATCCGGACACTGATACCGGCATATCTGTATAGTACATTGAAAGTGCACTTCCATCGAGTCCGGAAATTTGAAAGCTTGAAAGTGGGCGTAGGAGAGGACCGAAGCGCTCGCGCCGAAGTTCTTGATTTTCGTGAAGCGCGACATAAGCTTTGGCCTCGTTATGCAGCCCCGTTGATCGACTGTTTTTATAATAAATATTTTTTTATTTTATTATTTTATTTTTTTCTTTTTTTATCGATTATCGATTTAACGTTGTCGTTGTGTGAGCACTTTGTTAACGTATAATACAATAAATTCATATAAAACTAACATTAAGATCAAGGCAATTGTCTTTTAGTCAATGACTTTATTAGATTTAAAAACGAAGAAAGAACAAGAAAAAAACTAAACTTACCAAGTTGGATAGGCGCCCTTTTACCATCGTGCGCCATGCAATTGCGTACGAGCATGTCGAACTTTGAATCGTCGTCCTTGATAGCGAGTACCATCGTCATGGTTTGGCCGATCTTTACGAGACCGGAGACTTCCGAGGCCCAAGGTCCTTTACCGACTTGTATTTGCATCCAGCAACCGACGTTGTCGCCGGCGAAATCGGCCCTCACGACGTCGAGCATGTCCACTGGGAATGGACGGAAGGTCACCGATTTCTCGTAGAGATCGTGCCAGGTGCAACGTAATTTTCGAGCCTGATCCCATACCTCTTGCACCTATTATTTTTATTATTTTTTTTTTTTATCGTTATTTTATTTAATTTAATTTAATCAAGATTTAAATTTATATAAATTGTGATTTGTTTATTATAAGCTTTTATTGATTCGATTACATTTATTTAAAAATGATTCGCGATTGCTTTAAAAAATATTTTCAATTTATTAACCTTTAACTGGTGACAAGCGGTCTCACAGGCCGAGCGGTGTCAGACGGTGCGATATACGCGTCAACTTAGCACGTATTTTGGGTTCTGATTTTTTGTCTTTTTGTTTGGGTTCTTGTTGGGTTGTTGTTTGGGTTCTGAGTTTAAAAACTGAGGTAAGCTAGCATAAATACTTTCTATGCTATAGACCATTTAACAGCAGCGGCTTCTCAGACCGCGCGTCACCAGTTACGTTACACAAAAACCATGTCACCAGTCAAAGGTTAATAAAATTTTTCACTTTAAAATTTTCAAATATTTTTAGTAATAAGTTAAATAACTAATCGAAAAAAATTAAATTAAATCTCGGCGATAAAAGTAATCGGATCGATACCTTTGTAAAATCAATTTCTTTTCGCGTAATAAGAAGTAACGCGGTAAACTACTGTATTTAACATCGAAGGAAAAGCCAACTTACCTGCGGATCGTATTGAATGACAACGATATTCTCGAAATAAGTTCCAGATCCGGACTCCGCTCCGTATCCGTAAAGTCCGTTCTCGGTGTTACCGGCGGTGCCGCACGCGTGTATGCCAATTTCGAAATTAACGGACGTCCTACCGATACCAGCTGGCAAATAAACGCAATTGACGTTGCTATAGTGACCCTTGCTGAAAACTATCCCGTAGAAGGGCTTATCGAAGCCCAGGTAAACCT
The DNA here is from genome assembly GCA_949987625.1 of Chalcis sispes. Classification (NCBI taxonomy): domain Eukaryota; kingdom Metazoa; phylum Arthropoda; class Insecta; order Hymenoptera; family Chalcididae; genus Chalcis; species Chalcis sispes. Next base: position 59,568,608 of record OX465095.1, read on the forward strand.
TCATCGAGCTTTTCTCGCATTTAACGTCAAGCGAGACTATTTTGGGCATGTCGTTGTCCGCTAATGGCCAACCGTCGCTACCTCCGGAACTCGGGGCTAACGCCGTATCGAATACCTTGTCGATGCTGTCCTGCGGACGTTGCTGTTGCTGCTGAGATTGTTTTTGCGAGCCCGAAGACTGTGGAAAAAAATAAAAGAAATATGCAAACTTTCGTAAATTTATTTATTATACGTTGCGTTAATTAACAATTCTATAATATAATTTTTTTTTTTTTTTTTTTTTTATCATTTGTTTGCAATTATTTTATTTTAAAATTTTCTTTTTAATATAAACTAAAAAAACTAAAAAATTACTTTTAACGTTATTTATAATTATGTATTTTTATTTTTAAATGTGAAGAATAAATTAAATAAGTTAAAATTTTGAAAGCTTTCGTTTATAAAATACAAATAAAACGAATGGACTAGATTATACTTTTGAATATTTTTAGTATAAAATCTAATGAAATATTTACGAAACTATATTTTTACATTTATGCTTTCATTATAAAAAAATTCTTTTAAAAATTGTAAGTCCGTTGAAATGAAACAAAACTAATGCATATTGGTGTACGATGTAAAAATATTTGCATTCAAAATTGATCAATTTTTTTTTTTTTTAATTTAAAGATTATAAGTAATTATATTAGTTAATTAAACAATGAATTAAATAATTAAAGTGTATATGTATATTGAATATTTCATTTTAATTTTTTACTGCATTTCAGCGTAAAAATACAAAGAAACCTTTTATATCACCAAGAAGAAACATGAAAAAAACAACCTTAACCAATGATAACAAATGGAAAAATTTTAAAATGAAAAAAAATTATTAAATAAATAAATAAATAGAAAAAAGAAAAATGTAACAAAAGCTCATTTATAAATATTATCGCGCATTCGGAACCTTACTGAAGCAGAAGAAGGGGGCGGCGGCGGTGGTGGTCCATGATAAGCCACATTGTGCCGCGAAGGCGGTATGCGACCCGAGGAGTGCGCGTGACTCCTCAAATTCGGCGGATTGTACTGGTTGCCGTTGCCGCTGTTACCGCCGACATTGCCGTTTTCCCCGTCACCGGTCATAATGTCGAGATCCGACGACGACTGCTGCTGCTGCTGCTGCTGATGTTGCTGTTGCTGTTGTTGCTGCTGTTGCTGTTGCTGTTGCTGTTGCTGCTGCTGTTGCTGTTGCTGTTGCTGTTGCTGTTGATCGCCATCCTGAAGGTGGTTGCCCTCGCCGCGACTGTCGTCGCCGGGTATGGACTCGACCACTTCTACCTCGTCGGCTCGTGCCACCTGTTATATACGATTGAAACGATGCTTACATAGAATTAAATGGATATTGTTAAAATATCATTAAATGATTCGTCTTTTGTTTTTTAATTTTTAAACAATACTATAACGTAAAAAAAATTTTTAAATTTATATAAAAGCGCATAAAGCACTTAATCTTATTAAGAAATTTCTCTATTATCACAATGATTTTGTGTTTAATTTTTTTTCTAAAAACATTCAATTTAAAAATAAATGATGAAAGAAAATTGAAAAAAAAATTAAATCTTATAAAATTTTAGTATTCAGTGAATCTATTTCCTTCAAAGTACATAAGTAGATAAACTAAAATTAAAAACGCATAAAAAAAAAAAAACTCATATCGTAAAAAGTAAGGAAGAAGAACATTAGTTTACATTTTTAAAAAGGAAACGCAAAAACAAACAAAAATAAGAAACAACGAATCATCAAAGCATTCTCCCTGAATAATGAAAAGCTGCAGAGAAGAATAAAGAGAGGAAGAAGATGAAGAGCAGGCGCGAGACGCTACATGAAATACGAGGACGCGCATAAAGAAAGAGCGAAAGAAACGGCAAGAATGAGAGAAAGAAAGAAAGAAAAAAAGAAAGAAAGAAAGAAAAAAAAAGAAAAAAACGAGCCAAGCGAGGAAAGGGCGAGCGGAAAAGCAAGCTCTTAGCCCGAGCAAACAAACTAACGTAGAAACGCTCGAAACCGGAGCGCGAACCACTTGGCGCCCTTGCGCGCTTACGCGCCATATATTCTCGGCTTGCGCGCTCCTCTCGGAGATAATTATCCGGTGGCTCTCGACGCGCGCCACGCATTTTAACCCAGATATACATCGCGCGAGCGCGCGCACGCGTTGGTCACCGAGCCCGAGCAATGCCGTTACCGTCTGACCCAGAGAACCGTCCAAATGCCAAAGTAAATGAACGATGGAGAGAGGGACGCGACAAAAAAATAAAGTAAACGGAGTGATGAGAGAGAGAGAGAGAGAGAGAGAGAGAAAGCCCAAACACGTCGCACGAGGATGAGAAAAGAAGCGTAACCGGCCTATCGAGAAATTATGGAGAGAGAGAGAGAGAGATGTAGATATACTTTGACGACGATGAAGAACAAGGCAAAGGTAAGATGACGATTAAGTGTAACGATTTGGTGCTCGCGTTGAGAACATTTTTTTCATATTTTTTCTTCTATCTTTTTTCATGTTTATGTTGCTACTGAACTAAAATAAAAAGTTTGCTACACAATCATGAAATATAAAAAATTTAACTCGTGTTTTGTAATAATTTTTTTTTTTCTTTTTTAATATAATGAGTTGTCCAAAATCTTTTTATATTTTAACATTTTTCTCTCGATTACGAGTGAAATTTTCTAAAATTTTGTAAAAAAAAGTATATTAATTCATTTACGTTAATTTTATTAATAATTTCTTTTCTTTTATCATTTTTAACTTTAATATAAATATTATTAAATTGTTAGAAAATTACTCGATAACCATAACTTCGAGATTTTTTTTTTTTTAAAAACAATTAATGTAAATAAATGTAACTATCGTAGCATCGATCGCAAGACTGGCGATATAGCCACCGTATAAATATTAATACCGTAATAACCATCGAATAAATTATTATACCAAGCTATTTATATTTTTAAAATTAATATACTATATAAGTGATCGATGTGCTTGATGAGTTATGAAAATTGATTATTTCGAAATAGACAGTTTTAATAAAAATTTCGTACATAAATAGATATTATTGGCCGTAGTAAAATAGCTTAATAAATAATCAGTCATTGGCTACAATCGCTTTCATATTTTTCGAATAATGTTATAATAGCTTTAAAGCGAGTCCGATATTAACAAACTGTAATATTATGTGACTATAAATGATGATCATATTCATCTCCAAATATATTAGAATTCTATTGTGCCTGTAAAATAGATTCGATTAATGTTATTTCTCCATTATCATTTTCAGAATGACATATCATAAATAATGCATGAATTTCATTCAATTGATAATCCCAGATAATATTTTTTAATATATTATCGATCGTTTGCATAAATACTGTTAACATTTCAATGTTTATTATTATTACGACGAGTTTCCTGTTTCCTCTGACAAAAAAAAGTAATTGTGAGAAAATATTATATAAAAAAATTAATTTTTAAATTTTACATCCTTTGTCAACATCTAAAACAGTATTGCATAGTATCGATCGTTAAAATTTGATGAGAACGAATAAAAAAAAAAAATAAATAATAATAATAATAATACGAAAACAAAACATTATAAAAATTTAAATATTAAAAAGCAAATACGTTAAAAGGTGACGGCATTTAGCAAAAAATATTCGTCTATTAAATTTGACCTGAAATTTCGTCGAGGTTAATTCAGTCCCATAAATTTTTTATGAAAGAAAAAGAATAAAGGAAGCAAACCGAGTTAGACCGAAATACAAAAGAACGGAAATCAAGAGACAAATCAACGCGTGCACTTTGCGTGCACTTTCTTTCTCCGCATTCTCACGAACGAAAGAATTCACAATGAGAGCCAAGAAACAGAGTGAGATATAAAGAAAGCTGATCACACCGAGGGCGAATAAAAAGATGAAGAGAAGCGGGAGAATTAGAAAAAAGCGAGTGAAAGAAAGAAAGAGAGAAAGAGAGAGAGAGAGAGATATCTGGCCGATTGACCCCAGCTAGTTTCGCATGATACGTCCGTTCGAATCCGTTATCCACCTTACGTCGTGGGGTCAGCCTCATGACGAGTGACGCAATCGAACGACGAGGCCACCGTATGTTTCGCCGTACGGTTCACTCCTTTCTCTCTCTCTCTCTCTCTCTCTCTCTGCCTCTCTCTCTCTCTCCCTGTTTCAGCGGCAACTTTTTATGACGTCTCCTCGAAAACCGGGAGCCCCGCGTTCCATCTTCTTCGCGGACGCGCCTTTTCCGCGAAGGAACTGTCGCGCGCGACTCGTCTCAACACGCGTACGTGTGTAGTACATGCGATGTGTGTATACACATTTATATATACACATATGTAAGCGGCAATGTGAAAATAAAAAAGAGAGAGAAAGAGGAAAGGGGGGGTGGGCGGGGAAGAGATGAAAAAAGGCAATCCTCCGGCAGCCGGTAAGCTTCCGGCGTAATGCCGAGGGCGATGACGACGATGCCGGCAAGATGTACGGAACGTTTGCTACGTGCTCGGCTTAGTTCTGTTTTCGAGCTTCCGGTCACTTTTCGATTTATTTGTACGAGCTTTTCAAACGTATTTCAAGGTTACGCTCTTTATGTACCAAAATATATCACGTAGCCGTTAACTTGTCGAAACAAGTTTTTTTAACTAAAGAAATATACGTGCGACCATTTTCAAATTTTATACAAATATATGAATATATTTTGTTATTTTATTTTTACATGACTCGTCAAGACACGTTTCTTTTATCTTAAATTTCAATCATAGAATTAAAATTTTAAAATACGTCATTGTTCGTCAAAAAATATCCGAGAATGTTTATCTCGGAAATCTTTAATTTATTTACAATAATAATTAGTAAACAATACATTTAATACGATAATCGTTTAATAAACAATATGTTTTTTGCGAAAGTCGAAATAGTTATACAATACTTTAATCGAACCAAGTAGATAAGTGCCGAATATAGCAAGACGTTGGTCTACTAAGCGTGTCATATTTAACAAGTTAATTAAAAAAGTTTTTATGCCATTTAATTAATGAAATGCCTGTTTAATCATTAAATACATTTTTTATTTTCGGATGATATTTTTAAATGTTATTAAAAAATAATGTATGCATTTAAAATACATGTAAATCCGCACGAAAACTGCGCTAGTTAATTACGATAATTTTGAATCTATATAAATTTATCTCACAATCTAAGAGATTTTAATTTATTATTATCAGTTACACTTATTGCTCTTAAATTCGGGTAAAATAATCACCAAAATAGCTCATTATTTTATTTGCGGTTATAATAGTCCCATTTCGAGAAAGTTTTCAATCCACATTTGACACTTGAAAGACCTGTTGTATGTATAATGACGCGATAAGTACATATATTACGATTAAATGAAAGCTCTAATAGAGGAGAACACTTACGAGTCGCATAGAATCTTAAGAATAATAAATGAAGACATAAATCTTATTGCGTGCTTGTGCGCTTGGATCGTACTATTGTACAATGTCGTACTTTAAAATATTGCCATTGATTTACTATTAAATTTTTATTAATTATTTAATACCCAAAATAATAATAATAATAATAATAATAATAATAATAATAATAATAATTTATTGTTTTTTTTTTTTTCAACATTGCAGAATTTAATGTTTGATAAAAACGAAATTCTTTATTAAAAATTTAATAACTTGAATAATAATTTTAATAATTTTTAGAATAAAAAAAAATCCTTTTATAAAAATGAAATCTAATACAGATAATTAATGATACCATTGACGATAAAAAAAAAAAAAAAAAATTCTCAAACGCACTGCAATTTATAAAATGCATAAAGCATTAAATAACCATATACCATAAAAGCTTAATAAGCTTTCCCTTAATCGATAAATGTAGCGTTAACTTGCTAAATACAACTAACTCATTACGAACTCTGGCACAGCCGCGAGCAATCACGCAGACGTAATCGCGCCGCAACTTTACCAATTGGTATTAACATACGTAAATACATGAAAAATATTCGTACTCACCCCTTGGAAGAGGAGACACGTTAATGCAAGGACGGCAAACCGCATTCCGCGTTGTCGTCCACGATGCTGAGATTCGAATTTCCAATATCTGAAAACCGATAAATTATTATTAATCGTATTTCTTGCTTTTTTATTTATTTATTTATTTATTTTTCTATTATCACTCTCCTTTTTTTCTTTTTTTTTTTTTTTTTCTATCGATTATCCATTTCACGAAATTCTATAACGATTCTTACGCACCAAATACACGAGTTCTTTATTACACTTTATATACTTGATAAACTTTGCTTTGCAAAGCTTTACCGCTTTACAGACCCTTTTTTTGACATTAAAGCCAATCTAATTTTCAAAGGAAAACTCTTGCTCTTGTTCGAGCTTATGATTACGGATTGAAATGACGTTTTTTTATTGCTTTGTAAAAATGTAACAACCTTAAAAAAATTATTACCTTCAAAAATTTTTAAACTAAAATAACGTTTCAAAAAATCCTTTTATATTTCGTTTACCGTCAAACATTTATTACTCTTTATACCTATTAAATTATTATTTTCTTTTCGCTTATCCTTTGTTTTTTTTTTTTTATTTATTTTAAATTATCGACGCTTAAAATGGAAACAACAAATAGATTACCGGCCGCAAACCCGGCAAATTAAGACAAATCAACCGCAATTTACATATTCACGTGTATAGAGAACACGGCGTATATGTATAATACCCGCATGGCTGTTCGGGTTTAAAAATTCGCGCGCTAATTATTCACCCTTTTTTTTAATTAAGCGATTTCCGATCACGATCCAACTCACGATTCGCTTAACCTCCGTGACCCCTCTTTTGAATATTCTCATTTTTTTTTTTTTTTTTTCGTTTTTTACTCCTTTATCTCTCGCTTAAATTTCTCGGCTAAGTAAATTAGCGAATTTTCAACGCGATGGTGGATATATTTTTTTCTTTTTTCTTTCTATGGACTATTCATGAAAACAGCGTTCGACGTCGCGCTCGGTCGCCGACGTCTATTGTTGGACGAACCGCGGGTTGTCGTATCCGATCACGTATAAACGCAAATGTGTGTGCAAATACGTGTGCGCGACGTTCAAAATTCCACGGGACGCCTACGACTACCGTCGTGTTTTGTTTTTCTTCGACTTTTTTGTTTTTCTTTTTCTTTCTCGTATACACCTTATCCTCTTTCTCGTTGTTCGCGGTACGAGAATTTCGCGCGAGTGAAAGGTTTTTCGTGCACTATACCTTAGCCACGTCTGCATTTGTTACCCGGTTACACGAAGAGAATGTATACTCGGGTGTATGTGTGTGTGTGTGTGTGTGTGTATCGGATGTGTATACATCTTCAATGGATGCGATAACGATCCTCTCCCTTTCTCCCTCCCCCGTGACGACGTTGTGAAAAAGAGACGACTGTCTCTCGTGAGACTCTCGATGATTATGACTTCATTTTTTTTTTTTTTTTTTTGTTTTTTTTTCACTGTCGGTTTAGATATTTTGCGGTTGCGTCAATTATCGTTGATGATTCGACTCGAATTGTTGTGTGACCTACTGAATTTCACGTTGTACAAGAAAATAACAATCGATTTTTTTTTTTTTTTTTTTTTTTTTTTTTTTTTTTTTTTCGAATAAAAAGTGGGATGAGATTGTAACGTAAATGTTTTTATTTAATGCTAAGGGTAAACGAGTACAAAACGAAAATGAATTATTTTAATCGGTATCGGTAAACCAGTGACTTTTGTATTAAATTATTAAAAAGAGATATTGACCTTATCAAATTTATTTGAAAACATGATTCGAGTTTAACATTAGATATATAATACCGGTCTCTCCGTGAACATTAAATAATTTAATGACGCGATGTTATCTAAATTGAATTATTGTTAAAAGGTAAGAGATTTTTATTTCTTTCGACCTATTTGCAACGCGCAACATATTATTCTCATTTATGTGAATAATAAAAAATAATGGATAATATTTTACGAGTTTCGCCTTCAAAATATTACTCGATAAATGTTAAACAATGTTAACAATGAAATTTTATTTAAAAACGCTTTTGATAAATTTACAATGACATAAATTTTAGTACAAGGAAAATATCTGTTATTACAATGTACATATCTTTTTTATGATGCCGCTCTTAATATATGCATAACTTAAGCCACAAATTAAAATTTATGCGATACAAATGAATGAGGACGAAAAGGTAAATTAAAATTTTGAGCGCATTTATCTTTCGAAACACCATTTTTCGAGTACCGTTCTTCTGATTCGCTTAAAATTTGGCACACGTGTTCTTAATAAGATTTCTTATCTTAAATCGTTCGATTTTTTTTTTTTTTTTTTTTTATGGCAAAATTAATTTTACAAAACTTTTTTATTTTGAAAATTTTTAAAAACAAAAAAAAATATCATTGACTCTTAATGTATGAAGTTGATACGTAATTATTGCATCGTTAAACTTGTATATCTAGATAAATTGAAAACTGTATAATATAAGGCAAAAAAAAACTAAGCGATTTGTCATAAAAATACCGAACGAAAATTACACTCTTGAGAAAAATCTCAAAAAATCTCTCAAGCATAACGATAAAAAGCTGATTCGCCATTTCTCCCTATTAAAATAAAACCTACGCGAGCAACGTAAGACGTATTACTACTTTAATTACTACAAGCCTTAAACTCTCTTTCGGTATTCCGTATTCACCGACGAACGCTTAACGATAAAGCGTCAAGCACAAATTGTTTACAATAATTATGGGAGAGCGCAACAGCGGGGTATTTAAAAATGCTCTGTATAAGGAACCGATAAGAATGATGCGTGAATCGGTTATATACATACAGCTACAACTAACTGCCAAATAACGCGTAACGGTCCGTCGATGCGCCGTGAGTTTGTTTTAACGAGCTGCCGTGAGATGAGTGGGCCACACACGCGTGCGCGCGTACAATGTTTTCTTTAAACGCGCGTACGACTCACTTGTAACCCGTTTCTCACCGGCTCGCCTATACGACGTTCTTTTTCACAAAACCTTTCCTCCCACCGTCTTCCCTTCTCTTTCTTTCTACCTTCTTTCGTTGCTCCGATCTCCTCTCGTTTATTTTTCTGGCACTCTTTAATGACTCGTCACACACACACACACACACACACACACACACGCGCGCGCGCGCGCGCGCATGCGCGATTTTTATCGCCGATTGGTTATAAAGGTCTGAGAAAAGAAATAACGCCGGTACTCATTTTGATCGCTCAAAAAGCAATTTCTCTTTTTCTACATGAGTATCCTGTATCGTTCTATTGACAGTGATTGATTAAATTCTTATTATGATATTTTTTAATGAACTACGCGATGCGATATGAATTATGGCTTTGAACTTTTTTTTTTTTTTTGTATGTATACTATTATTTAAGATTTAAGTTGCTGTATTTAGTTAAAATTATGTTTAAAACATTTAATTGATATTGAACTAAATATTTTGTTATGCTATATTTATTCTTGATTAACTTGAGATGAAAAGTTTTTAGTTAAATTTTTATAATGTTGCACAATTTTTTCGCTAATATAATTTAATATTGAAATAAAATTTGTCAATAAATAAACAATGAATAATAAATAATCTCCGGTAATATAATAAAATATAATTACATTAAAAAAAAAAAGATTGTAAAAATTATTTTCAAAAATAAAAAGCCATTTTAGCTAAATTTAAGTTTATTATTTGAAAAAGTAAAATCCGTCAATTTAAACTACATTTAACAATCGAATTGATTACGCCTATACAAATAGACTAAAAGATTTAATGACTTTAAACAAGTCAGCAATTGTGTGAATAAACACTTAATTAACGTTTCATCAAACTCTATTGTAACGTCACATTGAATTTGTTCTTTTAGTTCGCGTAATAGTACAATATTTCAAGTGGCACTACAATTTCAATTGCAAAATGAAAATCGACGCGAATGCTTTCCGGCTCATATAAAAAATTTACCGATCGACAATCTCTCATTACGTTGACTTATGAAATCTATGAAGTTGATATTATATTGATGATTTCAAATATCGATGTTTTCAAAATGCGTATTTTTGCATTATCACGCTTAATTAAAATAGACGTTAATGTAAATACTTTTTACTAAGATTTGCGATAAAATTAAACGTTTTGTTACAATATTTGCGCATCGTCCAATGACTTATTAAAGTTAACGCTTTAATAATGCTTCCTATATGAAACTTTAATGCGAAAGCTTTCGTGTTTACGCTCGCTTTGCAAAAAAAGAGAAGGGAAGAGATGCAAAGAACAAAGCTACGCGGCATAATGAAAAATTACTTCATAATGTCTCCACATTAACCCTACTGAAACGAGTCTCGGAGCTTACACATTATTAAAAAGTTCATACGCAATCGTATTTATAGTTTTAAACGCTAATTTGAATTTTAAAATCCACCGAGTAAGTAATGCTGTATATATGTTTTTACTCTCTCTCTCTCTCTCTCTATTTCTATTTTTCTTTCCGTTTCTCACTAGCATACAATGAAAATTTTCCATAAAAAATAACTCGATTCGCGTGCATGAAAAATTCTATTCGATGAACACTTAACAATACGCGAATCCCCTCGACTAATTTAAGAAATTCCGTATGCGAGGTATCCCTCGTAAAGAATCGCTCGTAAAATAACTCATCGAGCGCGCGCATACGTAACGTACGCGATATGTACACGTGAGACTGTTTACGATGCAATACGCGCCGATGAAACTGGACCGATCGGGCAGCAGACGCTTACAGGCAAACCACGTGGCGAGCATCGTAAGCATCGATTGACTCTTCGCGGGACTTGTCGGCAACCGGTGACGACATTTGCTTTTGCTCGCCGAGCGGAAATGAGGGAAAAAAAAAATTGACTGCGCCATCGATGTGTTTTCGCTCGCGTGAACTTCCCGTTAATCTATAAAATTTACGAGTATAGATATGAACGTAGCGAACAAGATTTTTAAACATTTTTTATTGCGCTGATTTGGATAAAAATTTTTTTTATTAATGTTGTTACTTTTTAAAACATAATTTTACCTTAGTAGCACAGTTAACTAATATTTTATTTGCTCTACTCCTATGTGTTTATTGTTAGATAAGTAAAAATTAGTTAAGTAAACTTACAGAATTATCATACCGTCACTAACTGATTTTGCAGTTATTTCTATTGGTAAAAAAAAAAAAAAAAAAAAAAAAAAAAATATAAAAAAAAAAAAACTTCACATGTATGATACTCGTACCGATTTGAAAATACATCATTGAATGGATGAATTTTTAAAACGTTTGATTTAATTTGAAAGATTAGAAATTAATTTAGTGGACTCTACTTGATAGATTTAAATGATAAATTATATTTTTGTTAATGAAGAAACTTTCTATACAATATTATAAAGCAAATTAAAAATTATTCCAAATATTAAGTAGTTAATATCACCGTAATTTAAGGCCAAATATCATCATTTATTTCGTATAATAAAATAATGATTTGACACTCGTAATAAATTGCTTGAATAATAAATAAAAGAAAACCTTAATTTGATCATAATATCGTAAAAAAAAAAAAAAGAAAAAATAAAAAAGGTTACTTTTACAGCAGTAAATAAACGAAAAAATTGTAAATTTTGAGGTTACGGCAAAATCCTTATTTTAGTTACCGGCATCGTAAATCAGCATATCGTCAATTCACGGAAAATACATTCTACAACCGTCAATTTGTTTGCTTTTCACATCATTGTATATTTGTTTTTGACATCAGCTCGTAAAAATTTTATCGAAATACGCCAAAATATTGAACAACGTAAAATTTTTCAGGATTACATATCGATAGGTTTACTTTTATTGAAAGTTATAAAAAATGTAGCGGTTTTGTTTAATGTTTAAACTTTTATTGGTTAATGTTAGTGTTCGAAATTTCGCAAGTATACGTTGTAAAAAAAAAAAAAAACGTTTTATATAATTAATATAATTATTAAAATAATTACAACATTTCGTTAACTAATATGTAAATAATAAGAACTTTCAATAAGTCATTATTCATATATTCTAATCGACTTCATAAAATGAAAATTTCACTCGAGGAATCATCGTATCTATCTTTGTAAAACAATACTTCACAATACATATATAAGCTCTTTAATATAAAAAAAAAAAAAAAAAAAAAAAAAATTACCTGTCCGATGTTTCAGATCGTAAAGCTCCTTCCAATTTCGTATCGTTTCTCTATTTGGCGTATTACACTTTGTATCGATGAACGGATAAATGCTCGTGTGCGTCTCTTGGGTACAACTGTTGCTTATACAATACGTGTACTATACGTCACACGCGCTTATCGTTGGCGCCCCTCGACGTGCACGCGAAGTGTTTTCTCCCTTTCTATCGACCAATTGCTCACAGGGCACTTTGCACTCTCTCTCTCTCTCTCTCTCTCTCTTTCTTTATCTCTTTTCCTTTCTCTCGTTCTCTCTCTCTCTCTCTCTCTCTCTCTCTCTCTCTCTCTCTCTCTTTCTCTTTCTCTTTCTCTATCTATATCTTTCCACTTGCGCTTTAGACTGTGTTTATCTATCCCTCCAGTGTATCCATATCATAATCCTTCGATTTGATACAATGCCGATCGCACGACACTCGAAATCTCTGCACTTTTCTCTCTTTCTCTCTCTTTACTATCCGCTTATCTATCGAAGGACATTGGATATCGATGAGTCGCGTACGAAGGGAGGAAGCTTCGACTTGTGCGGAGAAAGTGAAGACTCACTACGCGGCGTATGAATGAACAACGGGCTTCGGCAAAGTCGATGAAGAATAAGGAAGAAGAATCGTCGCGTCGAGTATCGTTGGTCTCTCGATCGCGATTGAATGAGCTCCTCGATGTCTGCCCTCTTAGCCGTATGCGATCGACTTATCCTCTTTCTATTCTCTCTCTCTCTCTCTCTCTCTTTCTACATATATTTCCGTGAAACGCGCGCGTACAAAAGATACACAGCACGAGGTCGCAAGAATGAGATACACCTGTCTACCGATGAGAGAGTGGTACACACACGAACGGTGAAGAGAAAGAGCCAGAGTCTCGTCTTCGTCGGCGGACCGCCCCCTGACCCAGACACACAGAAGAGCGGCTCGGTTATACAGTTATATAGGTCCCTTCTCTCTCTCTCTCTTTCTCTCTCTCTCTTTCTCTCTACCTAAAGTGTACACGAGTCGATGCGTTGTTCCCCACCAGACGAGCGCACACCATCATTCGTCTTTTTCTTCGCCACCGTTTATGCCTCTCTATCTCCTCCACCTCCTCCTCCTCCTCTTCTTCTTCCTTCCTTGAGTTTGTGTACTCAATCGTTGGTTTACGCGGTTATACCCGAGAACACGATGTATCCCGCGTGGCCCGCTTAGCTCGCGCGCTCGGTTGCGTGTGTGCGCGCACGCGTGCCGCATCTGCTTCTTATTATACTTTGCTCGATTTAACTTATTCGCTGGAAGTAGGAGTAGGAGGGAAACGAAGCTCGGATCGTGCTACGTTTGCCGGTGGTGCATTTTCTCGTTTACTCGATTATAATTCGTTCCTGGTTTCAAAGCTAAATAGCATACTTCCTCGCGCGTGAATTGCCTAGTTTTTAAAACGAGCATTCAACACTTTCTTCTTCCTAAGGATGTTTAACTGTCTGGCATTAAAAAATTATAGAGTGTGAATTAAATTGTTTTCGAGAAAACAAATCAACACATTGTCGGGCATAATTTTCTTTTAACCCGTTGTGGTCACACCTCCGAATAATAGCGTAGTGGTCATATGGGGTCAGCGTGACCCCACGCGGAAAAACCTCCGCCATTTCCCTCCCATTTATTGGATTGACTTGAAAATTGGTTTGGACATAGTTTATAACTACCTCTTTGAGAGAAAATAGTTTATTTACCTCTTTATAATTTTTTTGATAATGAAATTGTTGAATGAAAATTTTTTTTGAAATTTTGGGTTTTTTTACTAAAAAGGTCATAAAACATTCAATTTTTGAGATACAGCGGACACGTTTCGGGGTTGTACTCTTGATAATATATACTTTTAAGAAAAATACAACTTATAATGATCGGCCGGAAAAAGTATATTTATTTTGAAAAGTGAAGTGGGCCGTTTTGACGTAATTTAGAAATGTGAATAGGGTAAGCATTATCATAAAATATAACACTGAAAAACATTTTTTTATAGAACATTTATTTACTAATTTTGTCTGGGGTCATCTGGACCCCGAGTGACCACAACGGGTTAAGGTGTGTAATTTTTTTATTAAACGGTGGAAACCGCGTACACTTTCAAATTTAATGCGTAAATAGAGTATCATACAAATAGATAAAGATAAAAAAATAAAATTACACAGTTGTTATAACAAAGAGAAGATAGATTTTGATAAAAATAAAAAAAAAAAATAAAAAATTCTCGTTTATTTGCCGACAGCATAAAATAATAAATATTTTATACCGTAACCGCGGCAGTCTCAGATATAAGCATAAATCAAAAACTAATTGGATTAATCAAAACTAGCTTACCGAAGATTTAGGCAGCTTAATGTATCTCGTTTACGTTACTGACTATGGCATCATGATATCCGTTCTCTCCTGTATATCTGAATTTCTACCTCCGTCGTAATAATAATTAAGCTCTTCGCTATCTCCAGGGAGTGGGGGGGGGGGCATAAGCTCAATTACGTGCGCGATTCCCTTATAGTTGGATTATTAGTCGTTTTGACAAATAATTGAAATAATTCGTTTACGGATTTATTTTTCTTAAGCATTATTGTAAAAGAAGACACATTTAAAACCGTTAAAAGTAAACGTTACGAAAAAGCTTATTATTTAAAACGATACGACGCGAAAAATATTACAGCAACCGATTTAAAAGTATCTCCGAGCGATTATTTTGTTTATAAATTAAAACTCAAAAGTTTATTCAGTTTATAGGATAGACTATCTCAATATCTACAGTAATAATATGTTCAGCCTTGACTCTTTTATTAATTCAGATACCGATGTTACAATTTCCTTAAACCGATTAAAGCTATCCGCGCAATTTCCGTTTGAAAAGAAGCTCGAGTGTGCCGCCACCGACGTTGTGTCTTTCTCGTTTAACGACGATGGCACGTTTCCTAGTGACTGTCACATTCTACATTCTTATTCCCCCTCTAACCTATTGCCTTTCTCCATTTCTCTTCTTCCTTTATCCTTTTTTGCATCAATTTTTCTTTTTTACATCGTATTTTTCTTTACTGTTACGATATCAATTTATGAACATTGTTATTGTTATTGGTTCATTAAAAATTATTAAAAAATTCTTAGACCTCAAAAAAATTGAAATATAATTTTTAAATTTTCACGTTTATCCTAATATTTTTTATTTACTTTATAAAAATTTCAAAATCGCTCATACGCGAAGAGAAAAGTTTGGGAAAATTTACCCTGAAAAATTTGAAATATTCTTGTATAACGAAAAATATAGGAAAAATTTTCTTACTCGTCATAAATAAAAATAACCTTTGAAATTTAAAATAATTTTTATTTTTTAAAAAGAAAATCGAAAGAGCGGGAAACTTTATACCGCACATGTGTTAAAATACTAGTATAGGATCGAAGTGATCTCTAGAGGTTGAATAGAGATTAGTATACGAGTTGAGTTTATTGAGCCATCGAGTGAACCCGCTGAAGGCTGGCGAAACTATTGATAGAAATTATACTTCGTGTCTCGCCTTTCAAGATTACGAAGATAGAACTTCAGAGCTCTGGATTTTTTTTTTTGTTTTTTTCTTTATTTATACATAAATGTATTATTTTATAATTATTTTTTTAGAATAAAATTACAGATAAAGCAAGATTATTTTCTTGAATATTAATTGGTAAATTATAAAAATCTGCATAACTGTTGAGTTTTGTGTCCAACCCGAAAGCTTTACGAGCAGCTTTCGAAGTTGAAGCGTGTCAAGTGCTGTAACCAGAAAATTTCTCGTCTGGTCCAAATTCTTCTAATATCTTCTTTATCCATCTACTAATGGTATCTTCTTTTACTTAAGCATGTGGCTTGTTAAATGAAATACATAGTTTTTTTTTTCATTTTTTCATATAGATTTAGTTTTTTTTCTATACATTGTTGAAGAATTTTAGCAATACATATTGAGGATTGTATTTAAAAAATGGCAATCTGAGTAAGGGTTATACTCTACCAGCTTTTGACGTTATGATATTATTCCTGATTTTAATGTGTATTTCTATAGTTTTAACTGTAATATTGTCAATTTTGATAGAGGCTAAGGTTTGGAGCCTATGTCCTGTTCCTAATGCCAACAAAATAATGATTTTTTTTTGTAAATTTTTTAAAATCTAAAGTATCTAATGGGTGCCATTTTGCCACTTCTTGTAATACTGGATTTACGTCCCAAATACAATCGTATCTAGGTTTGCTAGGTCTTTATTTGTAAGAACCTTTTATAAAACTACTAATCAATTTATCATTAGATATATCGCTTGTTGAAATTAACGCTAAAGCAGCTCTTGCTGAATTTAATGTTCCACGCTTCGTATCCTCTTGAAATCCCTTTGTTAAAAAATATAAAATCTTTTCTGCTGAGACGTGTAATAAATCGGTATTATTTTTTAGATTAAATTGTCACCATAATTTAAGAGTAGAATTACTCGTATATTTTTTAGTCGTTGATTCTTCTAAAGATGAAATCATTACTTCTATTGCCTCCTGTGACGAACATTTTTTCAAAAATGCTTGCCTTATAGTCTCGCGGCAACCAGGGTAAGTTTTGCATTCAAGGATTGTTGGGTCACAGATCTGTAAGAAGATGTAAGTAAATTAATATTAGGTTTAAAAACAAGCCAATCACCTTCTATCATTTTTTTTAATAGATGGGAACCAATATCGTCTCGACCACAAAAGTATTACTACTACTTCACCTCTTGCTTGATCATTTTTTTATTTTTTGAATTACTTTTGTAATCATTGAAAAAGGTGGAAAAGCATAAAAATTCCAGTATGCTCATTTTATTGTAAATGCATCGATCGCAAACGCATCCGGATCGTTAAATCGGGTATAGAATTTTTTTAATTTTTTATTTAATTGAGACACAAATAAATCAATTTCAGGATGAAAAAAAAAATTTTTGTTATTTTGTTAAATATATATTGAGCTGATTACCATTCTGCATCTGTATCAACTTTACTCGATAACTCATCTATCTGCCTCAACATTATCCTTAGATGCTATATAGGCAGCTTGAACCCACAGTCTTCTCTCTTCGCACCAGTCCCATAAATCTTTAGCTAAATTGTGTAAATTGTCAAATTTTACACCTTTCGTTTTATTAATTTAGGCTATTGCCGTCGTATTATCAACTCTTAGCAATATTTGACAATCGAATAATTTATTAGCAAAAGCTTCAAGATGTAAAAAAGCAGCTTTTAAATCTAAATAGTTTATATGTAAAACTTTTTCTTTAACCGTCCACCATCCATTTACTCCTTGATCGTCGCCAAACGCACCCCACTCTGATCTGGGCAACCGGCTGAATGGATTTCTTTTACAAATCTTAGTTACCTAATTTTTCAACTAGCTTTCGGCACTTGATCCTTCCATCATAAAAAATCATTTGCATTTTTTTTTTTTTTTTTTTTTTTCATAATTCATATTATTTTTCCTAATGCCTCTATTTTAGCTCTTTCTAGAGCTTTAGAGAGAATAATACCGTAATCTACGCCCGAATAACTAGCAATTAACATTTCAATCAACTGTGCAAATTAATTTTTCACAATTTCTTGTGTAAAAAATTAGTTATTTGCTTAATTAATAAAACGTTTTTGTTCTTCAGAAGCTCTACTACTACTATCATACTATTCGAGTTTAAAATAAATCCTAAATATTTACAGAAACAACTTAAAGATAATTTAGATTTTTTGTATTTATTACAAAGCTAAGTTTTTCTAATAATTCTTTCGATACTTGAAGATTTTTCTTACACTCATCTAAAGAAAACCTAATGCCAATAAATCATTTAAGTAAATTATGGATGTACAATCTTTATTTCTAAGCCAACTCACTACTGGATTCATTATTTTAGTAAAAATAAGAGGACTAACGCAGAGTCCAAAAGGCAGATATATATATATATATATTCAAAAATTTTATTTTTAAAAATCAGACGAAGATATTTTCTGCTTTTACTTTTAACCGATTAAGGCCCATGCGAAATCCAGGCTATATATGATAAAACTAATTACGCTAAACGGAACTTTACTGAAAAATAAAATACCCGTGTTTTGTTGTTTTTCATTTTAATTTTTTATTGCAAAATTGTTTAAAGAAATTAGTACGAAACTCGGAATTTCGAAAAACTTATAGCGGCAATCGATTTTACGCGAAAAATTATGTATAAAAGTTTTGCAATTTCAAAAAATTAAGATCTCCATAGCCATTATTATAGTGGAATGTATCGCTACTACTTTTAGGTCATAGGTAACGTATTTTCATTGTAATTCGCAATAAAATTTACTGCCTTAAGTCCCGTTTGATGTGATTAGTTTTATCACATAAGTATAGCCTGGGTTTTGCATGGGCCTTAATGGGTTAATCAGAACCGTCAAATAAGCATTTTAATATCAATTGTTCCCATGAACATATTTTTTTTCTAGCAATCTACAAGCAGATCTCAAACCTTCTAGCTTAAAATGATCAGTTTTAATAAATAAATTAAAATTTTTTAAATTCAGAATAAATCGGTTACTACCATCAGGATTTTCCTTAAAAAATAACTTGAAATAAATTGGTCAGATTTACTAGAAACTTCCTGAATCGCTTCGATATCTAGAAGTCTATCTACCTCGTTTTTAATCTCTTCGATTTCTTCGAAGGACCAATTGCATAATCGAAGTTAACTGTTTTGAAAAGGAATCGATTTAAATTTGACTTCATAACCTTTAATATAATTTAAGATAAATTCATCCGATAAAATTGATTCCCAAGCTTTTGCAAAAAATTTTAATCTGCCAGCTAATTTAATTACCTGTTGATTTTTTGAGCTTAACGAGGGCAAGAACGAGTATTTTGCTGTTTATATCGAGTCGACCTTGGATAAGCCATCTGCTTCGTATGATTTTTTATTGTCGCCGACTTTTGTCGAGTCTTGTATTTGTTGCCCGTTTACGTCGTCGGCTTGTGTCTTAACGGACCTTTCCAATTTAACGAAGGTTGAGTTAAATGCTTTTCGAAGGTTTGGATTTTAATTTTTTGTCCTAATTTATCTAATACTTTTGATTCTTTAATTTTCTCTCCTAATTTGTCACCGAATAAAAAAGAATCAGATTCACTTTTTTCAATCACAGTAGCAACTTGTTTACATACGCTAGTAAGGGTGTAAGCTTTCCTAGCCACTGCCTGACTATGATGCATTTCAGCTATTGTTGTTGAAGCATCCCAAATGTTGCTCGAAATTCGTTTTGAATCGATTCCTTTTCTTTCTAATAAAAGAGATACGACAGGACCAAGAGCTGATAAATTTTACGTAATTGAAAAATATTTATCTTTTTTTAACGAATTTTCGTTTAAAGTCGAAATTATTTCTGGGTCAAGCGTTGGCGCTTCCAAGGAACAAGCTCCCGTGCGAGGATATTTTTTAAAAAATTCTTCTCTAATTTTTTTTTTTTTAAATCGGGCTTCAAACCAGCTATTCAAAATTTCAAGATTTGTAATACTTTAATGTAATTCTAAAATACTTTCTTTAAAATTTGATTCTTCCCCTATTACGTTAATAATTTCTTGATCTAAATTTAATGGCGATTCAGCAGATTTTCTATCCTCACCTTCAGTTATATTATAATTTTCAATCTGACAGGTTGAGTTATTGACAGATTCATCTGAACCTTCAATTGTTTCTTCCAGAGATTTCTCAATTTATTTCATAGAAGAATAAAATTTATATTATTTATTTTTTCAAACTTTGGCCTTAAAATACCTTCCGTCTAAGTTTGAACATATTTATTGTCGGTACGTGACTTATCTTTCGTATAAGCTCGAACGAAAATTAATCTTTATGATTTTGTCTCGTCTCTTGTACAATTAGATTCTCAACTAGAGCTCAATCAGATTAAATATTTATTAATTGACCTTTTTTATTATTTGAATTATCTTTTAAATGGTTGCAAATTTATTGAGAGATATCATTTGTCGCATCAAAATTTTCTCTCAACGGTAATAATTTTTCCGTTAAATTTTTCATTTTCTTGAGTTTTTTTCCAAATTTTCTCTTTTTTTTTTGCACTGCTCCTCGGTTTTTTTTTATGTTTTCCTATATTAACTTTTAACTTTTGTGAAAAAGAAATTACAATTAATATAGAGAAAATGTTGCTGAAAACGTGCAACCTGCTTGGCACAAAGCAAATTATTGACAGAAAAGAACAGTTGAGGGAGTCAATTGGAAACGACAAAATTTTTCCATATAGTTGTTCTAAATGTGTGATGGGTGAGATGAAAATAACTACACTACTTTCGTGATCTCGAAGGGCGACACATGAATGCTTTCAAATGAAATACATATAATACAAGGTCTTGAAAAGTATGGGACCTCTCGTGAATCGCGAAAATATGCATTTTTGTAAAAAACATTTTAAAACAAAGTTTTGATCAAGATATTAAATTTTTCCTATACTTGCAATAAATATATGTAACTCTGCAACTTTTTCCATGCATTTTTAAGAATTTTATTATAATTTTAGATAAAAATTTCCTGAATTATCGAAATTTTTCTCATAGTTTGTGGTAAATTTTATTAAACTTACTAACTGCTAATTATTTCGGAAATTTTCACATTTTTCACGATTATCAAACCATTTTGATAATTTTTTCTAAACTTTTCGCTCAATATATAATTTTATAGCAACTTCGTTATGCTCGTAGGTATGCGCTAACGAATACATTCCAAGAGTAATGAGAAATGTCTGGCAATGCATATCTACTTATGCGCGTATGTATTTATGCTTAAACAGAGCAAAGGAAACTTTAATCACGACAATGTTCTCATAGAAAATTTAAACTCAATTAATTAAATGATATATCTTAGCGTATTTTACTATACATCGATATAACACAAGCTAACCAATATCATCGAATTGCCGATGCTTAATTAACCTCCCTAGCTCATAAAAAATTGCGCCTCACATACGTTTTTGACAAAACAAGGCATTTACAAACTTCTCCGTCCTGTTCGCATTGAGTAACGTCGGTGTTACCAAAAAGAAAAGAAAATTTTTGGAACGAAAAGAGTCGATGCGTGTATAGAAGAAACTCAAGATCAAAAAAAAAGCTAACAAGAGCTCTTATTTTATCGCTGGTAGAGAGGTAGCCGGTCTAAAACGAGCCCTGGCATTAATCTCACTTTATCTCGGTGTCTTCTCACCTGATTCGTCTCTCCCTCTCTCTCTCTCTCTCTCTCTCTCTCGCAAAGACAAAGAGAAAAAGGGAACGATACTCATTAAGCGACACGCGTCTGAGGAATGACAACGTGTGCGCAAATGTTTACATACAGGATAGAAGAATCAACGCGTATATTTGCGTACTTTGACGCGCGCCGCCAGAAAGCTAGAGACGAAAAGAGAGGGAAAGGTGAACGGACTTCAAGCGAGAGTAACAATGACTCTCTTAAGTCTTTACAGGAGTATGCGTGAGGAATGGCCCCGCAAAGCAATACGTATAAACTTATATTTTTGGCGAGTCCCACTTTTCTACCTAATAGATTTTAGGTAGCGATGAAAGGTCAACGACTCAGCGCAACTCGTTTAATAACAAGGTTGCTTCAAATACTTGGCACTTTTTGAATCTCAAAATAGACCAAGTGGAGCTCGCGACCTCGGTCCTCTGATAGACAAACCCGAAAATTCAACAATAACATCTAACAATTTACTTGATCATCTAGCCTCGTTATGCCCCTTAAATATTGCCGGATTTGACACCAACGGCATTAACAATTTGTGCGCCAACATCCGCAACAATAGCAATGTCATTCTCACTGAGATTACAACGATTGTAAAAGAACTGTTTCCAACATAACGAAGATCTACGAAACAGATAAAGAATGTGGACAACAACAACAACAACACAGATAATAGCCTACGTTGAAAGTAAAGGCGTCGGGCTGAATACGCTAGAGCACAAGATCTTTAGAAAAAAAAAACAGAGGTCGATGCATTGCTCGGATTATTGAAAATCGCCTAGAACAAGAACTTTTTATTCCACTCGAATAGATGGAACCATACTGGAGAACAATCCTTACAAGAAATATAACATCTTCTCTTGCACTTAAGACCTCTGACAACACCCGAGAACAACTATGAGATTCGACCTCTCCAGAAGAAATCAGGACAGCATTCCCTCCTAGCGAGCCGGCGCGAGGCCCTGATTTATTATCGACAAAAACGGTTAAAAAGGCCTCGCCCATCTTGTTAGCACGCATTTTTAACATATTTATGTATTAGGTTGCTGCAGATGAAATGGCCGATTTAGCAATGACATAAAGTTGGCTGCAATTTTAGTGTATTATATTGGCACAAGGCGGCGCAAATGATATGACATATTGAAGTATAAATACTGCTACCTTGGTTTATGGAGTCGTTTCTGTTTTGCACTTCATAGTGATCGTAAAAACAAAAAGAGAAAGTGAACATGGAAGTGAATCAAAAACGGCTACTTTTACTATACGAATTTAAATTAGAGCACAACGCAACGGAAGCAACGAGGAATATCAACAGCGCATTTGGGCCTGATACAGTTAGCGAACTAACCACTCGGCGGTGGTTCGAAAAATTTCGATCTGGAGATATGGGCCTTGGAAATGAGCCACGTGAACACCCAGGACCATCGATCGATAACGACGAGCTGCGTGCATTAGTGGAGTCTGAGCCCCGCCAAACCATAAGGGATCTTGCCGAGAAATTAGGTGTTCACAATTCGACAGTTTGCCGCCACTTGCATCAACTTGGAAAAGTGAAAAAGCTTGACAAATGGGTTCCGCATGAAGCGAAACTCCTTACCGAGCAAAACATGACGTGTCGAATGGAGATTTCAAGTTCTCTTCTCTCCCGCAACAAAAAGGAACCGTTCTTGCACCGAATTGTGACCTGCGATGAAAAGTGGATTTTATACGATAATCGTCGCCGATCGGCCCAATGGCTAGATGCCGATGAAGCGCCAAGACACATGTCGAAACCAAGCCTTCATCCAAAGAAAATAATGGTAACTGTTTGGTGGTCTGTAGCTAGAGTTATCCACTATTCTTTCCTGCAACCTGGCGAAACCATTAATGCTGAGAAATACTGTGCTCAACTGGATGAAATGCATCAGAAATTGATAGTCCAACGACCTAGGCTTGTCAACAGGAATGGAGTGATACTGCTTCATGATAACGCACGACCTCATGTATCGAGAACAACGGTCCAAAAATTAAACGAGTTGTGCTATGAGACTCTTCCTCACCCTCCATATTCACCAGACCTCTCACCAACAGATTACCATTTCTTTAAACATTTAGATCACTTTTTGACAGGAAAAAGATTTAACAATGAAGCTGCTGTCAAAAATGCCTTCGAGGAGTTTCTTCGAACCAGAAACTCGGACTTCTACAAAACTGGAATAAATGTACTTGTATCTCATTGGGAAAAGTGTGTTGCATCTATTGGTACCTATTTTGATTGAATAAATTGTCTTTATAAAAAGTTACAGCTGTTTAAAAATTTATTACTAAATCGGCCATTTCATCTGCGGCAACCTAATACTTGTGGGTGAAATCTCGGAGTACTTATTACAATCAAGAACCGTACTAACCCCCAAAAAAAAGAGGAGCAACAGAACCAGGCAAGTTTCGTTCAATAACGATCTCCTCTGTGCTAACAAGAACTTTTTAACGAGTATTGACCAATTGTTTAAAAATTATATCTCTAGACGAGAGACAAAGGTATTTAGGAACACAAATGGCTGCAGCGACAACACCTAGGATTAAAGGTTAATAAAATAGCATTTGCGGATGATTAAGTTCTTGCTGCATCTAGTAACAAAGAGCCTTCAAACCCTTATCGATAATATAATAACTTTTAAAACGCCGGCTATTTAAACAAGACCTAAGAATAAAAAAATGGTTGTGATAACAAATACCATCTTTAAGATCAAAGGTGTTCCAATATCAACGCTTAGTCGAACCGATACAAGGAAAAATCTTAGAATTGAATTTAGCGCGAGTAAGCGCACTACGTTTGCTTTTACGGCTAAACAACAACTTGGCACATGACAAAAATTTTCAAAGTATTTGATATATGACAAAGAATATCACGAAAATTTCCAACTCTCCTCTTAAGCTCCAACAACGCTTAACTAATGCAAAATCAAGATAAATGCGATGCCTATAAGATCGAAGATGTCGAGAAGACGTTATAAAGACCAATCGTGCAAAACTGGATATAGAGGAACATCCAGACCATAAATCACATAATACAGATCTCCCATAAGACCCACAGACCAGGCATACAAAGACACAATGCAGTATGCAGAGTCCTTGTCTAAGTCCTTGCTAACAACTAGAGGCGCAGCGGCTTTGTAGTAGAATAAGAACCACATCTTCAAACAATTAAAGAACTTAGAAAACCAAACATCATTGGCTCCGTAAATCGTTGACGAGAGAGCAGACCAAGAGAAAACCAATGAAAGGAAACGAAAATATTATCATAGTAAAATCAAAGAGTTAATTAAGAAAAAATATGAAATAGAGTATGGAGCTCTATCTCCTGTAATAAATTAATCACCGATGGCGCGATGAAGATCAACAACGTGAAGAGCATCTCCAACCGAGTGTTAATAGGAGCCTCAACGGCATAGAACCAGTTCAACTCTACAACAAGCGTAAAGATAATAAGGGGAATCGGGTGAAGAAGACGAGGGACCAGAAAACAAAGACACACTACATCTTGCAAGATTTATATATGGAAGTGTATAATGTTAATATGTATTATATTGTATATTTATATTAATTAGAAAAAAAAAAAAAAAAAGAATACATTGTTCATAGTTTTTGCGCGAGACGATAATTTTAGCGGGAGTTTCACTCAGGTTAGCTGGGTTCTTTCTCTTCTCCGGATGCTGCGTTGCGTTATGTGGACGCCACGTGTAAATGCACAATGCGCGCGGGATATAATACACGTGCATACGTACAACGAGACGACCTCGTAACTTAACGGAATAGAAACAAGAAAGGAAAGAAAGAGGATATACCGCTTTTTACCGTAGGCACTTTTTGGAAATTGCCCCGTTGTTATGTCGTTTATGCATACTCGGTATATTATACAGCATGACGAAGGGAAGTCGGGGGAGTGGGGCAAAGTGTGATTTGCTCAAATGGTTGCAGCTTTTGTTCTCGCTTTTACTTCCCTTCTTACCCGCGTCGCTTTTGATATTTTTGCATTATGCAAAAGCTGCGCAAAGTAGCTGTTAAAAAAGGAGATGCTATTATTTAATATTTATTTTTTTCTTTATTTTCTTTCATGTTTTTTTTTTTTTTTTTTTTTATTTGTGGAATTAAAAAAGGCTTTATGTACTTATAAATTTAATGCATTATCAAATGTCGATGTTCTTCATTTTTTAAGATAATTTTAATAAACAAATAAAAACATCTTTGAAATTTGTTCTTTTTAAAAACGTTAGAAGTTGCGAATTTCGTATAATTAAATATTTATAATTCTTAATTTTCGTTTTGCATTTTATTTTTTTTAATTTGAAAAAAAAAAAAAAAAAAAAAATAATGTTCAGTTAATCTTACTAGAAAAATATCAATATAAATGCAAATTCTTAAAATAGATTTTAAAAATAGAACCGATGGAGATATTCCTATCGACTATGATAGTCCTAGAAGACTTTTAGAAAAACATGACATTAAAAAATAATAAAAAAGCTACTTCTATGTATAATATAGGTTACAATATCAATTTTTCCTTTAAATTTTGAATGGGCTATAATTTTTAAGACATAAAGCTTTTATTAAATTCATTATTTTGCATTATTTTTTTAACTATTTTTAGACTTTTATTAATGTATAATAATTAATTCATAATTAATTTTTAATACAATGATTTAAGAAGTAATAAAATTCACATTTTATATTAATTTTTCGCGTATCTATTTCTTTTATAAGGCTTTAAAATGCCTTTAAATACTAGAAAAAGACTGCTTGTAAAAAAAGTAATTAAGCGCAAGGTACGCAGCTGTAAAGTGCTTTTTCAATATATTTTATACCTGTACAGCTAAATAATTTTACAAAGTATATGGGCGGTAGGTCGATGTAATAATTCGGCAAAACGGACCACTGCTTCCTCGTGACCGCGTTTAAAGCGCGTCTCGGTGACTTTTCTTTCGTTTAATCAGGCACGGGATTTAGGGCGCTGATCAGTCCCAAACAAACAATGATCATTCGTCGCGCGAGCGTCGTTGTTATCTGTGTTTAAATATAAATAAATTCCAATTTTTGTTATTGTTACGCTCGATTTATATCGTACTGTTGCTTCGTCGTTTTATTGGGAATGAATATTTTTCAAACGATTATTTATGTATAAAAAACAATATTTTCATTTATCATTTTTAAGAAAATTTTTTAAAATAATAAAATTTTTTTTAAATAATAATAATTTTTATTGTTTTTTCAACTAAAAGTTGTAATAAAAGAAAAATAAGAATGTTAATTGAAAATAAAAACCAAACGTTAAATATTTAATTTTGTAAAATATTTATTAATTTATATAATGTTCCGTGTTAATTAATAAATAATAAAGTTTATTTTCTATTAAAAGTATATTTCGCTTTCCGTGAATTATTGATTTTTCATAAAGGATAAACAAGTCCTTTGTACAAATGACTAAATTCGTAGCAAGGACACACACCTATATGTACTATAATATATATATACATATATATATGTGGATGCAACTCATTAAATTTATACGAAGAAACCATTTTTCAAATGATTATATTTCATAACATATTTTTAATTATTTTAAAAAAATAATTGGTGTAAAGTGTACTAAATAAGAGAATTTTGTTTTTTTTTTTTTTTTTTTTTTTTTTAAATAAATTATAAATTAATAGTTCAAAATATAGTATTCATCGAATAGTTAAAAAACGGTCAAGCGATTTATTATAATTCCACAAATTACTTACATATGGTAATATTTGCCAAACGAAAATTTCTAATGCATTAGTTATAACTAATGCGTCACGTTATTTTTATCCTTTTATTATCGAGCCTACTTTGAAAATTGAGAAACCTGTAAGAATCCGTCATCGTGACCAACGTTACTAAACGTGTCCCCAAAATCGTATCAATAGCACGACGGTACGTGGTGTGTACAACTAAAGATTTTCTTCTTCTATATTTTATACGTCCGTGAAAAACTAAAAGAAAAAAGAAAAAAAAAAAACCCAAAAATAATTTAAACGAAACGGAAAGAAAAAATGTTATATTGTCATATTTTCTCTTGCAATCTGATACATTAAAATAAAAAAAATTTATCCAATTTTAAATTCAATGACGCCGTAAACGTTAATTATATATTTATATGTGAAAAGTAATCTATTTAAAGTGCAATAGAATTACTTTTATTAAATATTTTAACAATCAGTAGTGACTGAAAAACTTGTTGTAAAAAATTACCTTTACAAATCTATTATTAAAAGTTTTTTAAAGACCTACTAAATCTAAATAAATATTTACTTGGCTAAAAAAAAAAAAAAAAAAAAAATTTCAAACTCTCTAAATATCAACCTGAATATTTTACCAATTTTTTTTTTTTTTTAGACTAAGTAAATATATATGATCTCATTACGCAAAAGCATTTTTTTCGGTAACTTCTCATATAGTAAATCTTACTTTGAAAATTAATTGAATAAAATGATTTTATAACATCCCAAAGTAAGATTTCTAAACGAGAGCCAGAAATTCACTTGGAAAATTCGACTACGTGCATAAGAATCTCAGCTGGAATACAGAATCAAGAAAAAAAAAAAAAAAAAAAAAAAAAGAGTGAAAAAGAAAAAAGGAACACGAGAGAGAGAAAGAGAGAGAGAGAGAGAGAGAGAGAGAGAGAGAGAGAGAGAGAGACGCTTTTCATTTAGAGACAAAAGGTAAATCCGAGAGTCACGCGCTTATAACGTATGCAAGCTACGTAAATCGGTCTTGATCGTTCACATGTAGTTTACGAAAAATGCATACGCACACGTATATTCCGTATACCACTCGACACGCCTGATTCTTTGAGCGTCAAGAGAAAGAAAGAGATATCGTATATAAGTACGCGTACTCTGATATTCGAGTACCTATACATAACTATACTTGGCCTTTTTTTTTCCTATTGTACATCGTTCTTCTGAACTTTTCTGTTTACGTTTCTTTTTTTGTAACACTATAATCCTTTTTTCTCTTTTGAAATAGATGTAAAATGGATAAAGTTGATAAAAATTATTAATGATAATGATATATTATTAATGATCAATTTTTTTTTTTTTTTTTTTTTTTTTTTTTTTATTAATTAAGCTCTATCAAGCTCTGTTTAAGGATATTTATCTGTACAAAGTATTTACATGTATAAAATTTTTAACATATTAAACTTTTACTTTTAATTTTTCATAATATTTTACATTTCATAATAATTTTATATATAACTTGCATCGAAATACAAAATCTAATTTACATGTTTTAAAAAAAGGTATATACATAAGGTTCTATCTTATAATAAAATTTTTTATTTTTTAGGTAATTGAACACCTGCCGCTTTTAAGTTACAAATCAATTTTTCCCTTTCTTAATTGTAATGAGTACACCGCTGTAATGTATGGTGTAAATCTAGCTTTTTTGTTGCCACACGTACACTTAGGATCATTTATTACCTTAATACGAACTAAAGAAACTACTAGATTGTAGTAATTTGCTCGGCAATGATTAATTGTTTCGATGACTTAACTTTTCAGTTTTTACCTTTAAAATCTTGGGTTCGGTCTTTTCCGTAATATAATATTAAAAGTACTTAACGCTTTTATTGTAATCTTTTTAACAATTTTGTTCTCTAGAATAATCTTTTATCCTTTCTCTGTAATATTATTTTAGGATTAAAAAACGAAACGAAAATACGAATTTCTTGTTATTTGTAATATCTTCAGCTAATTAATCTACTTTTTGATTTACATTTATAGTCCTGTATGAAAGTATCCACTTATATTTCGTTTTGTTCAACTCGCTAATTTTTTTTTAACACGATACATTGGTATACTCTTTTCTTTTCTGTACTTTCTGTATTTTAAAGCTATAGATAAAATGCTTCGTTGAGTGTAATGCATTTCGCGGGGAAGACAGAGACCAGCTTATAATTTTTTTGTAAAATAGTCTGAAATTGTAATGAAAATTATTTAATATTGCGTTTAAGACAATTGTGAATAATCGAATCTCGAATAAGATTAACAATAAGAATAAATGAAACTATCAGAAAAATATGAAGGACAAAAAATTTTAAAACGAAAAATTTTATTTTTATAAATTTACAATCACTCGTAAATATATGCGTACAATATGTGTGTCTTTACGACTTTAAAACATTATAAATGCATGCTTTCTCTTTTGAAGCTCCGCAAACGATCGCACGAAGCTTGTAAAAATTTTAAAAATTACCGAGTGCATCGTAATATAGCATTCCTTAATTTTTTAAATGCCGTAATAAACATATAATGCCGTCGAGTGCATATTTTACACAGAGATACATAAAAAGTTTAGTTCCATTATTTATGTGGCACCTTTTGTGTAAGTTTTAAGTGATTTCTCACGCCCTTTCCGCGATGACACTTGTAATGAGTCTAGCTTACCGAGAAAATTAATGTTCGTGAAACTTCGTGAAGATTCGACTACACTCGCAACTTTAACTTACATGCGTGAATTAAAATTTGTGGTTCCTTAAATTAACTGTATATCATTTTCTATTTTGAAACTTATTAAATTTATGATTTTTCTTTCAAACTTACCTCTACGTTACGCATCTTTCCTTTCGTTAAAGAAAACCTTTAAACGTTGCTCTCGTTATTGATCAAGCGATATTATTATATGTATACAAAAATAAAACGTAAAACTTATATTTTAAACGATCAATTAATTTTATCAGAATTACAATCGCTCCTCGACAAAAGATAAAAATCTTTGAAAAAAAAAAAAAAAAAAAAAAGAAAAAAAGAAATTGAGACGATTCACGGTAACGTCAAAATTTCCTGTACATGTAGCAAAGTATTCCGGATTCGTAAATAAATCCTTAAATAAAAGTCACGGCACACACTCGCGCATGTGCTCCTTCGCTCACTCTCGTGCTCATTCTCTTTCCCCTCCCTCAGTCCCTCCCTCCCCCCTCGCTCTATCTCTCTTTTCTCATCGATCCTCGAGCGTTCTTTTGGTACATATTCTCTTTCCGTGACGAACTTTTTGAGTTCGGCTTCTCGAAAGAACGATGCTCACGGGGCCAAGAACCTTGTGCGTACACGTATATTATATGTTTATATATACATATATGTACACATATACGAGTCTCTTGGGTATCCTCCGACTTTGAAAGCATACCTAACGTTTTTGTTTTATCGGACAAAAATTACACGACGTCAGCGTTTGATACGTCAATGTCAGATATGCAAAATACAAACGCGATTAGTTGCTTTGATAATCGCGTACGTTGTTTACAACGCACGACAAGCGGTTGAAACTATTATCGAGAGAGATGGCGAAGAGAGCGTGCGAAAGAATTTCGAACGCGCGCGCGCGCGCGACTTCGCACGTCGTACTTATTTCTTTCTCTTCCTCGTTTTCGACCGTGTCCTACTTATTCGCGTACACATGTGCGCTTGATTCGGCTTATGCAAGACGTACCATTCGAATTTTCGTGCAGAGATTCGTTAAAAACGCGTCTACCGGCTAAGAAAGATTACGTCAAAAAATTATTAAAAAATTGCTTCGATCATGCAAAATATTTTCTACAATGTTAAAGATTAACTCTTGAAGTTGTTGCACTTGAAATGTAAATTCATTTTATTGTTAACGATGTTATGTTATATATCTAGTTGTGGCAATATAATAACTTTTATGCATTTATTTCATTAATTTTATTGTGGGAAAAGATCCTTTTATCTTTGAACAATGATAAAAACTAAAGTTATTTATAGATAACAAAAAACAAACTTCATTATTATTAATTATATTAATGAATTAATCTTAAATTTAAAAAATCTGCCAAAATTTGCAAAAATTTCGTACGAAAAATAAAATAAATAAAAAATCTTGATTAGTATTTAAAATAATTTAACATGAATTTATTTAAAACGGCATCATTTTTTCTTTTTTCTTTTGAGAAAGCTATTCATAATATATTAAATTTTATAAATTTTTTATTACTAGACAATCAAATTAAAAATAAATTTTACATACCGCTGTTAGCCAGATAATAAAAATCTTTTTCTACGATACGAAAAAACGGTTTTCCTACGCATAACGCGAAACAACGGAAAAATTGGTATTTTCAATAAATATTCTTTGTAAGTGTAAAAAATCAAGCTTAGAAACAATCGTTATTCGTACGATACTCACTTTCTAACCGGTTGAAAAGCGCAATTTTCAACTCGCAATTTTAGCATTAGGTATAAACGATCTATCAAAAAGTTAAAACCATGCACGTATACGTAATATAGTATGAGAAGTAGAGAGAGAGAGAGAGAGAGAGAAACAAACGAGCGGCAACGCATGAAAAAACATCTAAAACAACAATAACAATGGGAGCACACGAAGCTTCGACCTCGAGGGCGCGCTGTATTATTATAGCGAGCCCGGGCTTCCGTAAAAATCGCGTTTACACGGCGCTCGGTATCGCCACCAGCGGCTACGGCGATTATGGCAGCCGACGCAACCCACGTACACCCGCTTACACATATACATATGTATGTATACACTCGTAAATGGGGAACGCCGCCAGCTCGACCGACTGACCGAGCGACCGCGAGAGATTCTCTCTCTTTTGCGTGACTCGCGCGATCGTCTTCCTCACCGAGTGAGGTAGAAAGAGCGAGAGAGTG
Source organism: Chalcis sispes (assembly GCA_949987625.1). Lineage (NCBI taxonomy): Eukaryota > Metazoa > Arthropoda > Insecta > Hymenoptera > Chalcididae > Chalcis > Chalcis sispes. The sequence goes on from OX465095.1 coordinate 59,600,848, forward strand.
AGCGAGAGAGAAAGAGAGAGGAAAGTTAGCTTCTCCGGAAGACCTGACTGCACGACCAAATCCTCGGCTTTACGTTGCACACGGGAAGTGCGAGAGGCTTGGCTTTTATTGCTTTGTTTTAGCGCGGAGGTTTTTGACCTTCTCCCGAATACCATTCGAGAAATATTTTGGCTGGCTTCCTTTTTCGAGAACGTGTTTTTCGTAATGTTACGATGTTTTTTTTTTTTTTTTTTTTAGCGATGTTAAAGCGCCTAAACTTTTATTAGTTATATATTTTCTTTTACTTTTTTATTAAAAAAAATTGTAAAATTGTGATTGCGAGCGAAAATTATAATCAAAACAATTTATCATTATTATTAAAATTTTTAACAAAATATTAGATATTTATAAAAATGTTGAAAAAGAAATTATCTCAAAAAGAGAAAAAAAGAAACAAAGTGTTTCGCGACGGTTTGAAAAATATCGTTTCTCACAAAAGTCTAAAAAAGATAAAAAGAAAGCGCAAAGAAGATAGCTCGAGAGATTTCCGTAAGCTATCAATTTATGCTCCGCTGTATACGTACTCGGAATGTTACCAAAAAAGCATCTAGTCACCACTCGTACTGATTTTATTGATTGTTGTGCTTTGTAGTACTTTTATATGTAAAATAATAGAGTTTAGCAATTAATTTTTTTTGCAGATTACTATGTTGTTATAGATTTGAAATTACCAGAGCGCAAAATTACAGTGCGTCTCGTTAAATCTCGATAATAAAGGATTTATTTGAAAAATTACAAAATGTTACAATTTCTGTTATTACAAATGATGCATTTATTTATAATTTTTCAATTTTCATACAATACATTCTCGATTAATTAAATATTTTATAAAAAATATTGTGCAAAAATAAACGAACCAACGAAAATAATATTTAATCGTTAAAACCTGGTTTTTATACGTATCGTTTTTTTGAAATATAAAAATAAGACTTATCTTCAAAATGCTAATGAAAAAATAAAAAGGAAAATATCGAATTTGATGAGAATAATTGAATAATATGCGCTAATTTATTAAGTAAAATCTTAAATGTGTAGATAATGAATACATTACGGATGTACTAACAGCAAATAGCCGTTAGTATCTATCCATCGTGATTCTGCTTCTCTGTTAAAGTTTTACAGCTCTGCGTTCGATAAAAACATACACGATCTACTATGGACGAAAATTTTCGACATACGCGAATTTAATAATAAAGTCAATTAATTTTATGCAATTAAAAGAATTTTATAACAAATAAAACTATTTTTTTAACTATATATATACACACACACATGCACACATATATATAGTTATGCTATGGTAGAGTAACCAGAGATGATTTATGAAAATGGCCAGGACGTCTGGCTCTTGATGGAGAACTAGCACGCAGCTCGCGCGCTAATACCCGTTATTGGATACAGTCCCGATGGCACACACGTTGCTGGCTCTGGATGCCCATTTATATATAGCATGGGCGAGCGAGCGATAAGAATCGCTAATGCCCTTTGCGTACCGAGCGGAGAAAGCTCCCCGGCGATGGTGGCGGCGGCATTGTTACGGGGATGATCTGCGAGAGAAGTGTTTGATGACGCGGCGCTTCGAATTATCGATTTCTACCCGCGAGTCTCTCCGCAATGTGTGTGCGTCTCTGTCATGCCGTGAAATTGAATCTCGGACGCGATCAAATACTGGCTCTGTACGGCTGGAAATAGCGATGATGAGGTAGAAATCAATAATGGTTTATAGGGGAGGTATAAAAATTTTGGAACGACCGATGGAGATTCTTTTTTTTTCCTTTTTCAATCTAAACAATTTTGGATAAAATTTTTTTTTTTTTTCTTTCTTTGTGGATCAAAGTTAAAGTTAAGTTTTGACAAAATTGAAAAAAAATTATCAACTTTTTAGTAAGCTATCATTTAATGCTAATTTAAAAAAAAAAGACAATAACAATAATATGAAATTAGATTTTCATAAATAAATAATATCTTTTAAAAGTATACTTCATTCTTTTATTTATAATATACTTAATAAACAAGTTTCATTCCATACTTAGCGCTCAACGAATTCACAATTATTTTTTACAATTAATTGATTTCAAAGTGTAATCGCATACATTAGAAAAAAGGATTAGTTTAAAAAAGTTGATCTCAGCTTCTAATTGCAATGATGCAACTCAAAGCTTAACAAGGAAAACATTTGATGGAATAAATATTTATTACACGCATTATTATCGACAACTTAAATCAATAAAAATTGGAGAACACGCCATGAAATTAATACGCGTAGCGTTAATACAATTTGTATAACAGACGACATTAGTCTACAAACGAGATCACAAACAATATATTTGTGCATGATACAGCCAAAACTATGGCAATGTTATATATACGTACTCATTAAAGCATATTTTCTCGCTCTGTTACCCTCAAAAATCATATATTTACAGCCTTAAAACTAAAACGATTTTTTTTCAATCTTCATTCGATCGTATTATAGCATTTATATGTATATATATATTTTTTTTCTTTTATTTCTTGCATATTTACATATAATATATATTTATATATTATGTATATTCGCTTCATTTTTTCAAACATTATAACGGATATTAAATTAATCGGATTTTTCATTTACATATTATATTTGGGAGGCTTACGTTTTTGTCAAACTATATTCGACAAATGCAAAAGAAAAAAGAAAAAATTTAAGCTTAAAATTGTTTTTCTTCGATACTATATTCAATATAAAGGATTATTGGGTTCATCAAACAACCTACAAAATGAATTTTACTTAGAAATTCATAATATTAAAGCTTGTATTAAAATTGCAATTTTTATTTTGTTAACGATAATTAAATTGCAATTGAATTTCTGCAAATATCTTATTACAGACAAATTTACAAATTCTTATAATTCTTATAATTGTTTCTTTAAAATAGTTTCAGTCCCTTTTTTTCAGTATAAAGAATTTATGAAATTTTCTGAAATTCATTCGCATAAATATTTTTTTAAAATTGAATAACGTATACTATCAGAATTCAGGTTTACACATTTAAATTTAATTTTCTAGAACATTTTAATATTTTGAAATATTTCAACATTTTATAAAAAATTAGTATCTGTAAATATTAAAAATCTTTTAAATATAATAAACTACCATCACCAACTATTTTAAAAAAATTTCAAAAACCCTGGAATTTATAAACAATTTTAAAAAATGTCATATATTTATAAAAAAAGTTACAGTAATATATCATATGGAAGATTATCGTTCAAGAATAAAATTAAAAAAATTTGTAACATAGTATATAAAAATTATATAAAAAATTCATCAATAAAGCTCAACAAAATGCAACTTTATGCATATGTTTAATGATATATAAATTTTCAAAAAATTTTAAAAAGTGATTCGTAATAAAATATTGTACAAGTTTTATTGCCAAAAAATTTTTGAGAACAAAATTATTAAACTTAAATATTGAAATATTTCATTGTAATAATAAAATATTTTTGAAAATTTATGCCGCATAATTTTTAAAACTATACAGCAAAAAATATTAAAATAATAATTTATTTTTATGATTTATATAAAAATGTTAACATTATTTCAGATACTTTCATAAAAAAAATTCTACTGAAATGTCAAAAATGCTCTGAATGTTTAAATATTAAAAAATATTTTATATATATATATATATATATATATAATTATTTGTTCAGTTTCTGCACTGGATTGAAAGTATCTAATATATATATATATATATATATACACACTGGCTTGAAAGTATCTTATATATATATATAAAAAAAAAAGTTTTATTTTATAATTTAATATTTTATCTTAAAATACCAACAATTAACTTCAAAATTATCAAAAATTAGTACATCGTTTTAATAATTTTGAAAATTTAATAATAAATTTACATAAAAATTATTTGAATTTAATTTTTGAACCATTCAAAGCATTTTTAATATACTGCAATGTAGAGCTGAGCATCGATTCTGTTGTTGAAAAATATAATTTAATAAATTATAATGCCTTTGTAAAATCATGTTCATTGTATGCTTTATTTTCAATAAAAATTACTATTTTTAAAATTTATTTTATAATTAATGATTTACTTTTATTACAAAATGAAAATAACTTATAGTTGCTTGAATTTCAAAAGATTTCACATGATGATTAATTTTCTTACTTATTTTTTTAAATACATAATGTTACTTAGATTTTTCAAACATTTTTTATATAATTTTATTAGACGTTTATGATTTTTTTATAATAATTATTAATTTATACAATGATTGAAGCATGAAAATTTTGCAGTTTTCTATTCTATTAAAATAGATATCACTTTTAAATTTGAATATGAATTATTCTCTTAAAGTAATCCTATTAAAAAAAAATTACTTTCTGCTAATAGTCAATTTTCACAAAGGCACATAATTCAATTGACCCTTTGCTATCAAACCATAAAAAATTTATTTGGATTTTGTTGAAAATAATAATAAGAAATAAATGATTTGAAAGAAAAGGGTTAATACTTTTAGGAGCTAATATTATTAATCATTTTTCCAGTTTTTACGGTCAATTATAAAACGATAAATTTTAATCATTGAAGATTTAATAACATTATTATTGAAACTAAACTGTAATAACATCACTAATGGTATTTTATTAATTTTTAAAAAATTACAATAATCAGAACAGATAAAACTTAATTTTGATCAGTTATTGAAAATAATTTAAATTGGTTAAAAAATGTTTATAATAATGAATAAAAGTATCAATTTTATCAAAAAATTAAAAATAAAAATTTAATCAAAAATAATTATTAAATAATAAAAAATAAAAATTCTCACAAAAATTGATAAATCTTATCTTTCATTTCTAAATTTTTCATCTTAATTTGTATTTCAAAAACATTCGTTGCTCAATAGTTTTAGTACATGTATTTATCTAATAGACTATCATAGAAAATTCTCAAGTTTTTTAGAAGACAGTTAGCATTTACAAAACTTAATAAAAATTGTTATAAATGCTATCAGTCGTCTCAAAAACTTAATACTAACTATTTTTTTACATTACTAATTTTTAATACTTGCACTTTTACTGCTTATATAATTTACATTTATTTCTATTATCTGGTAAAAAAAAAAAAAAAAGAAGATCTCGCTTAAAAAATTGTTTTGCTAATTTTAAATAATTATTGACAAATTTTAAATATTTATTAATGTAATAATTGCAATTTAAAATAAATAAGATAAAAAATTTACTTTTATTTCATTTCAAATCTTTTATTAATGATAAAATAAAAAATTGTTTACTTTTCTGTCAACAATCCAAATATAATTGATTAAGTTTTTATTTTCAAGTTTTTTTATATTGAACTTATTCAAAATATAATTTTAAACTTTTATGTGTTATTAAACAAGAAACATTGATATTTCACAAAAATATTCGCATTTTTATCGTATATTTTGCTTAACAAATTGTGAAAGTTAATGTTTAAAAAGATGATTTAAATTTATGCAATGTAAATTTAAAAAAGGCTTATATCCAATATTACCTTTTAAGCACAATTAAAGTATACACAATAATGTATAAAGCATTTGATGCAGTAATTTTATCTGTTCCGAGTAATGAGTGCCTCTTTAAAATTTTTTCTTTTCAACAAATAAATCGGCACTTCAGCTCTAAGACAAGTCATATTACTTCAAGCAAGAGCTGAAGCCGGTAACGAACTGTGCTTTGGTTTGGTTTTATTCAAAAACACTTTGATACAACCATTGAAGTCCGCACTGACTAGTACATGACCCCCACATCCCTTAGTACGCTGCTCGACAACTGGATCAACTGGAGTTGAATCGGTACTTACGCTATCTGTACCCTTGCAACTATCTGCACTCTTGCCTTCAAGCTGTTGCTCACGTGCTTCAATTTGTTTTATGATGCTGTCAGGATTGGGCGCAAACACGGCACACGTAACAACAGCATTGTGAGCTTTGATACCCTCCCAAAAGTCGTTTCGATCGCGACGAACACTTGAGAATTTGGAGTAATCATGATGAGTTTTCCAAATGTAAATGCACTGGTTTTCCGAGCCACTTACAATATATTGACCATCTGGACTGAAACTCGCTTTTATCTGACTACTTACATTTACATACCCTTTGTATTTGCACGAAAGATTCAAATCGCGAAGGTCATATAACCTGTGAAATTTAATGATATATCTTTCAACTTTTAATTAATTTATTTATGCATGCATGTATATAATTAATTTTTAATTGAAAAATATTGTAATAAATTTATAAAATACATTTTTATTCCCAAACCATAACCATCAAATAGAATTTATTTTTAATTAATGAAATTTTGTTTGCATCAAAATTAACAACAACTAAATTATTTATGAAACTAAAAAATCTTTCTATATTTTTAATAAAATATCCCTCAATTAAAAAATATATATTGTTGATATAATATTTTTTTATTTCTATGATAAATCTTAAGAAAAACTTATAATGTACTTACCTAATGCGACTATCATTAGATGTAACAAGTATTTTGTCTTCGCCAGGCATGGGTTCAATGCCACTAATCTTCCTTCCTGTAGAATTTTTACCTCTAGTTGAACGCACATGTATCTGTGTATGATACTTGAGCTGATCTGTGTTATAGAATATGCATCTGCCATCATAAGATCCAACAACTGCAAATTTGCCATTTTGACAAAAATTTGCTGCAGTTATGAGCTTCGTTTGACCATCAACTTCATTCCAAACAGCCACTTTTTTGTCTGGTATATTCCAAAGACGAAGCTTGCCATCAAGCGAGCCAGAGAGAAAATAGCGATCATCCCGTGGATGAAAAACTATAGCAGTAACAAAGTCAATATGCTGGAAACAACAGAGGCACTCCTTACACGAAATATGCCACAATCGAACCTACAATAAAAAACATACGTGTTTAATTTTGAATTTGAATCTTTTAAAACATAAAACATTTAATTTTGAATTTGAAAGAAATATAAAAAATTGAAATAACACAAGTCCGTTATTGTTAGTTGTTTTTCAATTAAATGAAAACCCTTACATATTTGAATTGCTTAATGTAAATCTAAAATCAAAATATCAGAATTGTGGAACATTTTTCAATATAGATTGAAAATAAGATTTTAAATCTGAACCTTTGTTGACATATTTTTAAATTATTGGCAAAAAAAAAACACTTAATAAAAGTAAAACAACTAAAAAATTTGTATATAATTAAAAGAAATACCTTGAAATGCTGATACAAAGCAGTCTGAATAATAATTGACTAACAATGAGAATTATCATATCTAAATTTCTAAATAAATCTCATACAATCTCTAATAATAAATTCCAAATTTTATACTAAAGACAGAAATTAAAATTTAATAATCCAATAATTCAAGATTTTTAAAAAAGTAATCAATATATGAATGAACAAATTCAGATATTTAAAATTCAATAGCAAAGATTATTATTTTAATTTTGTACTCATAATCATCAATTCAAACAGAAATATCAAGGTTTCCACTTCAGCATAAAATATTTTTTTAATGAGCTGTAAAATTATTGATACAAAATAATAACTCACTGTTTTATCCATAGAGGAAGAAAGTACAAAGTAATTTTTGGACCACGCTACATCAAGTAGATCTGAAGTATGACCTGTGTATGTGCAGAATGGTTTGGGCATAAATGGACCCTTACTATTTTTAGCTTCACTCATAGCGTTTGCCAAAACATGCGGATCCTCCATTGATTGTTGCGACACAAGCGATTCTTGCGATGGGGTTGGACTCACCTTTTCTGCATTATATTTAGTTCTCATATCTTGGAAGTAAGCAAATGCATCTCGTAATACCCAAATCCTAAGAACCCTATCTTGACCCGCCGTAGCTAGTAATCGACCACATGCCGAAAACTTCATACACCAAACAGGACCTGCATGTTCACCACTTAAATCTTGGACATGTTGCAGACAATAAAATTCGTAAGGGCCTTTATGACTGTTAGAAGCTTTCAATTTAATGCATTGTTGTTCGCCTGGATATACCTATAAAAGAAGTATCAGAAAATAAAATTAAAATATAATGATAAGTATCATGTTTAATTTCATAAGAAATGTAATATATATATACTTTATATACATATATAAAGTACAGCTTACCTCATCAACAATATCTACTACATCCTCTTTATGACGAGCATGTGAAACCTCTTGAGCAATAGATTTAGCTTTATCCATTGTTTTTCTAACTGTAGAACCGAAAAAGCGTCTTAATTTCTGAGTTCGTTTACGAACACGACCAACCGATACATCTTCATCAGGAGGTATGCTAGACATTTTACTATCAACACTTTCTTCGTCACTTTCTTTTTCTTTTTCTAAACTTGAATTACTAATATACTCTGATGTCAATCGCATTATGTGAAGGGATAAAGGATTTATACATTGTGGTAACTTATCCTCTGCTATACTTAATGGCACTCGTTCGCCTGTATCCAAATTCAGAACTGTTACTTGTTCAAGAATTTCCTAAAATAAAGATTTATTTTTTTGAGTAATAGTTTAAGAATAATTTAAAAAAAAGAACTGAAATTAAATTGTAAATAAATGAAGCATTTCAAACAATAAAATCTTTTTAATATTTCAAATATTTTATTTTTATATTAATATTGCAATAAAAATAAAAAAATAAAAGTACCATATCTGTAAGACGTTTTCCAGAATCAGTTCTAGTCCTTACAAACATGTTTAATTGCTGCACTAAATCTTGATCACCAGCTGATTTTCGTCTTTCTCTGGTACCTTGTGAATTAAATCCTGTAATTTTATGAGGACCCAAAGAATGACGGCCAATGCTATTACTTGATATCGAACCTAATGGATTACTACTAGATTTATCACTGGAATTAACATTCAATAATTCAGCTTTCATTTTTTCTATTCTTTCAAGCTCTTCAGAAGAAGGACCTTCTGCTTTTGCTTTATCTTCATCCTATAATAATTTTATATTTTTTATTCATTATTAACACTATTTAGAATTAGTTTTTTATCAAAATTAAAAGTATCATTATTATTCCATAATAAAAATAATTTATAATAAATTGTAATTTATTGTGCTTATTTGAAAAAATTGTGTAATATTTACAATATTATAATCCAAGATTTTTGCATTTAGTATATATCTGGTTTTGATATTAATAAAAATTAGACATTCTGCAATAATTTGATCATACCTGTGGTTTAACAACATATTGTCCCTTTGTGGCAGATCTTATGTCAAGAGAATGTTCAAATTCTCTAGTTATAGATTCTATGGTACTAGCTGGACTAGGCAATGATGACGTTGATATTAAAACTTCTTTATTTATTGGCTGTAAAATATTCGATTAAAATCATTTAATTAATGAAAAATTATTTTAAATTCCGTATACTTTTGGTAATGTAATTAAATCACATATCATTGGATTACTGTATAATAATTACAATTAATTTTCTTTTAAGTTATTTTGATAAAAAATTAATTATTATAAAAGTAAATTAAATAGAAAAATTTTAAAATAAATATAAAATACTTAACATGCAAAATAAAATAAAAACTTACAACTAAATCATTTGGTGTTTGAGCTTTTGATTTCTTCTTACGACGGGGAGGAGCAACAGGCATTTTATTAGGAATTGATTGAACTTCAGTAGTTTTACCATTAGACTTTGTACTGGCAATAACATCTGGTTCTTGAAGAACTGTATTTTTATCACATTGTGAAGAAGACGATTGATCAGATTTACCATTTAAGGAAGGTTCTCTAAGGATATCTCCTGATAAGGTCATTACACTGGATGATTGAGATAATTTATCAGAAGCAGTATCTTCATCTTTGCTTGATACACTATGTATAGCTGCCATTTGTTGTTCTCTGGGTAATATGCTTGTTGATACAGCAGATTGTAATATACCAGGAGTTAAAATCTGTGAAGTATTGTCAGAAGCTCCAGCTAAAATTCGACCAACACGCCCTAAAGATGTCATACTTTGTAAACTTAAAGTATCATGTTCAATAATCCTAAAAGGATGAGTAGTCTTCGAAGGTGTTGGAAAAACTCCTTCTATAGAGGAGGTTTGACTGTCTGGAGGAGAATTATTCACAGGAATGTCGTCATCTTCTGTTTGCATGCGCTGCCTTAACTCTCGAAATTTTCTCCTACCTACTATTTTATCTGTTCCAACTCTTGTTTCTTCTTCCTAAAAATATATTAAAAAAATAAATTAAAATGCTAATTTTTTTATTTTGAACCTAATTTTATATCATTTTGCAGTAAAAATAAATAACATGAATTTAAAAAAATGTTGTATTTGAAAGTTTGAGAAAATATGTTTCAATCATCAAAAATTATATTCTATAAACATTTATATCAGGAATTAGCTAACAATTTTTCTTTTTATTTCATCTTTCATATTTCAATAATCAAATAAAATTTATTTATTGCAAATAAATATTTAAATATATAGTTTCCTAAAAATATGAAATTTACATTTTTTTCAAGACTTTGTTTCCGTTCTGCTTCTTCAGTTGCAGATTTTTCATTTGATTCACTTGGTGGTTTTAGATCAGCTGGTCTAACAAATACATGACTTTCTGTTTTTGCAGTAGGAGTTGAAAACTTTTCATCATGTGATTCTACGCTAATTGATTCTCTGTGCCTGCTTTTCCTGTCAATTAAATAAAATGATTATAATTGTTTAAAAGAATTTTTAAATAAAATTAATATAAAATTAATTTTAATAAAATCTTTTAATTAGTTTTTTGTTGTAGGTAATCTATATAAAATTATTTAAATTTCAAAAATATTTTTTTAAGAAATATTAGATTGTGATTAATAGTAAAATGTTTTTATAAATTTAAAGCTTCTTTTGAAATAACTTTTGATTCTATTAATTATTACAGTGCATTTTTTATTTGATAAACATAGCCAAGTTTGTTAGATTTGTATATATACAATAAATTGATCAAAATATGAAATATACATGTAAAAGAATAATTTTAAAATAAAGTTTATTTATGTTTATATGTTAAAATAGAATAGTGCATAAATTCTGGGCAATGCCTATTATGCAACTAAAAAAACATAAGATGTTAAAAACATCTATACCTTGGAGCACGATGGATCGTGTCATCCTCGGCATCGAAAAACTCCTCCGAGTCGCTGCTGGCAGACATTCTTGACCGTGAATCCTGATTGGCAGAGAAGTCAGAAAAACGAAAGAAACTCTCGTCAGCATCGAGGAACCGTCAAAAAATACGCGTTGCCCAGGAGCGTGTAAATCTCCTAGTGCTGAGATAAAAGGACGGGTAGCATGAATAGTGAGTGCAGAAACAGACACTTTTTTGCAAGATCCGAATAAGAAGAAGAAAAAAGAAAGAGAAAATAGCCTTAAGAATCGATGATCTACTGCTGTTTTTTTTTTTTTTTTGCTCCAGCCAAAACGCATAAGCTGGACGGTGGTGTCAGAGTATAGCTGTGGGTGTGAACGATCGCGTCATCGCTGCTTTTTGTTATTTCTTTTTATCCCCTCTCGTTTCTCGTTGATTTCAATAGTTTTATTTATTTGTAGAAATCGCAACCGCGCGAGATTGCCGCAGCAAATCACCAGTACACACGGTCGACATATTCGTCGCGAATACGGGCTACAAAATTTTGCTATTACGCCATTGAGGACCTTCGGGCAATGCAGACAAGGGGGATGCTGAGAGGGAAGGGAATTCGTGATTTTTCGCGCATGCGCATATGTTTTGTGAAAATTAGAAATTCAATTTCATGTACATGAAATAAAATGTTTTTTTGTTAAAAAAATCTTATAATTATTAATAATGAAGAACATAAATAAATAATTTAATTCGTAAATTTTTAGAAAACTTTAATTCAAACAAAATAAAATTTTTTTCATGTATCGAATTTATTTTATTCAATTTAAAAATTAAACTATTAAATAATTAAAATAATTGTTACGGAAAAATTACACACAATTTTTATTTGTTAAGAATAAAAACGAAAAGTGTATTGAAAGTAAGTTTACTCTTTTTAGATATATTTTTCATTAAAAGTAGTTAAATATTCTATTTTTAATTTTTTCACACTCTTTTTGACGGCATATGATTAACTTTGTTTACTACTAGACGTTTGGATTTTGGCGATTGCAATATGCCACAGTTAGAAATAATTATTTTTTGCAGTGGCTTTCCAAATTTGGTGCCATAAGCCTCTATCTAAAATTTTTAAATAATTCAAAGTTTTTATTTAAATTAATTATTCTTAAAATATTATGAAATTATATATAATTTACTTTAAATAAATTTTGAAGTCCTTTAACTACTTTCCCAAAAACAATTTTTTTGCCATCCATTGTTCTTAATGGTCGAAATGACAAATTGAATTTAGAATCGCATACATTTTTATCGTCATTGTAAGTTGATAAAACACCTGGGCAATTGTGTTGCAGACTGAAATTTTCATCTGGTAAAACATCATCATATATTGAAGCTCCACCAACACCATTAAATTTCCTCACGTCTCCACCTTGACACCAATAACCAGATAGTATTCGGTGAAACGGAGTTCCTCTGTAATCGCATTGAAAAAAAAATTATTTTTGTTAATAATTATTAAGCTTCATAAGTATTTAAATATTTTACTTATAAGATAATCCTTCAAATCCTTTACAAAAAGCTTCAAAATTAGCACAAGTTAACGGTACGAAATCTGTATAAAGTTCAAAAACAATTCTTCCTAATGGCAATTTGCTATGTGCAAGTTCAAGATCAAAAAAGCATTTTGGACGCTGTATATTTTTATCACTTGAAATGTTAGTTGCATTTTCGCTGATTGATGAATAACTTGATATTTCTTTAAACCAAGGATATCTAAAATTTGATTTCTTTTATAGCAAGTAGATATTAAAAATTATGTTATTGTTTTCATTATAATATTTTTAAAATAAATCCATTATAAGTATTTTATAAAGGAAATAAACAAGAAAAAAAAAATTTTTTTATGCAAATTAATATTTTTAAAATTGATATATTACTTTGATCTAAATTCTATTTGTTCTTTTAAGATTCTCCATTGTTTTGCAAGTATTTCCGGCGAATATTCACTAGTTATTTCATTGAGTTTTTTAAATAAAGCTCTATTTTCACGCATAATTCGTTTACATTCTTCTTTCTTTTCATACTGATCAATTTTGTGTTTCTTATCTTTAAAATTCCAACAATCGGTCTTTCCCTAATATTTGGAAACAATTTTAAAATTCTAAATATTTTTAAAGCTTCATTTACTTATTTATTGGCATTAACATTATTTTTGTCTAATATGATTAAACAGTCTGCTTTATTTCTAACTATACCTATTAATAATAATATTCTACACGAAATTAAATAAACTAAAAATATAACAACTTAAAATTATAATCATTTTATTTTAAACATAATGCCAAATAGTTTAAAATTGTCATATATTTACTCCAATTCTAAAAATAGTGTTGATTTTCTTTGCAAGATCCAGATTTATCCTATAATTCATCATAGCTACATGCGCATCTTTGTTCAGTTTTTGCCGATCATAATAAACATCGATGTCGAATTTTGGAGGTTTATTATCAATTACTGGCTGCACATTTACGCAGTGCAAGCGATGACTTTTATAATTTTGAAAGTCTAACTCGTCCAAATTCGATTCGATCTGAGTAACATTTATTTTCTAATTATATTTTTGTACAAAATAGTTGATAATATAACCAACTTGACATTATATGATTTTTTTTACCTCTCCTGGAAGAAAACGTGATTTTATCGGAGGATAAAATTTTATATTTAATTTTTCTTTTTTAATCATTTTTAATAATTATGTTTATCTGATAAATAAGTACTTGAATTTTGAAAATATTTTTATTTTAAATTATTTAAACTGAAGATGTCAATAATATTATCAAATGTCTTGATTTTAAATTGTTTTTCAGTTTTTATAAAAAAAATTTACATTTCTTTTTTAATTAAAATGGTATAAATTTATAGTTAAAATTTTAACAATAATAAGTCAATAAAAATGTATTATTCAATTATAAATAAATCAATAAAAAAAATAAATAAAATGTAAATTTTAACGATGGATATTCACACCAAAGACATTTATAGCAATAGTCATAACAAAAATAACCTTGTCATTGTAAGTAAAATCTTCAAATTATATTTATTTTTATAAGAAAAAAATATATATTATAATTAGAAAAGTATTTTATAGAGTCAAGCATCTTTGATACTTTGGCATGATTATAAAAAATTAAAAACAAAAATACAAAATTATAACTCGGCACTAAAACTTTTAACGCTCAAAGTTTTAAATTCATTTACGCAAAAAAATACCGTTGCAAAATCTCATTACGCAAAATATGATAATCAAAAAATTACTTATAAAAATAAGAATAAACAATATAAAAAAGAAAAATTATGGATTATGAAAAAATTACTTTTGATTAATTTAAAATCTCTTCAAATTATGGAAATCTTTTGTAAAAAAAATTGTGATTTACAAAATTTAAATGACAAATCGTATCAGTGTATGCTTGAACAAAAGCAACCCATAACAAAAATAAAAAATGAAAATGATTATCGAAATGAAAAAAAAAATTTCAAAATAGAGCTTGAACATTTTTTTCCAAACTTCAACAAAACTACCGATAAAATTTTGTTTGACATGTATTTTGAAACAGGTAAAATTTTTAATATTTTTATTGTATTCTAATGTATCTAATATGCTGTATTTTTCATTTTCATGTTATTTGAAGATCACATAAATTATTTTATTCCACAACTTTATAACAAAGATAAATTTATTAAAGATAATTTGCAGTTGACTCCTAAAATTACTCCTAAATTTATTACTTTTAAAATGAATTTAAATGATAAATTTGATAATATAAAAGAAAATTTTAAAACAATTAGATCGCACAAAGAAATCCTTTTTAGCTGTGATATAAATGTTACATTGAAACCATCGAAAATATGCTCATATTTTGAAGATTTGAATTATCCAAAATATTTTTATTTAAATATGTGGCCACAAAACAAAGACTATATAAACAAAAAACTTTTGAAAGAAAATAGATTTAAAGAATTGCATTATCCAGAAACTAAAATAGAAAATATACATTTTCAACAAAACAGATACAAAGATATTGTTGGTGTTGATATTTATGAAAAAAACATTCTTCCAGAAATATTTCAAAATTTTGATTCTTTGATATTGAAAAATTTTCCATTTTCAAATCTTATTATAAAATTACCTGTTCCAATATCACTTAAAAAACAAGAATTACTGATTGGACCAAAATTTGAAGAAATTAATATACTTAATTCAGACATTAAAAATTTACTTTTGTTTGACAGTACTAAAAATCGTTTTTTTAACAATGATAGAAAAGCAATAAAACATAATATAATTGAATTTAAGAACCAAGATACTTATAATATTTTAAATAAAGAAAAAATCAAAACTGACAAAAAACTCATGCAAGGAATTATAAATATATCCTTAAAATCAAAAAAATTAAGTAAAATATTGTTTACAAACTATTTAAATTTAAAATATGAAATATCTAATAATTTTATAGAAACAAATCAAATAGATTTATATAAAGAAAATATTGTAACTGAAGTTGATGACCATTCAACTTTATTACTTAATCAAGGATCCCAAGTAAAAAACCGTTGTTACACAGAGAAAATTGAAAACACAGTTAATAAAGTCATTGATAATTTAAATAAAATTGAAACTGAGTTACCAAATGAAGTCCAATCTAGACAAAAATTAAATACTTGGAAAAAAAATATTGATACAAGTAATGATTTTAAAAATTCTTTAAAAGATCTTAAAAAAATTATAGAATTTTATGAAGAAAAAATTGAACAAGATGATTTCATAACATCAAATACTTCGCTTAAATTTCAAAGAAAAAAAAAGCATTATAATGTAAACATTCCCGTTGAAAAATCTTATAAAAATATCACAAATGATACTAAAAGTCAAAAAAATCACATTCAGGCTTATGAGTCGAAAAATTATACTTTAAATAAAATGCCGGATATGGGTAAAATTTATCGAATAGTTCTAGAAAACAAAATGTCTCAAGGTATTAGTTTCGAATTTGTAACTTCAAACAAAACAAATATCCAAATGCTTTTTGTCTCCAACCGTCATAAAAACCATATAAAAAATTAAAATACACGATGAAAAAGTTTTTACTAATAAAGGAATAATTTAAATTGAAAAAACACAATTTATAAGAAAATCAAAAAAGAAGAGATTCAATTATTTATTTATTTTAAATTAATTAGTGTTACATGATTGCTCTAAAATGTATAAAAACGATGATTTTATATGAAATAAATTTATTTTCTACATTAAAAATTACTTTACTTTTGAATAGTAATTAATTATTAAGATTTTGATTAGATTAACGAATCTCTCTCAACCATATTTAGAATATCAAGAAATACTAGTTACACAAACTGATACCTTATTGTAAAATAATAGATAAATAATTTGGCAGTAGCATGTTTAATAAAATTATGAGAGAGTGAGAAAAATACATGTAAATTCCAAAAGAAACTATTTTAGTTTTCTACGTAGATTGCTCTATATCAGGTAAATCTAAAATTTCTTCAACAAATGCTGCTACATTTGTATCTTTTTCAGCATGTTCTGTTATAAAACTAAGTTCTAATAGCTGATTATAATTAGGTCGTACTGTATAATTCTTTATCAAACTAAAATAAAAAAAAAGTTTTTTTCATAATATATTTTTAAATAATTATGTCCAAAAAAGTAAACATAAATTAGCTAATTTACCATTGATTAATAAATTCTTCAAAATTAGGAGAAAATTTATTTGGTGGTAATTTTGGAGCTTCATCTTTAACAACTTGTTTTAGTTGTTCAAATGGTGTACCCCATGATTCATAAGGAAACTTTCCAGTTGCAAGTTCAAGTAAAGAAATTCCTAATGACCAAACATCTGACCTAATATCATATTGTGAGGGATTTCCGGTTGGATCTATCCTTTCTGGCTAATATTAAAAAAAAAAAAATTAAGCTAAAAAAATATAATAATAAGACAAGATTAATTTAAATTACCGCCATATATGGTTTACAACCAGCATCAATAGTTTTTGCAACGGAATCAACTAGATAACCAGATATTCCAAAATCACAGATTTTTACTTCTCCTTTTCTATTAATTAATATATTACTAGGCTTTACATCCCTATGAATAACTCGCAGTTGCGAATAAAGATAATGCAGTGCACTTACTACCTAACAATATCATTACAAAACATAATCAATAACGTTTAATTATCAAAAAAAAGTAACACAATTTCAATGCTTACTGCAAATGCTATTTTTCCTAAAATATCCTCAGGTATCGAACGACCATGTTTATATACTCTTGTATAGAACTTATCAAGGCTCATATCCATAACCTCCATACAAATCCAAACATCACCTTCTCTAAAGAGAGCTCCATAAAACTGCACAGTATAAGGACAATCTGAGCTACGCATTGAAATATCTAAATCCATTAACAATCTTTTTTGTTCTTGAGTGTTAACTGTGGCTGTTATTCGCTAAAAAATATGATCATTGCAAAACTGTTTTTTTAAAAAAATTTATATTTCAAAATAAATATCAATTAAAAAATAAAATATAAAAGAAAAGAAATTAGTATCAAATTATTCAAAGGCTAATGAGTTTCAACTTGAAATAAGAAGAAAATAAATTAAATTTTTAAATTTTGTAAATATTTACTTTTACTGCCATGACAGTACCACTTTGTTTATGTTTCATTTTATCAACAACTCCATATGCTCCTCGTCCGAGTGTACATAACATTTCTAGGTCATCAGCATCTACTTCAAAAGTTTTATCTCCTATCGTAATTGTTGTTCTTTTATCTAAATTTCTTGGCGGAGTTCTAAACAAAATATAAAAATATTAATAATCAAAAGTCATTATATCAATCTGAAGTATTGAAAGTTCGCTTACACTGGAGTTGGAGTTTCTTCTGAAACTTGAATCTTTAGGTTTCCTTTGTTGCGACGATTTTTCAAAGCCATGATAATAATTATTTAAACTATTTGTCAAAAGAGCAAAAATCAACAGCCTTATTTCAAGGGAGAGGCAAACTGTCACTTGCTATTCATATTGTTTTAAAGAAATACAACACGAGTAACAACTATGAAGAAAAAATAAAATTTATGTATTGTTTGATTACCATTATATTATAAATAATATATTTTACATCCGGCTATTTAGGTTAAAAACAAGAAGTAATAACTTATTAATTGATGAAATAAAATAATAGTTACATATGATGTTTATAACTTATCTGTATGACTTACTATAAGTGCCAAAATTATTTTTATAATATTTTGACATTTACCTCGTCCGATTAACAACAGTGATTTGAAAACACCGAATGTCCATGTTACGTCCGTACCGTAATATTAGAATATATTATATACCCTTATGGTAAATAGAATTGCATTACCTCTGGCAGTGGATAAGGAAGGAATCATCTAAGGCAATTTAAAACTATCAAACGCACTAAATATATAACTAGCTCCAAAGACCGTTTTAAGCTTTCGTTTACTTTCTTCCTTCTTCGCGCTAGAAACAAACAACTCGCATACTTGAAGGAAAGGCGATACAGTCAGACAAATAATGTAATAAGATATTATCCGGAAATAAACAACGTGCCTTTTATATATACAATTTTCTCTTTGTACTTTACTAACCACGAAAATAGCGAGGTTGCCGATGTTCTTTTCCTTTTATTTAATTTAATTATTTTTAATTTCCTTTTATCGATCCTAAGGAAAACCTGCCTTTACTATATATCTAGGATAGTCGATTAAAAATCTTTATTACAATGCAATATAAACATAATTTTCTTTTGACAGTTTTGTAATTGTTTTAAAAATTACAAAGATTATTAATAATCAGACTCTTTCAGAAAAATACATTAGGAATTTTTAGAATAGATTTGTCAATTTAAGCGCGATAATTATGTAGTTTTATTTTAAGTTTTTGTATATATTTTATATACAAAATATATTTTACGTTTTTCATATTCGAATAAAATTTATCTATCATTAGAAACTTAAGAAGATAATTATAGGGCTTAGTATTGACAAATAAATATATAAATAAATATAAATATATTTATATCGGGTAAATAAATACGTTAAACACATAAGCGATCTTCAACATAATTTATATTCTTTATAAAACCATGTTATCACTGAAATACGTTCAATTATGCGTATAAATTATAAAATATGTACTGATTTTAATAAATAATAAAAACATTACCGGTAAAATTAAAATTTTTGTGATACGCGGCGTAATAAGATGCATCACCATGCAGCAAGCTCCCTCCCACCACTGTCACTGGACCGCGCCGCCGAAAAGGCTTGCCGAACATATAAAAGCGCCGCACAATTCAATAATCCAGATCAGATCAAATCTCGAGTCTAATGTCACGTCACCTAATTTTTTTAATATTTTTCTTTGTTCAAATTCTTTTCTGTAAACCCGTGCACCGAAATCCGCCACCACTATTGTAACCAGCGAGTTTCGTATCAAGCCCGGCATACCCTTGTATAAAACCAGCTAAAAGAAAAAACCATCAATAAAAGTAAGTTAATCTATAAAACTTGTTAATTGTTTTTTTTACAAGCTTCCTTCCTATTTCATTATTAACAAAATAAAGTGCAGCTTGGACTGTAATACAGGCCGGACACTTTATTTCATTTTACAATTTTATTATACTAACTCACATATACAATTTTATTTCATCTATTAACAAAATAAAGTGCAGCTTGGACTGTAATACAGGCCGGACACTTTATTCCATTTTTACAATTTTATTATACTAATTCACATATACAATTTTATTTCATCTATTAACAAAATAAAGTGCAGCTTGGACTGTAATACAGGCCGGACACTTTATTCCATTTTTACAATTTTATTATACTAATTCACATATACAATTTTATTTCATCTATTAACAAAATAAAGTGCAGCTTGGACTGTAATACAGGCCGGACACTTTATTCCATTTTTACAATTTTATTATACTAATTCACATATACAATTTTATTTCATCTATTAACAAAATAAAGTGCAGCTTGGACTGTAATACAGGCCGGACACTTTATTCCATTTTACAATTTTATTATACTAATTCACATATACAATTTTATTTCATCTATTAACAAAATAAAGTGCAGCTTGGACTGTAATACAGGCCGGACACTTTATTCCATTTTTACAATTTTATTATACTAATTCACATATACAATTTTATTTCATCTATTAACAAAATAAAGTGCAGCTTGGACTGTAATACAGGCCGGACACTTTATTCCATTTTACAATTTTATTATACTAATTCACATATACAATTTTATTTCATCTATTAACAAAATAAAGTGCAGCTTGGACTGTAATACAGGCCGGACACTTTATTCCATTTTTACAATTTTATTATACTAATTCACATATACAATTTCATTTCATCTATTAACAAAATAAAGTGCAGCTTGGACTGTAATACAGGCCGGACACTTTATTCCATTTTACAATTTTATTATACTAATTCACATATACAATTTTATTTCATCTATTAACAAAATAAAGTGCAGCTTGGACTGTGATACAGGCCGGACACTTTATTCCATTTTACAATTTTATTATACTAATTTACATATACAATCTCATTTCGTTATTAACAAAATAAAGTGCAGCTTGGACTGTAATACAGGCCGGACACTTTATTTCATTTTACAATTTTATTATACTAACTCACATATACAATTTTATTTCATCTATTAACAAAATAAAGTGCAGCTTGGACTGTAATACAGGCCGGACACTTTATTCCATTTTTACAATTTTATTATACTAACTCACATATACAATTTTATTTCATCTATTAACAAAATAAAGTGCAGCTTGGACTGTAATACAGGCCGGACACTTTATTCCATTTTTACAATTTTATTATACTAACTCACATATACAATATTTATTTATTATTAACAAGTTATTTCATTATTAACAAAATAAAGTGTAGCTGGGACTGTAATACAGGCCGGACACTTTATTTCATTACAATTTTATAACAATAATTTATTTAAATGTATGTATACTATTTCCTTTCTAGTTGTTCGCTAAATCTAAGTTATTAAAAATAAAAATAAACGTAGTCGGCCTGTAACACAGACCGAATACATTATTAATATTTACGAATTTATACCGCTGATTTATTCTTAACTATATGTATACTATAATTATTTAAGCCCGTCTCTATTAACCAGTTAACAATTAAATTAAGCGCCAAATAAATGTACCCCTTTCCTTAAGACTCACAGGAATCATTGGTCGAATGGTATTTATTAAATCAAGCACAGTAACCTATCCCAAGCTATAAGGATAATACCTTGGCTTAAAAAGAGGTTACGTGCAAAATAAATTCGTGGTAAGGATTCTACGAATTTAACGAGGATTCTGTCTGTCACGAATAATCATTTGGACGTAACAGACTAGTAAGCCCTTGTATAATCTAAAAATTTGGAGGCCCCGGAGGGATTTGATACATAAATAATTTTTAAGTGTATCTACTCCTGAAAAAAAAAAAAAAAATAAATAAATAAATAAATAAATAATATATATATATATAAATAAATAAATAAGTAAATAAAAATAATAAAAACTATTCGATCATATATTATACAAAAAAATATAACCAAAAAAAAAAAAACAACAAAATCTTGTAATTTCTAGTGAGCGAACAAAGGCAAACAAAACCAAACAAGTTTCGACGAAGGAATAAGAGAAGAAGCCTATTTAATATACCTTCGGCTCAAGAATTCATTGATGCCTTTGACCTCAATTTATTCAATATCGCTAAGATAAGAATAATATCCGATGTGAAGGTACAAATCGACCTCACGCGCTTTGTGGGAATTACCCCACAATTTTATAAAAAAGAGGTTAAAATTGTAGCAGAAATAATAAATATAGACAAACCCCCTATAGACGATAACCTAATAGTCTTCAGCGAAGGAAAAAAATTTGTAAGAAGGTTATAAGATTTAATAAATTATTTTTTATACATTTTTTTTAAAAAAAAAAAAAAAAAAAAAAAAAAAAAAAAAAAAAAAAAAAAAAAAAAAAAAAAAAAGGAATTTTTTTTTACATTTTATTTATTTACCTTGTTACCTAAGCAATTCTCGATAATCACTACGCAAGACTCAAGTGCCAAACCCTGAAAATAACAAACAAGATATTAAATTAAGGTCATAGTAAGGTTAATAAACAAAACACATATACAATTAAATATTCACAGAAAGACCTTCAATATTAGAATATTTTCAATCTTAATAAATTATCTAACAAGGCACTAACAAGGAAGTAATAATATACTTCCTTACCAATTAGCAACTATTAAGGGATCAAGCCCGAAGATTAGGATATCCTCCAAAATAAGGATATTTAGTATAAGTCAATCACAGTAGCATAGGAGAGATAATTGACCTGATCCATGCTTGTGTCGATGACGCTCAAACAACTAATAACATAAAAATATATAAATAAAATATATATACCCTTTTTCTCTTAATCGATAATATAAGTATTTTTTTTTATATATATAAATAATTAATTTTCTATAAAACTTACCAATTTCCTAAGGCACCAACAGCTGAATTGGAAGTATATTCCCTTGCGTACCTTATACTTGCTAAAAGAGTTTATTTATTGTACATCTTGACTTGACCCCAAGCAGTTGACACGAGCAAGGAAGGACTCCCATAGGTCAAAAACACTAATTCGTCTTCTTCTGGATTAATTCCATGACACCGAAACAAGTAATATTCTAAAAAAAAAATATATATAAAATTAACTAAGAGCTTGCATAACGATCACCACAAACCATCAAATTAACTAAGTTATACAAAAAGATATATAAAAATAAATTATATATATTTTACAATTACACTGAATCTAAATTAACATCTAACTTTTTACAATAAGACAATTAATAAAATTTCTTTTGCTTTATAACGAAGATAAAAGTAGATTTCGCCTTTTATAATTATAAGTAATAATAGTATACTTATCCCCACCGATCGTTAAAACTTAAACACTTTCCACTGTTTCCTTAAGGTACTTGACTCCAGGTAGTTGATTTTTTATTTTTTTTTTTGTGCTAGGTATCTAAATATTACTAACCTCTCGACCCACTTAACTCTTGGCGTCAATAAATAGGTTAGTTCCTTCGCGCATCACACCTTATTATATGTCGTATTTTACACGAAGTATACGACGCTGTACATGACGCGGACCGAAACGCAGAACCAATATACAGAGTAGCGCATGCGTAAAGCCCATTTGCATAGTAGCAAGATTAGGATTCGCTAGTATTAAAACGCAAAATTAATAAATTAGAGAACATTGTATAAAAATTAATATAAGAACTACCTCATAATCGAAATACGTGGTTTGTAGATATAAGCCTTACTAATTGCGCGGAAGTTCTGCGCATGTTCAATAATAATTCGACATAGCAAGGTTTCCTTTTTTTTTATTATCAAACTAACAAACGCGCAATCTGTTAACGACCTTTTATACATAAAATAATTTATTAAGTAATTACTCATAACAAATTTCAATAATATCTAGAAAAATACAACGCGCGCAAAAGTCTCGCGCATAAAAAAATTGTGAATGAATAATTTATGAAAATGTTTGGATGTATTGCAGATGATTGATCTAAACCGTATTTCCGAGATACAAATATACAATTTGTTAACGGAACTCCTGGGTAGGATCGAGGATTTAGAAAATCGCAACCTTTGGCTACTGGAAACCAATAGATTTCTCAGGCAAGACGTCAATAGCTTAAAGGAATCTGAATGGGACACTAAAAAAAGGCTCCTAGACTTAGTAAATTGCACCGAACAACTAATTGATAAACAATTAAGAATTAGAGTTGCGCTAGGATTTAGATTAGGCAGACTAATTCAAGAAAACCGTGAATTCCAATATCGTATAAAAAACCTCGAAGCCCAAGTAGATGATATCACGGTCCTCATGCGAAACTTAAAAATATCTAAAGAAATGAACCCATGCCTAATAAAAGAATAACCCGCCTCCAGTCAAAAAGGGATTTAATTTCAAAGGAAAACGACGAAGCACCCTTTGAAACACACACCCAACTGCCACGTACCCCGGATCAAAAAAACGAATATCCGCATCGATACGTAACCTCTGAATCAGAACAACCAGACAATTTAGTAATTCTAGAAACGTCAAGTAACGAAACCACCCATCAGTTAGCCCCGAAACTCGAACCTATAAATTTACTTAACTCAGTTTCACCAAGCACTGATCGCTTAAAAACACCGGATTTACAACTCTTTAGTAAAATGGAAGGAACTTCATCCCGTGTACCCGAGAATAAGAACATCTACGCGCTAGCACCCAAGGATGCAGCTAAATTAATACCTGAATATAATGGAAAAAACATACCATTTAACCGCTTTGCGGAAGCATGCGAGGAAGCTGCGGAGATGGTAGGACCCGCTGGCGAACCGAGCTTAGTTATTTTCATCAAGGGCAAAATATCCGGAGAACCCCGAGTTACCTTATCTAAGGTAAAATTTGCTACAGTGAAGGATTTATTAGACACCTTAAGACTATCTTATTCTCCCGCCAAGTCAGTCAATAGGTTACGAGGAGAACTAAGTAACGAGTATCAGAAGGAAAATGAAACCGTCACTACTTTCACCAACCGTATTAAAATACTAGGCGAACGAATCTTAGAAGCCGAAGCCGCGGCTAACGGAATCATATCACCTACTTTTAAAACAGAACTCGAAAGGAACTTATCGGACAGTTTTAAAATAGGATTATTACCCGAAATCGAATATCGATTAACGACTCGCGATAATATAAATAATATGTATAAAGAAGCTTTAAAGATAGAAGCTCAAAGGACTGCCGTCAGAGATTTACGACGCGCACCAGCCGAAGCACCATCTAGACCCTCTCGCAAAAACGTATTTTTATGCCAGCTCTGCCGATCTGAAGGGCACGAAGCAAGTACATGTAGACAAAAGCCAGAAACCAACAAACAACCACTTGAATTCAGAAATAAGCCAAACCTACCGTGGAAAGCAAACCCCGGTCAATCAGTATGTTATGTCTGTAATCAAACCGGACATTTTGCAAACGAATGCCCTACAAGGAAGTGCCAAATATGTGGACGAAACGGTCATTCGGCCAAATATTGTAGAATCATACAGCAACCAGTAAACTGCCAATTATGCAAAGGCCCTGGACATAAAGCCGACACGTGCCGGTTATTAAAAACGGAGCACAGACCCGAAAGCCGTGATAAAATAGAGTGCCAGTTATGCAAAAGAACAGGACATACGGCCGCAACTTGCCGAGGAAGGTTAACATGCGCTTATTGCAAAAATATTGGTCACGAAATAAAGGATTGTCGTAAGCGCCAATTTAACGAAAGACGGGTGGCGGGAAACGAACAAGGTCTCCCGACGACGAGCGCGAACGTGGAGACCCCAAAACAGAGCTCGGCCCATTCAATAGAGATCGCGGAATACCTAGACGGATTAATACAATTATAAACCAACGCGAGAAATTAACACCAATTTTAGCCTTCCGACACCC
The DNA here is from genome assembly GCA_949987625.1 of Chalcis sispes. Lineage (NCBI taxonomy): Eukaryota > Metazoa > Arthropoda > Insecta > Hymenoptera > Chalcididae > Chalcis > Chalcis sispes. Next base: position 59,626,718 of record OX465095.1, read on the forward strand.
CGATATAGAATCAATCTTTGACCTTTTAATAGATACCGGATCAGAAGTCAGTATTATAAAACAAGGTTCATTGCCTATAAGCAAAATAAAACCTATCGACGGTGTTATTACAGTCAAAGGTATCTGCGCCGCACCAGCGCCAACGATAGGCTCGATTAACATAAAGATTTGTAATCGACTAGTCGGCTTTTTAGTCGTACCAAACACCTTTCAAATCCCTTATACCGGTATTTTAGGAGTCGACTTTCTATCTAGAAACGAAGCCAGGCTAAACTTCGACACATTACGACTGGAATTCCCCGATAGCGTGATTTCGTTCGAACAAAACATAAACTATGCACCTCACGCGCGGTTTATCGCTAATATAAGCACCGACGAACTCAGTAGGAAACTACCCTTTATAAACATTATCAACCCTCCCACATCTCACGAAGGAAGATTTTTGGTAGATTCCGGATCCGAAGTAAATCTTATTAAAAAGGGGTTACTATCCAAAAACGAACAGATTAACGACGAAAATACGGTACTACTTAGAGGTATTGGAGACGGCACAATACCGACGTTAGGTACAGTTTACATTACGATTTACGACATCGAAACGACGTTCCATATAGTACCAGACGATTTTAACATCCCCTCGGATGGAGTTTTAGGATCGGGATATTTTACCCAAGCAAAATCCGTTATTAACTTCGCATTAGGAACATTTTCAGCCAACGGTAGGACCACGGTATTAAAATTCGAAAGTGATGACAAGGCAACCTACTCCTTTGATGAGGAAGGCAGCCAATCTGATTCGAACTCTTTAAAAACCGAAAAGTCAAATACCGAATTCGAATTCGATGTAAGAACGAACTATGACTCTGACAAACTAAACGACTTATACGACGAAAATTCTATAAGCGGATGTTATAGCCTATATAAGGAGTACGCCAACACCTTCAGCGAATTAGGTGTAAATCCGAACGTAGAGATTTTTAATATCGAAACTACCTCTCGCGCTGATAGACTACTAACAAAAATTGACATTGACCATTTAAACAACCTAGAATTAGACCAGGCCAAAAGAATAATAGCTAAAAACGAAGACCGATTTTATTTGGAAGGCGACGAATTACAAGCGACTAACATAACACAACACAAAATACCCACCACCGACGATATACCGGTTAATACCAAACAATACCGATTGCCGCATGCATTAAAGGAAGAAGTAGACAAACAAGTCCTAGACCTTTTAGAAAAGGGAGTAATTAGACCATCAAGATCTCCTTACAACACCAGCCTCTGGGTCGTCCCAAAGAAAGCCGGACCGGATGGCAAACCTAGGTGGCGCGTAGTACTAGACTTTCGACCTCTAAACGAGAAAACGATACCCATGGCTTACCCCCTTCCAAATATTACCGACATTTTCGACCAAGTCGGTAACGCCCAGTATTATACCGTAATCGATTGCGTTTCTGGGTTCCACCAAATTTTACTCCACCCGGAAGACTCGCATAAAACTGCTTTTTCAACCCCCAGCGGGCATTTCGAATTTCTTAGGATGCCCTTCGGCTTACGAAATGCAGGTGTAGAGTACCAAAACGCTATGAACGTTACCTTAGACGGCTTAATAGGCAAGGGAGTTTTTGTCTATATGGACGATATTGTTATATACGCTAAAACCCTAGACGAACATGAGCAGCTGTTCAATTTAGTAATGGAGAAACTTAGAAAGGCTAATTGGCAGTTAGAACCAAAGAAATGCGAATTACTAAAACAGCGAGTTACCTACTTAGGTCATATATTAAGCAAAGAAGGAATCAAACCCGATCCGAAGAAAATTGAAGCGGTCAAGGAATTTCCTCGCCCCAAAAACGTAAAGGGTGTAAGGCAATTTTTAGGTTTAGCGGGATATTACAGAAAATTCATAAAAGACTTTGCTAAGACAGCCAAACCATTGACCAAGCTACTACAAAACGATCAAGAATTTGAATGGATAGACACCGTTGAAAAATCATTTCAAACCTTAAAGGAAAAACTGTGCTCGGCACCCCTATTACAATTCCCAGACATGTCGAAACCTTTTTTAATCACCACAGACGCCTCAGGATATGCTGCCGGAGGTATCCTTTCGCAAGGCAAAATAGGAAGCGATAAACCGATCGCGTATACGTCTAGAGTATTTAGAGGTCCGGAATTAAACTACGATACGTACGAAAAAGAAGCGCTAGCGATGTTACACGCTGTACAGACGTTTAGGCCATATATTTACGGAAGAAAATTTACCATAATAACTGATCATAAACCACTGTTATGGTTTAAGAATGCCGATCTGAATACCAGAGTTCAAAAGTGGCGATTTAAGCTCGCAGAATACGATTACGAAATACTCTACAAAGCTGGCAAACAAAACATTAACGCCGATTGCCTATCAAGGAACCCTGTAAAAATCAACGTCATAAACCAAGGGCAAACGTCACAGGAAAATTCCGATAAAGAAGGGGGTGGAACTGGCAAAGAAATCAACAAACCAAAAGCACCACCGATAAGAAAAAGAGGAAGGCCTAAGAAAAACGAAACACTAAAACAAACTATTGACCCCAATATTAATGCACGACAAGACGCAGAGAAGATTTCTAGACCCCACAGAATAAAAAAAAAACCAAGAAGATTTGTTGACAGTGACAACAGCGCATCCGAGGACATTTCCATAAATGACGATGTATATAAGACAATAGAAGCAGCTTCACAGGCGACGAGTAATTGCGATAAGAATGACCCAGTTATACGAAGGCGAGGTAGACCCAAGAAAAAGGTCGTTACTTCAAACAGCGACACCGGTGACGAGTTAGCAACCGGCAATAAAACCTCGTTCGCGGAAGGACGACCAAACTCGATAAGGAAATACATGGGTGAGCAAGAAGCACCAGCCTTAAGGAAAACCAACGACTACCCTCAGAAACACAGCACTGACGAAGACCTCAGTTCGTTACCTTCGCAAATTAGCGAAATTTTACCCAAAGTGATTACTAACGAATCAACTCTATCAGAAAAAGGATCTCTATCAACTACTTCTATACCTAAAGAAGGGAATGTAGTTACCGCACGAGATCTTCTCTCCTATCGACACGACAATATAGCTTACTTCGTGGATACTAGCGGAGCACCGTTAGATGAAGGAGCCAAAGCCTTAGTAAAGGCAAATAAAATACCTAGTTACGAAAACTTACAACTACTACAACTACGGTTAAACAAACGGTCCAACAATAAGTTTTTTGCCCCTTTGTGTATTAAGATGGAAGAATCAGTATCACAGTTGATTATCAAGGAAAATATTTCGATAATTTTACAACAACTACATATTGAAATGGTAAGAAAGAACCTAAGGGAGATTAGTATTGCTCAAAGCAAAAATATCGAAGGTGTAGAATGGACGGAAGTCCTCAACCTAATCGAGACTATATTTCAGGGTTCGGATATAAAAATAATTATCTGCAAGGGTACACTAGAATATGTCTCATCCGATAGAAGAGACGAAATATTCTATGAATTACACAATTCACCCATTGGAGGACACAGAGGAGTGTCCAAAACATTTAACAGAATAAGACGACGTTATTATTGGGAAAATTTAAAACAAGACGTACACAGACGAATTCAACAGTGTCTAGATTGTCAGCTAAAAAAATTAGTACGTCTAAAAACTAGGCAACCAATGGTTATTACGGACACGCCCGGTACAGTATTTGAGAAATTAGCCCTAGATATCGTCGGTCCTTTACCCATCACAAAACACGGCAACGAATACATTTTGACAATGCAGGACCAACTCTCCAAATACTGCCTCGCGGTACCCTTACCTAACGCACAAGCCGCGACTATCGCCGACGCCTTTGTCAAGAGGTTCATCTGTATCTTTGGTATTCCTAAGATAATCTTGACCGATCAAGGACGAAATTTCCTTAGCTCTTTATTACAAAGAGTAGCTAAGCGGTTTAAGATAAAGAAAATTCGCACCACTGCCTTTCATCCTCAATCCAATGGATCATTAGAAAGGTCACATCACGCCTTAGGAGAGTTCTTGAAGCAGTATACCACAAGGGACGCTGAATGGGATCAATGGGTTGATATAGCTACATTAAATTATAACACTTGCGTACAAGAAGGTACCAAACATACTCCATACGAGATTGTGTTCGGTAAAACAGCCCGGCTACCTTCTAGCGACCCCCTACGTGAAATAGACCTAATACCTACGTACCAAGGCTATATAAAAGATTTAGTAACGCGTTTAATTGGTATACGCAAGTTAGCATACGAGAATTTAGTCGCGTCAAAACACAAATCCAAGGTTTACTACGATAAAAGAGCCAACGAGAAAAATTTCAAAATAGGAGACTTCGTATTCTTATTAAAGGGCCCCAAACCTACAAAATTCGGTAACCATTACACCGGTCCCCATAAAATTCTCGAAATATTAACAAAGGGTAACATCAAAATACAATTTAACAATAAAGGTAAAATTGTGCATGCCAATCGATTACGATTATCACACATTCATAACGAAACTCTTATTCCTAGGAAAAACAAAAGGGACCAATTATCTAAAACCGAATGAGCACTAATATCTTGTTCTGATTTCAGATGTACATTATACTCGCCTTTATCTTACCATCAGTAGCAGGAATGATCGGGTACGACTGTGGTTCCAAAATGATGAATGTGACTACGCTATCGCTAATCGAAGTCGGCGAATGCAGCATTCCGGAAGAAAACGTTACGGTATCCAAGCCGTATATCCAACTACTACAGGTTAACGATTACTCAGAGATAACCGTCATCCAGTGTAAACTTGAGGTTCATCGGACCATTTATTATTGCGGAATGCACTCTCATGTATCAATCGTTAATAATGGCGAAGCAGCCTATATATACGAGATCAGCGACCGATCCTGTGAAGAAATTCATCAAACCGGGATACTGAAGTTCGGTAGCGCAAACACTATTCAAGGTTTACGCGTTAATCACACTATTACTCATAGTTTAACTTACGCAGGTTTCCTCAATTCAGATGGCCGCTGTAACGGAGCGAGTTTTTCCGACCCATATGGTACTTGGGAATCAGTGGTAGTACAGGGGACCCTTCAGGTTACCTTGACGTCCTATACCGCCCAAGTTAAATTAAATAACGATCAAATTCACTTACGATCCGGTACAGTGTGCCCCTTGTCTGATGGAACTTGTTTAGATGTGGAAGGAGGGTATACCTTTTGGAGACCTACCCCTATAGATGGGTGTAACTTTAGACAATATGGCGTCCTATATGAAGGATACGCTAATAAAATGATAGATTTCCAACTTGCCAATCCTCAAACGATATACTCTCTTACCACAGACGAAATTACCTTTGCGCTCGCAACTAAAGGAAGGGAAACCTTATGCGGATATACGCTAATTAGAACAGAACACCCGAAACTAGTAATATTTGAAACCACTAGAGGGGAAACTTTCACGTTAAAAAAAAAGGTCTCCGTTTCAAATTTAGATATATTTGCGTATGTAAATTCTAAGTTTATCTATGTAGAAAAACATATCCGTACACAAGTCGAACAGTTGTACCGCGACGTGTTAAAACAACGATGCGATCTAGAAAGACAAACGATAAAAAATGCGCTATCCATAGCTACACAATCACCAGACGAATTTGCGTATAATCTCATGCGCGGACCTGGATACATGGCTGTGTTGGGAGGAGAGGTAGTCCATATTATTAAATGCATCCCTGTAGAGGTAAAGGTAGAACATGGAGAAGATTGCTTTACCGAACTACAAGTAACACATAAAAATGAAACCTTATTCCTTACCCCTCGAACGCATATCCTTAAATCTAAGGGTACTAAAACCACTTGCAACGCCCTCATACCGTCGTATTACTACGTCGGCAACGTTTGGTATAAGATAATACCAAGACCCACCGAAGCTATACCGCCGATTGTTATGCAACCACTAACGAAACCTACATGGAAGTATACAAACCCCTCCGAGTTAGCAACCAACGGCATTTATTCGGACAGAGACATCAACGAATTAAGGGATAGAATAATGTTCCCGATCGAAAAAACCGCATTGCTAAACGACCTAGCCAGAGAAATACATGGTCATCCGATACCCGATCAGGGAGGAACATTGTTAAAACTACTGAATGACAACGCCGTCGAAAAATTGGCCGAGTCAACGTGGAACCGCCTATGGAGTAAATTTATGACCTTCGGGTCGCTCAGTTCTGGCATTATCTCCATCCTCGTTATAATCCAACTTATCAAGGCTTCCATTGATGTACTCGTCCGGGGATATACCCTACACTCTATGTTTGGTTGGTCGACACGTCTCTTAGGAGCACTTTTTGGTTCAATAGCCCACTTCTTGACTTCAATGAAGATAGGAGAACCAATACCAACGAATTCGAAACCTGCTACCGAAATCAGTCACCACACCGTCGCCATAGAACTCAGAGACCTACCAACCGTTGATGAGAAGGCACCAACTATAGTAAGTAATTCTACTCCCCTATTATGCCAAAACAACCCACCACCTTACCCTTGTTCTTCTATCCAAGTACAACCGAATCCTGGATTATTTTCCTTCCTACAGCGTTAATAAGGTGGACTGCTTCAAATCTTCGCATTGTCAGGCACAGATAGGCGATGAGACGTACGATTGCTATTCGTTACCCTCTAGCAACCGTTTTAGAGGGGAGGTGTTACGTCCGTACCGTAATATTAGAATATATTATATACCCTTATGGTAAATAGAATTGCATTACCTCTGGCAGTGGATAAGGAAGGAATCATCTAAGGCAATTTAAAACTATCAAACGCACTAAATATATAACTAGCTCCAAAGACCGTTTTAAGCTTTCGTTTACTTTCTTCCTTCTTCGCGCTAGAAACAAACAACTCGCATACTTGAAGGAAAGGCGATACAGTCAGACAAATAATGTAATAAGATATTATCCGGAAATAAACAACGTGCCTTTTATATATACAATTTTCTCTTTGTACTTTACTAACCACGAAAATAGCGAGGTTGCCGATGTTCTTTTCCTTTTATTTAATTTAATTATTTTTAATTTCCTTTTATCGATCCTAAGGAAAACCTGCCTTTACTATATATCTAGGATAGTCGATTAAAAATCTTTATTACAATGCAATATAAACATAATTTTCTTTTGACAGTTTTGTAATTGTTTTAAAAATTACAAAGATTATTAATAATCAGACTCTTTCAGAAAAATACATTAGGAATTTTTAGAATAGATTTGTCAATTTAAGCGCGATAATTATGTAGTTTTATTTTAAGTTTTTGTATATATTTTATATACAAAATATATTTTACGTTTTTCATATTCGAATAAAATTTATCTATCATTAGAAACTTAAGAAGATAATTATAGGGCTTAGTATTGACAAATAAATATATAAATAAATATAAATATATTTATATCGGGTAAATAAATACGTTAAACACATAAGCGATCTTCAACATAATTTATATTCTTTATAAAACCATGTTATCACTGAAATACGTTCAATTATGCGTATAAATTATAAAATATGTACTGATTTTAATAAATAATAAAAACATTACCGGTAAAATTAAAATTTTTGTGATACGCGGCGTAATAAGATGCATCACCATGCAGCAAGCTCCCTCCCACCACTGTCACTGGACCGCGCCGCCGAAAAGGCTTGCCGAACATATAAAAGCGCCGCACAATTCAATAATCCAGATCAGATCAAATCTCGAGTCTAATGTCACGTCACCTAATTTTTTTAATATTTTTCTTTGTTCAAATTCTTTTCTGTAAACCCGTGCACCGAAATCCGCCACCACTATTGTAACCAGCGAGTTTCGTATCAAGCCCGGCATACCCTTGTATAAAACCAGCTAAAAGAAAAAACCATCAATAAAAGTAAGTTAATCTATAAAACTTGTTAATTGTTTTTTTTACAAGCTTCCTTCCTATTTCATTATTAACAAAATAAAGTGCAGCTTGGACTGTAATACAGGCCGGACACTTTATTTCATTTTACAATTTTATTATACTAACTCACATATACAATTTTATTTCATCTATTAACAAAATAAAGTGCAGCTTGGACTGTAATACAGGCCGGACACTTTATTCCATTTTTACAATTTTATTATACTAATTCACATATACAATTTTATTTCATCTATTAACAAAATAAAGTGCAGCTTGGACTGTAATACAGGCCGGACACTTTATTCCATTTTTACAATTTTATTATACTAATTCACATATACAATTTTATTTCATCTATTAACAAAATAAAGTGCAGCTTGGACTGTAATACAGGCCGGACACTTTATTCCATTTTTACAATTTTATTATACTAATTCACATATACAATTTTATTTCATCTATTAACAAAATAAAGTGCAGCTTGGACTGTAATACAGGCCGGACACTTTATTCCATTTTACAATTTTATTATACTAATTCACATATACAATTTTATTTCATCTATTAACAAAATAAAGTGCAGCTTGGACTGTAATACAGGCCGGACACTTTATTCCATTTTTACAATTTTATTATACTAATTCACATATACAATTTTATTTCATCTATTAACAAAATAAAGTGCAGCTTGGACTGTAATACAGGCCGGACACTTTATTCCATTTTACAATTTTATTATACTAATTCACATATACAATTTTATTTCATCTATTAACAAAATAAAGTGCAGCTTGGACTGTAATACAGGCCGGACACTTTATTCCATTTTTACAATTTTATTATACTAATTCACATATACAATTTCATTTCATCTATTAACAAAATAAAGTGCAGCTTGGACTGTAATACAGGCCGGACACTTTATTCCATTTTACAATTTTATTATACTAATTCACATATACAATTTTATTTCATCTATTAACAAAATAAAGTGCAGCTTGGACTGTGATACAGGCCGGACACTTTATTCCATTTTACAATTTTATTATACTAATTTACATATACAATCTCATTTCGTTATTAACAAAATAAAGTGCAGCTTGGACTGTAATACAGGCCGGACACTTTATTTCATTTTACAATTTTATTATACTAACTCACATATACAATTTTATTTCATCTATTAACAAAATAAAGTGCAGCTTGGACTGTAATACAGGCCGGACACTTTATTCCATTTTTACAATTTTATTATACTAACTCACATATACAATTTTATTTCATCTATTAACAAAATAAAGTGCAGCTTGGACTGTAATACAGGCCGGACACTTTATTCCATTTTTACAATTTTATTATACTAACTCACATATACAATATTTATTTATTATTAACAAGTTATTTCATTATTAACAAAATAAAGTGTAGCTGGGACTGTAATACAGGCCGGACACTTTATTTCATTACAATTTTATAACAATAATTTATTTAAATGTATGTATACTATTTCCTTTCTAGTTGTTCGCTAAATCTAAGTTATTAAAAATAAAAATAAACGTAGTCGGCCTGTAACACAGACCGAATACATTATTAATATTTACGAATTTATACCGCTGATTTATTCTTAACTATATGTATACTATAATTATTTAAGCCCGTCTCTATTAACCAGTTAACAATTAAATTAAGCGCCAAATAAATGTACCCCTTTCCTTAAGACTCACAGGAATCATTGGTCGAATGGTATTTATTAAATCAAGCACAGTAACCTATCCCAAGCTATAAGGATAATACCTTGGCTTAAAAAGAGGTTACGTGCAAAATAAATTCGTGGTAAGGATTCTACGAATTTAACGAGGATTCTGTCTGTCACGAATAATCATTTGGACGTAACAGTCCATATAAGCAGTTTTTATCAAACTTAAATTATTACTTGAATATAGTCACAAATATTATACCGCCGACGCGGGATTACAAATATTACAATATATGAAATATACAACACACACACACACACACACACACACACACACACACACACACACACACACACACACACACACACACACACACACACACACACACACACACACACACACACACACACATATATATATATATATATATATATATATATATATATATATATATGTGTGTGTGTGTGTGTGTGTGTGTGTGTGTGTGTGTGTGTGTGTGTGTGCGCGCGCGCGCGCGCGTGTGTGTGTGTGTGTGTGTGTGTGTGTGTGTGTGTGTGTGTGTGTGTGTGTGTGTGTACACTTATATAAGGTAATAAAATGTATATAATATCTGTCTAATATATAATATAAATAGTTCAATTTCTAAATAATACAGTATTTTATTTTAATAACTACAAGTATATTTACATTCACCTTTTAAGAAGAATAAACATTTTTTTTTTAACAAATTAAATTCAAAGTAGTAATTGAAGTTAAAAAATATTTAAAAACTGAAAATCCCAAAAAATAATATTCATTTTTCATACGAGGCATTTTTACAATATGTTTAATTTTTATTATGCACGTGACCGTGCTACCATACCGGAAAATTCTTAACCTTAAATATTGTGCAATATAAAAGATAACAAGAAAATATTGATCTATAAATTTATTAACGATTTAAATGGGGTGTTTATTGAAATATTATTTCAAAAATATTATTTTATGTAAAATATTTTCAAGGCAGACCAAATCTGTTACTTCTCTTGCTCATTCTAGAGGATTAACCGAAAAAGAACTTATATCTAAAAATAATGCAAATACAAAAATTGATGAACGAATAATAAATCAACTGGAAAGAATTTCCTTAGTAGAATTTGGTAATGAAGCAGGTATTCATAGATTAAAGGCAGCTATTTGTTTTGCACAAAAACTTCGAGAAATTAAAATAGATTCATCTGTTGAACCCATGTACAGTGTTTTGGAAAATGAAATTTTAGAACTCAGAGAAGATAAGATATCAGAAGGCAATTATAGGAATAGAATTTTAAAAAATGCCAAAATATTAGAAGATGAATACTTTGTAGCTCCTCCAAGCAACATAAGGAAAAAAAATTAATAAAATGGAGCAAATTTTAAAAACCCTTGGCAGCACATTTTTAAGTTTAAAAGAATTTGGATTTGCTTATGGTATTCAAGGTACAATTTTTCGTCGTAATTTAGAAAAATATTGGTTCTTACAGTGTATTACATTATCCCAATATAATGTCTTTTATGTACCTTCAAATGCAATTATGTCCAATATTAAAGATATAGTAGAAATTGGACTTGATAAGCCACCGTTTGGTATTGCTGAAATAGATGAAGTTAAAAATACATGGAATCAATCACTTCTTCCCCTTAAATCTAAACCTATACAACATAGAATTGCTAAAGTAACAACTGTATATGAGAGTGATGATAACATTGGAAATGTAAAAGATTTATTTTATAAAAAACAAAGGGAACGCAAGTCATGGTGGCGTATGATATCAGAAAATCCATCAATTTATTATATGAGCGAAGTAAAAAAAGACAAAAGCAAAGAATATGTTGAGTTAGAAGCTCAATTTCCATTTGGAAATATTATTGTAGAAACCATAAACTTTAAAAAAAATGCTAAGAAGTTTTTACCAGGAGTAAGTAACACAATTATTTAAAAATATTTTACCAAATATGCCAAATATAAAATTATTTTTATTTATTTTTGATTAATTATAATATCCTAATAATTATATTTAAAATAATACTTATTTTAAAAGTGGGCCTTATAAATTATGTTAAAAGAATTAAATTTTCAATAACATTAATAAGAATAATTTTTTAATTAATTCCTATACAAAGGAAAAATAATATTTACATGAATGAAAATCAAATAAGAAATGATTAATTATTATAAATTTAAATTATTAATTTTTTATCAAAAATCTTTAAGGTATTGAGTCTTATGAAAATTAGAATTTTCTAAAAAATAAAAAATTGGCCTAATAAAAATAACACGTTATATATTGAATAAATTTTGAATTATACATTTTTTTCAGGCTGAAAATAGTTCTAATTTAAGAATAGTTGAACATGTTACATCTTTAGATTGGGGTGGCTTAGCTCTATTATGTGATGGTTATATAGAAATAGATGGTTCTAAAGAGCTACAAATTCATCAAAAATTTGCACCTTATAAAGCTTACTGTAAAGCCATTATATCGCCTGATGATGATGCTAAAACAAAAGAAGACTTATTTGACTTAACACTTTATGTTGTACAATTACTTCGTGAAAAAGGTGTTGAATCTGTCATTATAAATACTGCAAAAAAACCAGAAGTTTTTAGAGTCCCATATATAATAACAGTTGAAAGTGAAACTTTAAAAACTGGTTTAGTTAAAGTTGTAAGCCAAAGAACTTTATGTGGTGAGATAGTTCACATTACTAGCTTAGCTGATCGAATGTATGAGCTAACTATTTGATACTAAATTCATTTTTTTTAAAGATTATTTTAATTCTTTATTCAATTTATTTGTAAGCAATCACAATTAATAATAAAGAGATGAATTTTGAATAAACAATACCAACTTTAAGTTATTAAATTATATCAATTTATGAGTAAACTTAAATAATTAAAAACAAACTTACTTATCAATTATTTATATTGTTTATTATTATTATACTTTATATTTTAATTAATAAAAATTATAAATGTAACAACTTATAATAGGCAGACAATATTTTCTTACTTAACTCAATCCCTAAGTTTTCTAAGGTATAAGTTTCATGTTTAGAAACTAATATTTTCGAATTTTAATAAATAGGTTTTTAATTTAAAACTCAAGAAATGTATTTTACTTCAAATGTTACATTTTTTATGTTTATTACAAAACGCGTGTCATGCATACGTGTAATAAAAAAAAACATACATGGAACAGGTAATGACACATTATTAAAAAGCTCCTAGTATTTTATCTTATTTTATTTTATCTTACCAGCTCATTAATTTCTGAAATTGATTTGAATAATTTTTATTTTTTTTATGTAATAAATAATAATAAAAAACATTATTTTTGATTTATCAATATCTAAAATTTTAATTTATTTGAACTAAAAATGTTAGTTTTTACTATATTTATTGCTTTTCAGCTTATTTTAATAATAGAAAAGAACTTTTAAATAAAATAATAATTATTCAAATAACTCTAAAAATAAATTTACATGTAATAATGGAGCTTTAGTATCCTCTAAAAAAGACGAAATATCAAGAAGATTCTAAAGAGGAGAGATTTAAGACACTTTGGATTTGGCAAAGTTACATTTCGTGTGCGCATTTCTCAAACTCGCTTATAACTTTTGACACCTCTCATTTTGACACATTCAATGATGTAATGATTGTTAGCAACTTCCTTTTGACATTTCGCAGTTGTTAAACGTTACTTTCTACAATACTTATTAGTATTTAAGCTGGTAACGACAGCTTTTTTCCCTTCAGTACTTTAGTGATGTACAAGTAGAAAAAATCACAATACAAAACTGTTTGCACAATACCAGCCACGATACCAATAATTTCAAAATGGGCTTCAGAGTAATAACGGTATATCCAATTCAACAAGTATAAACCTCTGTATGAACCTAAGGCAAATAAATAATGACTGGTTATACTCTCTGCTTCACCTGTCTTTGACACCAGAAATAGTTGAGGTAAAATAGCCACTGATTCCAAATAGATACTAAATGTCCACAACACTTCCATAACTGTAAAATCATGATTTATCAATAAAGCTAAAACTGCAGCAGGTAATAACAGGAACTCAATTCTGTAAAATAACAATCATTAAACTTCTTATTTCTTATTTATTAATTTATTTTATTTTTTATTATTTTACAAATTTCTTATACTGTCATAAAATTTATAAATTTATAAATTTATATATATATACACATATACATTTAAAATTATTAAATTTAATAACTTGTAAAGTTTTCTTATCTGATGCTCTTATTAAAAAAGTTAGATATTCATTTTAAAGAATAATATTAACATACAGATAACAAATATAATATTGACATAAAAAATGTTTGCAACAGTTTCTTTCCAATTTAATAAAATAATGCAATTGCTTTTAATATAAAATAATAAATCTAGTAAAATACTTTTTTTTATCATTGAATAAACTATTTCTTACCTAAAAGTATCATGATTGTGATCATAAGTAGCCTTAAATTTCACATACATTAAGAACAGTGTAGCATAAGAAGTTGCTATGAAGACTACTTTCATAAAACTATTATAAGCTGAAACATAAGAAGTCAACAAATCTAGATAGCGTGTCGTGTAGACGATAGCGAAGAGGATCTGAGATTTTCCGCTTATGCCTAAAAAAAATTAAAAAATTTAAATACACGCTTTGAAACTAAAATCTATAAGTTAATACGTTCGGTGCAATTGCAATTCTTGGAAGATTCATGACTACACTATAATTATTTAAACATATTAAATTTTATACGAATTAAAACCGCTACTTTTACATTATATCGGTTTCTTTATTTCGCAGGCAACATTTATCGCTTTTTAAATTTTTAACAAAGCAACAAAGTTACTACGTTAAAGCAGCACCGAACGTGTTAATCTGTAAATGGAGTTTGTCATTAGTCTTTAAGTATTATCAACAGTAGCATCGATGTTCACGCTTTAGCGTACACGTACCAGCACAACTCCTTGTTTTCCATATTTTCAACAGAAGTATAATAATCGCGAGAAGATGCGAAAGATCGCCAAATAATCGGAAAATGTTCATTGTGAGAGGGCCGGTGTCTTCGGTCCAGCGTCACGCGACTATTAAAGAGTTATTATGTACTTAACTTTAAAAACTAAATAAATAAATGTCACAAAAAGACGAATGTATGCGCACAGTAAAGCGCGCTTACAAATACCGACGACGACGATGAGGGCAATAACAGCCTAGTAGTAATACAAATATGACGTGGCTCAGGGCAGCCTGGAACAACATCGGCAGATGGCCGACACGTAGAGGGAAAAAGACCATTTGTTGTACACGACGCGCGCGCAGCACAGCAGCGCGACCATACGTACACCCAGCACGGGTGAATCGTCACCTATTCGATTGAAAATAAAAATAAGTTGGCAGCACTGAACGTCATCTATCTGAAGTAGCAGAAAACGAAATTATGACTGCGGCGTTAAAAAATTATATCGCTATTCTTATCTAATCTCTTAATGTCCTTTATGAGTATATTTGATACAAAAAAAAAACGAAATTATAATGGAAACAATAATAAAATTATAAAAAAGCATTGAAAACGTTATTTTACCGTTAGCTAATATTAGCTAATATTTTTTTTAATTAATTGTAACAATTTAAATAACAATCAATTCTGATAAAAATGCAATAACAAATATAAATAATTAAATATTAATTATAAGAAATTAATTCGAAATCATATTGCCATCCTTGTCTAACCTAATTATGGAGTTTATTAATAAAGTTTATAAAAATAAAAATAGAATTGTAATGAAAATAAATAATAAAATTATAAAGAAGCATTGAAAACGTATAATTATTTTGTATACAACGTTGCAATATAAATAAAAATCAACTACGGTAAAATTATCATTGCAAATATAAATAATTACAATAATAGAAATCATAAAAGATTAATTCGAAATTGTCTCTATCCTTGTCAAACCTCTTAATATGAATATAATTAAGAAAAATACAAATCAAATTGATATGAAAATAAATAACTAAATGATAAAGAAGCATTGAAAATACAATTATTTTGCAAGTATAATATAATTTTTTATCATTTGATTATTATTATTTTCATTAGAATTTTTTTTCTTGTTATGAAATATATATGTATAAACTGTATAAGAAGGTCTCAAAAGGATAGCGACATAATTTCGAATTAATTTTTTATGATTTCTATTATTGCAATTATTTATATTTGCAATGACAATTTTACCGTAGTTGTTTTTTATTTATACTGTAACAATTATTATAATAAATTATATTAATTTATTGCTGCAAAATAATTAAGTTTTCAATGCTTCTTTATCATTTTATTTTTTATTTTCATTACAATTTCATTTTTATTTTTATTAACTTTATTAATAAACTTCATAATTAGGTTAAACAAGGGTAGCGATATAATTTTGGAACGCCATAATCGAAATTTTGTTTTCTGCTGTTTCAGATTCAGATAGATAACGTTCAGTGTTGCCAACTTAACTCATTTTCATTTTCAATCGAATAGCACCATTCATCCACGCTGGGTTTACATTTACCCACCAATACGAACGCGATATAGAACGCAGATAGAGAGAGAGAGACAAAACTAATGAGAGAGGGAAAGCGACGACGATAGCGAGGATGGCAACGTGAGGGACTCCGGAGTTCACGTTTACACCATAAACCTCCAAGCGTATGCGCGCGAAAAATGTATCTTATTTTTTTGTTTTACGAATATTGTGGATTGTATTAACTAGAGTAGACATTAAAATATCTTTTTACAATTTTACATTATTAAAAAAATATATTAAAGCTGATTGAAAATGGTTTAGTATACAAATTGAAATGCATTGCAAACTTTATATTAAATTATTAAAATTATTCAAAAAATTTATTAAAATAAAATTTATTAAAATAGGAAGATTTTAAAAAGGTTAACTTAAAATAGTAGAGTAAAGAATTTCTATATGTATATATTAATAAATGCTATATTTATAAGTTAAAAATAGTACCTAAACCATCATCAATTTAAAACTTTTTTAGTAGACTACAATTTATTTTAAGTTTTGAATTGAAAAGAAATGAGTTTATAGTTCTTAAAATATGGAAAAAAAATTTGTATATATCTACAGTTTACCAAATTATATATAATAATAGTATAAAAAAAAAAAAATAAATAATTTATGATTGGTAATTTCGATAATTTTTATTTGATTATTTCAGATGGTATAAAGATAATATAATATTTGAAATATTTACCTAATAATTACAAATATTTTCGCGATTTATATTTTATAATATACTGCATGATTTAAATAAGATTTCTAAATAACGCTACATCACTTTAAAATAAAAACATATTTTTATATTTTAATTGATAACATAAAAAACCCTTAAAATCTCAATTAATAAATTAAAAATTATTTCAATGTAAATTTATTGAAATATTTTTTAATTGATATTTAATAAGATCGGAAGATATGCAATATATAAAATAAAGTTGGTAAGGTAGAAAGCACTGTTATTGTGAAATTTGTTATTATTATAAAACTAATTTTTTTTCGAACTCATGGTTATTCAAGGTATCAAATTGATAAAATAGATAGAATTTTAATTCTTATGTATAATCCTGCAGGACTTTATTGACTAAATTATATTTATTATTTATCTACATTATTTCTGTAACAATAAAATTATTTTTATAATTAAAAATGATCATTTTAATTTTTAGATCAATATCAATAGAAAGTTTATCGGTTAAAATTTTCAATTAAATGGAAAATTTATTAATTAAATGTTTCGTTTTCAATAACTGTTCTGATACAAATTTTGAACATTATCGATATTCAAAAAAAATACAGATCAAAGACCGTACGCAATTTGTAAATCGTTCATCGTTCATCCAACTACATTGCACCTTGTACTTTCGTGACTCATAGCCGTACTACACGCTACTACGATAAGAGAGTAAAACAAAAAGTGAGAAAAAGAGACAGAAGGTAGAAAAGTTATATAGTCATAGAGAAAAGATTAGAAAGAACACGTCAAAAAGTGGGAGTAGTCGTGCGAGAACAGAGCGACAGAGAAAAGCTAAACTAGAAAAAGTTAGAGGGAGATAAAAGAAAAGAGAAAAGGAGCGTGAAATGCAAGAGTGAGAGGGTATGGAGTTCGGCAATATAATAATATCGAAGTGAGAGTCCTCGCCGTCGTAGGCGAAAGACTTCGATAAATTAACGAAGTGTTCTTCCTTCCTTCATATCTCTTTTACACCCACCTAAGAAATAGTATTCTCGGCAAGGATTGTTTTTCCTTTTCATTTTTTCTCCTTATATTTCTCTCTCTATCGGTTTGTCGACAGAGAGCAATTGTGCGTCCAGGTCGCATAGATGCACACGCGCGTCATCGCCGTCATTATTGTGTAGTCGGATGTGGTGCATGCACATAAACGTCGTATCATGCGCTCTATCCATGAGCTATTCGTCAAAGGAAAACCATCCACAGGTGCAACAGCAGCAGCAGCCTTTCTCTTCCTGTACCTTCTCTCTCTTTCGTCATCAGACACACGTCTAAATCTTCACAATTAACGTTAGTCGGATCAGCTGGAACTTCGCCGTCGGCGAACCAAGAAGATGACAGAGTCGTCATGCAACGACTACTATGATATTTGAAGTGCAGTGGAGCCAAGCTATGCAGAGCCTCTGGCTGTACTACCTGATCTGGGAGAGCCTACCTATTCTTGAGGCTCATCCTATATCGCCTACACTCTCTTCGGGTGAGTGTTTTTAAAAAAAAAATTGAATTTTTGTAAGACTACACAAAAATTTTGATAATAGTTAAATGTCTTTTATATTCTTGAATAGTGAGAAACTTGCTGCGAAGAGTTATGTGTGCTTTGTTGTTTAGATAAAAGTTGTGAGAAAATTTTCAAATGACAAATCCTTTGTACTCTTGAATATTGTTATATAAATGAGATAAATTAAATTTTTTATAATGCTCCAAACCATTTCATAAAGATTTAACATAATATATCTTGAATCAATATGTTATATATTGTATTATTTTAAATAATTTCATTAATTTTTAATTCTTACAAATAATTTAAAAATGATTTAAAATTTATTAATTAATCTTAGAAAATTTATTTGATGATTAATAAAATTGAAATATTAATTTCACGAAAACATAAAAAAAAAATAAGTCAAACTGATTTCTTATCATAGTTATTAATTATAAAATATAATTTTCCTTAAAAAAATATAAATTTATTAAAATTTTTACTCTATTTTAGGTACCAATGAATCATTCGCACATTGGGATCTTAACTGGCTTAAATATGCCATAGGTCTGTTAGGAATCACGGTCACTGCTTTTACTTTAGTTGGCTGTTTATGCTGTCGCAGAAATCGTCGACCTAAAGGTTTTCAGGTAAAGTAACACAAATCAGTAAAAAATATTAAGATACTATTTAAGTTTATATAATTAATCTTTGATTAATACAATAATCTATTTTTCAAATTTTAAAAGAAAAGCCAAAATGAAAGTTTTATGACTGATTATATTTTAAATAAACAATTATAATGAAAAAAAATTCAAATTTTTTAAAATTATGTATATAATTTAAAAATATAAAAATTATTAAAAATCATTGACTTTTAATTAGTTTTCCTATAAAAACAAATTTTTATTTAATGTTAAAAAAGGATAAATATTACATCCATAAAAATTCACTAAATTATTAATGCTCTTGTTTTTCTATTGCAAAATTCAGGTATGAATTAGAACTCATAGAGGGTTAATTATTTTTCATTGTTTAGTAGTTGATAATTAAATATTATATATTGTAAAAAAAGATTTCCAATTTTATAACTTTTATTTTATAAACATTATTGTTTAAATTAAAAGCACTTGAAATTTGAAATAAATCAAGTTTTAAATGTCAATAGTAAATTTGCACAAATATTTTTTTAATTATAGGACTGTGGCGGAAATATTAATAAGGTAAAATTAAATGTTAAAGCTAACGTACTGTGTAAACTGTGATGTTCTTAGCTTTAGCCTAAAAAGCCATCATTGCCTGTATATAGTAGTGCCAAATAATTTTGTATTTCTTCTTTTCTATCTCTTTTAAATTTTTATCGCTCTTTCAAGTAAATTTAACAAAAAATACATTGCAGGAGTTCAAAGATGGCAACTCTATCGAAAACGATCCATCATTACCGCAACTGCAGGGTTTGGAATTGCAAGTTCCTGTCAGCGTTAGTCTCAATGATCGCGTACAATTCGAACCTCTCCCGGTGGAGCGTTTCATACCAGAAGTATGTGTGTCACCAAGACCAAAACCACCACCTCCTTCACCATCACTCTTTGAAGATGATAGTGAAATGGATCGGTCAACCCTGCGAGATTCGTGCACCGAATGGTTTCAAAAAACTGAGCTCCATGTGCCGCGAGAAAAGCTTAAGTATTTGCGTGAAATCGGCCACGGATGGTTTGGCAAAGTTGTGGAAGGATGTGCCGAATTGCAAGGCATTAATCTTGTAAGTAAGCTTTCTCTATTGTGTTTAAACTTTTTTATCATTTATTAGTTGCTAATAATTCACGTTTATAAAAATTTCATAATTTGAAACTAAATCATTTCATATAAAAAAAAATATGAGAAAAATTAAATTTTGAAAAATATTCATCATATAATGTAAAATAATGATATAATTATTACTGTTTAAACATATCTATGCATTTATATAAATATATATCTGAGGTCTTACCATTCTAGTTAACGAATGAAAATTTTATCATGTATTATCATATCTGCAAAATATCTTACACTTGTATCAGTAACGAAAGTACGAAAAGAATATTTATAAAATTAAATATCATAACTTTAAAAATTACTTAAACAAAAATATATTTCTTAATAATATTTAAGTAAAAATTTTGTTTAATTAATAATGAATGAAATTATTTAAAAACCATATTTTTATTAAAAATGTAAAACAAATATAAAATATTTCAATTTATAATATTTATTTGATTTAGACAAAGGTACATTAAATTATTTTTTTTCCTTTAGAATAAATCCAACATAAAGAATGGAAATATCGTTGTGAGGATACTTACAGAAGAAGCCACGGCCAAAGAAAAGGCCTGGTTTCTTGGCGAAGCTACGCCTTATTTCAAGCTTCGCCATCGCAACGTTCTTTCCTTATTTGGTTCTTGCTTGGAAACCGATCCGTACCTGCTGCTCTTTGAGTCATGCCCCCTAGGTGATCTTAAGGGTTTTTTACGTTCTAATCAGGATCCTCAGTCTCAAAGAGCCCTAATCAAGGAAAATATGCCAACACGTATTGCTATAGAAATAGGTGCGGGTTTACGACACATGCATGAGCATGGACTTGCTCATACGGATCTGTCTGCGAGAAATTGTCTTGTTGCTTCGGATCTATCTATAAAGTTGGGCGACTATGGCACAGCTGTAGAAAAATATCCTGAAGATTATTACGTTTTAGGTATTTCTATTACTTATTTATTTACTTACTTACTTATTTACTTATTTATGATTTATTAAAATTGTAGCTTATTTATTTTTTAGTTCAATGATTGCATTTAATTATTAAAAAAAAAAAAAATTTATAAACTCAATTATTACTTTATTTGTTGTAAATCCGTTCGATTGCTTCAAATAATTTAATTTAACCGTTTTAATTTTTATATCAACAATTTTTACAAATAATAGACTCTACTTATTTCAAATTATATTTTTAGGCGATAGAGCACTGCCCATAAGATGGTCAGCGCCCGAATCCGTAGAATGTACCGAAACAACAATCGAAACACGTGAAATAACACCACGGGCTAATCTGTGGAGTTATGCTGTTTTATTGTGGGAAATAGCGATGTGGGGTAAGAGACCATATAATGATTTAGGCGACGAAAAAGTCATTGAGATGCTACTTTCTTCCAAGACTGGACTAAAACCAGTTGGTTCGCAATTGTTGTTGCAAAATAGAGAAGACTGTGCTTCTAATTTATTAGAAGCAATCAAAGTTTGTTTAATTCTCGAACCTGATAAACGACTTCCTATCGAACAGGTTAGCAATTATAATTAATAATTTAATGTTTGAACAGCCTTAAAAGCTGATTATAATCTATCTTTGATTTTTCTTTAAACTTTAAAATAAATATTTTATTTTACAATTATTTATAATTTAAGGTGAGACATATACTCTTAAAAGACCAATTAGAAGATGAAACTTCGGATTTCGAACAACGTTGGGAAACTCTACGACCAAATGTTTCGAAAGATCAAACGAGGAGTGCAAGTTTGCAAGATTTACGAGGCAGCCTTGACTCTGAGCAGTGGCCAAGTTTAACGCAAACATCATTTCGTCTTGGACCCGAGGAACCTGTAAAAAATGCACCAGGTGGTTTAATACGTAGTAAATACCCCTTCAGAGACTCAGACTCAGAGACTGAAGAAGAAAGCTGGCGCGGCAGAGTGGAGCGCGGTGCCTACACTGAAAAGGTTAAACAAAAATCTAAATCAGTGGCAGATTTAATGGTGTTAGTGCACATCGAACCAGATTCCGATGCTGATCTTTCTTTAGGACCCCAGGTAATGAAATAGTTTTTTTTATATTCTTTTTTCTGTTCATCGTAATTTTATGCAATAATATAATAAAATAAAAATTCAATATAAGAAAATTTAACATATAACAAATTTTATTTAATTTTATAATAATTATTAAGATTATTTTTATTTGACCTAGAATCAAAGTTTTTATGTAGGTCGCTTAACGCAAAATGTTATATTGAATTATACACGTCATTTTTTGTATACAGATGCCAGTGTCAGAAAAATCGACTAAGAAAAGATTGCCAGCCACCGGTAGTGATGGTGACTTACCAAGTGCTATTTTTGACGATCAATTTGATTTGGTTTTAAGAAAACTTAGAGATACTCCAATCTCAGGAAATAGTCTTCTGGGGCCAAAGGTAACAGTTTCATCGTCGAACTTCACAGAGAGGCCTAAACTTTTAACTCTGACTATGGATCAGGGGCAAACGCCGATATTAAGATTAGCTATCGATCCTAAAGAAGAAGTTGTTAAAAATGAAGAAATTATTATAAAATGTTCTGCTGAGTATCTTGATGGAGAACCTGAAAAAGGTTGATAAATTTTTTCTTTTAAAATATCTTTTATCGTTTATAAAAACTATATACAATACCATAATTTTATATTAATATAAAAAAAAAAAAATAATAAAAAAACAAATAATGACATCAATGGTTCAGTCTGTTAGGGCCTATACATATTTTAGCATAAATACTAGATTTTACTGGGGCAGTAAAAAAAAACAAATAATGGCTTAAATGACGTTTATTAAATGATTCGTGTAGCTACATGTTAAAATTGTTCAAATAATATCTAAGTTTAGAAATTTAAGAATATTTTTTATATAAAGTTATTTGAAATCGTCTTACTTTATTATTTATTTAAATAATTAATATTTTTGTATAGAAAATAAATGTTATAAAAAAAAATTTTTCTGATTCTAACGATTTTTCACTAATGCAGATATTCAACAAAACAAGGATCATGTAATAAGACTTCTATCGAAGGGTGATTCTAATCAATCTCTACTGCAATATGATGACAATGTCACTGCTAAAACTGTCACGAAAAATTCAGAAGAAGTAAAAGAATCTCAAACCAGCATGGGTGAGAATGAAGAAAATTCAACACTTCCTTGCTTTTCTAATAATTTTCAAGTGACTAATTTTTATGAGGATGACTGCGCTACGGTAAAAGCGGTGGATGACAATAATCACGGTGCTGAAATTGATTTGGAGGACATGAATTCGTGGAACAATGCATTAGATACAGTTTTAGAACAAAAGACAGTGGAATATAACGCTTTTGCAACGCCTTCGCCTGTACATAAAATAGAAGTGACAAATGAAGTAGGAATCACACCATCCCCTCAGTCACGTGCCGAATATTCCGCTGAGGATGCAGAAGATGAGTTTTCTAATGCTGAAGATCTTCCTGGTTAGTAAAAGTTATATTAAATTGAAATTTTTAATATTATCATTATTGTTATTTTTTATTTTCTTAACCATTAAATATAAAAATTTATTGAATATGGATTATTTTAATTGCATATTCTTTAAAGACTGAATTTTAATCGATATTTATCGATACGGTTTTACGGTTAGGATTATCAAAACGACATTTGCCGATGGATGACGAAGACGAAAGAAAACGCATGTCAACACCAGATGACGAGCGCAGTTCTGATTCAGGTTTTCGTGATAAAGAATCTTGTGAAGAAGAAGAGAGTCCCTTACCCGGACCATTACCAACACTTATCGCTTCACAATCCAATACACCAAGGTCTACAACGACGCACGATAGCGCTGAAGAAGAACAATTACGCATACTTTTTGAACTCGATACAATCCTTGACGCAGAATGTTATGATGCTCTTAATAACTCTACGGATTCGAATAATAAAAAAATTGTAGTTCAGGTATAATTTTTTTTCTTTATTCCATATGTATAAACTGAATTTTGATAAATTTATAAGAAAAATTAATTTGTAACTTTTTTTATAATACTTGTTTTTATTGCTTTTTTGTAGGAATCCAACAATCCGATATCAAATGTGATTCAAAAAGACGTAGACTTGGAAACTGAAACCTCTGAAATGATACAATCGACAAGTGATGTAACTGGCGAAACGGAAAAAGAAGTTATACCTATCGAAAAATCAAGCAGCGACGATGCTAATTTAAGTTATAACACTCTTCTTGACTCTCAACCCGTAGACTCAGAATCTGTGCATTTAGATTTGGAGCCTATGCCCATAGATTCAAGTCCTCATTCTACTTTCGCTAACGATGATATAAAAGTAAATACAACTCAGACATTGTTAACCGAAAGCAATAGCTGGCCATGCCTTGCTACAGCAGATAATAATGAGGATGAGGATAGCTCAACAATGTCGCTGCGCAGTGATAATTCTTATGTATCTTTTGGTATGGACGAAGAATTCGTTGCAGCAATTAGAAATGAATTAAGAGAAAAGTTGCCTCATGCTCAAATGTCAGTAATTGAGACACAGGAACCTCACGATGAAGACGAGCCTTCACTTATTAGCGATGTAGATAGTAAAAATTGGGACGATGAAGTTGAAGATGAATTAGCTGATCGCAGTGGTGTTATTGATATAGCGATTAGGTAATAAATAATAGATTCACGAATTCCTTGTAATTTCTTTAGTATATTAATAGTATTAAACCTTACATTTTTTATATTGTATTGAACCGCAAATTATTTTATTGGATTCATTAATTTTAAATTTGATAGCCCTTGTAATATTACTTTCAATATAAATATTAATATACTTTTACATTTTTTTTGTACAGGTATAATACTTACGGTACACCATTAAGCCCGATATTAGAAGAAAGGGAAAGTGCTGGCAACTCGGAATCTGCAAATGTAACGAGAGATGATTCGCGAGATGCATCGATAGCGTCTAAACTCGGTAGCAACTCACTTTCAGAAGATGATGTACTTCTTATAGATACGCAATCAAATAGAGCCACACTTGTTGAAGGCATACCTATGTATTCTCAAGAATCTCAAGTAATTTAAAATTTTTTATTTAGTAGAAAAATAATTAATAAATTATATTAATTTTTTTTTTTTGTTAATATGGTTTTTTGCATAGGAGTTTTTAAATCACGAAATGTCCGATGACGAAAATCACCTCTCTATCTTACATCAACAGTCCAACAGACCTTTGTATCCCATAGAAAAAAGGTTCGGTGGTATTCTGACAGGCGGTACGGGTGCTCCCTTACCGAGTCCAGAGGAAGAAGCTTGTAAATGGCAGCAACAAATTTCAGCTTTTCCGATGTTACCACCCCAGCTTCAAGATAATCTTATGTCAACGAGTTTTGCAAGCGAGCAAGATTGGGATAGCGACGAAGAGGATGACGAAGAAGGTCCTAGCGAAAGCATTGTAAATGAATTAGATGAAGAGGATGAAGATGAAGATGATGACGAAGGTGAGGATGGCATAATGGATGAGGACGATGACGATGAAGATGATGACGAAGAAAATAGTTCTAGTTCTGGAGAATTCGTTTGGCAGGTAATTTTATCAAAATACTTAAATAATAATACGCTTTATAAGTTGCATATAATCAAATGCAATTTAACTTTTTTTTCATTTTTCCAAATTATATTTTTAATAATCATCTATAATATAGTTAATAAAAATTGAAAGGATTTTATTAATTCTAATTATTTCTTGCAGTTTCATAAATTAGATAATTTGTAAAAAAAAAATGAATAAATAAATGATAGAAACATAATATATTATTTTTTTATCGAATTTTAATTTTCTTATATCGAAGGAAAAAATTTAAAAAAAAATTCAGTTTCAAATCGAAAAAATAATAATAATAAATTAAAATTTATAATTTAAGCTTTTCATTTCATTTAAACTAAATGCAGAATAATTTTAAATATTAGCGGTATTAAATTGTATTTTTTATGTAAAAAACTTCGTTTATATAAGAGAAAGTCAATTGTGAAAAAGTAAGATTATTATCTCTCGACATAAGAAACATAAATAATTCATAATTAAACTCGGAATTATTCTTTGAAACTTCCGCTCATAGAGATAAATTATCTAATAATGCAACTATTATACATAATATAAATTAAAGTACAATTAATAATAAATCCTATGACTTACAAAAAATTAAAATGTTTAATATATTAATTTGTTCTTTTCAATTTCAAAAATATTAAAATAATAAATTTACAATACTAAATATAATTAAATTTTAAATTTTTAAATTAATTTTCTATTTAATTTTATTTATATTTAATTTTTCTAAATATTAAAATTAATTTATACTTATTTATTATTTTTTATATCTATTTATTTTTCTAATTTGTTGTATTAACGTCATATAATATTACATGATTTATTTAACTGTTTAATAGCAATACGGTGCGTCACATGTAGAGAGCCATGAGACTGAAGATTTGAAGAAAGACGATATAGTTGAAGCAGAAGATCCTGAAAATGATTTGGGCGATGACTTTGAGACCGAGGACGAGGAAGAGGAAGAATTCACGCCGTCAGCGTGGGATGCGACTTTAGCGCCTCATCGTTCGGCGCTCAGGTCCCCTGATAAAACAGTAAAAAGTGGGGTAAGTTTAGCCTTTAAGTTTTAAATTAAAAAAATAATCCCATTAATTAATTATAATCCCTTGTAAATGATCGATATTTTCGTATTTGATTATGCGCTCTCGCTCGCTGCTAGGACGAAGTGGTAGGTGTACTACTTTCCCAACTAGATAATCCAAAGTAATGTATATGTTAGACAAATAATAATGCAATATACTTTGCACCTTTCTAATTGTTCAATCATTGTATTTGCTTTTCTTCACCTCTGTGTAGATATTTAAAAACTTGCTGCAACATTAATGTTGTATTATAAAATATAAAACTCACAATGTAGATGCGTAGTTTATACATTATATTAAATCAACAAAGTTAGTTCGGCATGGCATACAATTTGTACAGGATCAAAAGAAGAGCGTATGGTTTAAAAAGCAGCGCTACCATTGTGTGTACGAATATCCAAAGGAGACACCGCCAATTGAGAACCAGAGTCCTACAGTATCAGCATGGGAACCTACTTCATATACAGGTTTGTTTCTATAACATTCAAAATCTTATTTATATTTTAATGCTCCGTTTTCGCTAAATTTTTATTATAATGGAAAAAAAAAAAAAAAAAAAAAAAAAAAATGGTTTTACTTTTAAAGTTTTACTTTTAAATGAGAATTAAACATGATTTTTTATAATTATAATGCTCAATGTACAAGTTAAAATTTCCAAAAGTATTAATATTATTTATTATTTTATATAGACTGGGAAGAAATGATCGACAACATTGATAGATTAAATTTTCAACCAATGGATTATTTTGAAACCAACAGTACGAGTAAGTTTCAATATTAAACTTTATGAAATTGCATGTATAGAAAAATAATTTGTTCAATTTGTGCAATCTAAAGTAATTATTAATTTAAATTTTATAAATAAAACAAAAAGATAATGGTCATGCAATTATAAATATTTGTCAAATTGATCAATGAATTAAAAAAAAAAATTTAATTTATAAATATCCTAAAATTTTTTGAGATTTTTTAAATAATACGTTAAGAATCATAATTTTTTTTTTTTTTTTTTTTTTTTTTTTTTTTAATTTTACTGTGATGTTGAAAATTGTAGGAGGTGAAGAGGAGTTTTATGTGAGCAGTTCGAACCGTCCATTCCAATTCCAATCAGGAAATGGAAAATACGTTAGTCAATTTTTTCCTGGCGCCGGTGGAAGTAGCACCGCTTCGACATCCCAAGATGTTCTAAATCAGGAATCTCCAAATCAGCAGATTGAGGAAACGCCAACGTCTGCGCAACAGCAGTCTTTCAGTGATCGTCAGCAGTTGGGTGAGCTGAGGCATACGCGCGACCGTCTGAAATTAAATTTAGTAACGTCGTCGTCAAATGGCGGCAACGGTGGTAAAGTTGCACAGTTGTGTAATCCGGTGAAGCAGGGTATTGATATGAACGATGAAAATAACGACAATGAGGACGTCGATAAAGTAAGGGTAAACGAAAACATGGTTGATGAAGAAAATAACACAAATATTGATAAAAAGACGGAAGTCACTCAACCTGAATTACAAAAAAATGTTAAAGAAGAAGTGACATGCACCATGCAGCAGCCTATCTTAGCTTCTGTTAATATGTCGCCGTCCGACGGGCAATTCAGTGAGAGTATAGAAAAAAAAAATAATCGCGATTTCGATGTTGATTGATGTAGGGCGTTGTCTGTGTTCAGATTGCGGGGAGAGCAACGTTGTGATTTTTGTCGCAAACAAGGGCGTTGAAAACGTGAGAAATTTGAGTGAACTTGTGATATATAATTACAAGAAAAATTTTTTAATATTTCTATTTATAATATAATAAAATGTGTGATGAGTGATGTGAAATTTACGATGAAAATAAGTTTTAATTTTTTTGTTATTTTAACTTACATTTTATGAACGAAAGTAATTTATTTTGATGCTCTTAAAATTTTTTTATTTAATTACGTGTTCTATATGAATATTTATAATTTGCAAAATTTAAAGAACGATCATTGAATATTTAATTTT
Organism: Chalcis sispes; assembly: GCA_949987625.1. Lineage (NCBI taxonomy): Eukaryota > Metazoa > Arthropoda > Insecta > Hymenoptera > Chalcididae > Chalcis > Chalcis sispes. The sequence goes on from OX465095.1 coordinate 59,655,678, forward strand.
TAGTAAGTTCTTATTTTTGAATGACTGATTGGAATCTCAATTTGTTGTAGATTTAACGCGAAAAATCAAAAAAAGAAAAAAAAAGAGCAATTAATTATCCTGTTCATTTTTTGAACAGAAAAAACTTTAAAATAATGACTGTAATACTTCAGTTTCTCACGTGCTCAATAAACGGTAAAAATTACAATATTTTTTCTCCACTTAAAAAAAATAAATAAATAAATAAAAAAAAAAAAAAAAAACTTGGAAGAAAATTAAATCCAAGTAAAAAAAATATGATTGGCCAAAGTCCGTCCGAAAGAATCTCCGCAGGTTTCTTTTGTACATAGTGGAGTGCGATTCGATCGTTACAGCCAAATCTAATATGTCCATGTGGTGATAAAAGTCAAACATAGGATCTTATCGCACTGAATAATTCGAATATAGATTTGTATATATAGCATATTTACTTTTACCACAATCGAGGTTCATTATTTGCACTGAAAAGAATGGTAGTGCCTGGATCATTAAAATATCATCATTTTCATTGATATTCGCCCGTTGTTATATTGCTCGCGCCTGCTGAGCATCTTTATATTTCTGTAGGTTCTTTTTGTTAATTTTTATGAATTTCATAATCATGTTTCACATTTTAAAATAGCTCTCTATTGTACGAGTATTATAGGGAATTGCGAAAAAGGATTTAACTGTACAGTCTAAAATGTCTCGATTCGCGAAATATCCTTTTTCCGTACATCGATATAATATATAATTGTTTATAGCAAACGCTCGAATTAGTTTTTATTAAGTTGTGCATAGCACATCGAACTCTGATTTTTAAATAGATTATATATAAATATATATATATTCATATATTTATATATATATATTTATAACTACGGAGTATGGGTCCACCGATTTCGCAGCTTCGCAATATTTGCGAATAGCAGTTTTTAAGCGAATAACTTTAATCTCTTGTATTATGCAATTTTATTCGAATCAAGGGCCTAGATATAAAAAAAAAAAAAAAAAAGAACGGAAACGCGAAAGAATTTTTTTTGAAGATTATGAATTGTAACGAAAATACATCGTCATCAATTTTTCAAAGATTACGAAAGTTACCGTATTAATGATTCTTTTTAAACGATTGTATCTTCTACATTATTACAATCTACTATTGTACTCACAGCAATCATTATTCATCGTCATTACAGTCTATAGTATACTATTTGAATAGAGGACAATTAATATATTGTTATACATAAATGTTTCTTAGTTTTTAATATTTTACCCATAACCTTTTCATTCAAACTTTCAAAACATCAATATGTTTAATATTATTTTATGTTTTGATTAAAATTGCACTTAATTAATATCAAGGTAAGTAATAATTTTAAAATTAAGGAAATTATTAAAATTTATTTGAATTGCATTGATTAGAATAATACAAGAATCAGTCACATATTTGTTATAAAATTTGCAGTTATTATAATGTCGATAACGATATGAAATCTTAGATCTAATTATAAATATATAAAACTCATTTTACAATACTATTAAACATATAAAATATATATAATTTGCGAATCACGATTAGTAAAATACTCACTTGAGCTAAGCATTATAAAATATTAATTTTGTACAAAACCATTTTAACTTATGTAATATATTAAATAATTTTGTCACAAAAAGTATTAAAAAACTTTTACAAATGATAAGTTTTCTGGATTGTATTAAATTACTACATCGAAAAAACGTCTTAAAAATATTTTGTTAAAAAAATTCATCAATCACAAAATCTTAACTAATTAAAATTATACGTATTACCAACAAATCTATTAACTATCACATATTTTTTACGAAATAAAAAAAAAAAATATTAATTAGTGTTTAATTAAAAGTAAAATGACTGGAATGCATTAGTAACACGAATACTAGAGCAAATACTTCCTTTTGGTCTATTCAGTAGTATAATTTCAGGCGCACAAGTGCTTAGGATGATATTACACGCCTGGAACGATTAGTTAGACGTTTCTTGATCCTTAGCGGTAAGTAAGGTGATCTAAAAATTATCGGAATAAAAAAAATTGTTTTATCATTTCTTTTAAAATTTTCTCAGTATTAAAAAATAAGATAAAAAATAAATAAATAAATAAATAAAACTTTTTATACGTGTATTTTAATAAATAGTTGTTTGTGTTCATATCAATGAAAAATATTTAGTTAATTAAAAAAAAAAAAAAAAATAAAAGCTATTCTTATACTTAAAACCGATATCTCACCTTCTCTTCAGGGGTCAACGACTGGGGGGGTAAAGCAACAACGGTATGAAGATTTTTACTGTTCAGCGTCGATTCGACTAACGTGGCCACGGCTGCCTCGTGCCTCGTTGTCGGTATTTCAACATCCTTAGTCGATAAAATTTTACTTGTTGAATCTAAGGCCGCGTTTCTGCTTTCCGTCGGCTCCTTATCTTGCGCCGCGACGCCGCTAGAGCCGCAGTTTTTCGATTTTATTATTGGTAAATTGCGCGCGAAAAAATCGCAATAGAATATAAGCTGTACGATGCCACTGGCGGTGCTTATTTTTTCCAGCTGGTTACGCTTCAAGTACGCGTAAAGCCAATGCATGAGATAACAGCCACGGGTGAGTCCTAGACAAGCGACGTACGAGACGACGATCGAGTCTATCTCCTTTGATTTCGATACCATGTATACCTGGGGAACAATCGCAACGGCATCAAGAAAGCGGCTGAATGTCCAAAATACTTCGATGGTGTCGAATTTATAACTCATAAATAGACTGTATACGGCACACGGCAAGATCAAAAGTTCGATTCTGTTTGAAAATAATGATGACTCAAACATTTTTTGTTTATTATCTTAATGTTAATTTTGATTTAATGAAAGACATTTTAATTTAAAAAGAAAAAAATAATAAAATAAAATAAAAACTTTAATTAAAATTATTAATGGTTTTAATTTAAAATACTTACAGGATTAAAATTAACATTTTAATTTTGCAATTAAACATTATTTACTCTCTTTAATTTATTAACTGTCTTTCAATTATTCATTATTAAATGCGGAAAGAAAAAATATTTATTTATAAAAAATGTTTTTTCGTTCTTTCACAAATTACTCATAATATCAAAGTAAAAATTAAAAAGCAATATCGTTAATTTTCCCAACAAAAAATTTACACAATAGAATTACCTGAAAGCATCTCGTTTACGGTCGTAAGTCCTCCTGAAGAGTACGAATATCGATAATACAATACAGTACGTTAAACTCGTATACACTATCTTCATGATAGTATGGTAAAGAGAAATATATCTAATCGTTAAATCTGAATAACGCGTTGTAAAGACCATAGCGTTAAGAAGTTGAGTTTTCCCGCTAATTCCTGTATCGAAGAGGATAATGAATTAACATTGGTAAAGAATGGAAGAATAAATTAAAGAATTATATAAAAAAAAATTGAGTTACACGTTTGCATACGTTCATCACTGTGAATATAAAATGGATATTTTTCCTTTATTTACCGTTTATTTGAAAAAATTTTAAATTTATAAATATTAATCAAATTATAATACCTATTGCTGTCCACGTTATTTTTTTTTTTTTTTTTTTTTTTCGTAAACTAAAAAAATATTATAATTTAAAAGTATATATATTAACGACGCTTTTCAACTTCACAATTGAAATAACATATATATATATATATATATATATATATATATATGTGTGTGTGTGTACCTAGTAATATATGGACATTCTCTTAATTTGCACATAACAGCGATTTTCTTTCACGGTCGAAACGCTTTTTTCACAAACATTTAACATAAAGTATTCAGTAAATTTTTAATATTTATTTTTACGATGAGTACGATTGACTCGCCGTATTTTATTATCGATAAAATTAATGTAAATTTATTAAAATAAAAGTTATATACATTACAAGATTGTATAAAAAATTTATTTTATACATTTCTTTATTTACTTATTGATTTTATTTATTATTATGAACATTTAAAAGTAGTGTCATATAAAGTTCATTAATTTTTAATAAAATATACATTTTAATTATTTAATAAACACTTGAATTATATAGAGTTATCTAAACATTATATTATTTACAAGGATAAAGGAAGAATTAAATCGAGCTTCGATTTAAAAATGCAAATTTTCTAGATAACAACATCCTTTTCTAACTGCGTTTTACATAAAAATTTTAATTACTACTGCGTTCACATAATATATACTTAATACATAAAAATTGCGTCAACTTAATAAATTTTATAATGTATGTCAATTATTATTTTAATATAAAAATATTTTTTTTCTTAGCATAGAAGTGTCTAAAATTAGCAACGCATTAATTTAAACTAATTTGTATCTATACGTGAATAAAAAAAAGATCAGCAAGAACCATTGAAATTTCATTAAAATATTAAAATATTTCAATTGATCAAAAAAAAAAAAAAAAAAAAAAAAAAAATATAGGATATAAAAGAAACATTTAATCGTTAATCTAACTTAATTATCGTAATCGATGTGTAAATTATCCAATTGCCGTAAACGTACGGACTAATTTTTAGTTAAAACCGGTATCACATAATTTATTGTTTTAAAATGTGGTTTACTGTTAATTGTTATTTAAAGCTTTAACGAAGGGTTAAAAAACTAAAGTTTGTAAAATTTCCAGTTCACATGTACCTAAAATCAGCGTTTAACCGGTTATTTCTTAATCAATGAAAGATTATGTAGGTGTTTAATCTTATCAAATAAAAAAAAGTAGCTCTAGATCGGCTTTCACAAATTTTGTTTTGTGTTATTACGGTCATATGCTCCTATGTACGGTTTTATCGTTAAATTAATAACTATTATTATCATTATCGATGATATTTTTCAATAATGCAGTAATAAGTAATTTATCGAAAAATTTATAAATTATTCATTAAAAAAATCTTCGCGAAACCTTTAATCATCGTAAGCAATTATCGATACGCGTAATTGCGAGTTACTTATCCGAGATTTTTAATTTGAATTAATTATTAACTAAAATTTTAATAATTTACGCAATGGACTTGAATTATTTTTAATAATATCTTTATCTGAAACATATAAATATTACATGCAAAAAGTAAATATAACTTTTACTTTCGAAATACACACATAAATACTTTATATCTACTTAAACACCACTGGATATTATTAATATGATAGAGTAAAACAGCTGAAAAATTTAAAGGCCACCGTTAGGAGAATTAGCTTTTAATTTTCTCAATCGCTCGATGAAATCGATCGTTCGCGAATGCAATCAATTATCCACACGCGCGAGTAGGCGTTCGTAAACAAAAACAGTGAGCAACACTCACCGGCGCAGTCCTTGGTAAACCAGAGCTTAGCCAGCAGCACGATCATGGCTAGCAAGTTGATGTAGTCACCAAAAATCTCCATGATATCCATGGCGAATGTGACGAATTGAATCTCTTATGGGAAACGAACGATTCAAAGCCGATGGGTGTGGAGTCCCACCTCGCATATGTATGCGATGATTTTCAACGTGCGCGCGGGCGCCGCGACGCAATTCGCATGCGAACTCGCTCTGGCAAAGTCCGGCGACGGCGACGGCGACGGCGACGACGACGACGACGACGACGACAACGACGAAACGCAAAGAAATGCCCGCAACGACCGGCGCTGCTGCATTAACTCTCGTGAGAGAGACGCTAGTCTGTGCCACAGCGATTCGTGTATATATATATGTATATATATACACACATATATATTATACGTACACCGGGCGCGCAACGAGAAACGCATGTGTTCGTATATATACACGCACTGTATACGCGATGAGGGCGAGGTAGAGGGGAGAAAAAGAGACAGGACGAGTGCGACGAGGGAACACATGCACGGGTGTGTATATATATATGTGCGCAGGATATGAAGATCGCGTGTGCGTGCAGTGTATAATGTAGGCCTAAACAACGATGACGCATCGTCCCATGTGAATTCATACATATATATATATATATATATATATATATATATATGCGTACATATAATACCGAGCGCTGACAAATACAAAACGGTTGCAAATGCAAACCCGATGAGTCTTTTCTCATACTGGTATATATGTATACACAGTATGTGCTTGGGCAAAACTTTTATCTCCATCTCTCTTTAATAATTTTTATCTCTTTCCCTTTCGCCCTTTCGCCCTTTGTCCCAGTTATTTTGAATATGGGGTTTCTCGTACTGCCGGTTTATGTAACTTCCTGCGTATATGTACATATGTATACTGTTATCGAACTGTCTTTAAAATTATGCGTATGTCCAAGTTTATGGTTACATATGCGTACGCGCGGTACAGTCCGAGATGAATGTCAGCACGGATGGTACATGATTAGAAAAATTTTCAGGTTGCATTTCAGGCAGAGATGAACGAATGACTTTGTAATGACTATTTAAAGGCAGGTGACACTTGACTTATTAAAGATCAAATGTAGCTGTTCACTTCGATCAGGCAAACTATATATTTAAATTTTACAAATTTAGGTCAAAATTATAAGATTATTTTTGTAAAAATTAATTTAAACTTAAATTTTTCACATATATAATTTGATTAGTTAATAACTGTAAGAATCTAAAGAAAAATTAAATTTATTCAGTATTAAAATATAACTTTTTAACATATTATCAATTACAAATATATGTTTCATGCGTTTATGGTGTACTTAATCCAAAAACCAATAATATGATAATAAAATCAACAAATTTTAGTTTATACAAAGTCTTAATAAATTTTATTGAAAATTGGCTTAACCATATTAAATAATTTTTATTCAGACTATACCTACTATTACATAAGTTCGGTTTTCTTATAATCTTCAAATCCATAATTTTTTTGTATTTAATTTTTTTGAGAGCAAAAAAAGTTATTTTTAAATCATTGTTACATTTTTTAAAAAATAAATTATGTAAAAATTAAAAAAATTTTAAGTAAAAATTTTGCGTGGTCTATATTAAAAAAACAGCCAGTGCTATATTCAGGAACGAAATATAAAACGAAGCTCGAAACAATTTACGATATATTAAAATTCTTTATTTCAAAATGATTAAAAAGAAAACATGAGTACTTTAAATTTAAAAATGTAAAATAATATAAAAGGAAATGTTCATACAATATTAAAATAAAATACATAAAAATGTTAACATAATATAATCGTCGCATGTCATTGAAATAATCTTATTATTATTGCGAGAATTCAACATCGTAAAATTATTTAAAGTAAAGCGTTAAATGTATTTTTAAGAGACATCAACTATCAAACCTTTAATTAGTTGTATCGAATAAAATTTATTCGATACCAAGAATATTGTTTGAATTATCGAACGTCAGAATAAATAATGTCAAAAGCTGAACTCAACTAGAAGCATCCCATGTTCTTTATGAAATAATAGCATTGAAAATTAATCGAACAACATAGAAAAAGATTAGCTTAATAAAACTTTTGGCGTGGTAAATGTTTTTCAATCGATTTCTCATAGGAAAACGCTGAGTCATTTGCCATGTTTAATTTAATCCAAAAAAATTGATTAAAGAAGCAATAGCTCTAAAGATTTTTTTTTTTTTTTTTTTTTTTTTGCGTACGATATAATACGTTTGAGGAGATATTGCTACCGATTTTCAAAGCATGTAAAATATTCAGGAACAAAAAAATCACGTAGGCTTATTTATTGACAGATTGTAAGCACAACGTTGATGGTGTAACTTAAGGCATGATCAAAAGAAACGCGTGTCCATGACTGTAATTAAACTTTTTAATTCAATTAATATATAGATTTTTTTATTTTTTTATTTTTTTTTTTAATGAAAATATATTATAATAAAGGTAATATATAAAGGTAATATGCAGTAACGTAACATAATAGAGTATTCAATAGAGAATTTTACGATTCATCTTTTTATTTCTCTAAATATTTTATTAGTAAATATTAGAAAAAGATATTTTTGACCAAAAAATTGTTCAATACATTTTTCAGTTTAATTCGCCATAACTTTTTAAATTACGCTTATTTCTTGATCAAAAATTTACACAAAAAATTGCTGAATGTTTCCCATGTTTTAAACCGAAGTTGAATTTATAATTCTGAATACAAAAAAAAAAAAAATAGTTGTGTTGAAAACTTTTTATTTTTTAACTTAAAATTATTCTAAAATATTTATCAAAGTCTACAGAAGTTTTTTTAAAAGTTTATTGTGTCTTAGTTTTTATTGCTTAAAAATAAGTATTATTAATTTTTCCATGAGCGCGTGTTCGCACGTACGACACATATTTTCAGCTCCGAACGACTACTCATGTATCATAATAAAAATTACAATAACGTTTTAAACAATAAATACATTAATTTATTTTTTATCAATAACTTCATAATACAATTATATAAAACAAATGTAGTCCAATTTTTAATTAAGAAAAAATAATTAAATATTTTAATACATATATATTCTTTTAATATTTCAATAAAATATTCTTTAAATATTTTAATAAATATTCTTTTGGTTAGTTGTTAATTGATTTGATTAATTTTCTGTTAGTTGATAATTGGATTACTTTTATTCTATATAATTCCATTAAATATTTTAGTTATAAAAAATAGATTAATATAGTTATTGTTTAAAACATACATTTTTATTAATATATACGGGTAGCCGTTTGCACAATTTTCATGACACCAAATACAATAATATTAACTTAATATTTTCCACAAAATATAAGTAATTACTTACAAAGTAATAAAGCTAAACGTTCGTCCTTTATTAACTTCAAAATTTCAAAAAAACGCTATTACAATATAAATCAAAATTTGCTTGTTGATGCTGTAGCGATAATATATCGATGGTTCCCGGATCGTTGAACTTGTAGCTAACTAGCATAAACATATATTTTCCTTATTAAACAATTTCTATTATGATTATGTATATGATATGAAATATGTACATTTATTATTATAGTCTTAATATAATTATAAGCAAAAATTGGAGAAAAAAAAGAGTAATATCTTTATCAGTAATCAATTTCATTATTGCAAAGAAACCATAAAATTAATAAAGATGAAATGCAATTTTTTAATTTTACATCTACCTATTTTATGAGTAAAATTCTAATGTGTAAATAATAACGATAATTTTATTAAAGATTAACATATTTTAAATGAATTTATTTTTTTTGAGGTGGCAAAAAACAAGGATTTTGCCCAAAGCAGTCCATCATTGAGAGCCTTCTAATTTAATTAAAGGGTACCCAAGCAGATGCCAGGAACCCCGCCGATATTACGAGTATCATGATTCAGCTCTGGTTTCGGATGAACCGGATTACTCAGTACCACATTGTATGTCCGCGAGAAGAGCTTCGGCAATCTACGTGAACCATCTAACCCTCCATTCGCCAGATACACGGTCCAGTGAAAATTCCACCTTCTGTCCAACGTGCAAGGTGACACTACTTTCATGTTACTTCGTTGCAAGTTTTGTCCAAATGTCTGTTCGTATCATTTTATCTCTTATCGCGCCTATCGATTTACTGTTGATCGCTGGCCGTGAAATCCTCCATTACCCGCTACCGCTTTAGCATTATCGTTTCACATATAAAATTCCTAAACCCTGCTGTCCGTAAATATAATATTCAATATGAATACTAAAAACATGATTTATTAAATTTAATAATATGTTAAATCTATTAAATTCAATTTTATAGAACTATTGAAAACAATTAAATTTATCGAGTTAAATTTAATACATCTATTAAGCATAATTACACCTTCTAATTATCGCGAAGAAAGAAATTCGAGTTCGTTGCAAAGGGTTTTTAAATAAAGTTTAGACAAATATTTTCTTACGAATATGAATTAATTGCTTTAAAAAATAAAGGTTGGTATAAGATAATAGAGGTGTACAATTTCATCATAATTATTATAAAAAGAAAAAAAAAAAAAAAAAAAAAAAATTATAGAATTTGTAAAACCTATACATATATGATAGTTATTACATAGCAATTAAAGCTGTATAGACAAAAGTCTTTGTCCCCCCAATACCCTTTTCTCTGCAAGTTATGAAAATCATGCAAATTAAAAGTAATTAGAAGTGTAGGTAGAAAGAGTTTAATAAGTATTCATAAGAAATTTTAAAGTATCATAAGAAGTAAATTAAAGAATGAAATTAAAAAAAATATATATATATATATATGTGGATATTTTTTTAAATAAATTAAAGGTTGATTGAAATATTTGCTAAAATTAACAAAAAATATTTATGTATAAGAACCTATAACATACCTATAAGTACATTTTTTAAATTATAAATATATAATAAATATAAAGGTTGCGATTAATTTTATAAAATACTTTCACTAAAATTTTGAATTTTTCACAAAATAACTAAACTAAATAATATTAGACTTTTACTTGCGTTTGAAAACAAATTAGAATCCATTTCCAGATACGTTATTATTATTATTATTTTTTTTTTTTTTTTTTTTTTTTTTTTGTGAATATTTACAGTTCTTATATTGAACATTTTTTCATTTTAAAAGCAATGATAATGGCAAACAGTTTAATGCAACCGACATAAAGTCTAACTAAATTCATATCGGAATTGATAAAAGAAAAATAAAATTATGTATACTTGCTTTAGACAAAAATTAAGTATAAAAATGTAAAAAAAAAATTAAGTGTAAATAACATCTATTGAAATTATAAAAATAATTTATATTTTCAAAATTATTGGCATACATTGATCAAGATCTTTAAGCAAGCATTCTCATGCTATTAATCTTTTAAGGACGGGCTTGGGATGGCGATATATCGACCATCAATGGGATACAAAATATTTGAGGTTTTCTTTAGATAATATTATGCGCTAAATTTAAAAAAAAAAAAAAATAAAAGTTCCTGGGAAGTCTACTTGATCTTGAAAAGTGCTATTTCCAGGTCAAAATTTTTTTGGCTACTTCGACCTGAAAATCGATGTACCTATATATTCAGAAATTATCGTTAGTTACTATCAGTGGGTCAGCTTATATTTAACAAAACTACAAAGGTAATGATACGAATTTTTTTTGTCTTCTACGTGGTCTTGATTTTGACAAGATAGGCTTGAAAAAGTCATTATTTGAGAAATATTCGAGCAAAAAGACTAATTTTGTCGAACTCAGCGCATCAAAAAACGTAAATACGAATATATCAAATTTGAGACCAAAATAAAAAAAAAAAACAAACAATTTTCAAGGCCAAGGATACCTTCAGGACTTTTTTTTTTTTTACTACTATATTTTTTTCATATTCAGCGCATCAAATTAAATAGGAAAAAATCCTCAAATCGTTAGTCGAAATTTCTAAAATAGGCCTTTGCTTTCCAGACGGGTCTGGTCGAAATATCGACCAGTAGTTTGGTCGGGCACTACACGTGAAAAATTCATTGATATTATGCACGAATTTCGTGTAAAATAAAAGGTCGATTTCAACGTAAAAATTCTCGTCCTTAAGAGGTTAATACAATAGTATGGATTCTCAAATTTCAAATAATTTTATAATCTAATTAAAATACTTATCTAATTTTATATTAAAATATATTTATGTGATTCCATTTATATGCTCGTTGAAAAAATAAATCCTACAAAAATAATTTATGTGCATTTTTAAAAACTAAATCTTTCTTTAAGATCTAAATGAAGCTAATACGGTAATGTAAGACACTGTCGTTTTGATTATCTAAACAAAAAAAAAAAAAAAAGGAAATGATGAATTAAAAAAGATAAAAATGACGAATTAGTTAGAGCTGAAATAAAATAAAAAATATTATTACAGCTCCGTAATTTTCAAAATTCATAACATACAATCCAGTAGCCGTTAAATTACATGGCTTTAGGCATCGAAGCATCATTATTTTCAACAAAGTTTTAGCTTTTTCACTCGTTGATGTATCTAATAATAAAATTTTAGAAAAATTTTAATTTTTTAGTTAAAATTGTTTGAGGAAAAAAAAAAAAGATAATCGATATTACTTACGCGTACAAAAAGAGTTTGGAACTTTCGCTTATAACTAATTTTCCTGGCCAACTTAAATAAAACAAATGTATTGTCGTGCCGAATTCAAACAAAGACATTCTTATCAAATCTATGATTTCATGAGCATTTTCCATTATCTGTAAATTGCAAATTAAGCTTTTATTTTCTTTTAACTCATAACGGTATCATTCATCAAATTAAAGAGTTTACTTACGGTGACAGCTCCAAATGTCATGAAAGTTACACAAATACAAATTAATATTAAAAAACATACATCGTAAGTGGATTCTATTAAACTAATGAATCTGAAAATTTATACCACATTATAGTTTAAACATTTACAGAAAATTGTAAATTCTAATAATAAATTGTAATAATTTGTAAATTAAATTCTCATTAATAAAACTTTTTAAAAGATACATGATAAGGCGGGGAAATATGCCAGTCGGGGGAAGATGCCACTTTTAAGTTACTTTGTTTGATTGTTATAATCCATTGATTAAATAAAGTTTAAAAATATTTTTATTATACATATATATTTTATAGATCTTTGTAAATTACGGACGATCAAATAGTTAAAATTATTTAATTTCACACATTAGCAAATATTTTTTTTATAAACTTTTTCCTAAAGTGTGGCTACTTACCCCGACTTAAAATAAAGTACACAGTATACATCTAATGTAAACATTTTTAATTTAAAAAAGATATAAGTCCCTTTTTTTTGTTATTTTGTTTTATATTAAAACTTCGATATGAATTTCTTTTATTTAGCTTTAAAATGATTATTTTTTTTTTAATACAATTCAATATTTACAATATTACTTAACTGTAAAGAATCTTTATGCAATTGGATAGCAGAAATAATAGTATCGTATGCATTATCTTTGTCGGTATGTAATTGTTTCGTTGCGACTTGTAAACGATGTCTGGAAATAAGCCATTTTAATTAGCGAATTTTCATTAATAAATTATAATAAACAATTAAGTATTATGTAAAGAAAATGAAAAATGTTTTTTTTTTTAATCCGTTTCGTTCATGGAACGGCCTATAAGTATGATTTTTTTCGTTCTAAATTTTTTATAGCATATCAAACATTTTAGTTACAGTCTATTAGCAATTCAGTTATCGTTTTTATCAACAAAAGAATAGTAAACATATGAACCAAATGTTATCTTTTGTCAATATACCCTTCATAATTTTTTTACATTTTTATCAATACAACTTGTCAGCAGTTTTTGCAAATTTACTAATTTATTCAACTCACAGTTTTTTTTATATTCCAAAATGTGAAAAAAAAGGAATAACTATTTTAATATTTTACTTTGTAATTGAGTCAATGACAAAATTCGTGAATAATTTTCTATAAATTCTTGATAATAATAAGTTTGCTATAGTAAATTTTTTTACAAAAATATGTCAAAACGAAAAATTTCGAGATCTGCCATGTAAAATATTTTTACTGTCGAAAGTGATGATTCTTGTACAGAAAGTGAATTTAATGATGATGATAATTGCGTATTTCCTGATCCAAACTATTCTAGTTCTGATTCTGATTCTGATTCGACTCCTGGAATAGTCAACGGTCTCCTTCAAGACAACGAAAGAAAGATCCGGAAATTGTCAAGAAAGAAGAGGGAGACCGGACATTGACCATCATCGCCAGAAGAAAATGCATAGAAGTTGACGAATATCGCCAAGTAGAGGGCCCGATCCGAGGGGAGCAGAGCGTAAATCAGAGGAAAAGGCACGTAAATTCAAAAAGTTAAGTAAGCCGCACGTTGATCCGTTTCTCGCGATATAGTATTATGTAACAATCTAAGAAATTTAAATGACATGATCAGCTGTACGCGTCGTGCAATGGTTCGCCCGAATTATTTATTTTTAATTTATAGTATATGAAAATCAACAATACGCATCGCGTCAAGATACATTTGTTTTGATTTTATAAGTTTTTTTATAATGTATTCGTACGCTATTATTAACTAGATAAAAAAATAATGTAGACAAAACAACAGCTATATAAATTTTATTATGATACTTTCATATATACATATACAGATAATATATAAATAAATTTTACAAGGTATGGCGAGTGCGTACAATCATTAATTTATTCTGAATGAATATTCAACGGTTTGATTTTTTTACGACAGCTCTTTTCATTGATGAAACGATGATTCGATTGTTTGAACGAACGTCTTTTAACCAATATTTACCATCTAAACCTGACAGATTCGGCATAAAATTGTGAGCTCTGTGCGTCAGCCGATGGATAACACATCGTTCAATAAGTCCCGAGACTAACCCAGAGATGGTGCTAGTAGTACCAAACTGGCCACGTTTCCATAGAGTGCGAACCTTTACATGAAACGTGTAAAAATTTTACGTCGATCGGATCACAGACAGCAAAGTTATCGAGGTTAGAGTAAAGTCACTTTGTAATTTGTTTGAAAAATGGAAAAAAGCGAGTTTCGCGTGTTGATAAAACATTGTTTTTTAATGGGTAAAAACATCGTAGAAGCCCAGCAATGGCTTGAAAAACATTACCCGGACTCCTCTCCATCCAAACCAACGATTTGTCGTTGGTATGCTGAGTTTAAACGTGGTCGTACGGACACAAAAGATGCGGAACGTTCGGGTAGGCCATTGGAAGCTGTTACACGGGAAAATGTGAGTGAAGTGTTAAAAATTGTAATGAAAAATCGCAAAGTGAAGGTCCGTGAGATTGCAGAAATGACACAGATATCATCTGGAAGCGTATTTACAATCCTTCATGAAAAATTGAGCATGAAAAAGGTTTTTTCCAAGCGGGTGCCGCGATTGCTTTCAGTGGAACAAAAACAGCAACGAGTCGACGATTCAGAGAGCTGTTTATCGCTATTTACTCGCAATAAAAAGGATTTCCTGCGTCGATACGTGACCATGGATGAAACATGGATACATCATTTCACTCCGGAGTCGAATCGGTAATCATCTGAGTGGCGCATGGCTGGCGAAAGCCGCCCAAAGCGTCCAAAAACGCAGCAGTCTGCTGGCAAAGTCATGGCGTCTGTTTTTTGGGATACACATGGCGTGATTTTCATTTTCATTCGTGACTACCTGGAAAAAGGTAAATCGATCAACAGTGATTATTATATTGACTTGTTGGTACGTTTGAAGGAGGAGATCGCAGCAAAACGACCGCACATGAAGAAGAAAAAAATCCTTTTTCACCAAGACAATGCACCATGCCACAAGTCCATGAAAACAATGGCAAAATTGAACGAATTGGGCTTTGATTTGTTTCCCCACCCCCCGTATTCGCCAGATTTAGCCCCCAGCGACTACTGGCTCTTTGCTGATCTCAAAAAAATGCTCCAGGGAAAAAATTTGGCTCGAATGAGGAGGTCATTGCCGAAACTGAAGCCTATTTTGAAGCAAAGGATAAATCCTTCTATAAACATGGTATAGAAATGTTGGAAAGGCGTTGGAAAGATTGTATCACTCTAAAAGGAGATTATATTGATGAATAAAAATGATTTTTGAAAAAAAATGTTGTTTTCGTTGTTAGTCTCGGGACTTATTGAACGATGTGTTATTTGTATAATCTCGACGTCTATTGTGGTGAATATAAGAGTGGAACCCAAAATGAAGAAAAATTAGCATCATGTGCATTAGGTTCAAATAGGGTAGTTTTACAAATGTTGAATCTGCTTTCGATAAAGACAGTGAAAAAAAATTTGAATCAATATCATATATATTTTGATCATTTTTTTACAAGTCCCGAACTTATCGTTCATTATACAAAAAAAAAAAATGGCTTACATTCAACAAGTACTGTGCGTAAAAACAGAATTAATAAATTACATTCGTTTGAAAAACAAAAAAAAAAAAAAAAAAATTACTCATGAATCGTTCAAAGTGCATCATGATAGAAACAGTGGAATCAACTACATTAGTGTGATCGATTCCAAAGAAGTCTCTGTATGAGCAACTACAGCAGGTGTTACTCCTAAGAAAAATATGCAACCTTATTCTGCGTAATCAAAAGAAAAAGTAGAACACGGGTTCACTTTGGCTTTTTCGTTATACTATGTATAATCAACTTATGGGTAGAGTAGACATCCACGATGTAAAAGAGTTTCGCCAAGTATTCATGCGTAATACACAATCTTCTAGGCCTATAACGCCGTAGTGATTTGGAATCTTTTCAATGATAAAAAAATCAGTACTAAAGATATGTAAAAATCAATACTAAAGTAAATGAAGTTTATTCCTATCTTAAAATGATGACGGAAAATTGTTGACAAGCTTCCGACATTCTGATTGATTTAGTAGATAAGAAAGAAATAGTGCAATTGGTTATAACGCAAATATGCAATCAGCTAATCATAGAGAACTTTTTGAATTTGAATTTATCGTTTACAAAACAGAAGTCATTCTAGACTGTAGGTTAAATGTATTTGAATGTTTTAAAATCTTTTATGTGAAAGAAAAAAATAATGCCAAAATTAAAAGTGGAAAATAAACATTTAGAAGATCCTAATATATCTAACAATAAATTTATAAATTTAATTTTTGTCTTTAAAAATAGTGTAAAATATTAGCGATCAAAAGGCTGGTGTAAAATAGTGGATCGTAAATTTATCGAAGATTAATTAATAATAAAAAGAGGTAATTTTATATAGAAAATTCAACTTTTAATAATATTAGTATTTATTATTAAAATCAAATGAAATTTTTTTTATATCACACAATTTTATGGAGACTAAGTTATACTTTTGATAAAAAGGAACAAAATCAACCAGAAAGTGAAAACAAAATTAAAGGAAGCACATTACAGATAAATTTACCGAGTATCATTAAGAAATTGGAGATTACGAAATTAAGAAAAAAAAATTAAGAAATGAATAAATGTGCTATATTATCGGCTAGAAATGTTGACGTTGATGATATTGACAAACAAATCACTAATTTATTAGAATACACCAACAAACGCATTTATACTGCCATTGATACTCCTATTAATAATAATGGTAAATTAGACGATCTTATTTTACCAGAATATTTAAATATGTTAAATCCATCAAACTTACCGCCCTATCAATTACGTTTGCGAAAAAATTGTATTGTCGTGTTGATTAGAAATATAAGTAATAATGAAAGATTATGTAATGGAACAAGACTACAAATTGTAGATTTGTCTATTCATTAACTAAAATGTAAAATTTTAACGGGTGATAAAGCAAATTATATTAGATAAGTAATATTAGATATTGTTTTTTCAAATCGCATTACTTTGTATAGTGAAACTGACTTTCCGTTTTTATTAAAAAAAAAAGAGAATTTCCAATTAAATCAGCTTTCGCTATGACTATTAACAAAGCACAAGGTCAAACGTTTCAAAAAATAACTATTCATCTTAGAAGAGATGTATTTAATCATGGACAAATTTACGTAGCTTTATCCAGAGTAAGATCATGGGATTCAATTAAAATATATCTGGGAAATCAAGTACAAACAAGAAAAATTAAAAACCACGTTTATAAAGAATTATATAGTATGAATTAAATTTATTTTTTATAATAAAAAAAAAAATTATACTTTTATAAAAATAAATAACAAAACAGGGGGTTGGCACGCGAAGCGCGCAGAGGACGAAGCCCCCCAGTTGACTCAAAATTCACGTGATTTTTCGTTACATAAACATGAGACAAGAGAAAGGCGATCATATTTTCAAAAGTGTTCTATGAGAACAACTAGATTTTTTATTGTATCAAAAATATTATTGCGTTAATTGTTTTGCTAAACTTTATGTAACATAATCATAACAAAATGTTGAAAAAATTAATGTAAAAATTTTGAAAAAACAAAAAAAAAATTAAAAATTGAAAATTTATGAAAAAAAATATGAAAAATAATGAAAACAACTGAAAAAAAAATAAAATTAAAAGGTATATGAAAAAAATTAAAAAAAAAAAAAAAAAATACTCTTCTGTATCATCGACCTCTACGTTGGTCAGAGTTGGATAACGTCATAGTTCATGTATGACTAATGGATAATACGTTGATATTTTGAATTTCATAAAACAACTGCATAATGTAATGTGACTTATTTATATTTAGGATAATCCATGTCAAGTGGATCGAAGCTGCGGCCAAAATTGTAGCTGCCCAAAAAAATCAACTAAGATTTCATTTGAAAGCATAGGACATCTACTTTCGAATGCCGTGTGCGCCTTTAAAAAATAAAATATGGCGGCTCCAATATGGCGACCGAAAGTAGAAAAAAAATTGAAGGTTTGGTAAAAAAAGCTTGTAGAAACAAAGATTCGCAAGCGACTGAACCATATTTCAACTCAAATTGTAGCTATGAATGTATGTATAAATGAATATTTCTTTAGAACTGGTGCAGTTGTATAAAAAAAATCCAACATAATTGATCCAATATGGCGGTCCAAAATGCCATATAGTGGTCAAATTTTTGAAAATCAACCAATTTGCACCAAATTTGGTATACGATTTTTTGGAGTCACTGAACACGAATACAAAGTCACATTTTCGAAATTCAAAATGGTGAATCCAATATGGCGGACGATTTTTTCAAAAATCAACCGATTTGCACCAAATTTGGTATACGGAGATTTTCGGGGTCGCTAAATATAGTATTCGCGTTAGGTGATCCCCGAAATCCTGAATGTTAAAAATAAGTGTACAAATATAAGAATAAATATAAATTTACTTACTTAACAATGTTAAAAATTGCAAGATTTTGATGCACAACAGCAGTGTAGGTAGTATCAATTGACATCAGCACTGTGACGCTTACGAAAGTGAGTATGCAGTATACAATATAAATATCATAAAAATAATCGTATGGATCTACGAAAAATTCAGCTTTTACCACTCGAAGTTTTGGTCGAGATTCATTAAGTGGTACTACATAATCCAATAATATAGGCAACATTCCTAATTGACTAAAAGTAATTCCGGCTACAGACAAATATGCTGCAAAAAAATATCGTCTTTTTTTATTTGCGATCAACTGATTAAAAATAAATTTGGTGATTGAATATTAGTTAAGAATAAAGTAGACTAATGAATTTTTTCTTGTATAAATTTATATGAAATGATATCGCGATTCGGGTTTTTTTTTTTTTTTTTTTTTTTTTTTTGTAAAAAATAAGATAAGTATTGAATCTAATACATTTTTGAAACATAAAAAAGTGTAATAGCTTTAAATAAGTATTAGTATAATGTTAATTTAAAAGTGCATGTTAGAGGAAAAGAATTTTTTACGAAAAAATTAATGAATCGATTTTAAGTGTTAAAAGCATATTTATTACGTGTTTTGTGACACGATGAAGTAAGATACATTTTTAGCTTTTTAAATAATTATCGTAAAAGCAAAAAATTTCATGCCAATTGATACAAAATAAAATATATACAATTCATACCAACATAACCTACTGATTTAATTTTTCCGATTCTCGCATATTTATGCATGATAGCTTTTTCATCAGGATCCGTTATCGACAACCATGTCTTCGCTACCTGTTCGTACACTGCAGTTATCTGAAAATTTATCGAAAGCATTAACGGAAATTTAATAATTTATTAAAAATTTATACGTGCATTTAATAACTTTTTTCTCAGAAAGCATCGTAACGAAATATTTTAAAAGAACTCCCGAAGCATAGATAACTCCTGATACGTTTTCGGCGCATATGCCCAAATTTTTACCACACCATATTCTAATGCCATTGATCTGAAAACAATTTTTTATAGTAAATAACTTGTAGTAAATAAAGAGTATTACTGTAATTATAAAATAATAATAAAATTATTATAAACTTTTTTATTTTATTAAATTATTATAATAAATTAGTATTATTTAATATAATTTACCCATATAAAATGAAAATTTATTATGATAATGAGTTTAAAAAAAAATTTTTTTTTATTTTATCTCGTATCGATTTTTGTAACATTTTCATATGTTAAAGTTAAAAATATATTCGCATAATCGAAGAAAGATTTATAATAACAGGTTCAAAGGCAAAGGTTTTATCAATTCTAAAATCTAACGAGTTAACCATGAAAAATTCAGTTCGTAATAAAAAATTTTCAGTAGTGAATTAATCAAAATGAAAATAATCAAAAATATTATATTTAAATGGAAAAAGATTATACAGGGTTATCCATTTCGTGGTAGGAAAAGTATAACCCTGCCATTTGACATCTGTCAGAGTTAAATGTCATCCAAAGCGTGTTTTTTTTAGTTGAAGGTTTGCCATTTAGAAATATGGATCGTTTAACAGTCGAAGAACGCGTTGAAATTATTAAATTTTATTATAAAAATGGTGATTCTGCTGTATCAACATTTAGGGCTTTACGAGCCGATTACGGTCGACATAATCGACCTACACAGCAAACAATTTCTAACACAGTGAGAAAATTTGAAGAGACTGGATCGGTTATTGATATTGCAAGGCCTGTGCATCATAGCAACATTCGTTCTGCTGAAAATATCGCTGTCGTTGCTCAAAGTGTGGAGGAAGACCCGAGTTTGTCGATTCCTCGACGTGCTCAACATTTGGGCTTGTCTTACGGCTCATTGTGGCGGATTTTGCATTTGGATTTGCATCTCCATCCGTACAAAATCCAACTCACTCAAGAACTTAAGCCTCAAGACCATACACAACACTGAATGTATGCGAATTGGGTGATTGAACAACAAGCCATTGATAACGATTTTTCGAACAAAATTTTCTTTAGTGATGAGGCTCATTTTTCGCTCTGTGGTTACGTAAATAAACAGAATTGCCGCATATGGGGCTCTCGAAATCCTCAGGTGATCGCAGAAAGGCCTTTGCATCCGGAAAAAGTGACCGTTTGGTGTGCATTATGGTCTGGTGGTGTTATTGGCCCGTATTTTTTTGAAAACGATCAAGGAAGAGCCATTACAGTCAATTTTGACCGCTATGGACGGATGTTAACCGATTATTTTTGTAGAGAAATTAAAGATTATGATCTGGAGAACATGTGGTTCCAACAGGACGGAGCCACAAGCCACACAACACAGGCTAATCGAGCACTATTGCAAGAGAAATTTCCAGGACGCGTAATTTCGAGATTAAGTGATGTCAATTGGTCCGCAAGATCCTGCAACCTAACACCTTTGGATTTCTTTTTATGGGGCTATGCGAAAGATCGTGTTTACGCGAACAATCCTCAAAATCTTGAGCAATTGAAAACCAATATTCGTGAAGTTATAGCCGAGATATTGCCGGAAATGTGCCGAAAAGTCATTGAAAATTACCTTAAAAGGATTGAGGCCTGTAACAGGTCCCGTAGAGAACATTTGAATGATGTTGTGTTTCACGTATAATGGCAAGGTTCAATCTTTATATTGAATAAAAAATTTCGTTTCCATCTGAATATTTTATGTGTTTTCTTTAGCTTTACTTTCCCAAGCGTAAAATGGATAACCCTATATTAAAAAAAATAATAATAATAATAATAATATTTGATGAAAAGATTGAATTCAAAAATACGCGCTGTTACGACGTTGACAAGGGACGTAAGTGCACTACTCAAAAAAATTGAGGGAGCAGAAAAAAATCTTAAATTTTGCAATGATTTCCGACAGGCTGCATTTCAGTGAAAAATGATTGTATCGAGAGAAAAAAAAAACATTTTGAAGCTTCAAGATTCTAGTTTTCAGATCTTTCGGTTAAAAATTTTTAGGAGCTACAATTACGAACGCAATCTTGAGAAATAGAGACGACCGAAGAGAATTAGAAGCTTAAAAATAGAAAATAAAGTAAATATATTTTATAAAATTGATTTTTATCAAAATTTGAATTAATAACATATATTAATCAATTTACACTTACTTTAAAAATAAAAAAGAAAATTATTATTTGATTGTTTCACAAATAAATTGCATGATGGAGGATCCGTCTAGTATATGTATATTTAAATAGTAATGTACAATACACATAAAACCGAAATTATCATCAGGTCAAATTATTTTATGTAGTATCCACTACTGATTCTGAGTAAGTTGTTTGTTGATAGTGTAGTTTTTATATTCATCTTGATAATTTATGATTATCAGACCTTAATTTTTTAACTTTACCATAAATTCTTTATTGTATTTTTTAAAATTAAAACTCAAAATCTAGATACATATATTAATTATTTAATATAATTAATGATAATAAGTTGCATGAACTTTTTGTCAAAATATATGCGTTCAGTTTAATGAAATAGCTTATCTAGTAAAATCATTACACATTTTAATTTTTTAATCTAAAGAAATAGCAGATTGAAATACTTGTCAATTATTTTACAAATTTCACAACCTTTTTTAGCCAAAATTTTAATTTTGCTTAAAATTATAATGTTAAAATTTCATTATTTTATTTAATTTACATTAGAAATTATTGGAAATAAATAGTAAATAGATAATTTGAAAATAATGTTTTTAAAATGGAATATAAAACAGTATCATTACTTGTAAAATTATTTTACACTTTGTGTTTATTTTCAAATTAATTTGTTATTTTAATTTCTTATACATATTTCTTAAACCTCGAAGTATTAAACAACTATCGTGAACTTTTATCATGATTTATATTTTCGCAATAAAATGTGACAATTGCGGCTATTAAGCAGTCCTTGTATTTTAAGTTTTTTATCTAAAATTTAAGAGAACCCTTGAGAACTTATTTATTAATTTTGCATTTCTGCTGTTTGAACAATCAATTCAAAGGATAATATATATATATTAAAATTAAATAAAGGGGTGAAAAAGAAAAAGAAACATTTTTTACTTACGTGCGGTATCATAATAACGCTTAGTACAAACATCACCATGCATCGCCGAATTCTTTTATCTAATTTTGATCTGTATGGCCATAAACCCGTATTTTCTTGTAGTATTTTATTTATTTTAAAATATTGATTATTGTACACAGAATCTAATACTTTTAAATCCATTTCCAATATCTTGAATTTGTACAACCCTTAAATCTTCCCGCTATTCTAAAATGAACACTAGATGTGTCACAAAGAAGCTCATTCTTTATTCATTAGCAATCGATAATTTCGCAATAAAACGACTGCAAGACGAACTTTTAATTGCGTATAATTATAATTATAATTATAATTATAAAACAAGGGGATTTATTCACAATGGCAAAACACCTGACTATTTTTTAGCTCTCGCGTAAAAAAAAATTACACTTAATATCTCTAGCTATTAAAGCAAAATATAAATTTAAATTAAAAAGAAATTTAAATATATTTTATAAGTTTAATAATTCGAACAAGTATTGTAAGAAAAGCAGGTTTGTATGTAAATCATTAATTTTAAAGTAAAGAAAGTTTGAAATAAAGAAAACACATTGTCAAATATATTTGATCATTAAATTTAAGTTTATAATCTTTTTTAATTATGTGAATGTTTATTTTTTCTTTACTATTACATATTTATTTTGAGAAATTTTTATCCAATAAAAATTTAATAATTACGATGTCTTTTTAATACAAAGATACTCTCAATTATTGAAAATTATATTATTACTTATATTATTGAAAATTATGAAACAATAAACAAATTTTTTCTTAAGATGTTTAGTGCACCACCATAAATTTTCTCGTAGAATGTATAGATTGATACTTTCGCTGTAATTTCAAATTACGAGGAATAATTTTATTTGTTCAAGAAACCGTTTTTTGTATTCTATCGTATTGGTATTCGAATTATATATTGGTATTTGAATATTGTATCATTTTGAATAATATTTGAAATTTAATAAGAATTTGATTAATTACATAAAATTTCAATCAGACTACTTCGATATTAAACACGTTTAATATTATTATCAGTTAGTTATATTGTTCTTTAAATATCAAAAGCATTTGCACGTTTCAATTAGATAATTAATTTAGTCATAACTCGAATCTCTTGCATTTAAAAGTTTTAAAACCAATGCAAACATTGTCGAAAAATATATTGTGAATGGATATACTTCTATTTTTCCAATAGAGTAAACGTTAATATTATAATTTCTTTCATAATTCTCGTACTAAATTAAAACATTTAAAAAAATATAAATGAAGTTAATAATTGAATCATCTTAACATTTGTTTACTTGTAACATTTACATACTTACCGAAAGTTTAAAATTAGATGACCGTTTTTTTCAAAAATTATAATTTTTTAAAATTCTGTATTAGTAATAATGTTTAAAATAAAAGGATAATAATTTGATAATTACTTTGTTCGCAGGTGTGCAAATATTATAGAACTATGAATATTGTTTCCAAAGATATACTAAGAGTCGTGCAGAAAATTTCAAAAATTGTAAAATTATCGGGAAAAAGAATATACCTATACCATAAAATGTATTAATAATATATCGAGTCTTCAAAAATAAAAACAAAAAAATTAATAATCCTCAACAAAATAAGATAATATTTTTTTTTAAATAAACATCAAATTTAGAAATTTTATCCATTTTAATTGACAACAGCTTCTAGTCGATGTATTAAAATAATAAAGAATTAAACTAACTATGATAGTTAAATAAATCAGTGAAACAGCAATAATTTTATTATTCAATACGTTAAAATAAAAATTTTTTAAAATATTGAGATCGTAATCAGATTGTTCAAAACAAACACACGTTCACACAAAATTTCACAAAAAATTAAAAAAAATTATAAAACTCATTTGTTTAATAAATTTTCATTGTTCCTAGTATTATCGTCGGTGCCATTTGCCTGTAAAGCGACAATCAAAACCTCGGGTTGGCAGTCGGTGTTTTTCAAATGTCTGTACTGCTCCTTAAAAATGGGAATCATCCAAGTAAAGTAACAACAGTAGATAAAAAATTGAGCGATACCACCCACGGTCACGTAATAATTGTTAATTCGATCGGTGGTCACGTACACGTAAGTCCAATGCACGATATAAAAGGTTCGGTAGCAGGCCATCAAGCCAACATAAAAGACGAGTGAACTTCCGACGCATTTTGCCCTTGCGGTAAAATGAATTTGAGGAAATATCGCAAAGGTCTCGAGGAATATGCTAAAGTACCAAAATATCGTTAAAAAATCCCAACTTTTATACGTCGATAGCAGACTCATAACGGTACAAGCTCCAATTAGTAAATCGATCCTAAAATTTACAGTATATCGGATAAAAATAAAGATTTAAATATTTCGATCAAATGAATTTAAAAAAAAAAAAAAAGTATTGAAAAATTGTTAAACAATTAGTGGAATCTATATAATTTATCTACTAAATAAAACATTATTTTACCTAAAAGTATCATATTCTCGTTTATATGTTTTTCGACAAACGATGTATATCAAAGCGACTGTAAGATATGCAATAAGAAGGTAAATTATTTTCATGGCAAAAGTTAATGGCGAAACTTTGAAATCGTAAGGCAAATCCAAAAATCTTGTCGTGAAAACCAGCGCGTGAAGTATTTGTGTTCTACCGCTAATACCTAAATTAAAAGAATTATCATCTTACAACGTATGCAATTTTAATACATATATATATATTCCTTTTTTTTTGTCATTTATTTATTTATTTATTTTTTTTTTATTTTTTTTTTTTTAAGAAAATTATCAATTAAAAGAAGTAAATTTTAATTTATTCAAACTGGCCATTTAAAAATCTACGTTTCATTGACATACAATCAAACACTTGTATAGTTACGTAAAGGTAACAATATTATGTTCGTGATACATCCATAATATTTTAACTTCACAAAATAATAGTAAATTATTTATTATATTCACTGGCATCGTAAGGTAAATATACACCAAAATATTCTGTTTAAAATGCATTAAATTTTAATGACATTAAAATAAGGTAGATGCTTATACGGATTATAAAAGATTAAACATAAATAAAAAATTAACTTTAATAATATCTAATCTTTTATCATCATAATAAATAAAATGCTTATCATCTTTTAAAATTATTCCGTTAAACAATTCTATTTTTAACTTGCTAGAGATTGGAAAAAGTTTCATAACAATGAAAATTAATTGAAGTTATCATCGGCTCTTTTCAGGTCACAAGACAGAAGAAAATGCACAATTATTAACAAGGCATTCGCGTATCCGTCTTTAATACTCGAGAGTTTATAAATTTGCATAATTTTAAAAAAGTTCCTCTAAAAAAATAATGAGATAATATGTCAATTTTAATCGAAACCTACCTGTGCAATCAAACGTGAAAATTATTTTCAAAAGTAACGTGATTATTGCCGTTAATTGAAGAAAAATACCAATATTCTGGAAATCGTCCATGTCCTTGAAATAAATGACAAAGTGAATAACAAATAAAAAAAAAAAAAAAAAAAAAAAAAAAAAAATTTAAATAAACCTCGCGGATTTAAACGCGGAAAAGCGGCCGACAACAAATCATAGCCGGCACTGAGCAATGTTGATCGATGCAGTTTAAGAAGTCAAATGCGCAAAATGCGCATGCGCCATAGATCACGTGCGATATCCCACAAGCTTCATTAACGTTATTTTTTTCAAAGATCTTGTCTGCTTTACTCCAATATCTTCATTATTTTCAACTTTATTTCCATTTTGTCTTATCTGACGTATTTTTTTATTAAATTTATTCAATATTTACATATTTAATTACATTTAATTAATTTACGTTAATAATACATCACCGATAGTAGTGGTCTGCAAAATTTCTTACTCTCTTTCTCTCTTGATATGGTTAAAAATTTGGCGTCTTTAGTCAATTTCATAGCGCAATACTGCCATTCAAAATTGAATGAATCAGCGCATAAACACATCACAATGAATTATTCTTATACTTGTATAAAATTTATGTGAACTAAGTTAATTTCTAGCAATTAAGTATCAGATTGGATAAATAGAAACCTCCGACATAATTTTCATTTCAGTAAAATTGAATGATTTTTGTTGTCTAATATTTAAATATATAAAAATCTTTCTTAATTGAAAAAATTTTATTATAATAAAAAACAAAAGATTCAGAATATTTTATTGAAATTAAAATTTTATTTTTTTACTTATTTAAAAAATTATTTTGCATCAGCCATTTGAAAATATATTTGTATATAACAAGATTAATACAATTTGAATATCAATCAATATATCAATATAATCAAAAATATAAATCGTTTTATATTACTCGCTTAATTCATTTAAAAAATTATGATTATCTAATGAAACTATTTTTCATAATTTTACATATTTTACTTTGGAATAAAAATTTTGCTTTTTTCTAAAGAATAGTTTCTACATCATTTTTTTTTAGTAATTTCATTGATTGTGATTAATATTTTACACCTATTTTATATAAATTTAAGTATCATTTTAAATTCAACGCTTAAAACTGGCAAAACAATGTCAATCCACTTTCATGATCAATTAACATTGTGTTCAAGTGTATATTGAAGGTCTAGAACATTCGAGGTATTACAAATACGAAATTTATTAAGAGCTAGGAGAAGACTATTTACGAAAGTATTAACGCCCCGCTTCGTATGATATCGAAGCGTTGAAAAAGTCAAGTTCGCTATCTTTGATTACAAACGAATTGGCTACAAACTATATTTGATGAGCCCAGTTTTTAATTTGAAAATAATATATTTTAAGCAGTATCCATCTTTTATAAAATTGTTATTAAAAAATGTAGATATTATTTTTTATTACAAACTATAAAATATAAATTTAAACTCGTATATTAAAAAAAAATTATATTTGAGTATAAAAATTATTAACATTTACGTTACTTTTATAGATTAATAATCAATTTACTGTCAAAGCTGCTTGGAACAAATTACCTTTACCTTACTACAAAATTAAATAAATTTTCTAGAGTAGATTATGAAATAAAGTTAAAATTAGTACATTAAATGTTAATTTTACATTACTTAAGATCGTTTTGGTGAGTATACAAATCAATATATATTTTAGATTATTACGTGAAAAATGTGTTATTTTTTGTTCACTTCAATTGTTACAACTTAAAATATTCATTTATGACAAAATTTAAAAAATTTTTTATATTAATAAGAAATAAAAAACTGTCATTAATAATGAATGGAGGCATGCGCAATTATACATATGTGTAGAACTATTTAAATAGTACGTTTTTTTTTATAACTTAGATATTTTTATGTATAGATTAATATAATATTAATTTAAATTAAAAATTGAAAGAACATTTTCCTCTCAAACAAATCAGGAATGTTAACAACTACGATTCACATAAAATAACAATATACGGTGTAACTATTTCATTTAACTTTATGAACTTATTGACAATAAAAAAATAAGTTGTTATTTTAAAAATGTATTTTTAATTTTCTTAAAGCTACAGTAAATGAAATCTGAGTATAAATAAACGTTTTAAAAAATTTATTGTAATATTTCGAGAAAATAATAAATTTTAATTTACTGCACTATCTAGATAAAAGAATTTGTTAATAAATTTATAATATTATTTTTATGATTTTATTAGAATGTAATAAAAACAGTTCTTAATAAGAATACGTTTTCGTCAAAACTAATTTAATTATTTTTCGCATCATTTTTTATAAATTAAGTTCATCTGTAAAAATTATAAAATATTCACATAGACACGTATATATTTTCAAAAGTACACACACATATACACACAGATAGATTTAAAAATAGGCAAATCTATTATCATTTATTGCCTTAAAAATTTAAATGATTTTAAAATCAAGTTGATTCATAGAAAGTTCATTATTTACAATATATTTGAACACAATTAATTATACTTTTTGTCATATTTTTATAAAATTATACAAAATATTCATATATTAATACAACATTTTGTATATTCAATAAATCTCACAGATCGATTACAATTTAAGTTTTTAATTCAATTGTTTAAAAATGCTTAACAAAATATTTAATTTTACACATTTTATACAATTTTTAATACGTATATCTAAAACTTTTTAAATATTTTTTTTAATATATGTATACATATTGGAAATTTCTTCCATGTTGTTTTAAGAAGAATACTTCGTTGATATAAGTTCCAGTTCGTAATAAAATCAGTATTTGCCTTCTTCGGATTTAATCAGATGTTCCTTAAAGCAATTAATCAAATTTTAATTTAGTATAATTTATAATAAATTATGATAATTTTTTAAAAATTATTTAGATATAATTTTACAAATTTTTATTATGATTTGAATTTCAATACTTTATGAGATAATATTGTTAATATTTTTTTAGATATGATGTTCTGATATAAACAGCAACCAGTGAGAGTTGCTCACTTAAATCAAAAAAAGGTTAAAATTAAAAGTTTAATATCTCAGAGGAAAATAAAAATAATTAAATAAATCAAACGTCATTTTAAAGTTTGTGACAATATCTTTTAAATCCATTTTGTTTTATTAAAAAAATTTTTAAATTCAGTTTTTAAAGCTAATAAGCTATTTTTTTTTTTTTTTTAGTTTTTTACGTTCGCAAAAAACCGTGTGCAATTTTTGAAAGAATAATCAGATTTAAAAAAATCATAAAAAAGAAGAATATTTGTCTCTTTTTCAAAAGGAATGCAAAAAAAAAAGTTTTTTATCAAGCCGTTTGAAAGTTATAAAAATTTATGTGAAAAGCATGTCACTTATTTTCATGGTTGAATATCTCTTAATCTGTGTATTGTACAAAAAAACTTTAAAGAGAAAAAAATGTTTGTTTTTCTACGCAGAATAAATATTTACAAAGAAAAAATAATTTTGGAAAAAAAAAAATTTTTTTCAGTTTTTTGTCCATTGACTTCATTTTAAATGAACACTTTTCAATTTTTATTCAGAAAAACTACCCTTTCTAGAAATATATAATTTTGAATATATTCAAGCTTTAACGCATTTTTTTTTCATTTGGTAAAAAATGTTTATTTAAAATAAAAAATTGAATAGATAAAAAATGAAATAAATGGTATTCTGTGGATGTAAGAAATTAAAAAAAAAAAAAAAAATATTTTTTTATCAGCTGTAAAAAACTGAATTTAAAGTTTTTTTCAACAAGTTTTAAAACATTTAAAGTTTCAAATCTTTAAAGTTTTTTTTAAAAGGGTAGAAAACCATAAATACTTAGGATAATTTTTAGATTTCAACATGAAATGGAACAAACATATTGATTATATATTGTTAAAATTAAATACTTAACATTTATTGTTGCAAAAATCAAAAATATATTGGAAACTGATTCATTAATGATGATATATTATGTTTTCTATCACAGCTTAATGAATTATGAAATAATTGCCTGAAGAAAATTAAAAAGTTACATTATAAAAAAACCTGGAGAAAAATTCTAGATGTTACATGTATATTGCGCATTAAGTTTTTGAACTTTATATGGGTGTTATTCTAAATAAATTTTATATTATTTTAATAGTTATTTAGTTTTTAAGTTTAAATTAAAATAGCCAGCCTGTGTACAAGCAACTAAGTTTACTTCTATAGGAAGGTTACACTTAAGGTTGTTAAGGTGACTGAGTAATACTATTTCTGGTTAATAAATAATCAACTATTAACAAAACAAAATGGATTTAAAGAATATTGCCTTCAACTTTAAAATAATTTTGTTTAATTTATTTAATTATGTTTATTTCCCTCTGAGATATTAAACTTTTAATCTTGACCTTTTTTTGATTAAGGCAACTCTCACTGGCAACGGCACTGCGTGCATACTACTTTAAAGTATAAAAATGAGAGATATACAACACCTTATTTTCTTTGACGTCTGCTAAAGATGATGGTAACAAAACAATCGAGCTGATATTGCTGTTTAGCTGACCACCTTTAGATAACGAACTACCATCTGTTGCATTGTCTTTAACAATATCAATAACAGCTACTTGAGGTTCCGTTTCGGGTTTGTTCTTCAGTCGGAGCATAATCCTGGCGAAAAAATCGCAATAGAGTAAGAAATAAATTATGCCAGCAGCCAAAGCAATGTTATCGAAAAATCTTTCTTCATAATAGCGGTAAGCCCAGTGCATAAGGTACAAGTATTTATAAATACCCATCATTATAATGTAATTTTTAACGTATTTATGGATGTAATTCGCATTGGAGATAAAATGGAATTGAGGTATGATAACTACTGCCTCAAGGTAAGTACTGAATGTCCAAAGTACTTCTAGCGCCGTAAACTCATGGTTCAGTAATATAGCGATTATTAAACATGGAATTACTAGCAGTTCAATCCTGTAAATATTATAAATAATTCTTGGTTTTTTTTTTTTTTTTTATAACATTTAAAATATAATACTTGAATTTTAGGCCATACAAATTAAATACTTTGAAATTTTTAACTATCGTTTCAAACCCGATTTGATAATTTAAAAAAAATAATGAAAGATAAAAATTATATTTTTTACCTGAAAGTATCATATTTTCGTTCATAAGTTTTTCTAAAGAAACCATAGATCGATAGAATGGTGCAATATGCGAATACTGAATACAGTATCTTCAGCGCAGTATTATGAACGGAAAGGAATACAGTGAAAACATCCAGATATCTCGTAGTATAAACAAGAGCGTATAAAAATTGAGTTTTACCGCTTAAACCTAAAAGAAATTAATGAAAAATTAATTAGCAAATGTTGCGCAACGCAGGTTGTGTGAATGTTTACCGCGTTAAAAATATTTATCTGGATCCACTAAGAATATTGTGATATCCAGGTGATTTTTCTTAAGCGTTTCAAGATTTTCTTTTTCTTTTTATAACATGCAATTTAACAATACCTAATTACTTTAATAGAAAATTCTTTTTTTTTTTTTCCAATAAATGTTTCCATTTTCTTTTGCATTTTCTTTTGTTTTCATACAATTAACTAATATTTTTTAATCAGAAAAATTTTAAACAAGTCCCTCAAAATAGAAAATAGAAAAAAAAATATTTTTCCTCAAAATGAAAACAAAAAAAAAAAAAAAAAAAAAAAAATTTTTCTTTCCATTCTTTAAACAGGATGTTTATATTGTGCGCTTCAAACATACATTAAATCGATGTAAGCAGTTTTCATTCGTCACGGGGAATTCCGCGCGAGTATAAAATAATTCAAGTTTATATTTTCAATTTGAAAAATCAAGGTACAACATTATAGAAAAATGTTATTGAAAAACTAAATATTTTTATCGAAAATTAATTATTGAACATTTTAAAAATAATAAAAATTTATGTTGTTATTATGGAAAATCTTTTTCCTTTAAAGATTTATTATTAACATTTTTACTAACATTTACGTAAAGATATACTAATTATATTATTGTATTAATTAAAAGTTTTATTTTTTAAAATTTATATTACGTTAATATTACTTAAAATTTTTCAACATATTTAAGTATTGTAAAAGATTTTTCTTTATTTTTTAAATATATTTATAAATATAAAATAAAAAATTTGTTTAAAAAGTGTGATCAAACTAGTTTTGAAAGATTGGAGCAACATATTTATTTACATTTTCAAACAGTAGAATTATATGAATAATATTAATACAAAAAAAGACACGTACCTGCACAAGTTTTATTACACCATATATTTATCAGCAGTGTAAGCATTGCAACTGCATGCAGATAATTGGCGATATGAAATAAAATATCCATGATTTTGCAATTATAAACAATGTTTTTTTTTTTTTTTTTAATTAAAAAAGAAGCCCACATAAAATTCGCACTTGGAAATATAAAAATAACAAGTTTTATCTGCCTTCGCTCTACACCGAATGTAAATACGACATGTTGTTAAATACAGATGAACCGACGAAGAAACGACGTAAAAACCCAATACTTGCGCATGCGTCATTGCACTGACACCGTATACAGCATACTCTGTAGACTATGGTAGCATAGTTCTCAACAGTTTACAGTGGTTCTCAAATATTACGATCCATACTTAAAGAGAGCGCAGTATATCAGTATTGTTTACAAAACACATAATGTATCCGAAAACTATAAAAACATTTACTAGGATTTACTAGCTAACTTTCAATTATATTTATTCGATAATGAAATAAACAATTTTAAAATTTTTTTTTTTTTTTTTTTTCTTTTTTATTTCAATCATAATATCGTATTCATGCAAATATTATTTTATTAAAAAAATTAAAGAAAGAATTATTTTTTTATTCTGTAAAGTTTAAATTTTGTTGGTCCTCGCTTATCTACCACACGTTAAAACTCGCAACTTTAAAGCCTGCTTACATATATATTATATACCTTTTTTTTCAACACGTGCGATTGTTCAAAATTCCAATGATATTTAAAATATGTAAATGTAGTTGTGTTAAAAATTTGAAGACTTTTATCACAATTATCACAATTTATGCTAAATATTAAACAATACTATGTATATTTGGTGCTTACAGCACTTTAGCATATACGTGTACATATGAACTGAAATAATACGATATTCGTAGAAGATTTTATTGAACCTGAGATAAAGATTTATCAATTTTTAAAATTAAACTTGTCAAATTAAAAACATTAAAATAATAAAATTAAAAAAAATATATATTATTATTTATTTATTTATTTATTTTTTTTATTATAAATTAAAATATTAAAACGAAGTTTCTGGAAAAATACTTACTTGATGACATCATTCATTATATAAGAAGATAGGTCTATAATAGAATTATAATTTTTTTGATGAAAAATTTGTTTATTTTAAAATTTGTTCAATTAAATGAATTTTAATTATATTTGAAAATGAATATAATTGAAATTTTATTTTTTTAGATTTAAATTTTAAAATATACAAATTATTTTATAAATTAAAATGAAATTTTAGATAAATACACGCAAAAGAAATATTGAATTGTTGAATTTACTTTAATTATTCTGAAGTATAAAAAATTTCGATTAAGTTTTCGTTTGCGGGATTTTCCATAATGCAGTGACCATTGAAGGTACTCGTACAATAACTGATAAAAACAATTTTTAACCATATAAGTCAAATAGAGTAAAATTAAAAAAAAAAAAAAAAGTAGTGTTTACTGCATGTGTTTTAGATAATTTTGAATTATTATATTCCAATAATACAAATATGAAATTTTGAAAATAATATATGTTTTCCGATTCGATTTAAAAGTGCTATGCTCTCATAAAAAGACAAAGTTTAAAATGATTTATAATCAATACAATAAGTTACAATAATTTAAGTACTTATATTATCTTATTTATTTTAGATAGTACATTATCAGATAAAATAAAATTAATACATACTACAAGGTAGTATCCAAATACTATGATAACAAGAATAGAGTTCTATTTTTTAAAAATCTACTTTGTAATTTGATAATACTAAGAACAAATGTTTTACATGAAGTAAAAAATCTTGTAAAATGTAAATATTGTACAAATATTTTGTACGATAATGGTTTATAAATTGTTGCAAGGTTAAAGATAAAAAAAAATTTCATAAATAAATCAATTATTCTTAGAACAAAATAATCGATATTTGTTATACAGGAAGCAAAATATTTGTTCATGACATTAAAAAAAAAAAAAAAAAAAAAAAATTAATAAGAAATAGATTGCGATAAAGGATTAAGTGCATAGATAAAATTCCCTTATACATGTTGTAGTGTAGAGAGCTTCCGTCCATACTTAAACTGGTGAAAGTATATCTTTGTTAAAAAAAATAAGAAACTAAAATATTTAATAGCAATATTAACGCTTCTATTTATTTATTCATTTAAATGCATGTTATTTATTTTATAATATTTACATGGATATTCAATATTTTAAGTATGTACATATGATTAAAAATATAAATAATTATAAATTAATTTAATTGAAAAGTAGTTTAAAATTATCACAATATATATATATGTGAATATCAAAGTTCTTGTTAATAAAATATTCAAGGAACAGTTTTAATTTTTTTTACTATATTTATTTAAATATATTTTAAAAGAAATTTTCAAAAAAAAAAAAAAAAAATATTGTACAATTTCTGAGTAATATATCATACTCGAACTGATGAATCATTGGTCTCCTTTTCTTCTTTATCGTTTAGCGTTATAATAGTTGCCTGAAAAATGATATAATTTAATATTTCAATCAACCAAGGTATATAAAAAATATGTACAAAATATTTCGTATTTTCTTATTAAAAAATCACGACTTGAAAAAAAAAGCACATGATGAAAATTTTTTAAAATCTAAAAATTAAACCTTTTCATCTTTTATGAGAGAATTCGGAATCAGTAAAACCTCCTGGAGATTCTTATGGAAAAGATCATTTTCTAATATCGGCGGCGGTTGTACAACAGCGCTTCTTGCCGCTTCCTCTTCCTTAGAATACTTATCATTATCAGAAAAATTTTTATTGCCAATAATAGTAAATAAATTGCTAGTCTCCGTTTCACCTTTTAAAGACTTATATTTCATAAAGAAATCACAATAAAATATGAGTTGTATGATTCTGCCAGCCATGTATATTTGGTCATATGACTGATTCTCATAGAATCGATAGACCAAATCCATCAGATGAAATACTACGTATGCCGAAAGTACACAAATATACTTGTAGACGATGGGTTCTATATGTTTAATGCTCGAAATCAAAAACAGCTGAGGTATTATGGCCACTGACTCGAGGTAGATACTAAATGCCAAAAGTATTTTGGTGATACAATTATCGTTGTAACAATGATACAGGAACGACAGGACTAAGCACGGTAATATAAGCAGTATAATTCTGTAAAAATATTGTACCAGTTTTATTACATTGTAAATAGATTGTAAATAATTTGTTAAAAAGTAAATAAAACAAGTCACTTTTGTTTTTACCACGTTTTTTATCACGTTTTTAATAAATCACTTTCTTCCCTGTCCGAAATTTTAGTTTATCTGTTCGATATACAAATTTTGCAATTGATTTAAAATTACAAGATGATAATATAACTCGCTTTCTTGTCTACCTGCATGTTTGTTTGTCTCTTCGATACATTTAAACTAAGAACTGTAGGACAAGTAGACAAGTAAACGAATAATTTACATATTTTATATAATATAATGATACAATAAAGAAAAAGGAAAAAAATTAATTAAAATTAAATATAATATTAAAAACGGCATTTTATATACATGTATACACATATATGTATATATATATATATATATATATATATATATATATATATATATATATATATATATATATATATATATATATATATATATATATATATATATATATATATATATATATATATATATATATATATATATATATATATATATATATATATATATATATATATTGGGTGTACAACTTTGCTTCCACCGTTTTTTTTCCGAAATTCGAGGCTTTATTGTAAAAAACTGATTATACATTTATGATTCAAAGTATTGTCCATCGCTGGCCACTACTTTCTCCCATCTTTCGGGCAGCATACGAATCCCGCGTTGAAAAAACTGGTCATCTTTTGAATCGATCCACGAATCGATCCAATTTTTTACTTCTTCATAAGACCAGAAGTGCTGGTCAGCCAGGCCGTGTGCCATTGATCGAAACAAGTGATAGTCCGAGGGAGCAACGTCTGGAGAATACGGCGGGTGGAGTAGGACTTCCCATTTCAAAGTTTCCAAGTATGTCTTGACCACTTTCGCAACATGGGGTCGAGCATTGTCATGCTGTAAAATCACTTTATCATGTCTCTCGTTGTATTGCGGCCGTTTGTCTTTCAATGCTCGGCTCAAACGCATTAATTGCGTTCGATAACGATCGCCTGTGATTGTTTCAGTCGGTTTTAACAACTCATAATACACTACGCCGAGCTGGTCCCACCAAATACTGAGCATGACCTTGGAACCGTGAATATTCGGTTTGGCCGTCGACGTGGAAGCATGGCCGGGATATCCCCATGATTTTCTGCGCTTGGGATTATCGTAGTGAACCCATTTTTCGTCCCCAGTCACAATGCGATGCAGAAATCCCTTCCGTCTTTGCCTTGCAAGCAGCTGTTCACAAACACACAAACGCCGTTCAACATCTCTCGGCTTCAACTCGTATGGCACCCAATTTCCTTGTTTCTGAATCATTCCCGTGACTCTCAGGCGTTTTGAAATGGCTTGTTGCGTCACTCCCAATGATCCTGCCAATTCTTGTTGCGTTTGACACGAGTCTTGATCAAGTAATGCCTCCAATTCTACATCTTCGAAAACCTTTTCTCTTCCACCGCCATGCTGGTCTTCGACGTTAAAATCGCCGTTTTTGAAGCGTTGAAACCACTCTCGGCACGTTCTTTCACTAATAGCGGCCTCACCATAGGTATTTGAGAGCATTCGATGAGCGTCAGTCGCAGATTTCTTCATATTAAAGCAGAAAATTAAAACCTCCCGCAAATGACGAGAATTTGGCTCGTAAGCTGACATGTTTGATCGAGAATAACTTTATGATGCAGACACAAATCGACTAATATTTAGATGGCGTTATGTTTACAAATACCTAAGCTTATTGTATGACATCTATGATCTATTTATTTCAACTACCACTTACCGCTACAGCCATCTATTGCAAAACGGCGGAAGCAAAGTTGTACACCCAATATATAACACATCGTTCAATAAGTCCCAAGACTAACCCAGAGATGGTGCTAGTAGTACCAAACTGGCCACGTTTCCATAGAGTGCGAACCTTTACATGAAACGTGTAAAAATTTCACGTCGATCGGATCACAGACAGCAGAGTTATCGAGGTTAGAGTAAAGTCACTTTGTAATTTGTTTGAAAAATGGAAAAAAAGCGAGTTTCGCGTGTTGATAAAACATTGTTTTTTAATGGGTAAAAACATCGTAGAAGCCCAGCAATGGCTTGAAAAACATTACCCGGACTCCTCTCCATCCAAACCAACGATTTGTCGTTGGTATGCTGAGTTTAAACGTGGTCGTACGGACACAGACGATGCGGAACGTTCGGGTAGGCCATTGTAAGCCGTTACACAGGAAAATGTAAGTGAAGTGTTAAAAATTGTAATGAAAAATCGCAAAGTAAAGGTCCGTGAGATTGCAGAAATGACACAGATATCATCTGGAAGCGTATTTACAAACCTTCATGAAAAATTGAGCATGAAAAAGGTTTTTTCCAAGTGGGTGCCGCGATTGCTTTCAGTCGAACAAAAACAGCAACGAGTCGACGATTCAGAGAGCTGTTTATCGCTATTTACTCGGGATTATTAAAATAAAAAGGATTTCCTGCGTCGATACGTGACCATGGATGAAACATGGATACATCATTTCACTTTGGAGTCGAATCGGCAATCATCTGAGTGGCGCATGGCTGGCGAAAGCCGCCCAAAGCGTCCAAAAACGCAGCAGTCTGCTGGCAAAGTCATGGCGTCTGTTTTTTGGGATACACATGGCGTGATTTTCATTGACTACCTGGAAAAAGGTAAATCGATCAACAGTGATTATTATACTGACTTGTTGGTACGTTTGAAGGAGATCGCAGCAAAACGACCGCACATGAAGAAGAAAAAAATCCTTTTTCACCAAGACAATGCACCATGCCACAAGTCCATGAAAACAATGGCAAAATTGAACGAATTGGGCTTTGATTTGTTTCCCCACCCCCCGTATTCGCCAGATTTAGCCCCCAGCGACTACTGGCTCTTTGCTGATCTCAAAAAAATGCTCCAGGGAAAAAAATTTGGCTCGAATGAGGAGGTCATTGCCGAAACTGAAGCCTATTTTGAAGCAAAGGATAAATCCTTCTATAAACATGGTATAGAAATGTTGGAAAGGCGTTGGAAAGATTGTATCACTCTAAAAGGAGATTATATTGATGAATAAAAATATTTTTTGAAAAAAAATGTTGTTTTCGTTGTTAGTCTCGGGACTTATTGAACGATGTGTTATATATATAATCTTAAAAAAAGATCAATAGAATACAATGATATAGCTATACCTGAAATTATCGTGATTACTTTGATAAGTTTCACTATAGAAAAGATATATTGATAAGACCGTATAATACGTTATAGCTATTAAAGCCATTCTTGTCAAAGAAATGGTTAACGGGTATGTATAAATAGTTGTTATTAAGTCAAAGTATCTTCCAAGAAAAATAATAGCATATAATACTTGAGTTTTCACACTAATACCTGAAATATACAATTGTTTAATTAAATGATTGTTCATATGAGGAAATGTTAAAAACTTAAATGTTAATGCATGATAAATTCAAATCACGAATGACCATAAAATTTAAATGTTATTTAAAAAATTCTTCACTTTTTAAATTGAACGAAAATATTATTGTAATGCTGTTATAAAATATAATTATAAAATTATTATTATAAAAGTGTTTAAATATTTTTATAAATAATTTTATCATTTTGTAAAATATAAAAGTTATCAACTCCAATTTGTAACAATTTTTAATGAACAATGGATAAAAATAAATATGTAATTTTTAATAAACAATCGATAAAAATAAATATGTAATGAATATAAATAAACTTTTTAATTTATTAAATTCAATCGTTTTTAATTGATATTTATTATACGATGCAGTCAAAAATTTTACAAAATCGAATACAATATACTGCATATTTTAATGAAATCTGCTTTAATTTAAAATAATAAAATTGATGATATCGTAGATGTGTATTTTCATTATTATTCGAGACTCAAAGGAATCTTAGTCGAGAATTCATAGTCAGAAGTATGTCTAATAATAATTTTAAAGATGCAATGCGTCTTAATAGCGATCTAATTAAATTACAAATGATCACGATATCTTTTACAATTTTTATAAGTTTCCAAAAATATTTTAATTGTTAAGATATGAGATACGAAAACAATTTCTTTACTATAACCCGTTTTTAACCAAAACGCCCTAAATTTTCTTTCTCGTTCAACGAGTTATTTCTTAGGGAAAAAATCGTTATTGATCATTTGGGAAAAATCATTATTGAAATGCGATGTTGTTGCTTTAGCTATGAGCCGTAAGCAGTTTCATTCTTTAAAATCAAAAATAAAATATTCTAAAACGTGTGATCAAAACAATTTTGATAATGCTTGGAAGATACGTGACATTATCAACATATTTCGAAAAAATATCCAACAATTTGATTTTTTTCTCAACAGCTCTTTCTGTGTTTGTTTAAATAGTGAAGATTACGATTTTTCGGCCGGACTACTTTGAAGCAATACTTACCTTCAAAATCTGTTAAATTTGGTTTGAAATTTTGGGGCTTGTGTCATGAAAATGGGTATTTATTTGATTTAGAAATTTATTGTGGAAAAAAAGGTAATGAAAATAATGAAAATTTGTCTTCATGTGCATTTGGTTCCATCACAGTTGTTCTGTAAATGGTGAACAAGTTATTGATGGATGTTTCGAAAAAAAAATTAGCTAAATATCATTTGTACATGGATAATTTTTGCACAAATCCTGATTTGCTAGTACATTTGAAAAAAAAATGGTCTAAGGGCAACTGGTACTGTACTGTGGGAATAGAATACAAATAAAGCATGAATTTGAAAAGAAAGCTATTAGAGGTTCGTTAAAAGTTCATCATGATAAAAATAGCGGAATCAATTTTAATAGAGTCGTTGATTCCAAACAGGTTTCTCTTCTTATTACAGCAGCTTCTGTTAGTCCTACGAAACTGGTAAAAAGGTACTTATCTCATACTCACAGCAAGGTAGAATATCAGTTTCCTTCAACTTCTATTGCTTATAAAAAGTTTATAGGTGGGGTCAATCTTGATGATTATAGGTGTAAAAGAGTTTCCCCAAAAATAAATTTAAAAAAATGGACGTGGTCAGTTTCTCTTTGAATTATACAATCATCCATCGCGAATGCAACAGTAATCTACAATATGTGCAAAGAAAATGATAAGATATCAACCAAAAATATGACTATAAAAGTGAGTGAATCATAATTTCTACGTAAATCATGTGATTTGAAATCTCATTAATGTGATTCACAAAAAAAACGAACTGTTATTTTGAAAAATGAAGCTTGAGGAGGTTTTCTCAGTACATAATTAATCAATGTAATGTAGGCTATTACGCGTGGTTATCTCACGTAGTACAAGGTATATTTGTAGATTTGGCAACACCACACTATGCACGGCTGTTTATTTTAAATTCTATAGAAGTACATATACATATACCTGTAAGCTTAATTGTGACGTTTTAAAATGAAAAAAAAAAAAAAAAAAAAATGAGTGACACCATTAAAAAGTTTTTTTGCAAAGGAGAAAGAGTGACAGAAAAGGTGTATAAAAAACGTTTATAACAACAAAAAATTGGAAAAAACATTAGAAATGTGTACTGTATTAGAAATGATGCGCATTATATATATATATATATATATATATATATATATATATATATATATATATATATATATATATATATATATAATCATTGAGCAGACGAAAATTAGAGAAATAAAGAAAGAGAGGAAATACAACGTTGCCAAATGTACAAAATAATTAATAGAGAAAAAGCAATAAATTCCTTTACTCGTCAATTTGTTGCTCAGCTCATAGATACCCAATCAATATTTTTACAATTGATCATTATCAATTGAATATATAGTTTTCTTTATAAAAATTTTGAAAAAAAACTCAATTTTAATTATGTCACATGACTTAAAGAAGTGACGAAAATGCTATTCTTCCTAAAACTTCATGTTAAATTTTCAAAAATAAAAACATCAATTACTCGCTTCCTACGTTCTGAATAATTCTAAAAATTGAACTGAGTTATTATGATGGTAATATTTGTTAATGTACAAAGTGTCAACGATATCTCAATTTTAATTCTTAAGTGATAGAACCTCCTTAAGAACAACGTATTGTTTATAAATTGTAAAGATTACTTTTGCACTAATTGCTTTTTAATTATTCATAAATGAAACAAAAGATATACAAGAGAAAGACAGCAAAATATTCCAAAAATAGAAGAAAAAAAAGACAGAAAAATATAAACAAAATAATAAAAAAATATTAAAAAAATAAAAATTCACAAAAAATAAAGACAAAAAAACAAGACTCTGCAAAAGATCGTCAACCTCCACGATGGTAAGAGTTAGGCAACGTAATTATTGTATTGCGACTAAAGGATGATAATGCACAAAATAAAATATTTCTTTGGAGAATATGAAGAAAATGGAGAATTTTTTACTCGACGAGGATCAACTGTACAAAAAAATTTTATAGAACAAAAAGTGCTTAGAATTGGTTAAATAATACGCGTTGACTACTTCGGAATTTTTTGGATTATTTTTGGATTTTTTGAAAAATGGTCAAATTTAAAAAAAAAAATCAAAAATCATTCAAAAAATTCTAAAAAAATTCACACATTTTTTGATCAATTTTAATAAACACTTGTTTTATAAAATTTTTTTTTAAAGTGGATCCTTATCGAGTAAAAAAATTCCAAAGAATTTTATTACATTTATGTATAAAAACAGCTACTTTGGTGGCCACCATTTTGAATTTCGCTAAACTAACCATTCCACCTTTTAGCATAGGCATGTAAAAGACCAGATCTAGAGTTTTAGTACGATCCGAATACGGTGCCATGCTCAAAAATACAATTGTCTACAAAAAAATTGTTAATTTTCACTTTTTTTTTTGTTCAACATGTTAACCAAGCGGGACCTATAAATACGTCAAACGTAAACAATATCGAGTACGGGTAGACATATGAATACGTCTTAGAAATATATGTTGCGCCCTAGAACGGGCGGGACGTATATTTTCGAACAACAAAGGTATTAGTCATCCATACATGTTATTGAGAGTGGTGGACGTGTTAGGGAATCCCCCTGTTAACAGGTTAAACCACTGTATTGTAAAACCGGTTGCAGATATCGTAAATATGAGACCGGATTTCAAAAGAGCGGAAAAATTACATCAGAAACAGTATTTTTGAATCGATCGATCGATTTTTTTCCTAAGAAATAACTCGTTGAATGAGACAGAAAATTTAGGGAAATTTTAGAAATTTTAGTTTTGGTTAAAAACGGGTTAAAAAATTAGACATGATAATAATAATTATAATTCCATTTATTTTAATCCATATTTAATGCATTATCTTAAGCTCTTAATAATTATTTATATAAATTAAACATTTCCTTATCATATAAATTGTCAAAATAAATCTCATCGTAAATAAAATAAATAACGTTTGTTATTTTTATCGATCAATAATAAAAATTATTTTTTAGAAGCACGAATGACGTTGATAAGTCTTGAAAATTTAAAAAAAAGGTTTATTTTAAAACTTGAATTATAAACAGAACGTTTTAATGTATAATATCTTTTTAAATTACATATTTAATTAAAATTCATTAAAAAAATAGGCTCTACATGTTGAAAATGTCACATGGATTGCACTGAATATCAAATAGATTAAATTTGTTCACGCGCAAACATAAAACATGTTTATTATTTTTCTGTTTTACCTGAATTTTTAATTTATTAATTCTTTAAAATAAAAAAAATTAATATTTTATGATTCATTTTAATTTATAATTCAAACATATAATTTCAATAATTTTTATTGTTTATTAAACAAAAGTAATTTTTTCATTGTAGATTTAATAATTATGTTTAAAAAAATGTAATAAGTTATTTTTTATAAATTATTAAAGATATTAGTTTTGAATACGAATTATTATTCTTATTTTTAAATGTATAGTATTACACTTTTTATTCTAGATCTCTTATGCCTACATATATTCTAGATTAAATTTAGAAAAAAATTGAATTACTTTTTAATAATGCCATTAGTTTTGATTCATGCAAATCTTATAATCAATGTTTATAATTAAATTTAAATTCTATTTATACGAAATCATATCAATTAATTTACCAATACATGTACAATATATATAAAAGTTTATCGTTGACAGAATGTGCTTGAATAAATACACGCCATTATGGAGCCAGACATATATTTTGAAAAATTTAACTCACCAGAGCAATCTCGTGTCCATAAAATTTTTGCTAAAAGCATTATTTTCGCTATCAATAGCGAGCAAACACTTAAAAATATTGGAATATTCATTGTGATACTGCGTTTTGTTAAAAATAACTTTCGTTCAAATTATTTACAAAACTACTCCAAATTTACAATCGTAAATGTACTCGAAACTGTCGCTAAATTCACGAGGCGTATACAACTAACGTAATACCAACCGAGTGTATAATGTAACTTCAAGATATACGGGAAGAAAAAACTTGAACGCGAAACAAACAAAACCGCTATCGCGTGCCGAATAACATATATACATGTACATACATACATATATTATACTTCGCACTGTTGGTTTCGTGCAGGCAATGAGTGCTCCTCAGCAAAACAGGAAGTTAAAATCGACCGTAGCGCCACAAAGAAAATTTGTCCTTACTGATTCGAGCGCCCTCTGATGAAAATAAAGAAAATTAAATTTCTTGTTCTGTATTATCGACTTGTCAGGGCCGTATAATAAGAATATTACAGAGGGAAAAAATTTTTTTTTTCCCGTTACGAACTTACAATGTCAAAATATGAAATAAAATCATGTATTATACAAAGTAATTTTTTAATTTTTTTATTCTTTTTAAATTCTGTAACTCAGAAAATTAATTATTTTGAAATTAAAATAAATATATTAAATTAACAAACAAATTGAAATATAATATAAATTAAAATTGTTAGCGCACA
This sequence comes from Chalcis sispes, assembly GCA_949987625.1. Taxonomy (NCBI): domain Eukaryota; kingdom Metazoa; phylum Arthropoda; class Insecta; order Hymenoptera; family Chalcididae; genus Chalcis; species Chalcis sispes. Next base: position 59,700,466 of record OX465095.1, read on the forward strand.
AATATTTTTTTACGATTTTAATTTTGTAAATTATGCGTCGATTAAAATAATTTACAATTACTTAAACTTAAATCATGTCAATATTCAATTTATTATTTCTTTAATTTTATTTATTTTTGTAATTATCAAATTTATAATAATATTGTATTTAGTACTTCGATTATTTATTTATTCGATCTTTTATTATTTATAATAAAAAATAATAATTTTAAATGATATTACTACTGTCAAAATAATTTATTTGTTATTATTTTAAGTTTAAATGCAATATATTAGTAAATCTTTAAAATTTGAGAAATTACTATTTGATTTCTTATTACATTTTTTGAGGTTTCCTCGCAACGATCGAACGCCAATGTAGCGAATTATAAAAGTCTAAATCAGAAACAATTTTATCCTACGGATAACGCGTTTATTTAACATTTTATTTAACTGAAACTAATTGCAAAAACCAGTTTGAACAATTGTACAAGTATGGACGCTCTTCTATCAGAGTAATTAATTTTGCAAACTAGTTAAAAAGAAGGAAGAAGATAAGACTTTAATGTCGTCTGCTATTAACTACTCACATGCATGCCGACTAATCATATGCGCGCGCAGCGGAAAGCTACGCTTATTTGAATTATCGTGCGTGCTAGCTTATTTCGTCTGCGTATTACATTGCAGCCGAAATACGTATATTAGATGTGTATTAGTATAAGATACCGATTTTTCATTCGAAATTATTTTTTTTTCTTATTACAAAATTGTTATTTTTATTTATTATATTCAATAATTTATAAAGTTATTCATTATTATTAAAAACTTATTTTTAATTTTATTAAAATTATTTTTTTTTTTAAATTAATTTTAAAAATTATTGAAATTTTGTATTATTTCACAATGCAATATTTAAAATTATTCTTTGACATTTTAATACAACATTTAAATTTAATGAAAAATATAAACATTTTTTTCGAACATTTGGATATATTGATTTTTATGCCGCTATACTTTGGCAAAATTGCAGTTGTCGACTCTATTTATAATTATAATGTATAAAATTTAAAATTATATTATACGTATATATATTTATAATAATATACATATAAATTTTTTAAATTATATTATACGTATGTGTATGTATATATTATACGTAAAATTATATATATATATATACGTATAATATAATTTTAAAATTTATATATATACACACACACGCATACGCATCATATAATTTAAAAAATTTATACATTATTACGACTATAAATATAGTCGACAACTGAAATTTTGCCAAAATATAGCGGCATAAAAATCAATATATTCAAATGTTCGAAAAATGTATTAATATTTTTGATTAAATTTAAATATTGTATTAAAATGTCAAAGAATAATTTCAAATATTGCATACTGAAACAATACAAAATTTGAATAATTTTTAAAATTAATTAAAAAAATAATTTTATTAAAATTAAAAATAAGTTTTTAATAATAATGAATAACTTTATAAATTATTGAATATAATAAATAAAAATAATAAGTTTGTAATAAGAAAAAAAAATAATTGTGAATGAAAAATCGCTATCTTATACTAATGCACATCTAATATATGTATTTCGGCTGCAATGTTATACGCAGACGAAATAAGCTAGCACGCACGATGATTGGAATAAGCGTAGCTTTCCGTTACGCGCGCATATGATTAGTCGGCATGCATGTGACCAGTTACCGGCCTGTTAGCCTCGCACTTTTGCTCAACACGTGCTACCGCCGTAGCAGAGGTTGAAAACAATGTCTATTGGCTACAGATGCTGGCCAATCACAAACGACTGTCATATGTCGACGCCCTTACATTTTGATCACTTCTTACAATTATTCGTGCAGTAACACAAAGAAGGTAGGTTATTTATTGTGGAAATCTATTATTAAATTAATTTATAAACAATTTCCATTTTTTATTTAAAACAAAAAAAATATCATTTCACTTAAAATTAACTATTAAAATTTATTTTTTCTCAGAAAAATATGGATAAAAGTATTCATCGTAGAAGTAGATCCGGGGGATTGGGAAAGCATGTTCGGGCGGCGTTTTTCGCAAATATAGCCATTAAAAAGCTATTGAATCCGTTTGTAAGTATTTGTATATTTTTTTATTTATTAAAATAAGTTAGAAGTGTTTTCATTTATTCGTTTTCTCTCTCACTCTCTCTCTCTCTCTCTCTCTCGTATCCTCACCGTTTATTATATATATATACACACACACAAACGCGGGAATTACTTTGTTTTTGTTCTAACTTTACCCGCGCGTATACGTACTCACTTATGCGTGCAGTTGTGTTTTATACACTTACCCATCACGCACTTTTTACTTCTGCTACGCGTATACGGTGGCGAATCCAACCGAGCAATCTGCACGTGCGTGTGTTTGCTTTGTTTTTATTTTGTTTTGTGTTTTGCAGTTTACGTATATGCGCGCTAAATTATATGGTATTTATTGTTTCAAACGAATGTACGTGGAATTATTTGTCCGCACGAAGAGACGATACAGTGACTTCTTTTTCCTTTTGTCTTTTTATGGGTATCGTACGTGATTTTTATATGTAGTATATACAATATGTAGAATTCTTTTATGATTTATCAAGATCGCTCTATATATACTTTGTTATTTATTTATTTATTTTTTTTTCAATAAGAAAACGTGGATTTGAAGCAAAAGTAGACTAGAGTTTTTCTGAATATTTTCGTTTATTTTATAAATAAAATATATTCATTTTTTGATAAATGAACATTTACATTTAAATAAAATAATTTATCTATGAAAATATCATCATTTTTCTTCGTATCGTTAAGAACGTAAGGCAAGAGTACAAGTTTCCTACAAATAGACAGTTAATAATTTTCTTTTTTTCTCTTTTTTCTTTCTTTTTTATTTTTTTTTCTTTTCGCTTTTTTAGTCTGTTAATTTGAACGGGAGAAGTTTCACTCGTGCCCGGTCGTAAGTATGTATGAGTGACAGTTTGATCTATGCGTCTGCGGTAGAATATTCACTGATTGTAGTGAAATTTCGCTGATTAAAGTTTAGACAGGAGGTAAACGCTCTGCGTACTAAATTTGTATTTTAAGAATGCCAAAATAACTTTCGAAAAAATACTTCTGCTTTCGATAGTTTTACCGTATTTTTACTCAAATTTTAGTTGACGCATGTCATTTACACTGATTTACTTAAAAATTAATCATTGTCTTTTTTAAAAGTAACCAAATAAATTTATTCATTAGAATAATATTGTTGCGGACTAAAATGAGAAAAATGTATTGCAAAATAATCTCGATTGTATAAGCAAAAATTTTAATGTTAAAATTAATAAACATCATAATCATCATAATGTTAATTAATAATCATCATAATTGTGTCATGTCGTGCGAGGTAGACTTAGCTAAGTTAGCTCCTGATATTTTTTACAGTTGTCATAATGATGAACAAAAATATAGTGCCGTAACTTGTTTAATTTGTGATAAAGTTTTTCATAAAAGTTGTTTTGGTCGCAGAAAAAATATTAAATGCATTTCATCAGTGTTAGTGGTGTGTAATGAACATTCAAACTTAAATCTAACCTCAAATGATAAAGAAATAAATTCGCGTATCATTATACAAAATCTAAAAGATGAAATTAATAAAAAAAACAAAGAAATACAAAAACTGAAAGATAAATGTGCAATGTTAAGTTTAAAATATTCCAAACTAGAAAAAAATGAAGCATTGGTAAATATGTGTCTTGATGAAAATAATGACCAAAATGAAACAAGTGGTAATTACTTAGATAATGTGAAAGATATTAATGTACATATAATCATCAATAAAAATCTGAGGCAGCTAAATGAAGAGCAAAAAAAAAGGATTGTTGAATTGACTGAATTGAACAACCAAATGAAAGAAAATAATCAGTTACTCAAAGAAAAAAATAGCTGTAGCGTATCACCCTCCAAGATGTCATATGCTCAAGTTGTGTGCAATACTACTTTACCGACTACTAAGAATAATGTACCTAGTATCATTATTACAACTTCAGATAGGGCTGAAATTGATACTGGAACTGTAAATATTATCAAAAGCAAATTGAACCAATGTAAAAATGTATGCATTAAAAAGCTCTTTAAAACCAAAAATAAAATTTTAATTAAATGCAAATCTTCAGAAGAAAATACTAAAGTAACATCTGCTCTAAACGAAATTGAAAACTGCAAATTGAACATTAAAATTGAAAGCTTAAAAAAACCCAGAATTAAAATGACTGGTATAGATTTTGATATAAGTACAATGAACAATGATGACATAATAAATGACATTAAATCAAGAAATGGACTGAATGATAACCACGACATAACAGTTGTGTATAAATTTAAGAATGTAAGAAATGGAGCTTGGAGTATAATCTTCGAAGTTAACAGACTAGCATATGGATGTATTATGCCATATGGAAAATTATATTTTGGGTGTAATCGTTGCAGACTTTATGATGATTTTAACATCAATCTTTGTAAAAATTGCTGTAAATGTGGGCACAGCACAAAAAAGTGCAGAAATAATCCAGTCTGCCTGTATTGCTCTGGATCTCATACATATGATATGTGTACAAGAAAACAAACACTAAGCTGTAAAGGTTGTTCTGATTTTAACACAATTAATCAGGGTAAACCAAATGTAAGGCCACGGGATACCAGTCATAATGCTTCTAACTTCAAGGATTGTGGAACCTATCAATATCTACTGCAAAAATCAATCGACTCTACGGATTATCCTTTCAATCCAATCCAACATGCATTGGCTAATATCAGATATATGGAGAACCAATCACCAACACAAGAAAATATTGCTAACTCAGTTTAAAAGGAATTTTCGTCTTAATAATCATTTTCAAATCATTTTCAAATCTACATAATATCATTGTCCTATTCTCCTATTTTTTTATTTCGATTTTAATAAACACATATAAATTATACTCAATAAAAACACATAGCTTTGAAATCAATAATTTCATATGGATTCCCATATTGAATTATTAGATACCATCCTACAAAAAACTATAATTAATGAGAAAACTTTCATAGATGTCAATTCTTTTAATTCTGAGTTAGATCAAATGGAAGATCTGATATTATATTTAAATATTAGAAGTATTAATGCCAATTTCAATAAATTGCTGATCCTCCTTGATACACTTACTACAAAGCCTTTCGTTATAGTTTGCGTTGAGACTTGGAAGGTTGTACATGAGAACTTTTTTGCTATACCTGGGTATAAAATGTATTATAATAATGGTAAAATCAATCAAAATGATGGAGTGATTACATACGTATTAGATGATATTATTGAAACAACAGAGTTTATTGAAATAGATAGATTAAAAATTACCAATACGTGTATTAAAATGAAAAATGGATGTAGTATTGAAATTTCTGCTTTATATCGCACTCACGATATGCCTAAACCTGAGTTTATTTACAGTCTAAAAAAATACCTTTTAGTTAAAAGGTTTAAGAAAAATCACTTCATTATTGGAGACTTTAACATTGATCTTTTTGAACAAAGTCTTCTAACTGAAGAATTCTTGAATAACTTTCTAGAAAAGGGTTTTATACCTGGATATCAAAAAGTCACTCATCCTATATTTAATCATAAAAATGGTGGTACTTGTATTGATAACGCTTTTTACAAAACTGAAGCTTTAATTATCAATACTTATACTATTACAAACAGTTTGACAGATCACTATACCTTAATAATTAAAATTAAAAAGCAAAACTTAAAAAAATATTCTATCCCTAATACCCAAATAGATTTTAATAAACTCAAATATAATGCAAGTACCATCAACTGGGATTTGACATATGGTTTTAGTGACCCAAATATGGCTACCGAATTTTTGATTAAAAATATTAATAAATGTATGGATAATGCTAAAGTCCTCACAAATAAATCTAACAAAAAAAGGCAGGCCTGGATTACAGGGGCCATAGTTAAATCTTGCGAAACCAAAGAGAAATTATATTTAGCAACTAAAAGTAATCCTACCAATGAACTACTTAAGATTCAATACAAACAGTATTCTAGTATCCTACATAAAGTGATTTATAAGGCCAAAATTATATCTGATAAAGATTATATTACAAAAAATATAAATGATAAAAAAAAATTATGGAGTATTATTAATGATAAAGTAAATAAAAAAGTTAAAAATAGACAAAATATCAACTATATTATTGATGAAAACAAGCAAAAAATTGTAGAAGAGGAAGTAATAGCTAACAAGATGAATAACTATTTTTGTACGATTGGATCTACTCTAAGTCAGAAAATAAATATACCTTGTAATATAGCTACTCCAATGCCACCTAGCAATCCTAAAACTATGTTCTTAAGGCCTACATCAAGCTCTGAAATAAGTTTGGTAATTAAAGAGTTAAAATTAAAAAATGGTGGAGTTGATAAAATAAGCACCAAAGTCATAAAGACGATAGTCGATTATATTGTTGACCCTTTATGCTATGTCATTAATAGATCTATTGAGTTAGCTTTGTGGCCTTATGCTTTAAAAAAAGCTGTTGTGGTTCCTATTCATAAATCATCTAGTAAATTCTTAATGAACAATTATAGACCTATCTCTTTAATATCAAATATTGCTAAAATCTTCGAACGCGTTGTATATAATAGAATTTTGAACTTTGTTAATGAATGCAATATTATCTCTACTAAACAATTTGGCTTTGTTAAGGATAGGGGAACCACTGACGCCCTAAATTACATCTCCAACATAATCTACAATATGCTTGATAAAAGTAAACCAACAATTGTCGCCTTCATTGACTTAGCCAAAGCTTTTGACACAGTAGATCATGGAATACTATTGGAGAAACTATCTTACATAGGAATCCGAGGCAAAGTTCTTGAGCTTTTGACTAACTATCTCTCTGATAGATACCAAGCTGTTAAAATTGGTGAAATTAATAGTGGATATCAAAAAATTAATATTGGAGTACCCCAAGGAACGATTCTTGGACCTTTACTGTTTATTTTGTATATTAATGATCTGCTGTGTCAATTTCCTGAATCTAATGCTGTTATGTCGTATGCAGATGATACTGCCCTTATATCTACAGCAGAAACGTGGGAAGAAGCTCGTAGTAAAATTAATTATTATCTGAGTCATGTAGCAACATGGATGGCATTGAGTAGGCTGTCTCTGAATATTGACAAGACAGTCTTTATGAGTCTTGGAAACTATGCAGATAGTGTCCCTGTAACCATAGATGTTAATATCAACAATAAAGCTCTGCAACGTGTAGAACAATACAAATATCTGGGAGTAATATTCGACTTTAACATGAAGTGGGAAATGCATGTACAATATATAATAAATAAAACTAGATATCTTGTTTATGTTTTTTATAAATTAGCTATAACTATGACAACAGAGACTTTACTTCTTATATATTATGCTTTTTTTAACAGTATTGCAACTTATGGGATAATAGCTTGGGGTGGGGCATACAACAACAATTTAAATAGGCTACAATCACATCAAAATAGAATTTTAAAAATAATATCCAAAAATACTTTTTTAAATAACAAAAAACCATTGAATCTATCTACTAAATTCTACTTAGACTCTCTCTCTTATCACTTTCCAGTTCTGCAAAATAAATATATATCTTCTAATAGCAAAACAAGAAACAAATCAATACCTTTACCTAAAATCAAAAAAACTATTGGATTCAAAAATAGCTATATCAGAGCAGTAAAATTATTCAATCTACTTCCTTCGGAATTGAAAATCTTAAAAGTATCTAAATTGACATTAAGGAAAAAATTGAAAATTTGGTTTATTGAAAACAGCAACATAATTTAAATTCCATAACAAGACAATCTGCATCTATTTATTTTTGATATTAACATCTATATAAAAACCATCACAATATAAACAAGTCAGAAAAAAGTAAAAGCTAACTTGAGAAATAGAATAAACTAAACTAGTCAAGTAATTATATTTTTATAATCCTACCAGTTCCTTGTACAGGGAACACTTTCCCTCTAAGGAGTTATATGTAAATACATGTAAGCTTATTTAACTGGTAAATAAATAAATAAAATAAATAAATAAACAAGAGAGAGTTTAAAAGTCCGTGGATACCTTTTGTTTTTTAAAACAAATTGCGAAAGAAAAATAAGCGAAACGAAAAATATGACTAACGAAAATAATAAAAAAAAAAAAGAGCGTCTTGTAGACTTTAAAAATATTATTTAAAAGAAATAAAATAATTTTGTATTTTAAATGTAAAAACAATATGTTCAAAATTAATTGTAAAATTATATAATATTAACAATAAAATTCTAGTAGGTAAAGGTGAGGTTCGCGTTTAAATAAATATGAGTTACGTTTAAAATTATATTTGAGCATTTTGAGTATTTAAATAAAAAGAAAGCTCGGGTTTGAACGATAACTGCCCATGTGTGCTCGTGTAAGCGTGGCCTCGAAGCCAGTCGGTAAGGAGAGGTTTTTCCTCTCCTAGGCCACTAGTACTTCCTTATGGAAGTATGGATGCACGGGAAGACACAGAGAGTCGACCCGGGGCCCCTAGGCTAGCCGGAACGTTATCGTAGAATCCCGTAGTAATTTTGAAGGTCAGTGCAAAAAAAAGAGTGGGAGTCTCTCGCGCCGTGCGTAAGCAGGCGGCTCAGCGGCGGAGCTTGGGCCGCCGAAAGCGTGGCGGCGGGGAGACGATTTAAAAGGGCCGCACATCGCGCATTCCAGCAGATTTTTCTCGCATTTTTCTCCGACTTCACACCTCACTTTTACCTCGCAAAAATTTCAAGAGACAACATATTTCATTTTCAATCCTTTCCTTTTCCCTGTACGTAACAATTTTTGGTGCCGAAACCCGGGAACTATATTGACCGGATATCGAGGAAAAGGAGAAATAAAACTTCAAAATCAACGGCAGAAGCTTCAACAACAAGGAAGAACATTTTTCTGACGATGAAGGCGAGGAGGAAAAGAAGCAGCAAAGCTGATTAAGGCGAACCGAAAGCAAAGAAGGCGCACGCTCAGCCTGTTAATATGCGCACTCGTTCATCGAAGAAGACGACGCCGATCACGACGCAGTTTCCAGAGCAGCCAACAGCAGTCATGCCGCCGCCACTTTTCTATGAGCCGTCGACACCGATGCAGGCGGATGTCCGTGAGCAGCAGCAGCCAACGGCGACAGCAACGGTAGACAACAACAACGTGTACGATGAACCTGTGCGCTTTGGAGAGGCATCGACTTCGAGACAGGCGGATGCACACCGTTATTCGCCAACAACATCAACACAATTCAGCGACGGAGAGCCGAAAGCCAACATCATGGAGCAACCATGGCAACCCTCTTCTACACTTCGAGAAGGTACACGAGGACAACGGCGAACGTTACGGGCACACGTGCGGCAGGAGCCACCAACTGCAGCAACGGAGAACGACGACGCGTTTGGGCAGCCCGAGTCACCAGCGCGCGCAGATGGGTTTGACGAGCTTCGCGAAGAAGCTGGACCCTCAGCAGCCGTCCAGGAGCAGTTTCATCGAGCTACAATGACGAGCCTCGCAGATTTTTCACAGGACTCACCTGAGCTGTTAAGTAGTACACGAAATGCTGTAAATAGTTCGCGTGCGTGCGAGAGGCGTGACCCGATAGAGCGCATCACCGAGGCAATAGAAAAAACCTTGTTTGCGGTTCGCGAATCGTCCGGCCTTGGCGGTGATACATCACGCCTCGCGAGTCGTATGACTACAGCAAAAAATTTACCGTCTTTTTCTGGTGACCCTCTTGAGTGGCTTCACTTCAAAGAGGTGTATAATCTATCGACAGAGCTCGGCGGTTATTCTAACAGGGAAAATATTTCGCGGCTGTTTGAAGCTTTAAAGGGAGATGCGCGCAAGTCAGTTAGCACGCTCCTAGCTACGTGTCAAAATGCCAACATAATTATAAACACATTGGAGCTCCAATACGGAAATAAAAAAGTAATGGCGGAAAATATCATAACAGAATTACACGCTTTACCCGATTTAGAATCTAAACGCGTAAATTTAATTCAGTTCGCGGCAAAAGTAAAGGGAGCCATTGAATCCTTACGTGCATTAAAGCTGACGGACTACTTATACGATGCGAATTTAACCACAATGATAGGGAATAAAATGCCCTCCGCTTTAAAATATGCGTATAACCACTACGCGAGCGTAGAGAACTCCGACAGAGCCGATCTCGAGAAACTCGCAGATTTTTTATATCGGGAAGCAGAAATGGCCGTCACGGGTGGTATTTTTGACGTCACCATTCCGGAGCGTCCGAGAGCCGACTTTGCGAAACGTCGCGTAGAAACAAGATCAGGCAACGCGTATACAGTAATGTGTGAGTCCGCGAGCGACCAAAATCAAAGAGTATGCGCATATTGTAACAAAGCTAACCACAGTTTAAGTGAATGCTCTGGCTTCGCTAAAGAGCATTTGGATCATCGATGGGCCCTCGTAAAAAGAATGAGACTTTGTTTTAATTGCCTCAGTGATGGTCACGCGCGAAATAATTGCGATCGCAAAAATTGTACCGAATGCAAAAGACGCCACCACAAACTACTGCATAAACACGACTATAATGAAAGGCGTACAACGAGTCTAAATCGCCTGCGATATAATGAAGGACATGGAAAAATAAATGTCGCGAGAAAGCCGGCCGGACAATCATGACTGACAGACAAAAAGACGCTTTTAAAAATCGTACCCTCGCGAATATTTGGGCCAAAAGGCTCAGCCTTCATTTTTGCGCTTCTTGATGAAGGCTCAACGATTACACTGATAGACAGTGAAATCGCAAAAAGCATAGGCGCGAGAGGGCCGTGCATCCAAATGACACTTTCAACATTAAATAAAAAGGATATGCTAATGTCACGTTGCGAAACAATAAATTTTGAAATTCAAGGACGTTCGGGTAAATTTATTGTCAAGAACGCAGTCTCCGCGAAAAATCTTTGTTTACCGTCGCAAACACTATCCGAAGAAATTTTAGAGTATGCACGTGTTAAAGAAGATATTAGTTTATATCCATACAAACGCGCGGTTCCAAAAATTCTAATAGGACAAGACAATTGGGAGCTAATAATAACGCGTGAATTTCGTAAAATAGGAAGAACAAAGCTGGGTTTATCGTCGTGCTTATTAGGCTGGACTGTACACGGACAAACATGCCGAGACGTACAAATTGACGACAGTTACGCAATGCTAACGTCTACACAACAATTTGACGCGGACAAAACAAACATAGATTACGAAGACGAAAGACTTGACGAACTCGTGCGACGATATTACCAATTAGACGAACTCGGCGTTACCGGAGACTTTAAAAATACAATTAAATCTACGAACGCGATGAAAATTATGAACGCGACGAGTACGCGAATAGGACGGCAATGGCAAACAGGCCTGCTATGGAAGGACGATCGTGTGCCACGTACCGACGGATATGAGACAGCGCGAAAAAGACTTATTTTACTGGAAAAACGTCTAGACAAAGACATAAATTTCGCGACTTTGTATTATAAGGAAATGAATAGGTTTATTGAATGCGGGTATGCAGAAAAAGTTAAAAATGATACAGTAAGCGTGCGTAATTGGTTTTTGCCTCATTTTGCGGTGCAGAAGGCGCTCAAACCCGGCAAAATTAGGCTCGTGTTTGACGCGGCTGCAAAGACAAACGGCATATCTCTGAATGATCAATTAGATTCGGGGCCGGATTTGTTACAAGTTTTGCCAGGCGTTTTGATACGCTTCCGCGAAAATAAAATTGCAATAAAAGGGGATATTAAAGACATGTTTTTAAGAGTAAAAGTCATTGAAAAGGATTGCAACGCTCAAAAATTTTTGTGGCACGGCCGCGATAGAAGTGGAACGCCGGAAATATATCGAATGAATAGTTTAATTTTCGGAGCAAAATCATCCCCGAGTAGCGCAGTATTCATAAAAAATAAAAACGCGGAAGAATTTAAAGCCTCGAAACCAGTAGCTTCGAAAATGCTTATAAGAAATTGTTATATGGACGACTTATTAGCCAGCGTGGACACGGAAACGCAAGCGAGAGATTTGATTCGCGACATTATGGAAATAAACGCGGCCGCAAATTTTGAGATGCACGGGTGGGTGTGTAATAACGCAGATGCGCTTGAACAAGTGCGTAAAACAAACCTTTTGAATTCTCAAAAAGAGATGCGTTTATGCGACCAAGGGGGAGAGAAAGTACTAGGTTTACTCTGGGAAACTCGCTCGGATACGCTTAAATTTAACGTTGGTTTAGCGAAAATTCCGCACGAAATATTAAATAATAAAAGGAAACCAACGAAGCGCGAATATTTAAGAGTCGTAATGTCTGTGTTCGATCCGCTAGGATTTCTCTCCCCTTATACAGTGAAGGCAAAGATATTAATGCAGGAAATATGGCGTAGCGGCGTCAGGTGGGACAATCCTTTGCGTGACGAAGAATACGTTGGTTGGAAGTCGTGGTTGAAATGTTTAACCGACGCGAAAGATTTTCAAATACCGCGATGCTATGCGCCTTTCAAGACGCAAGGCAACAAGGCCGAATTGCACGTGTTTTGCGACGCAAGTTTAAAAGCTTACGCGGCTGCCGCATACTTGCGTTTCGCATTGGAAGATTCGCCCGCGCACGTATCAGTCGTCTGGGCAAAATCGAGAGTTGCACCATTAAAACCTTTATCTATTCCACGATTAGAATTGCAGGCAGCGTTATTAGGCGCAAGATTAGCACATGCAATTGAAAATGAACTTGATTTTAAAGTAAACACACGTGTGTTTGGGAGTGATTCCTCCACGGTTATTCGGTGGATAAAAACGGAGCCACGTACGCGTCACGTATTCGTAGCAAATAGATTAGGCGAAATTAGTGAATTATCGAGAAGCGCCGAGTGGCGATGGGTACCTTCGTCACTGAATCCTGCGGACGACGCGACGCGCTGGTCAGGAAATAAATTAACCGCAAATCATCGCTGGTATACCGGGCCGACTTTTCTATGCGAATCAAGCGAACGGTGGCCTATAGAGAAACATTTAAGTAAGATAGAGAAAAAATCAATAGACGAATTAGAGTTAAGAAAAGAATTTATATTTTTAAGCGACGTTGTGTTTCGCGATCTTCCCGCGATCGGGCGTTTATTGGGTTGGAACGGGTTACTCGTACACGCAAAACGTGTGCGAGCCGCTTTCGACCGCTGGCGCGGACAAACGCGTACAATTCCTTCGGTTGACGCGATTATATTAGCCGAGCAATATTGGTACCGCGTAATCCAATCCGAAAGCTTCGACCGCGAAATACTAGCTATAAAAAATAATAAAACGATCAATAAAAACAGCAAATTAAAACAATTATCTCCGTTTCTTGACGAATTAGGTATTCTCCGTGCGAGAGGTCGCGTTACGAATATGGGCGACGTCGTTTTTGAAAATAACCAGATTATATTGGAGAGTAAGCATCTCGCAACCAAATCGCTTTTAACGCTTTATCATCGAAAATACAGACACGGGAGTAAAGACACGGTAATAAACGAAATCAGGCAACAATTCTACGTGGTCGGCTTGAGGAATGCTCTACGCTCGCTTATAAGTAAATGTACATTTTGTAATTTATACCGAGGGAAGCCTCAAAATCCATTGATGGCGGCGTTACCTGCGGGCCGTTTAGCGTACAAACAAAGGCCATTTGCGCATTGCGGAGTCGATTATTTTGGACCAATGTTAATAAAAATAGGCCGTCGGCACGAGAAGCGATGGGGAGTCCTCTTCACGTGTCTTACAGTGCGTGCGATACATATCGAATTGGCAAATACCCTCGATGCTAGCTCAGCAATAATGGCTTTGCAACGATTGGCGGCAAGAAGAGGCTCTCCCGAAACTATGTATAGCGACAACGGGACAAATTTTGTACGCGCTAACAAAGAGCTCAAAGAAGCTCTCGCAAACTTAAACAACGAGCGCTTGAGTGAATTTGCGACTTCACGAAAAATAAAATGGATATTCAATCCACCGAACGCTCCCCATATGGGAGGTGCTTGGGAGCGCTTAATAAGATCAGTAAAAACAGCATTGCATACGGTGCTACGTGAGCAAACACCGTCGGAGGAAGTGCTCCACACATTATTGTTAGAGATTGAACACTCAATAAACTCAAGACCATTGACGCACGTATCCGTGGATCCACGAGACAGTGAAGCTCTGACGCCAAACCATTTTTTAATAGGAACGTCTTCCGGTGAATTGAGACTAGGAGTATACGATGCGCAGGCCGTATGCCCGAGAAAGCGCTGGCGGATCGCGCAAGCATACGCAGACGCCTTCTGGAAGCGCTGGCTCCGAGAATATTTACCGGATCTCATACCACGTCATAAGTGGACAGAAAAACAGAATCCACTAGTCGTAGGTGATCTAGTGTTAATAATAGACTATCAATCACGACGAAATATATGGCAAAAAGGAACGATTAGCGAAGTCTATCCAGGTGCAGACGGAGAAGTACGCGTAGCAAAAGTTCGAACACCTCACGGAGAACTTACTCGTCCCGTTAACAAATTAATACGTTTGTTAGGTGAAAAATAGTTACAAAATGAGATTTTGTACAAGGGGGAGAATGTTGCGGACTAAAATGAGAAAAATGTATTGCAAAATAATCTCGATTGTATAAGCAAAAATTTTAATGTTAAAATTAATAAACAAGAGAGAGTTTAAAAGTCCGTGGATACCTTTTGTTTTTTAAAACAAATTGCGAAAGAAAAATAAGCGAAACGAAAAATATGACTAACGAAAATAATAAAAAAAAAAAAGAGCGTCTTGTAGACTTTAAAAATATTATTTAAAAGAAATAAAATAATTTTGTATTTTAAATGTAAAAACAATATGTTCAAAATTAATTGTAAAATTATATAATATTAACAATAAAATTCTAGTAGGTAAAGGTGAGGTTCACGTTTAAATAAATATGAGTTACGTTTAAAATTATATTTGAGCATTTTGAGTATTTAAATAAAAAGAAAGCTCGGGTTTGAACGATAACTGCCCATGTGTGCACGTGTAAGCGTGGCCTCGAAGCCAGTCGGTAAGGAGAGGTTTTTCCTCTCCTAGGCCACTAGTACTTCCTTATGGAAGTATGGATGCACGGGAAGACACAGAGAGTCGACCCGGGGCCCCTAGGCTAGCCGGAACGTTATCGTAGAATCCCGTAGTAATTTTGAAGGTCAGTGCAAAAAAAAGAGTGGGAGTCTCTCGCGCCGTGCGTAAGCAGGCGGCTCAGCGGCGGAGCTTGGGCCGCCGAAAGCGTGGCGGCGGGGAGACGATTTAAAGGGGCCGCACATCGCGCATTCCAGCAGATTTTTCTCGCATTTTTCTCCGACTTCACACCTCACTTTTACCTCGCAAAAATTTCAAGAGACAACATATTTCATTTTCAATCCTTTCCTTTTCCCTGTACGTAACAAATATATTTTGAAATATTCAATGGTTATTATATTTTAATGATATATTTAACATTATTACTATTATTTAAAACTAAACATTTTTAAATATTTATAAAAAAAATTTTGGTTAAATTGAAAATAAAATGAAAATGAAATTTTAAACGTACAATATTAATCTAGCTTTAAATTTTATTCAAATAACGCATACCTTTATCGAATAATAATATTATTGAGTTGAATTATTTTAATAATCGATTTCAAACTGATGTATACATAAATAATTATGACGTCAAATATACAAAACGCATAACAATGACATATTACTAGAGAATATTAATTATCTACGATCGTTGACAAGTTTTGTTTAGGTTGCGTAAGTTAATTGTAATTACTATAATGGATGACGAATTTTAATAAACACATGTCTCTCATATTATTATAAGTTTTGATGTTGCTTTTACGTTCGATTTACAAATTAAAAAAAAAAAAATAAAAAATTTTTGATGCAATAATGTTAAGTTTATATGAATAAATATGATAAATAAATCGATACGAGTTCCATTTTTATGAATATATATCTAAGTTATATTTATAATATTCTGAATGTAAATTATATTTATTGTCTTACTAAATCATTATACCGCTCATTATAAAGAAGATACTTGCGTTAAATAATAAACATATTTATCGATAAAGTTTTATTTGATATTAAATATTTTTTTGAATAATATGATGAAGACAATGAATTTTTTTTTTTTTATATTATTTCAATCATCGATAATTTCTTTTACCTACATATAAGCAATTGCATCGTAAAATAGTCATAATTTTACGTATTCAATAGAACATTTATTTTATGAAAAGCTTACGAGGTGATTCCACTTTCTACTTATTAAAAACCTAATTATTTATTGGTGGAACAACATTCAAATGAAAATCGAACCGACAATCTTACAATCTTAAAATATGTCGATATATTGAAAAAAAAATTAAAAAATGCATCACCATCTCTCTCTCTTTCCTTCTCTCTCTCTCGCTCTCTCCCTCTCCCCTCTCTCTCTCTCGCTCCCCCTCTCTCTCGCGCTCTCTCTCTCGCTCTCTCTCTCTCTCTCTCTCTCAACAGTATCTTTTTGTTTTGTTTTGCGTGCCTGCGTGTGCGCGCGCGTGTGTGTGTGCATGCGCGCGTGCG
Source organism: Chalcis sispes (assembly GCA_949987625.1). Taxonomy (NCBI): domain Eukaryota; kingdom Metazoa; phylum Arthropoda; class Insecta; order Hymenoptera; family Chalcididae; genus Chalcis; species Chalcis sispes. The sequence goes on from OX465095.1 coordinate 59,717,169, forward strand.
TGTGTGTGATAAAATACTATAAATATTGTTGACTTTCAATTTACATTAATTTTTTCAAAAATATTTTTTAATTTTAGTGTTCCAGAACTGAGCAAATAGACAGAGAAAAAGAAAGAGAAGAGAGAGAAAAAGAAAGAGAACGAGAGAAAGAAAAGGAAAGAGAAGAGAGAGAAAAAGAAAGAGAAGGAGAGAAAGAAAAGGAAAGAGAAGAGAGAGAAAAAGAAAGAGAACGAGAGAAAGAAAAGGAAAGAGAAGAGAGAGAAAAAGAAAGAGAACGAGAGAAAGAAAAAGAAAGAGAACGCGAGAAAGAAAAGGAAAGAGAAGAGAGAGAAAAAGAAAGGGAACGGGAGAAAGAAAAGGAAAAAGAGAGAGAAAAAGAAAGAGAATGGGAGAGAGAAAAGAAAAGAGAATGGGAGAGAGAAAAGAAAAGAGAACGTGAGAGACAAAAGGAAAGAGAGCGCGATAGAGAAAAGAAAAGAGAACGGGAGAGAGAAAGGGAAAGAGAAAAGGAAAAAGATAAAGAAAGAGAAACGGAAAAAGATAAAGAAAGAGAAAAGGAAAAAGAAATGGAAAGAAAAAAGCAAAGAGAAACAAGAGAGAGAAGAAACAGGAATTTCAGAGATTCAGAAAGGCTAGAAAGAAGTAGAGAAAGGATAGGAAATAAAGCTAGAAACTTAAGAATGGAAAGGCAAAGAAGATATTACGAAAGCCGTGAGAGCCGCGATGGACACCATGGCCGCGATAGACACCGTGGTCGCGGAGGATATAGAGGCCGCGGAGGCGGCACAGGCGGCAATAAGCAACATTATAAATTGATATTTATTAATAAATAAATAAATAAATAAATTTTTATGTTATTTTGTATTTTATTTTGTGTAAACAATAAACAATGAATTTAGAAAGCTTTTGGTTATTTAATTTTTACAATAACGTATGAGTTCAATGTTGTTTCTATATCTATATGACATTAATTATAAAGATAAAAATGATATAAATAATAAAAATAATTATGTAACCATTTTTTAAAAGTATATATTAAAAAATCTGAAAATAAGAATAGTATTGTAGAAAACTAATACATAATAAACTAATAATAACTTTAACTTTTTTTATTATATATATACACATATATATATTTAGTAAAAATTAGAGTGTGTGTGTGTGTGCGCGTGCGTGCGTGCGCGCGCGCGTGTGTGTGTGTGTGTGCATGTGTGTATTATGTACATACATACATACATACTTACCTATACAAAATTAATGCCAGAGACTCGTTTGTTAAAACAGCTTTCACCACTTGACGGAGAGGTTGACAATTAGATTAGAGAGGCTTTTACAATGATAAACTAAATCCACTACAGAATTAATAATTTTTTTAAAAAACATTGTATAATACTACAGCATTTAATTTATTTGAAATATTGAATATTTCACTAAGTCAAATCAATAAACTATTATCACTTAATTCAAATACTATCAAATACATAATAAAAGAAACTTGTACAAAGAAAAAATTTTCATGTAGTCAGGATTGCTTATCATTGACTGTGAAAAATAAATTATTATTAATTTAAGAAAAAAATAATAATAATTTCTTTCACAAGATCTACGTGATCAGAGTCGCATCATAATCTTTTAAAACCCTTCTTGCGCGATTACTCAACGCAGCTAGGACTTGCGCGATTACTCAACGCAGCTAGGACTTGCGCGATTACTCAACGCAGCTAGGACTTGCGCGATTACTCAAATCAGCTAGGACTTGCGCGATTACTCAACGCAGTTAGATCTTGCGCGATTGCTCAACGCAGTTACATCTTGCGCGAATACTCAACGCAGCTAGATCTTGCGCGAATACTCAACGCAGCTAGATCTTGCGCGATTATTCAACGCAGCTACATCTTGCGCGATTACTCAACGCAGCTACATCTTGCGCGATTGCTCAACGCAGCTACAACTTGCGCGATTACTCAACGCAGCTAGACCTTGCGCGATTGCTCAACGCAGTTACATCTTGCGCGAATACTCAACGCAGCTACATCTTGCGCGATTACTCAACGCAGCTACAACTTGCGCGATTACTCAACGCAGCTAGATCTTGCGCGATTACTCAACGCAATAATAGTATTCCTGGACCGTGGTTCTGCATTCTATTTACTTGGCATTGACATTTTGAGTCGAAAATGTTTCATGTTTAGGAGTTTCTGCAGCCTTACTTAATGTTTTTTCCTTTTTCTTGTAGCTAGTTTGAAATCTGGCTGCTTGGATGGATTCTGGATCTCGAATTGGCATACGTCTTTTCTTTTGACTGTCCACTATTTCCGGCAGTAAACATTCACGGTAAAAATTGGTTGCTTTAAAGATTATATCCTGTATAAAAGGTTCATCTCTTTCAATCCTAATAATTTTTAGATTGATCAATGTAAAAATGACGAATAAACAATATTGTCTTCCGGTCGCACTAAGTTGTCCTTGAATTTAATAATAATAATCATGATCCTTTTTTAAACAAGCTACATTATCTTTAAAATAAAAAGCTTTCGCAATTGGCAATTTTCTATTTCTTATAGCTTCTTCTGGATCTAAATCTTTGGCTGCGTAAGGACACTTTATTTCGACTATTCCATCTGTTCCAACAGTGGCATCAGGTGTTACCGCTATTCCCAGAACTTCTGCATCCAAAAATATTCCACATGGTTGTATATCATATCCCATTTTTTTTTAAATATCTTTTGCTACAATTTCCATAGCAATTCCATGATCGATGGCAGGATTATTTTTTAATATTCGTGGATATAGTATATCTGATACATAATTTGCACAGGATGTCTCAGGACGTTTTTTGCAGATTTTTCCTATTTTGGAAGCTGTTATTAGCCATTTTCTCATTGTTCTCCATTCTTCGCAATCGCTTTGATCCCTGGTTCGTACTTCGATTTCATCTCTTCGAATTCGCCATTCCTCCAACACTCTATAATGCTCGTGTACGGCATTAGAATATTCATTGCGACTCATATCGACTTGGTAAGCATTAATTCCGTAATCCTTATCAGCTGTTTGGTAAGGTTTCCGTATTCTCTGTCTATAATCACCTTTGCTTTTCCTTATTGTTCTAAGGATATTTAATTTAGCTCGTTTTGATTGCACATTTTCACCAATAATAGGTACTTATTTGTTAAGTACTCAGCATACTGGTGCTAAAGTTTCTGCTGTGTTAGATGCTAATACTGCTACATGGCATCGAGATTTATAAGAATCTTTTTTGGCAAAGTTAATGCGTTTTGCTCCAATTGTTTTTGCAATAAGAGCGTTAAAAGTTTCGGATGCATTCGTAGTCAAATTGTGAAGCAGACTTTCTGGGTTTCTTAGTGCTCTGTAAATACACTGCTCCACATCATTGAAAAGATTAGCTTCTTTTAATTTAGGCACAAGATTCTTTTCTCCGCTTAAATTACCTTCACATTCATATTTATTGTTTTCACAATGTCTGTGATTTCCAAAAACATGAAAAGGTAATTTCTTTATGCTATTCCGTAATTCTTTACATTTCATTTCCCAAGTCCATGTAGTTTGAGAAATGGTTTCAACTGCATTACTAATAGCTTCTATAAATCTTGGTGCACTATCTTCAATTTTTTTTCTCAAAGATCCTAAATTACCTTTTTTTTTTGATAAAAGCTTTATACTGGTAGAAACATTTCTCTTCACGTGGTTAGCACAAAGAATATTTTTAACTTCTACACCGTGTATGCCATAAGGATTGCTGTCCAGAATCGCTTTATAATTACTACTATCTCCATCAGAGATTAATACTTTGTATATTAAATTGTGTTCTTCGATGCTACTTGCAAATGCTTCGGCAATGGCGGAGCTTTCCATGCTCGTTGAACTGTCGTCACGACCATGGTTTTTTATAGCAACAATGCTTCTGTGGAACAAGCCCCTGATTAAAGGCAAAATCGCACCTTACACAAGTTTTTTGTTTTACTATAATTTGTAAAACCTTTTGAGTATGTCTACCAATTATTACTACGCAACATCCTGGTGAATCGTATCTACTATTTGCATACGATCGTTTCATATATGAACTATCGGCTTCCACCATCGTCCATGGAATTCCATTGATGACGTCATTTCTTTCCATTGCCACACGTCTCTCTTCTGCTGCAGCGATAGCCATTTCATTTTTAGCTGCTTCTTTTATATACTTTGCAGTTTCGGCATGATATTTTTGCCATGTGCCGTATGCCATGCACCGAACTCCACATATTCCACATAATTCTTCCAATTGAGATAATCCTATTCCAATGGTTTGACATCCTAATACTGCTGCCATGTTTAAATCCAAATCATTTTTTTCTTCAGGAACACTGCATATTTTGACAGACGTACAGCACATGTCACACTTGAAAGTCAAAAATTTTTTGAAACCTGCATGTGTGCACTTAATTAGTTTCAAATTAGCAAATATGCATGAATACAGTCTATTATGGTTATCAAAAGCTTTGTGAAGCTCTTTCCAAACCCAATTAAAATTCATTATTATATTTTCATCAGCATCATTACAATTCAGAACACCTTCATTTATTTGTTCGTTACTATAATTTAGCTGAAAATCCTCTGCTTCGTTTATCGTTTCAATGCTATTTTCTACAAAATCTGAAACGTTTTCCATACAATCATTTAGCAAATCACATTCATTATTATCAGGCATCAGTTCTTCATTCCCTTCATCTTGAAATAATTTTTCTGTAGCACTAATTTCGATTGACATTGATGCAATATCATCCGTAATATTTGATGAACTATTTACTTCATTATCTTCATTTTCATTACTTTGATGTGATTCCATTTCTATTGTTTCATTGTGATATTTAATGTTATTTTCACTCAAGCTGTTATTTTTCAATTTTACAGATACAACAGTAAATTGATATTGACCATCGTATCCATTGCTTGCTATAGATGATGGTATATTTGATATAAGAAGCTGAAATATACCATTTATACCTTCTTTTAAGATGAAACAAGCAGCTCCATTGTTATCAATTTTTCCATTTGGTCCTCGAGAGTGTGAGTCGAAGACACCGATAACAGAATCTATTGTTATCAAAGCTACTGAGATCCCATTACAAGTAAAAATGCCACATAAGTTGTTACTAGCACATGTGTTCAATAAATTTTTCAAATTGGGCATATTTGCTCCACTGTAGTCATTATACAAGTGACCATAAATTATTTTATCAATTGATAATGTACATTGTTCATTGTATATGTTTAATTCGCGACTTAACTCTTCAGCAGTTAAGTAATTCGGATTTTTTTCTTCCACTGCTACGCTTCTTCGCATTTCAATGCTATGAGAATATAATTTATCTCCGCAAAAGAGAATATCATCAACTATATTTGATGTCCACATTTTTGGTTTTTTAATTGCACTCATTGCAATACCAGCAGCAGCCATTCCTGTGCACTGAATCCCTCTTGTTTTTTCAGAAAAAACTATATTTCCTTGATGTATCGATCCTCGAACAATAAAATAATTTTTGTTCTCATCATTCTTCGTAACATCATTTGTTATTTTTTCTATCGAACTAGAATTAATATTTTTAGACATATTTAATACATTTGCAGAATTTTTTTCCGCATTCTCTTTTTTTCTACTATACATAAATTAAATAATTAAAAATCAAAATATTAAAATTATTAATATAATTTAATAATATGATAAATATAATTATAAATAATAAAAATAAATTTAATAATAATGTAATAATTATAATCATAAATAATAATAAATATAATAATAATGTTATAAATATAATCATAAATAATAGAAATGTTTGTTTTACAGTTTTCGTTCATATAATGTACTTTTTTTTATATAACATTGTATTACATCTAATATTCACATAAATCAATTGGTTCACCAAAAATGTACCAGATTTTTTGTCAAAAAAATGCTAAATTTAAAAGAATATTTGACTTAATAAACGCAAACAAAATTTTAATAACTAAATTTAAAAAAATGTTAATCATGTCTTTTTTACTCTTATCTAATTTAATACTGTTTCTGATAAAAAGCAAATCAAACTTGAATTACATCTTACCCAAGTCCATACATTTTTTCTAAATTTAGATAAATTATTATCGATCTTTGAAAATTTGCTAAGTCTTTTTTACAAAGATTTTTTTACACATTAGATAAATAAAAAAATTATTATTATTTTATAAAATTTAAAAAAACTGTAGTTATTATTTTTCCATAGATAAGATTTTTTGAATTAGATCCTTATGATTTAATTTCATCTTATCGTTTCTATAGCGTATAATTTATTCTACATAAGTTTTAAATTAAAAACAATTTTTCTACACAAGCATATAAGCATACGAGGTATGATCAAAAAGTAAGGTGACTTTTTGAATTTCGCGCGCTCTGTACACTCTAATTTCAAAATTTTTTTTTGGTTATGTTGGTACACTCGTCACGATCATATCTTTACAGTTTCGACTATATAACATGTGTTGTTTTTATGTGAGAGGCATAAAGGTTAGACTCGTATTTGCATGCTCGGCGATTTTTTGCTGTTGAAAATAATGGAGCAAAGAGTTTATACAGAGTGTCACGGAAGTCCCGAAACGGCTGTATATTTCCTAAGGTGGAGTATTTCGAAAAATGGACAAGGTCAATCTTTAAGTAACTTTCAACGTGGAATTCAATGGTAACCTCTATTATGACCTTGACGATGTCCTGCAAGGTCATTTCAAGGTCAGGTCATGTTTTTTAAATTGGAACTCCCTTTTTTGACATTGGCAATTGAAAGAGCGGGAAATATTACGTTCCAATAAGTACTTATGTTATAAGGACACGTTGACCTTGAAGGTCAACCAAGGCCATCTAAAAATGAACAAGGTCTGGTTATCTTTTGGCATAGGAACTCCCCAATTTTTTTTTAAACCGAAGTATTAAAATTTGCAAGATTTATGAAGTGTTAACTGTAGGCGTGACCTTGACGATGTCCTTCGAATTCTTTCAAGGTTATTTCAAGCTCTACTCATTTTTTAATAATTCCCTTTTTTGTTTATGTTTAAATGGCCTTGGCTGACCTTCAAGGTCAACGTGTCCTTATGACCTAAGTATATATTTGAACGTACAATTTCCCGCTCTTTCGATTGCCAATGTCAAAAAAAGAAAGTTCTGTAATGTCGGTATACAGTTTCGACATTTAAATGCATAAAATTTTTTTTTATTTTTTTTTCTCTTTCGCCACCTACACGCATACATCCGCAAACACTTTAAATTCACAAGCTACGAAACCGTTCGGTAACGCCACTACACCGATCTTCGTTTTCTATTACCTGCACTTATCCTAAAAGTACGGGTAAAGAAGATCAGTGTGCTCCAAAACTTCCTTGCCTACAAAACCCTAGGACTCTAATTTTGAGCCCTAGGTTAAACTAACAATTTTACAAATAAATATACAAAAAATAAATTTAAAATAATAGCTTATCCTTCTTAGAAAAGGAAAGTTTTGATGCAGCGCAAACTGATCTTGACGAACACGTGCGCGACACTAAGGCACCGGAAAAGTAATAAATTTCCTGGAGACCCTTTTTTTTATGCTGCTCTAGTCCTCTTTCACTTGAGTCGCAGAATCTCTATATAAAAAAAAAGGCTATGTACCCGAAATACGAATAACCGCCTTACCGCTTTCTTCTAACGGTCAACTGCATTCTCAGATGTGCATTATATTTTTTTTCCTTTATCTTAAAATTATTTTAAAATCTACAGCGTTTATATTTTTTTTTTACTATTAATAATTTAATTTATACAATTATATAAAAATATTCACAATTAAAAATAGTAACCAAAAATATGCGACACATTATTTTAAAAAGGGTAATTTATAACGATTTACTTTCCTTTTTGCGATAGTTTTAAGTTATTAATTACACCAGAAGAATAAATAAATTAAATTAAAAGCAATCAATAACTAGATTAAAAGCTACAAACTAACAGAGATGTCGAAACGGATAAAATAAAATAGATAAAATTTATGCGATTATACTTTCCTAATTTTTAATAAATATATGTTTGAGTTATTTATTGCGAACAAATAACTATATACATAATTATATAATTCGCCACCTTATATTTTAAAAATACGAATTTCTATTGTAGAAAATAAAATGAGTATTTTAAAAATTTAGAAAAGAAATATAATAAATGCAATAGAACTTAAATTATTATAAAAATACACGATTATGATTTAAATCTGGTTGCACCTCGCTATTTTAAAGATTATTAAATTAAATGTTACTGATTTAAAGTAAAATAAAATAAAAACACTCGCATGATCGAAACTTGTTAATATTATTTTATTTTGAAGTTGCAAATTCGTATTCTTAATTTATAGAAACAAAACTCAACTTATTAACCACTGTAAAATACACAGCCGTATTTTAACTACAAATTTTATAGTTTTATAACTTTTTATAAACAACAATGCGTATAAAAATCTTGCGCCGCGTTTGTTTGCTTAAAACCTTTTTATTGTATAGTCCACTACCTCAGACTTACATTTTAACCAAATAAATTTTATAATTGTCAAATAAATAAATAATGACTGATAATTATTTTCGACATCCAAATAAAAAAACTTAATTGTGTAGGATAACTACAAATCAAGTATTTTAACAATAAAAAAAGGGATTATATGTTTCGAAAGTTTATACTTTAACTTAATTGATTAAATTATAAACGTTATACATAATAAGATTGAAATATGGATTTACCACAATGATATAAAATATTTAAGTTCTAGGTTTATATTATAATTTTTTTTGTTCTAGATGATAGAAAAACAATAATAGATGGTTGTTTAACTTAAAATATAACGTGTAAAATTTAAAAATATTTGAAATATTATACCTTTTAAAATATTATTATTATATTATTGTACACAATGATTCGCAAGTTTTGTTAGTATTACAAATAATTTTAAATTTATTGCTAATAGTTTTAATATCATAGTTAAAATTTCATTCTTTTTTTGTATTATATCAAAATTTTGCGCTAAATACGATTAAACTATGTAAAATAGCGTCAAAAATTTGTTTAAACTAGTTATAAGTAAATTGTAAGTATTTGGAAGAAAACAAGCTTCCTCTCTCTCTCGCACTCTCGCGACCACAACGAAGGAGGATCTCCGAAAAAGGCCCACGCCCCCGGGCCGGGCCCGAATTTTCCGGAAAAGCTATTGGTGCGGACAACTCTCCCCCAATGTGCATAAATACCGCCGACGCGCGAAGTTCGTCGGAGTCAACCACCATCAGCCGAAGAGCATCGACACCGCCATTCGACAAGAAACAAGTTGCTGGATCAAAACGAGCTGACTGCGCCCCGGACCGAGGGACATCGTAAGACCCCAGCAGGCAGAGCCCGATCCGGATTACCACGAGCCGACCGCGCCCCAGCACAGCACCAAGTCAACTCGCCAACTCGTCGAAGAGAGAGAGAGAGAGAGAGAGAGAGTGAAGTGGTCTTTATCCTCAAAATAAATAAGTAAGACCAATATTAAATATTTTAATTTCAACCATAAATTCATCTTTTTATTTTTTTTATCTATCTTCCTCCAAAAAGTCGCTGAACTAAATATAAAATGTCCTTCGACTTTTACCCTTATTGAATATTGTTAGGTCCTATACCGAGAGTAGACAAGCCTGTAGTGGCTTGTCGCATTCTCAATCCCGAACTACACACCTATCATTTATAAAAATTAATTCATTCCCGCTCGGTGATTCCTTCGACCGCCCCAAGCCCATGAGCTTCAGTGCTCAGGCTTAAAATAGGCCAAAAGCTGCAGAAAAATCAAATACTTCCGACACTACAGTTCTCATTTTAAAAACAACCTGACCTTCAAATAACTTTGAAGGACATCGTTAAGGTCAAAATAGAGGTTACCATTGAATTTCTCGTTGAGAATTACTTAAGGATTGACCTTGATCATTTTTCGAAAAACCCCACCTTTGGAAATATACAGCCGTTCCGGGACTTTTGTGACATCATGTATTAATTTTTGCGTAAAAAATGGTATTAAGTGTTTAAAAACTGTTGAGATGTTGACAGTGGCGTACGGTGAGTCAACTCTGAGCAAAAAAAATGTTTATAAGTGGTATAAGTCATTCCAAGAGGGCCGAGAAAATGTTAACGATAAACCTCGCTCCGGACGCTCCAGCACGTCAAAAACTGACGAAAATGTTCAGAAAGTAAAAGAAATTGTGTTGAAAAATCGTCGAATTACGATTAGAGAAGTAGCTGATGATCTTAACATATCGTTTAGCTCATGCCGATCGATTTTAACGGATGTTTTGGGTATGGCACGTGTGTCAGCGAAATTCGTTCCACACACGTCGTTACTAGTGAGTAGTTTTTGGCCAAAAACAATACTACCATCATGCCTCAGCCACCTTATTCACCAGACTTGGCCCCCTGCGACTTTTTCCTCTTCCCAAAATTGGAAAGGCCCATGAAATGACGACGATTTGCGACGATTGAGGAGATTAAGGCTGCATCGCTGAAGGAGCTCAAGGCAATATTTAAAAATGCATTTCGGAAGTGTTTTGACGACTGCAAAAAGCGCTGGCACAAGTGAATTGTGTCAGAGGGGGATTAGTATCAGAGGGGGATTATTTTGAAGGGGATAACATAATTTTAGATGAATAAATGAATATTTTTTATAAAAAATGAAAAGTCACCTTATTTTTTTATCACACCTCGTTCATGTGTAATAATACTTGAGATTCAATTAAAATACTGAGGAAGTCATCGATTACGTTACTAATTTGTTTATAATTAGAAAAATATCTGGCTGATCGAAAAAAAGTTAAATTAAAAATTGTCAAACTGCAGGCTGTGCAACTAAGAACTCTGGGAAAAATAATTTAAAAGAGCATAAAGGTTTTGCTAATAACAGAAATATCAAACCGCAAGCCCTATACCTAATATTGCTAGGAAAATGTTTGTAAGTGCAAATTGGTTCATTATAAATAAAAATATCAAAGTACAGGTATCAAAATATCTCTGGAGAAAATAGTTTTAAAGAGGAAAAAGTACTTTTTATAAAAAGAAAAATCAAACCGTCAGCAGTGTACCTAATAACCCAGAGAATATATAGTTTCTAACAGCATAAAGACTTTGTTATAAATATAAAAATGAAACTGCTAGTTCTACACGTACTAACCCTGTGAAAAATAATTTCAAAGAGGAAAAATAAAACCGCAAACCTTACACCCAATAATGCTGTTACTCTCACTTCACGCGCAGTTATTGATACAACTACGGAATACATAGCCACGCCTACCGCTCACTTAGCATCGGCTAAGTGCTTGGCATCACTCCCATCGCCATTACTCGCACCAGCTTCTAAGCAACCGTGCTCATAGGCTACGCCCTTTCTGTTAACTGTTGAACGTTGCTTCCCGTACAAATGGCTGATGAGTCTATGGTACATTATTATAAAAGTTATCTTGCTAAGTTCCACACATTTTTCTTTATTTGAAAGGCAAGTGTCAAATCTTCCTGATCGTTTTACAAACAATATTCTGAAAGACTTGTGTAATGTATATTAGTCACAGGTGTGCCGCGCAGTGTTGGGAGAATGCATGAAATATTATTTATTAAAATTGTATAATATTTAAATGTATGTTGACTCGCTCCGCACGTATTAAATGTACCGTAAATGGGAGCCGGTATGTGAAGTGACGCTTAGTTACAATGTAGTCCAAGCCAATTAGATGGAAAAAGTACAAGGCCCAAAAATTAATTTATTTTTACTCTAATTGAACTGAACTTTAAGAGTAATTTTAACCTGTTACTCCATTGGTACAATTACTATCCAAATAATACGCGATAAAATTTGTAGAAAATTTGATACCGATCTGTGCCCCGGTATACAAGGTTCTTGTTTGTGGTGGAAGTAACTTTATCATTTTAAAAATATTTTATCCTGTAACTCAATTGCCTAGCTTTTTTTACAGCTGTCACAAAGTGATTTTTTGAAATAAAAGTTAATCATCAGTACAAAATAAATTGCAAAAGAAGAAAAATGTTAAAGACAACTATTTGAAAATACAAATTTAAATGTAGATTATAAGTTAAATCAATATTAAAAAAAAAGAAAAAATAAATAATCATTTTTTTAAAATTCTGGTACCATAAAAAAAGTTTTTTCACTTATAAATGTTATTTTTTAAATATAAAAAAATAATAAAATAAATTATAAATGATCAATAATCAATTATTATATAGAAATATGTAAATTAATTGTTGTTTTTACAAGATCAATACATTTAAGTGTTAGGTTAAGATTATCTTTACCATTATGATTTTGGTGGATTATGACCTTTACTATTTTAATTACTTTATATATAAGAGAAGTTAATTATGAAAAAATTTTTTCAACATTACCATTTAGTAAATTTAACACCTTGACCTATATATATAAAGCGATATAAAGAAAGGATAAAGAAAGGATGTATGTAAATGCATTATCAATATTTTAAATGACGATTTACCGTGCCAAAGCAGCTTTCGAGCGACTAAGTCGTTTTCCACTAATAACAAAGCGTGTTCTTCCATCCACCGCGGATTTACCGCATCTCAAACGAGTATCTTGATTTGAAGCAGTCACCAAATTTAAAATTTAAATAGAAATAAAAAAAAACAATAATATTATCAAGTATAATGATAATACTTTAAAGATCGAATTTTAAAATATGATAACGATAATATCAAATACTTTTAAAACTGAAACGCAAATTTCACTATGTTGTTCAAAGAACAAGTGATACAATAATGCGCTTCTTAGCCTCTTCTCAAATGTTTACTATTCGTGTATATTCAATATCGCGTGAAAATAGAAGCGTTATTCTTTTTTTTTAGCGGGATTAATTGAATTTGTGAATAGATAAAATATATACTATATATATTTATATATACTATACGTATTATAATGAAATAATAATGTTGATTAAAGATAATTTTTAAAAAATTGCTCAACTGCAGTACAAATATAAACTGTATTGAACATTTTTATAAAAATTTTATTAATGAAACTTTTGATAAATATTTAAATAAATATAAAATATTAAATATAAAAATATAAATAATATTTTGAAAGAATTTTCAAAGGTATCGATTATAAAGATATATGCATATAATGAAATTTAATTTATTATTGTAATGTACGTAATAATACAAACGTAAGTGCAGGGTTCCGGTTTTACTAGGTTGCGATTTTTTGCCATCTACCGAGAAAGAACTGAACGGATTTTGCGCCTTCTATACTGACAATCATGACATATATATATGATATGTGATGTGATGACTTCATGTATCTTAAAATTTCCCCGACGGATTATATTTTATAGAATAAAGATAAAAGTCTGAAATGAATTTTATCGGCTTTATTATTTTATTCTACAGGTGGGAAAACTTCGTTACAGCAATTTATTTGTCATTATTAAAAAATAAATAATTAAAAAAAAAAAAAAAAATTAAAAAATTTCATTTTTTAGAGGTTGGTGATGATTTTATAAGGGTAAAAGTATATTAGATATTATTTTTTCGATGAGCTACCCCGAATTAAAAAAAAAAGAAGGCTCTATGATGTCTAGAAGCCGAGATGTTTAAAATTTTTCAAGCGCGCTCCAATTTGAAGTACCGTTTTCGGTTTCGGTGCATGAGAGCGAGATTCCCCCCACCACGAATCCTCCGCTAAAATACGTATTTCGGCTGCAATGTAATACGCAGACGAAATCAGCTAGCACGCACGATAATTCAAATAAGCGTAGCTTTCCGCTGCGCGCGCATATGATTAGTCGGCATGCATGTGAGTAGTTAATAGCAGACGACATTAAAGTCTTATCTTCTTCCTTTTTTTTTAATTAACTTCCAAAATTAATTACTCTGATATAAGAGCGTCCATACTTATACAATTGTTCAAACTGGTTTTTGCAATTAGTTTCAGTTAAATAAAATGTTAAATAAACTCGTAATCCATAGGACAAAATTGTTTCCGATTTATAGTTTCATAATTCGCTACATTCACGTTCTGATCGTTGTCAGGAAGCCTCAAAAAACGTAATAAGAAATCAAATAGTAATTTCTCAAATTTTAAAGATTTACTAATATATTGCATTTAAACTTAAAATAATTATAAATAAATTATTTTGACAGTAGTAATATCATTTAAAATTATTATTTTTTATTATAAATAATAAAAGATCGAATAAATAAATAATCGAAGTACTGAATACAATATTATTATAAAGATAATAATTACAAAAATTAATAAAATTAAAGAAATAATAAATGGTAAATTATTTTAATCGACGTATAATTTATAAAATAAAAGTCGTAAAAAATATTTGTGCGCTATATAACAATTTAAATTTATATTATATTTCAATTTGTTTGTTAATTTAATATACTTGCATAATATAACAACAGCTTTAATTAAAAAATAAAATAATTTTTTTTTTAGATTTATATTAAATATTTTTACTTAATTCTTACAAAATAAATTATAACTAAGTTAAAAAAATTTTTAAAATTGGAAAAAAAAAAAAATTTTTGCCGTTCACCGTATTCGAGAACCCAGGCTTTCTGATCTGCGAAAGGGATGTGGAAAAACAGCTAACATCTTTAACAACACGGCTAACATTGCAATTTATGACATGAACTTAAAAACTTGCACTCGCTTATCGGCTTATAGTTCTCCAAACTTTTATTTTCTAATAGTTCTACATATATATTTAATTAATAATCAAATTAAAATATAATATAAATTTAAATTATAAATGAAAAAATGTTTCTTTTTTTTACAATTTATACATTTTATAAATCTTAAATAGATTCAAATAATTTACCATTTTCACGTAATTTAATTACTCAGTTATTTAAATTGAAATCATGTCAATATCCAATTTATTATTTGTTTAATTTCATAATTATTGTAATTATTTACTTTATAATAATATTGCATATAGTAGTTCGGTTATTTATAATACAATAATGATTTCAAATTAAATAGCCATTATCAAAATAATATATTTATAATCACTTTAAATTGAAATCATCTTTAAAATTTAAGAAATTATTATTTGATTTTTTATTATCCTTTTTAATGGTTTTATTTACAATTTATGAATTTTAACACATAATACAGCATTGAAATTTCAAAAATAATAATACAAAAATCTATATGAGATTAAACATTAATAAACAGTTACGACAGTCAAACTTTCCAATTTCTATTAGATTTCAATACTTCCTTTACTTTAAAATTGCACTATGAAATTGAATTTTCATTATTTATATTAAAATTTCACAATAATTTTTTTTTTTTAGTAGAATGAAGATATTTAATTAAATAATTAGAAAGCTAAGATAGCGTTGAGTGTAGTTTATCGCAAGAAAGAATATTTTAAGTCGCATAAAAGTTAGGAATAGATAGAAATAACAATCAACTTAAGAAGGTTTCTTTTATAAAATTTACTTTTTACATCACATGTATATTTATATGCATAAATTAAAAATTTATTTATGTTAATACAAATTAAGTGCAGGGTTCCAGTTTTACTAGGTAACGATTTTTCTGCCATCTACCGAGAAAGAACTGAACGGATTTCACGCCTTCTATACCGACAATCATGACATATATATATGATATGTGACTTTTCATGTATCTTAAAATTTCCCCGACGGATTATATTTTATAGAATAAAGATAAAAGTCTGAAATAAATTTTATCGGCTTTATTATTTTATTCTACAGGTGGGAAAACTTCGTTACAGTGATTTATTTGTCTTTAATAATGACAAAAAAAATTTTTTTAGTCACAGCTCGGAATGAGTTGAATCACATCTAGCAGACGACATTTGAGGACCAATTTTCTTTCTTTTTTTAAACTGACTTACAAAATTATTTATTCTAATATGAGAGTGTTCCCACCTGTGTCTTATTTCAAGCTTTCATTTACAATTATTTGCAGTTACACAAAACGTTAAATAAATGCATAATCCGTCGGGGAAAATCGCATCCGTTTTGGAAGTTCAAAATTCGCCACATTGGCGTTCCGATCGTGGTGAGGAGCACTCTAATTGCGTATAGTGTAGATATTAAAATTATAGCGTGGAATATCAGTTTTTAATTTTTTGAATACTTTAGAATTCTTATTTTACGGATTACATATTTCAATAAGTTTTATATTTATTCAATAAACATAATACATAAAAAATTTTTATATTTATTTACGTTTATGTAACAATCACTTTGTGGCGAATTTTTCTTTTTATTTAGAATTTATTTTCATTATAATGAAAACAATTAAATTGTAATAAAAAACTGATCACTAAATCTACCGATTTTTTTATATACTTATTTCTACTGACAGTTAAATGACCGCTTTTCAATTGATTATAATAAATAATACAGAATTTAATATGAGCAATGAAATAATTTTTATGCAATAATTCGAATACATTAATTTTTTACATTTAAACGGACATTAACCTTCTAGTAAATTTAGTGTTAATAAGCTATTTATTAGGAAGTAAAAATAAATCGTAAGCATAAAATAGCAAAAATATTTTTTATATTTGTTATCAATTATATTAGTTCATACAAATTTACAATTATTTTATTTCAATATATATTACAATATGTTCCCAGAAACACTGCACACATTATTATATTAATAAATTTCATATATGTACGAATATATATAAAGCCTATATAAATTCAACAAAAACCATATATTCAGTCATGATGCAGCAATGGAACTAATAACCTTTAAAATGAATAAATACATCTTTTAAATAATAAAATTCTAATTACCAAATATTTATAAATATTAAACTCCAATATTTATAGTTAAAAGCACAAATAAATACCAAAAATAAAACCTATATCAATATCTTTTTTAATCAATAAATAATTTCCAAATTAAACCATTTACTAACTTAAACATAATAACATTATGCTTTTGAGCTATTCTTAAAATTTTTGTACTTAAATGAACTGACATTCCAATTTTATTTTCGAGTATTAATTTCTTCTATAAATTATATCAGTATCAACATCTTTCACTTTTGAGTCCATTTTTTCTAAATCTTCTTTTCCAACTTTGATTGGCATACCCATAAATGTTGGCCCTTTGTTTGGAATGGACCGCTTTGACTTATTTAGATTTTCTTGCACTTTTTCTTTTAATTCATTATATTTAAAAATACCTTCTCCTGGTAAAACCATTCCCAATTGTGATATTCTAAATAACCAATAGTAACTAACATACCATGTTAATATTGCAGCAACTGCTCCCATAAATTTTTCTATCATAATATGGTAATACAAAATTGTTGCAGCAAGCATTACATCCCAAATTATTTGTTGAATAGTCATGGCAATAAATAGGCCTCTTAAATACGGTGTTAAGGCCTTATGAGCTTTTTTTAAAAAATCTAAATCTTTATCAGAAAGGTTACGTAAATATCCTGTAGTTATTTCACTAGATGTTTTTCTGTTATATTCTTCATTCATTATAAAGTCTTTGATACCTTCCCATCCAAGCAAAGAATATCCTTCTTCTGATAAAATTAAACTCGAATATATTATAATAAACGTATGACCTGAAATATCAATACCATTCCAAAAATGTCCAGCCTGCAAACATTTAGACTTTACTTGTAGAGAACGATCTTTAATATTTAAACAACGGCCATAATTTGTTTCAATGTAGTGAAAAATATTTATCCAAAATATCCATGCTACTGTTGCAAAAACTAATCTTGCAAGATGTTTTAAAAGTACTGATCTTCTTCCACAACCTATTATATGTGCTGTAAGAATGACCCAAGGTCCAGCAGTAGTTAATAGCCAACCCCATGCCCACTTTATGAAGAATCGATTTAAAAAATTATTTGATCTAGAAAAGTATGTTTTAGGTATTGGCATAACATCAGCTATAATTGAACCAATAAATATGACAGCAAAATAAATAACAGCCTTTAATCGTGGATCGTAAAGTAATGACTTTTTACAAACATGAACAATCATAGTCACAAGAACTAAACTGATAGAACTTGGTGCTGCAATTGGTCGAGTTCCACCTCGATCTTCTTGCATTGAATTAGGTCGGAAATTAAAGTTCGTATTTCGATAAGTTGCTCCAAAATTAATATTTTTAGTTGAGGCATTTAGAGATGGATGCAAAGGTTTACGTTTGGACATTTTGATGATTTTTTGACAAACTGATAAACTTAACCTGCTGTATTATATTATAAACTACTGTAGATTCATTAACTAATGTTTTTAACATTTAAATTTCTAAAGGTTGTATAAAAATTCTCACAACTATGCATTATTCAAATACACTAATAAATACTTCTTATGTCATGCTTTTGAAACCAAAAAAGGTTATGTATAATACATTTTTTCATAAAATGGAATTGGAAACGAGAATTTCTTACACACAAGGAATACTCGAGTCACACATAAATTTGAAATATAAATATTCTTGTTTTTAAAATTAGTTATTATATTGGTTAAATTTACATAAAATTTGTCAACTTATTTCTATAATCCATAAATAAATTATTTACGATAAATTATTATCATTAAAATTTTATAAAAATATTTGTGCATATAGGTAATATTTTTAAGAAATTTGTGTTTACGCAAGTATATTGTGAAACCCATTGTTTGAACGCGGTCACTTTTACAGAAATGAATAAACTCACATATGTAATACATAAAATAGTTTATAATAAAAATGTACAGTTTAAATATTGTAACAAATAATATTAATTATTTTTTATCTAAATTATGGTATAAAAATATTTATTATATTTTTTCACATTACGTAAATTGAAAATTTCTTGTTTGCCTAGAAAATGATTTAACCAATAGGAATTCATAATTTACATTCCCATTCTCCAATAACTGACCAGATAAACACTAAGAACTAGACACGCGTAATGGCAAAGATGCCTTATTTTCGCGGCTTATGATTTCTAAAATTTGATGTGTATATAAATAAAAATAATGGTAAGAAAATTAAATAATTTAGAACGTTTATACTTAGTTAATTGAAAAATTCAAAAAATTTTATATTGTATATTTTTGTAAGAAATTGTAAATATTAACCTTATTATGTTCTTTTAAAAATTTTTAAATGTATATATTACTAATAACTTTTATTTTTTATTAGTGTTAAAAAAAACAATAATCAATTTGAAATAGTATCAATGAAATAGAAAATTTATGTTTTTCTATTAACATTTAGATACATAAATTTTATATTTTAAATTAAATAATTTGTTTTTGATACTGTAAAAATTATTAAAATGCAATCCAATATAAACATTTTTTATTCTCATTATTCTATTGTTTACCTAGATTCGTTCACAAGCTCCAAGTAAAATTGGTAAACGTCCATTACTTGGAGAAATTGATAGCCAATTAACTCAACGATTTCAATTAGAACCAGTTGGAGAAAAGATATCAAACAAAGAAAATAAACGTCGAAGAACAGAAAAAACTGTTCAAATATCAGATCGAAAATTGTGTGCCTTATCATCAAATGACATATCCATTGTGCAAGAAGTGATTTCAGAACATGTAAGTCTTTTTTTATGACTAATTTTCAAAATTTGATGAACTTGAAATTTTAGGAGGAAAGAGTAAGAAAGTTACTTAGTAAACCATTTAAAATTCCAATACCTGGTTATGAGTGTTCTGGTCGCACCCTTGGTTTTCGTTTTGCTGGACCAAGACGAGCATTACATGATCCTGATGAGCCTAATGCTCTTGTTGTTTATGTACCTCCAGAAATGTCACAACATGAAAGTTTAAAAATTGATGAGTAAGTTATTTATAATGTAGCATGCATATGAAATATTTGCAATAATTTTATCGAATAATGTGAATTTCAATAAATAATTATAACTATTAAAAAACAATAAACGATAAATTAATCAATAAAGCGATAAATAATATTCAATGTTTATAAATTTTAATACTTAGTCTTGAAAAAATTTATTGTTTTAATCATAAGTGATATTAAAATATCTTTATTTTAACAATTAAATGTTTTATTTGATATTTTATTTTTTTTTTATTTTAGAAATAAAAAACTCGTACATGTTGTAGTTGATCCGCTTTTATGTAATGTACTCAGACCTCATCAAAGAGAAGGTGTGAAATTTATGTATGAATGTGTTACTGGTAAAAGAATAGAAAATGCTTATGGATGCATTATGGCAGATGAAATGGGTCTTGGTAAAACCCTACAATGTATAACTTTACTATGGACACTTTTAAAGCAAGGTCCTGAAGCTAAACCACTTATTGAAAAAGCCATTATAGTTGCTCCTAGTTCATTAGTTAAAAATTGGTACAATGAAATTTTTAAATGGCTCAATAATCGAGTTAAGCCACTTGCCATTGATGGTGGCAGCAAAGCAGAAATAGATATGAAATTAAATGGATTTATGAAAACATATGGACGAAGATGTGCTAATCCAATTCTTATAATTAGTTATGAGACTTTTCGATTACATGCTCATGTATTACATCAAGATGAAGTAGGACTAGTTTTGTGTGATGAAGGCCATCGCTTAAAAAATTCTGAAAATCAAACATATCAAGCTTTGATGGGATTAAAAGCAAAAAGAAGAGTTTTGTTAAGTGGAACTCCTATTCAGAATGATTTATTAGAATATTTTTCTTTGATTCATTTTGTTAATTCAGGACTATTAGGTACAGCACAGGTAATTAAATATTTAAAAATTTATTCTTGCAATTAATAAAAATTGTATACAAGAAAAAACATGTAATTAGATTATTCTTAATAACAGGAATTTAGAAAGAAATTTGAAAACCCAATTTTACGTGGACAAGATGCCGGTGCAACAGACAAAGAGCGTGAACTTGCACAAGAAAGACTGACAGAATTAGTAACAATTGTAAATAAATGTCTTATTAGACGCACTAGTGCATTATTATCTAAATATTTACCTTTGAAACATGAATTAGTTGTTTGTATAAAAATGACACCATTACAAACAGCATTATACAAAAATTTTATTAAGAGTGAAAGTATTAAAAAATCTATGCAAGGTAAAATTTAAAATTTTTCTATTTATAGAAAGTACTTATAAAGAATTTGATGTAAATTTCATTGTATATTTTTGAATCTTTATATTACATTTTTCTCATAATGCAAATTGTAAATATTTTAAATTATTTTGTCTATAATGTTTTAATAATTCTAATAAAATAAAATGAATACAACTTGTTAATAATATTACTTCTTTGTATTCAGAAAAAGATGGTGTTGGCAAAAAAGGCAGTCTCTCAGCTTTATCCGCTATCACTCTACTTAAGAAATTATGCAATCATCCTGATTTAGTATATGATAAAATACAAGAAAATTCTGATGGTTTTGAAGGTGCTGCAAAATTATTACCTGAGAATTATAACCCAAAGTAAGTTTCATTTTGCACAAAATAGAAACATTCTTAAATTACAATTTTAATTATTGTTTTTAGAGACATTATGCCAGAACTTTCTGGTAAATTAATGGTTTTGGATTGCCTATTAGCATTTATAAAATCTACAACCACAGATAAAATAGTGTTGGTATCAAATTACACACAAACCCTAGATTTATTTGAAAAACTTTGTGCTAAAAGAAAATATCACTATGTTAGACTTGATGGGACAATGAGTATAAAAAAAAGAGGAAAAGTTGTGGATAATTTTAATAAACTTGAAAATGATGATTTCATATTTATGTTAAGTTCTAAGGCGGGTGGATGCGGATTGAATTTAGTCGGTGCAAACCGCCTTGTAATGTTTGATCCCGATTGGAACCCAGCTAATGATGATCAGGCTATGGCTAGAGTGTGGAGAGATGGTCAAAAAAAACCATGTTTTGTTTATCGTTTCCTTTGTGTAATTAAAAATATTTTTTTTTACTATTAAAAATAAGTTATATGTTGATTCAACTAATATAAATTCTAAATTCTTTTTTTTTTTTTTTTTTTTTTTTTTTTTTTAATTAATATGTAAAATTCATATTTTTAATGTTAAAATGTGTACTTAAAAATTTTATTAATATAATATTTTAATTTTAAATATTATATTTAATTTATTTATTATTATTTGTTTGATCTATCATAAATTTAGTCTATGATACAAAACTTAATTTTTTTTTTCTAGACTGGAACTATAGAAGAAAAAATTTTCCAAAGACAAGCTCATAAAAAAGCTTTGAGTTCAACTGTAGTAGACCAAGATGAAGATGTAGCAAGACATTTTACACAAAATGAGTTACGCAATTTGTTCAGTCTTGAAGAATTAACAGTCTCTGATACTCATGCAAAGTAAGTTTGTTTAATAAATTATAAAATTCAATTAGTTTAGAAAAAAATCTTACAGACTTCCATAAAATTAATTTTTTTTTTTTTTTTTTTTTTTTTTTTTTTTTTTTTTTTTTTTATCAATTTAATTTACAGTGAGTTTTGAAATTTTTAAATTTATCAAAAAATGCTTGTTTTAGATTCAAGTGTAAACGCTGTATCAACGGAATTGAAGTTAAAGGCCCGCCAGAAAATTCTGACTGTGCCTCTGATTTATCTGATTGGAGGCATTCACAAAATCCTAAACATTTACCTGATATACCGCTCAGGCAATGTTGGTCTAGTGGAATTTCTTTTGTATTTCATCATCGTTCTCATGAACAAGTAAAATCATAATCATTAGGAAATTGTACAAAACCTTAAACAAAAAGCTGTGATCAAATGAATAATTATAAGCATTTAAAATAATTAATTAATTTAAAAAATTATATATTTGATAAATTTTAATATTATGTAATATAAAAAAAGACTAACTTCGACTTAGGCTTAATAATTATTTACAGTTATTCTGATAAATAAATGTAATTTAGTATTATGTTTATTTATTCATTATCTCTAGTATTTAAAAAAATGAAGTACAATTGTAACAAGTTTTTTAATTGTATGAAAAGCGTACAAATTATTAAAATTCATTCCGCTATATTTGTACTTTTATAATATTAGAATTTATAAAAGTTTAGGAAATAATAATGCAATAAATTTTAACGCAAAATATCATTTCAACCTTATCATTAATTATTTATATCATTGTTTGAATATCGATAATATAATCGTTCAGTTTTCTAGTTTTAGAAACCTTATAATATAAAACTAACTTATTTATAATTAATTAAATAATTAACAAATAGTAAAGATAGAATAAATTAAAAATATAAAAGAATAAAATATTTTAAAACGTACTTCTTAAGTATTTTTGAAAGAAAGATGTCATGTTTAATTTTTGAACAAATAATTCTAAATAAAATTTAAACTAAGATTATTTATATTTTTTAAAATACTTAGTTAATATGTTGCAAAATTATATTGTTAATATAAACATCTTTTTAGTTAGACACTACTTTAAAAAATTTTAAATTTTAATTTCTTTTTTGTATTAATAATTAAATATTTCTTGGGTTATACAATACTTTTAAAATTTATTTTATATTTTATTATGTTCATTTAGACCTACTTTAATAGTATAAATATTATCAATCTTGTTATGAAAAATTATAATTATTGAAATTTCTTTGAATACTATTATTATAATACATCTGTTAAAAAACAAAACATCTTTATCCTTTTAATAGATACACTATAAGTCTAATCTGTACAAGAAATTTTCGTGAAGTCACTTAGACTTTTTAAAAAAATAATGTAAATATTTTTATTTTAACCATTATAAAATTATAAATATTTAATAATTTTGTATGTGATAAAATTATACTAATGTAAAATCTTTTGTTTGCATTGAAAGATTAAATTTATCTTAGAAAAAATTTAAAAATATCTCTACATTTTCATTCTAAGATATTAGTTAGTACGGAAGCAATCTTGCATAAAAAGAATGTCTTTAACATAAATAGGACGCAAATGCGCGTGCATTGACGTGTACTCCCCATTCAGCAAACATTTTCACTAATAGATGTACAACTGAATAAGAAAGAGCGAGACAGTTTCGACCTCATGAAAAGAGAGAGAAATCATGCACATTATTTCACAGGAATTCGAGACTATGGAAGAGAGAATGCCGTGTTCCCACTACTTTTTGATACATTAATGACGAATTTAATACTTTAATATTAAATAACAACTATGTATGTTTATTAATAACAACATTTTTATTTCACAAATATAATTGTATTAATTTTTAGTCAACAATGTTTGTATTTAAAAAAAAACTTAGGATATCAAGCTCATTAGTTAAAAAAGATCAAAAACATTATATATTTTTATATTTTAGAAACATAAACGTGAAATATATAATTTATATTTTTAAATGTATTGCTAAATTTTTATAAAAATAAATAAATTATTTTTCACAAATTTGTAATCTTTATAAATTGCATGTCCGATCAAGTTATTATTTTTACTATTGAAATTCTATAAAAATTATATATTTATTAAATATTAATAAAAATGATTGTTGTAGTTTGCATAAAATTAAAAATATTTTGTTTCATATAGAATTTCGTAATACGAGCATAAATAGAAAAAAAATTGTGTCTGAATACTGACAAACGCATTTACTTTACTTTTTAAGAGCTAGAATAATTAAAAAATTATGCAAAATATTGATAAATTAATTTAAAATATACTTTTATATTTTGAAATTGAGTTTACTAGTATTCGTAATTTTTAATAATTAGATAAACTATTTTAAACTTTTATTTAAAGTATAGAAGTTAATTAGATTATCTTTTTTATCAATGAAAACATTTACCGAAAATAAAATGGTACGTGGAAAAGAGGCATAAACGTAGTCGGTGAAAGGACAGACGAAGAGAAAAGAGACACGAAGGTTATCACGTGATTGGAGACTGCGAGACTGTGATTGGTCAGTATTCGCGCCCGTATATCCCCATCCACCAACTTCGACTACAAGTGCGAGAGAGACGGAAATATAAGTGAATGCCGTTCCGAGATGACGCACATCGCTGGCGCTGGGCTGCGTTTCGGAGCCGTTCCGCGTCTCAGAATAGTTCCAGATGTGGCCATGTTTAGTTTAAAACTTTGAAGTTTCGCTCGACTCATCACAGATATTACGATATAATTCTGATTATTTTTCCGCTTGAGAACATTACGAGATTTTGTACAAATTATACAAACCAATTTTGCCTGCTGTTCGCTGCTGCCCGGATAACAACATTGTAATAATCGAAGCACACCTTTTTTTCTCTTAAATTAATCTTTTGCCCCGGGGAATTATCGCACATATTTGCATTTCGGTGGCATACGTGGACGATGCCTACTACGAACAACAAAAATAACATGTCCGTTTCGTCGTCACGGTCTCCGATTTTTTTCTCTCCTCGCTGTTGTCATTCGTGATATTTTTTTATGCGTATAACGTGTAGTTATTTTGATATTTCTCTCTTTCTTTCGTTCTTTCCTACGAGTTCTCGTTCTCAGTTGCGAGGTCTTTTGGAAGGACGATGCGCGCTCGTGATCTAGATTTTTTCTCTCTCCCTCTGACATTTTGTTTTCGAGAGTTACGCGCGTGTCAAAACGACCCAATTACGTATTATCTTTTTTCGTTTTTTATCGTTTATAAAGAAAAGTCGTTGCGACAATTAAACTGCAAAATTAAGATTAAAATTGTTTTATCTCTTTAATTTACACTGCTTTTATTTCTAAAAATGACGATATATCTTTTAAATTTATCGTCTATTTTTTCTTGAACAAATTTTTTTTTTTTTTTCTTCGTTAAAAAAAGAATTTTAATAATAAATAAAGCAGTTTTACTGCAACTTCTGAAGAAGATTACGAGTCAATTCGTTTGCCATGTGGAAGAACTCATATACAATAACGGTACGACATATATATCTATACAATAATCGGAAAAAGGTATCGGCCATATTTTTCGGGGTACACGCCTTTCAGCGACGGCCTCCTTTGGACGTATCGGCCAACTGCGCATACGCAACGAAGACAGAAGACGAACGCGCCCGAGTGCGCCTACACATTATACATTCGCAATCGCACGGTTTTTCGTCTCATCTAACATTGAGGTTGTGTCGCATAAGTATTTTCAATTCTTATCATGTTGATTTATTTGAAAACTTACAAACATGAAGATAAATAATGGCTTATAGAAAAATGATTTTACGAGGTCAATTATGATTCAAAATGGCTGTTATTCATCTTTAATGATTCATAGTTAAATGCAACATGGTAAAAATTGCTCGTACATTTACTGGTGTAGTGTTGTAATAAAGTGTATATATCTATATCTTGGACATAGAAAAGTATATAGATATTGGTATGTACACTAATAATACAAAGACGCTAGATCCGTTATTTTGTGACAAAGCACAAATACACGTACATTTATGCACGCGCATCTGTTACTCGTACACGAGTATTCACGCGATCAAAAATACGCGTAACATATCGCGCGGAGTCGAACTCAATGTTCTCTAAGCTACGGGCTTTAAGTTAGACGAAAATAAAGATAGAGAGAGAGAGAGAGAAAGAATATATATATATATATAGATTGACGATTCACATCGTTGTGAAGGGGCGGGAGAGGAATATCCGCTACGGAAAAATTGCCCTTGGGGAGAAAAACGAGTGACAAATTAGCCGATCGATAACATTATGATTACGGTCTTCTTCAGAATGTTTTTGAATAAATAAAATCTAAACTCGCGGAAGACTAACCTTATGAATATTTATACACTTAACGCGTTAATACACTTGGACAATTTTTATTATTGATCAATTGATTGGGTTGAAAAAAAACAAAAGAGGGAAAGAGAAATTTTTCTTTGATTTTACACGCGCGTAGATTTCGAGAACTACTTGGAAATAGAGAAAAAAAGAGAAAGAGAGAAAGGATACTCCAAAATGCCCTTTAAACGACAGATGCATATATATATATATATATATATATATATATATATATATATATATATATATATATATATATATATATATATATATATCGAAACGTGTGAGTGTTCAATGTAAATGACAGCTATACATGTTTAACAAAATAATGAGGCGCAGACTATATTATCCGATGACACGAGATTCCGTCAATGTATACATATACATGCATATATGATACATAGTGTTGTACAGTAGCACACAATAGGTCAAGTATACTCATGCAAAGTAGGTATATATACACTAACGATATAAAGGATAGTCAATTTGACTTGACCATCCGAGGTATTCTTAACATTATTTTTCTCTTTAAATTTAACTTTATTGCCTAATTTCATGACCTCCAGTAAATTTCCAGTAAATTTAATTATTATTCTACTATTTAATTCTTAAAGCAGTCAAATAATAATTAATTTTTAGATCACAAGTAAAAAACAAATATAAAATTTGTGGTAAACGGGCATATGAATATTATGTGTTTAATACAATGCGTAATGTACTTGAAATTTTGGAGTGGAAAAACTATATTATTTTACGATGTTCTTTATACTTTTATTGTGAGCAACTTTTTTTTTTTCTTTTATATTGAAGTAATATAAGCAACTATTATCAATCGTTAGAAATGAAACTTCAAAAATTTTCTCATTACGCGCAATAAATTTTGAAATACAAAATATATAAATTCAAAGTAATTAAAACTTTTTCTTATATAATTAAGTGTATGGAATAATTATAATTTGCATAATTAAATAAGGATTACATTTTTACGATAAAATCTATTCAATTCTGAATTTTTAGTATATAATATAAAAAATAGTGCACAGAAAATTTTAGAATTTTTTAGATTTTATAGTTATTGATACTATATTAAATAATTTATAATTTAAGTCAATAATTAGTCGAGTTGAATAAATAATTTTAGTTATTTTAATTTTAGAAAATAAAAAAAATACTAAATTAAAAATAAGTATTACGCGTGATTTGGTAAAATTCGATCGTGTGAAAAGTAAAGCTAATCGATCTGCTTTTTATCAAGCGCATTCAACTTGAGTTATGCATTCTTTTTCCTTTTTTTGAATCAACTGAGAAAAATTAGACAATTTTTGGAGAGAATAATTTTTTTCACATATTTTTTAAAATTCTGATAATTTGCAATGTAAATCACAATTTATGTGATGGCTTCAATTTCTATTATATAATTTAATATAAATTAGAATTGATTAAATATGATAAATATCTTTGTTACTTCATAATTTATGCATTTATTGCTATAAAATTTGTTTTCTTATTTAATAGTATCATTATTGATACTAACAAATAAATATTTAACAATTAAGATGAAAATATTGTTTTAAAATACAGATGTTTAAATTAATATTAGGATTATAACAGTAAAAAATTTAAATTCACTGAATAAATTGCAAAGTATCAGAATTATTAAAAAAAATGACACCTTATACTTGCTTATTTCAAAGACACTTTTATTTGTTCCAAAGCTACTAATTATAGATACAAACAAAGATCCAATATTTTTTAAGCATTGAGTCGTCATCTTCGAATTACTTTAACAAATAAAACGTTTGATAGCTTATGTTTTATTTATTTATTTATTTATTATTATTATTATTATTATTATTATTATTATTATTTTTTTTTTTTAATAACTAATTTGATAGTAATAAAAAAAAATCATCGTGTTTTAATAAATAATTTGTGATAGAGACAAGTGTTACATTACATCTCGAGGTATACATAGAAATAATCGTTTCTCTAATTTCCAAGCGATAAAACGCGCCGTGAGTGCTATGTCGGCAGTAAGTATGTACGCGGGTGACACGCTGCGTGTGTGCGAGCGCTTTTATATAGATTACTTTAACAAGAAGGCACGTGCGCGTGCCATGTCGTTGTGTATATGCTTTTGGACAGCCATCGACGTAAAGTGTACAGAATATGAGGTGGATACTTTCTCGCGCATGGTGTATTGACCGCGACACGCGTTCGTAAGACGGACACACCGTCGATATATGGATGTTGACGGTTCATTGCTTACTCTTTTCCCCAAAATGTCAATGTCAGATTGATAAACGAAAAACGTCGATAAAATCAGAAAAAGGGAAATTTTTATAATTCGCGAAAATCGTTTTTTTTCTCTCTCGGTGTCGTTTGTCTTGACATTCGCGGTCGTTGCGATAATAATGCAAAGGAGAGAAAATAATAAGAGAAAAAGAGAATTAGGCGACGAAACGGAAAAAAAATTCGAAGGGAAAAGGTTTCATTGGCGTTAGAGCTGAATTATGTCGCGGAGGTCAAAATAGCAAACATTTTACATAATCTTATTCGACGCTTTAACTTCATATCGCCAATAAAACGATTTTCCTTGGGCAGTGCCAGCGATGCTCTGTGCCAGTAATTCGCGATATACATACACAATTAAATATATATATATTTAAATATATATACATGTATATATTGACAGTAGATTTTTTTCTCTTTTGTTGTGTAGCGCACAGGAGGAGGAGTTGAAAAAGAATTGAAAAAGAGATGTATACATAGAATAGGAGGGCAGGATGTCGCGGGAAAAATATCTAATTGTGAAACTAGGAAAGGAGTCTCCTAGCTGATCGCGCGTGTGTGCTATAAATTTAATCTGTCTCTCTCTCTTTCTCAGTTGCGGTGAGAGCATTTTGCATTGAGGGCAGAAAAAGAGAGAGAGAGAGAGAGAAAGCACGCCCGCGATTCTACAAATTGTTGCGTATATATACACATTCATACGCAGCAAGAAAAAGAGAGAAAGAGTTAAACATAACGCACGTACAAGTACGTATGTATATATATATATACATATATATATATATATGTATGTACAACCCGAGGACAATATATACACAGTGACGCATGGCGTGTAGAGATACACACCGAAAGAGATATTACACGCGTTCGATTCTGCACACAGTCGAACTTTTTGCTTTTCTTCTACAAAGGAAATTTTTTTGAGCAAAATAATTGAGATATATATATTTATATTTATATATATATGTATATATATATATATATATATATATATTCACATATACCGATAATATAAATATATTATAATGGCTCTCGAGAGTGTTACCGCGGCCGAGACTGTTATCCAAAGGTTTGCTTAATTAATTTTTTTTTTTTTTAATTAATTTAGTATCGATTATATCATGTAAATAATGTTACGAATATTGAGAAAAAGAAAATGCGCGGTTCGATACTTATTTTTATTGCTGCATATATACACGATTTTTGACGGACGGATTTATACGGACACGAACAGTTTTATACATTAAATTAATTTTAAACTTGGTTTTTTTTTTTTTTTTTTTTTTTTTTTTTTCTTAAAATGACTATAGTAAAATTGACGATTTTTACGATTTTAAATATTCTATTTAATAAACACCTATATGATAACAAGCCTTTGATAGAAATAAAACTCAAGGTACAGTGTATTTAATCGACCAAATTTTTCATGATACAGTTGTCGCAGTAAAACGATTATATAAAGTCGCTAAATGTATTTTATTGATTCTACTACGAGTATTTTAGCTTATATATTTTTATTAACTTTATCAATGGTTAATGTAAACCTATAATTTTTCAGAGCACATAGTATATAACTAAAATCTCTAAATAATTTAATATTAACATTCAAAATAAATATTTTATTTTTATAATTAATTTTCTTTTTTAATTAATTACTTGTAAATTATTTTATTTTAAATCTAATGCTATTTTCAATACTAATTTTGATTTTATTATATTTTTTAAGGTGAAATCATAAATATTATGATTTTTAAAAATTGAATTAATTTTGAAATAATAAAAAACAATAATATTCAAGAAAAAAATAAATAATTAAAGTGTGTTAAATAATTTGCATTAATTTTAAACAAGCGGGAAATCATGAAATAAACGTATCTTGCAAAATATGAAAAAGAATTCAGTCAATGCCAGATTCAGTCGCGGATTAATTTGATTAAACCTTTAAGAAGTCGATGACCGATGAACAATAAGATCTAAATTTATAAAAGATATGGCTGTTAAAGGATAAAATAAACTTAAAAGAACATTTTTTTTTTTTTTTAAAAGTATCACATCACACTGTTATTAAACTCTAAATTTTAATATTTATTTTAATTTTCAAATAATATGAATTTTATAATATATACTGATTTAAAAATTTAAAAATAATTACTTTAAAATAAAATGTGTAAATTTCATTGACATTGTTTTTTAATTATTTGATAAAATTTATTTTATAGATAAAATATATCTACTTGACTTACACACAAGATAAAATTTTAAAAATGTTTCGAAAGTTACTTAAATTTTTAGCGTAAATAACTATCTACATCGGTAATATTGCGCGTTTACAATGTGGCTTATTGTATTTTATTTCACAAAATCTCTCATCATATTATGAGACATATAGGGTGTCGACTATATGCGATACGTTTTCGATTTTTTTTTTTTTTTTTTTTTTTTTTTTTTAACTTGAGAATTTCCACAACTGACGAGACAAACACGCAATAAAGCATATTGCACATATACGTATCTATTAGATCGATATTGATAACAAAGAAACAAAAATTCACAGAGACGGACAGACGGAGGTAATTGCAGCTACCCCAAATAATATTTTCAGTGATTTTGAAAATTTTGAAAAAAAATACATCTAAAATATGACTATAATGATGGTGATAAACGATTATTGCGCTGATAATGATGATGATGATGATGATAACGATGATAATAACAATGATGATAGTGACAATGATGATAATTTTAATAGAAAACAATTATTTTATCCATCTATCTATTATGCTTCAAAAATCATGCAGAAAATTTTCTTTAAATTATTAACAATTACTTATAAAATGATATGATGTTTTTTTTAATGTTGAAAATGACACAGTGATGATGAACATGAAATCAATATAATGTTTATGAGCAGTTTGCGGTGCGGTAAGAAAATCAAATTTACTTATTTTATAACATTCAAGATGAATTTATTTTTATTTGTGGATTCAATGATAATCAGTAGTTTTATTTTAGCATTAATGTTGTTTTAAAATTATGTGAATATTTTAGTCTTAAAAAAATGTTAATTAATTACATAGTATTTATATTGATTCATATTAGATATATTAGCGTGAAGAAAGCGTGAAAATTCCTTGCAGTTTTATCTAACGTATTACGCAAATGTTTAGTATTTTATTATTTTAATCAACCAATTTCAATATTTTTTAAAATGTTATTATATCATTTATTCATATATACTAATTAATTATTAAAAATATATTCTCTTCTTATAAATGAAAGTAAAACATATTTATAATATCAAGTACTTTTGACGAAAAACAATTTTTATGATGTAAAATAAATGCTAATATAAAATTTTAATAACAAATTGCAAAAATATTGTACACGTTACATATTGGATAAAATCTATTTAAAAAATACCGATAAAGATTATATTATATCATTTTGATTATCGTTATGCATTTTAAAGTTTTAATGAAATTAATAAAGAAAAAAAATTGTTAAATGTTTCAAAAAGCAAAATTTGTTGTAACGAATGACATTTTTGTGATTCTAAAAAACGGCCGTGCATTGATCCAATTTACGTCTAGGAAATTATAACTGCTAGTGAGAGTTACTCGATGTCTTTGATAAAGATAGTAGGCAATTTTACATTCACATTACAATCTCCGTTAACTTTAACTTAAGAGAATGCGCCTTACAGACTTGATTAAATGCATGCCAGATTTTATTCATTGTTTTATTATATTTACTGTTGATGAAATTAATTGAATGAATAATGATTATATCTTTTGTTGAATGTTGATAAAATTAAACATATTTTTTTGTTAATTTATTTTTGACGTCAAGTTCGTTTACTAATACTTTCAAAATTATTTAATTTTATGTTGAAATTTTTAAGTTAACACTTTAAGATTTTTAAAAGCAAATTTAGAAGTATCTTATCGATGAAAAACATTTATTTTAAATATTGCAAATCTATTTTATGACTTTATAATTAAAATGATTATTGTATTAAACTGACTAAATAATTAAACCAATTTTAATATTTTTGTTTTTAGTATATATGATAAGTTTAAAGTCAAAAAAAAAATCTTAGGAAAACGATTTAAAATTGTTTTATACTTAAAATGTTCTTATGGATGTTTAAATTATTTAAATTTTAATATATATCATGAATTATTATGAAAACATTTTAGTTGAATGTTGAAGTTTTATTTAGTAGTTATTATCATCAATTATCATGTTATCAAATAGAAAACATACTTTATTTTTCTCTAGAATACACCACCATCATTATTGCTATTCGAACAAAATAAAAAAGTTTCTTGTCAAATGCTTTTCTTTTTCTCAAAGTACATTTTAAATATCAAATTATAAATTAATAAAATTTATTCGTCAATAGCAATGATGATAATGATCTGGAAGATGGAGAAATACCATCAGATGAAGATGATGAGCCAGCTCCAGTTGTGGAACCTTTTAAACCAACTCCAGAACCTTCAAAGCCTTCATCGGGATTAAATGATTCACCGAAGCACAAAAGCTTCGACAATAAATTTAGCAAGAACAAAAAGTCTGGCAGTATAGATAGATTAACAAGGTCAAAAGGTGCAGCTAGCGATGATTGGGCTGGGGATGTTGAAAAAGCCATAAAAGCAAGAATCGATGAAGAAAAAGCAAAAAGTCATGATAGCAACAAGTCTTCTAGAAGTAAAAGTAACAAGAGTAAAAATAGGAAAAGAAATCGGGATGAAAAAGATGATGAACGTTCTAGGGATCAAAAGGTGAATTGTCATTGATGTGTAATTTCCGTTAAGAAGTTATATTTATTAAACTTGTATCTTCCTTTGAACTTCTACTGAATGTTAGATAAAAAATTTTATTTTTTCATAATTTTTTATTTTAATAGCAGTAATTTCGTAAATTTATTACTGGAATATTAATAACTTTAATAGTTGATATAATTATTTTTATAAAAATCTTATAAATTTTAATATAGAGAAGATTTCATGTTATGGAGAACATTTTGGAATGTAAAAGTAAATTTATTTAAATTAAAATTTATTTACAAAATTTATATAATTTTACAGAAAAAGAAAATTAGCGACGAAGAAAATGCTAATGAAGATGATGATGAAATGGTATTTGTACGCGGAGCTTCTCCTACAAGGAAAGGTTCTCATGAAAATACTTCTCCTAGACGTGGTGACCATGACAATTATAATAGTGGTTCAGACTATGATGATCGATCCAGCTCTAATCGTCACAGAGATGATAATAAACGAATTGGCAGTAGATGTAATTATTTTTATTAAATATTTTTTTTTGCTTTAATTTTATTAGAAGCTTTGAGAATGTTTACAGAATTATTCTTCAATTCATATTAAAGAACATTAGCTATTTGATATATTTATATAAGTTGTATAAGTAAATTTAAACTAACGATGATTGAATTTAAAAAATTTTATTTTTTTTTATTATTTATTTAATATTTTTTTTTTTTTTTTAATTTTATAAAACACTATTTTTTGCTAATTTTGGTAGCATGTTAATTACTTATATATGCGATTAATTTTTTTCTTAATATTTAGCAATTATGATAGCGAATATAAAGAAAGAAAATACACTTTATATGCATGCTAAAATATTATTTGGGATAAGAAAATTTCATTGTTTACAAAAAACAATTTGAAAATCAATCAAAAGATAAAATATTTTTATGTGGTATTTTTGTTCAGCTAATTATATTTAAAAAAAAAAGTGAATTTGAATTCATAAAATAATTTCTAAGATATTTTATATTCCTTAAAATTTTAAATAGTTTAGTATAATTTAATTATTTAAAGTATTGATTTAATTTTTTCAGTAAAAAGCTTTTAATGTATTTAAATTCATTGTATGGTTATTAAATAACACCAACTAACAATTTCAATTATTACATTAAATTGCACTAACGCTTATCATTAATTTTTAATAGTAGAATACGAAAATCAGATTAAACTAAAACATTTTTAATATATTTTTCAAATTGTTTTTTAATTGTTTGTCAATGAAATTTTTCAATGTTAGGGGCACTATTAAAACAACAGGATCGAAATAAAAAAATTTCAATCGCAGCTTGGCGAAGAGCTGCGAAAAATGAACGAGGAGGAAAGAACAAGACTAGAGGACAATTACGAAGTGAGCGTAACAATCGACGAAACCAAATTAATGATCAGAGTCAGGATCCAGATGCTATATGTATGTATTACATGCAAGGCAAGTGTCACCGGGGGGATGACTGTCCCTTTTCACATAATGCCTTGCCTCCAAGGAAAATGGAACTCTGCAAATTTTACTTGACAGATTCCTGTGTAAAAGGGGATAAGTGCTTGTATATGCATCACGACTTCCCTTGCAAATTCTTCCATACCGGCTTGAAATGTAACGCTGGCGATAATTGTAAATTTTCGCATCAACCCATGAGTGAGCAGGTTTGTATAGAATATTAAAAATTTTACTAATATTTTCCAAATATTTTTGAAATAAATGAGTATGTATAAATTAATTTATAAATATTGTTAAATTACAAAACTTTTTATAACAATAATAAAAATATGATATTTATAAATTAAAATTTTAAATCTATTTTAAAGCATTCTGATGAGTTAAATATTATAATAATAATTATTAAAATACTTTATTAATAAATTTGCAGGTTAAAAACATTTTATTAAAACATCTAGAGACTGCCCCAAAAGAAATATTAGGACATTTTCCGCGATTAAGTAGAGAGGGAGCAATGTATTTGATAAATAATACAGAAAAAAATTTAGCTCAAGGACAAGATGCATCGAGTCAAAAGATTCCAAGTCTATTTGAATTAAAAGTTCCAACTCCAAATGAGAATCTTATTAATGAAACAGCAAAAGATGATGGTAAAAATTAAAAAATACATATTATATATATATAGTTTAAAAAGTAATAATTAGTAGAAATAATGATTAAAAACATTATAATTATTGATTTTTATGAATAATGAAAATTTTGAAAAAATTGAAATTTATACTATTTTTATTTTAAGACTATAAAAATATAGTCTAATTATTTAATTCTTTTTCGATTCATGTATCATTAATTTACTTTTGCATACTAAAAACAATTTTAAATTTGATGATTTTAATGCCAACTATTCTTAAAAATAATGAATTCAATTTGCAGGTGACGAATCATCAAGTCGAGATAAAAGTTCTTCGTCACATAAAGAAAGAAAATCTCCGGGCAAAAAAACGCGATGGGGATCAAATGAGGATCGTGTACCATATGATATGGTAGTTCAGTCAGCCACACAACTGGGTCTTCTTACAAATAATCAAGAAAAGAATTCATTAGCAGGAGTTACGCCCGTTAATTTTTACAATGAGAATGGTCCAAATGATTTTTCTAAAAAAGAAAAAGAAGAGCAAACGAAATCGAAGGAAAGTTCATTATCTGTTTTAAGTACTATTTCAAAAGATGTGGATTTAAGACAATTATTAAGTACAGCATCTGGTGCGAAATCATCACAAGTTGTTAGTCTTGCAGAAGAGGCGGCAAGTCTTACCAAATCAAAACTTGATGATGAAAGCGATCGAGATGAAGAAACCGACTTGGTTATTGAGATATCACCAGATGAGGAAGATAAGGATAAAACTAAGGAGAAAGACAAATATAAAGATAAAAACAAAATTAAAGACAAGGAAAAAAGCAAAGCGCATGGTAACTATTTACAATATAAATTAGTAAAAAAATCGAATGTACATCAATTTATAAATGAATTGATTTTTTTATTTTTGCTTTTAATGTCATCTTTTATTTTTTTTTTTTTTTTAATTATTAAATTAAAATTTTTTACTTTTTTTTTTATTTTAATTTTTACAGAAACAGGCGACATTGCAAACAATTTAGTAGAAAAACAAAAAAATGCGTTAAATTTCACACAAGAAATACCAGCAAATTTGCCGAAAAAAGCGCAGGAATTATACATGCGAATACAGCAGCAACAACGCGAAGCAGCAGACAGTTTCAAAAACTTAGAAAATACTGAAAATCAAGAAATTGCACAGGAAGATTGGTATTCAGATGATGATAATGACGACGATGATGATGACGATCAACTGACAATTGTGTTGAAAGATATCCAAAAGGAAGAAGATGAAGATGAAGAAGAAGAAAAAGAGAAAAAAGAATCAAAAGAAGAACCATCTTCACAGGCGCCAAGTATACCGCAGCCTGCACCAATTGTTGATAAACTTGGCGATCTAAGTAAAATTGACATCAGTATGAAAGTATCGAAACTATTGTCGACAATTAAAGAATCAGTGCCAAAAGCAAAGAAAGAATTAAGTTTACCTAGCAGTCATACTGACGTTACTAAAAATCCTGTGCCGGAAGTCTCTTCACAATTTTCCAAATCAGAATCTGGTAGTAGCAGTCCAAGATTATCACCTAGTAGAACATTGGGTAAGTCATTTATATAATTTATGAAATGATATTTTAGTTACACGATTTACTATATTCTTTGCTTCTATAGGTACAGGTTCATCTCAAAATGCTGGTGTATCGAGAGATCCACGAATGAGTCGCGATCCTCGGCAACGCAGAGATGAAAGACAGTCCTCTTTGAATGCGCCCAATTCAACAGTTACTAAACCAGTTGAAGTTAAAGAGTCCCGCTCTTTGAAGCTTGAAACAAGTATATATAGTTCAGGCATAATAGTTCAAGAAACGGGTATGGATACAGATCTTCGATCCAAATTAGATCAAGATCATCGACGGAAAGATATGGACTTGCGGTGTTTTCCTCCAACCTCAAATTTTGGCGATACCGACCTTCGCGTTGTCGGTGGTCATTATTCAGTTGACGCATCTAAATCTGGAGATGTCGATCTTCGTCAGATGTTAAGTTTACCATTTAAGCCAGTTCCATCACATGTACCTTGTACAGAAATTGATGGTAGTATATCATCTCATCCGCCTATGCCCTATAAGGTAATTTTACGCCTGTTTTAATTTATTTGACATAATTGTGCCGATGAAGAATAATTAAATGATGCCGTTTTATAACCTTTATTTATTGATTAATTCAATCTTCATTTTTTAATAGGTTTATGTGGTAGACGTACCAAGGCCTGACTACACTGGTCTCAAACTTACGAGAAATGACCCCCAGGTGAAATACGACCCTAGGTTACGCAAAATTTTCCGATTAGGTAAAGACGACATTGCTGATTCACCTATGTCACCACCTCCGGTAAAGATTCTTGATACGCCGAAGTCACCACCTCCTGTACGCACCGATCCCCGACGTAAAACCCTCGAGGCTTCAGCCCATCCACAGCCCAAAATTATACCGACAACTGTACAGCAACATCCCGTTCAAGAGCATTCCAAGATGCCAGGTTAGAATTTTCTTTTATTCTATAAATTACTATTTTGCACAAGCTTATTTTTTAAAAAATTAAAAAAAATATTTATCATAAGTTTAATGTTCTATTTATAACGCACCTAAAATAGATTTAATTGTATAAAATAATCTTTAATAATAATTTTTAAAACGCAAAATCAAAGAAGTTCGTTTTTATTTCAAACAGGTATACCTATGAGGATGGGATCACCTTATATGCAAGGCCACAATAACATGCAAGTACCAGTCATGCAAAGCATGGGCCCTGCTCAAGGCATGGGTCCTGCTCAAGGCATGAATCCTCAAGGTATGGGTCCTTCTCAAGGCATGAATCCTCAAGGTATGGGTCCTCCTCAGGGCATGGGTCCTCCGCCGATGATGATGCAAGGCAATCCCATGATAGGTAACATTGGCCCAATGATGCGTGATGGTCCAGTAATGCCCAATAGTGGCGGTCTAATAGCACCACCTAATATGAGGATGGGTAGCATGGGACCACCTGGTCCAAATCACCAAATGTCAGGTCCAGGACAATCTCAGATGAATCAATATGATCCTCGCTATAATTCTCAGCGACCAGGTGGTGTTGGTCTTTTAGGACCAGGACTCCAGCAAATGGGTGGTTATAATCAGGACATAGTGAGGCCTCCATATGATGGGCCTCCTAGATATCCACCAGATAATTTCAGTAATTTTGGAAATGCGCCCAATGTGGATCGACTTGATCCTCGAGGCTTTAATCCAAACGGTCAAATGGACGAGCCAAGCTACATTGGCAAACCACCCGACTGGAATGGAAATAGAGCTAATAGAAAAGATAGAAGACGAGCAGCTCGAGGAAAATTTGGTGGTTTGCCCAGAAAAAAAAATGTGTCTTCGTAAAAAAAGTGAGAAAATGAACGATCATCCAATCTGCGTTTATATGTACATCGTGTATATTTGTATAGGTTCGCGTTCCTGTGAGTAAAGCAAAGAAGTTTTCTCAACATGAATGTTGGAAGT
Source organism: Chalcis sispes (assembly GCA_949987625.1). Taxonomy (NCBI): domain Eukaryota; kingdom Metazoa; phylum Arthropoda; class Insecta; order Hymenoptera; family Chalcididae; genus Chalcis; species Chalcis sispes. The sequence goes on from OX465095.1 coordinate 59,756,737, forward strand.
GACTGACGTATAAAGTAGTGTGCATTTTTTTATGTAATGCACAATTCAAATTGCTACTTTTGTCAATTTGTGCTATAAGAAATTTTGTTATATACATAGTTGTATAAGCAAAGACTATTCTATTAAATTTTATTATTCTCATAAGTCTTACGAAATAAAATGAATAAATAAAATGTTTTCACTGTGGGAAATCCATGCGTTTAAGAGCTTCTTATATACAGTAATGAAAGAGCAATAGTTTAAAAGACATTGTGTACAGCTCAGAATGAGGATATTTTGTAATTTTTGCGACATTGTTTTCGAAAACGTACAAAAAATTTAATTACATTTTTTAAATGAGTATTTATTGTATATAAGCGATTAAAAATGAGAATTCTATGAGATTGTAAGTGTTATCGAGAACTTTAATGTTTCGGTAAAACACGTTTGAGTACACTAAGCTCACCGAATAAAGGTTTTTTTCTATATGCTTGAGGTTATTTTTCTTACGTCTTCCATGTACATATATAATATATGAACAATATACATATATAAATATTAATATATGCATATAACAAAATAGTTAAGATCACAAACTTTTTACAAGTTATACTTATCTAATTTTAATGAATGCCAATTTTATAAAATATTAAAATATAGTATTTAAATGTCTCGAAAATGTGTTTTATCCTTTCCTTATTATTATTTCTGAGAATGATTAATTTTAAAATACTAATATTTCATTTCAATTTTATTAGAAAAAATACATTATTGCAAGAAGTTAGATCATAAATAAATTTGAAAACTTGTTAATAGTTAATAATAAAGTAAAATTTCACAATTGCTTTACTTTTCTTTATAATCATACAATTTTTTTTATTATTGAGAAAATTCATTGTATGAAAATGTTTTAAATTACTTCACATTGCAGCACTTATAGAATATCTATTTACAAAAATTTGTTCAATATAGTTTTTCAAAAGATCACTAATAAATACATATTAGGAACTATATGAATTTTTAGTGAACTACAGCACTTAAAGGTTCTGCACGTATAACTGATAAATCTAAACGAGCGTCCATTTCATCATCCAATTCTCCAACAACGGCACTAGAAAAATTTTATTACAAATTATATAATATACATATACTATCCTTTTTAATAAATAATTATTACTTGATAATTTTTTAATAATTTCATTGGAATAATATCAATTTAACAATTGATTAACACAAATATTAGGTTGAATCAAATTTAAAATCAACAATTAATAAAATTCTTTATCTTAATATTTACATACATAATATTTAAAAAATACATACACATTATCTCCTCTAATAATATGCAAACCTAAAACAACTTGCTCAACACCATGTGTTGTACTGTAAACTCTTTCATGTGATTCATCTAAAATTAAATTAATCGTTTGATCAAATCCCTTAAGAGTTCCCTAAAAAATAATTTTATATGTAAGTTGGAACTTAATAAATATTATAAAGGAAAATATCTTTCAATAAATGAATCAAAACAATGTACATCAACTTACGATAAAATTTCGACCATCAGATGTAATAATGGAAACGGTATCTAACGTTTTTCATTCAAGGAAAACTTAAGTATTTATAATTTCAATAAAAATTAACATTTATCTTTTATTTGTTATTAAAAAGGATACGATTCACATAACTTTCCAAGCCGGATGCCATTGCAGTACAATTTTCTTTTCCAGAATGTAAAAACACATCAAACTATTGCGATTATGTGAGGTTAACGAATATAGACGCTTATAGAAGAATCTTTATTTCATATAGACGAGATGTACCGAAAACCGTTAGTTCGTAGGTGAGCGTTAGATGGTGCGATCAGCCTATTTTCGCGGGGAAACCTTTAAAGCAATTCGGTGAGCGGTATATCGGTACTCAGTTAATACGAACCTTTGATTTTGATTCTCAGTCAAAATTGCGTAATTCAGGCTACACAAATTTATAATTAATTAATAATTAACATATATAAATTATTTCATTTATTTAAATAAAAATATATAAAATGCAGATTTTTAATAAAGTAAAGTTACTTAAATTTTGAATAATAATATGTCGTAATTAATTGATTACACCATTTTATTTTAAAATATTTCATGATTTTATTATATATAATAATATATAATAATATTTAATATTTGATATTTAATATTTCATTATATACATATATTTTTTTTAAATAAAACATTTTATATTAAAAAATATGTTTATTAATGTAATATTATTTTGATAAATTATATATATATATATATATATATATATATATATATATATATATATATATATATATATTGTAAGATATTTTAATAATTGTATTTTTTATCATATTATCAACGCTAATTCACGTGCTCTCATCCCCATCCTTTCAAGCACGCAGACGAGCGCAAGAAAAAAGCAAGTTTTTTATACTGACACTAGTCCAGCCCACAAAGGTTTCATTTTCATGAAAAAAAAACTATGCCAATCGACGGATCTCAAATAGCACAATTCGAAAATAAAAGTAAAAAAAATTTCACACCTCTAGTTATTTTACAAAATCCAAAAAACCAGAGTTAACATCTCACTATAAGTTAGATGCCAATAACTCGCTTAATAATGCATCTAGAAAGCTGATTCTGAGGCCAAAAAACTCCACACTTTCCAAAAAAAATCACATTCTGCAAATTTTCCAAAAATTTATTTGTTGGAAAAAGTATAATCGAAAAACTATATTTGACGTTATATGCATGAGCACAAAATTATGTATTAAAGCTCCCAGTGACAGTCCGCTAAAACTCAAATCGCAAAAACATATTAAATAAAACAAAATTAACGAAAAATATTTAAAAACTTAGTTTTATACCAAATGTCGACTAAAAAAACTACAATCAATAATCAATTTAATAAAAATTAACGAAAAATATTTAAAAACTTAGTTTTATACCAAATGTCGACTAAAAAAACTACAATCAATAATCAATTTACTTTCACATGCATTTTATCTGCACAAAATACAAAAAAAAAACATTTTCATCGTTTGAATTTATGATATCTCGGTGAAAAACCAACGAAATATTATAACTTTTAGCGAAAAATATTGGCAATTTCCTATAAAAAATTTTACATTACGCACTGTTTTTAAAAAAGTTACGATAAAAATGTTATTAATTGAAACTGAGGATATTCGAGCCCTTCCTGCAATGTAAGTCTCATCTAAACAAACATATTTCTGTGAAAATTTATCAAACGCGTACGTTATGGTACTCAAAAGATGGAAAATTTCTTGCGAAAAATTTCACGTATCGTATTTCTTTTACTTGAGTTCTGGAAAAAAAGTTATCGTTGAAAAACTAAAGGAGCTCAGTAAAAAGGGTCAACATCTCCGACCACTCGAATGGCGATATCTTGGTAAAAAATTAAGTTTTAGAGTTCGTTTTGGTAACAAAAAACTTCACATCGCCCGTATTAATGCCTAAATATTATCAAAAAAATACATCTTCGATATTTGAATTTATGATATTATTAATATATATTCGACAAAGAATCAACGAATCGCCCATATTTTTCGCTAAAAGTTATAATATTTCGTTGGTTTTTCGCCGAGATATCATAAATTCAAACGATGAAAATGTTTTTTTTTTTTTTTTTTTGTATTTTTTGCAGATAAAATGCATGTGAAAGTAAATTGATTATTAATTGTGGTTTTTTTAGTCGACATTTGGTATAAAACTAAGTTTTTAAATATTTTTCGTTAATTTTGTTTTATTTAATATGTTTTTGCGATTTAAGTTTTAGCGGACTGTCACTGGAAGCTTTAACACATAAAATTTTGTGCGCATGCGCATAACGTCAAATATAGTTTTTCGATTATATTTTTCCAACAAATAACTTTTTGGTAAATCTGCGGAATGTGAATTTTTTTTTTGGAAAGTGTGGAGTTTTTTGGCCTCAGAATCAGCTTTCTAGATGCATTATTAAGCGACTTATTGGCATCTTACTTATGGTGAGATGTTGACTCTGGTTTTTTGGATTTTGTAAAATAACTAGAGGTGTGAAATTTTTTTACTTTTATTTTCGAATTGTGCTATTTGAGATCCGTCGATTGGCAGTTTTTTTCATGAAAATGAAACCTTTGTAGGTTGAGGTAGTGTCAGTTTACTCTGCCCCTAATTTTTCATGTGAAAATCTTTTTTGAGAAAATTGATATGTTAATATGTTAAGCTATGAGGTAATTACGCGTAATCTTGAATTTTTCTAAATAAAACTTGAGTGGATTTCGCGTAAAATTAAAGGTTAATTATTGACTAAGTACAGTTGGAATATTATATTTTATGAAAGTTTTTTTCTTTATGTTATACAATAAGTTTAAGTAAAATTTATTGAATTTTGTATTAATAATTGTTACCTTATAAAATTAATTAACTTTAAATTAATAAAAATTAAAGATAATTGTTAAATTCATAATTTATTTTATTTATCTATAAAAATAATTTGTTGTTATTTTCAAAAATGGAAGATGAATAGTTAAATTATGCGTTAATTAACATATTAATGAATTATTGCAAATAACACATAAATATAACATTTTGATTATTTTTAAATACTGATAGCTGATTGGTAATTTCCGGTTTCGAACATAAATCAGCTGACACATATGTGCATAAGAAAAGAAATTAGTTAGGAGGTTATTTTATCTGACCTGCTGCGCTTTCATTTTTAATATATGTAAATAAACTCTTTTGTAGTGATTAAATAATTCTAGTCCTTGCTTCGCGATAAATTTATATTTTTTCATTCTTCGTATCAAATTTTTTAAAATAACATTATTACTTGCTAGAATTAAAAAAAATCTTATATGTTCTGTACATATAAATATACATATATAATATAGGTATATTTATTTATTAAGAATTTTTACGTCTCATTAAAGTGTTCAAGTGATTATTTTTAAGAATGTCTGCTTGGGCTAAAATTCAGACTGTTGAAGAACCTGTTAGTTTTGATGAAATCACTTCAGAACAGCTTGCTCGAAGTTTACAAGAAAAGTAATAAAATTTCACTTTTGACTTAATCTTTATGCAACAATCAATTAAGAATGATAAATATTTTTCATACGTATATAGGGAAATTCAAAAATATGCTGATTCAACCACTAAAGAGATTGATAAGGAAATATCTGAAATTCCAGATGAAAAGCTAGAATTAATAGAAATAGATCAAACAGAAAGTGATGCAATGATTGCACAATTGCTGCAAAATGAAATAAATGAAGAGTATGATCTAATGCTTAAACGTACTGAAAAAAAGTATAATCGTGACTCAAAAGGTTTGTATAATTATTTCTTGAAGTTGTTGAAGTACTGTTAATCAAAAATGAATTCAGTTATATAAAAAATAAACTAATTTTTATTTATATCAAAAAATTATTGATAAATTATAATATATTTGAAATCGAATAAGTTAATCTACTTTTAACTTTAAAAAGAATTGAATGAATAATAATATTAAAATTTTTTTATTATTTTTAGTCAACATTTCTTATTTAAATTATCGAGCTGGTATAGGAGAACCTGAAGAACCAAAAAAAGATATTGATGATGAAAACAGAGATTTTGATCGATTTGTTGTAAGCAAAAATATTAAAAACTTTTTTTAAAAAAGAACTTACTATATACTATCTACTATTATCTACTATTACTACTATCTACTAAATTTTCTATGAATTTAATTTTCAGAGCATTGAAAAAGAATATGCTTCAATTCCTCGGTGTGGATATAAAAAAATTGGAGAAGGGGAAACTTCTCAAATTGTCACTAAACATGACATGCTAATGACATCTAGAATAAATGCATGTCGAGTTCTTGAATTTCCTCCAGGAATTCAAACAGGTGATACTGGTGGATTTGATGTTAAATTAAACAATAAAGTATTCAATTCTCTGCGACAACATAGTCATGCTCATTGTTCTAGAGAAAAAGCTAAGGCCCATCCAAAACAGCAAGCAAAAAATCAAAACACATTTAAAGTCAGAAACTAAATAAAAATATTATTTAAACATTTTTTGAAAAATGCCTGTTAAAAAAAGGGTCACTAAATTTTAAACAATAATACATTAAAATAAAATGCTCGCAGTAAATTTTTACTGCAAATAAAAAATAAAAATGTATTTACTAACAAAAATGCTTTTTATTTATTTAAAAAATTTATTCTTTATCTCATAACAATAATTGTTTGAGTCTTTTATATACAACATGATTATAAACAGTTATAAACCATAATATAAACAACAAAAACCTTAACATTTAATTAAGAAGAAATAAAATACATTTCAAAATATCAAATATTTTCTTTAACATTTTCCAAAAACAAAATTTAGATTTTTCGAGATGTTATAAAAAGTATGTAATTTATTTTATTAAATATGGAATTTTTAATTTATTTAAGAAGTATGATATTTTTATATACATTTTTCAATATGTTTTTGTTTTTATACATTTTTTTTTAAATATTACAAAGAATCATAAAAATGTTTACATGATTTATTCTTTTAATATTCAGAAATTTCAATTAATAATAATTATCAAAGGTTAAAAAACTACTATAGATTAAAAATATTAACTTATAAAAAATATTTTTCAAAATCTAATATTTTTTGTTCAAGATAATGTTTGCTATATAGTAATAAATTAAAATTTTTATTTAGTAGATTATTTAGACTATGACATTAAAATTTTTAATCAAGATGTTTTATTGAAATCTTGACTTGATTTCTTGTTTAACTAAGCTCTTTGGTCGGTGGTTTGAGAGGTATTTGTCCAACAGGAAACTGGTTCATTTGATAAATCGCTTTTTCATCATCAGTTAGGCAATCATTGAGACTATAAGCTGTTTCGTCAACTGTCACCGTTACAGATACTCCGAAAGCATTGTTGCCGCTATTTAACTTAGTAAAATTACCAAAAGGACTAGCCTGTGTTGAAGAAGCCACACCAAAAGGTGAAGCTGTAGTTTGTTGTTGCGATTTCACTGTGAAAGGATTGCTGACTTGTGCAGTGTTATTGATTGTTGTTGTAACTGCATTCGATAATATAGTATTAGCTTGAGTATTACCGAAAGCGGTCCCACCAAAAGGTGACTGTGAAGTTGAGGTGACTGTTGTACTTCCAAAAACACTAGTAGTACTGTTATTTGTAGGTTTTGCAAAATCGAAACTTGTTGCTTTCGAAAATGAGGTCATTGGAGCGCCAAACGGTCCTGATGTTGTTAATGCAGCAGTTGCAAATACTGGATTTGCTAAACAAAAAAATGAATGTAAAAAAATAGAAATTTATATTTTATTAAATTTTTATATTAACATATTTAACTGTTTATTTACTTTATTCAAATCGTGCTAATTAAAATTATTTACCAAATATTTTCGTCATTAGATTTAAAATATATTTAAATTTACTTTATTAATATTTTCATTAAATCTAATATATTTCACTAAATCTGGTACATTTAATAAATTATTAATAATTTAGCAGTAATATCATTTTATATATTGACAAAATTAATATTACCTGCAGTATTATTTATTGTATTAAATGGTGCAGCCACAGTAGAAATAGGGGCTCCAAAAGGTGTAGCATTTGGTGCTGCTTCAAAAGCATTTGTACTGGTAGTTGCAACTGCACCTCCAAATGCACTTGTATTAGCATTTTGTGCAATTGATCCAAAACTTGAAGTCGCTGTGTTTGCACCCCCAAAAACATTGTTTGATGAAGATACAGTTGCTGTTGCCCCAAAAGATGATTGCCCACCAAATACAGAGCCACCTGTGCCTACCTGTATGTAAACATTGACAAAAAATATAAGCTGCAATAACTAAATTTTTATTGCCGATAAAGAAATATTCTAATGTATTTTACTTGAGATTGGCCAAAATTAGCTGGTCCACCAAATACTGGTGTACCCCCAAATGCTGAATTAGCCGTTGCTGACTGGCCAAAAATTCCAATTCCAGTTTGTGAATTAGTAGCAGATGTAGCACCACCAAAGACATTACTTCCTGTTGTAGCAGCTCCAAATACAGATGTTTGAGTAGGCTGAGGTTTGAGGAAAGCATTAGTACTTTGTACAGTATTTGCTCCAAAAGTTGCTGGTTGACCAAATGCCGTTTGCGATGGTGCATTGGTACCAAATATAGAGGAACCTTGAACATGTACAAATATAAATTAAACAAAAATTGTCATCATTATATCCTTGAAAATGTGTGTAAGATCTTCAAAAATATTCTAAATTATGTCACGTTCAATGTATGAACTTATAACATTTAAATGAAAATAAAAATTTGATATTTACAAATATTGTTACATGGTTAAAAAATTAATATAATTTGTTAGTGTATATTCGTAAAAATTTTGAAAGAAAAAGAATAATTCTATTTAGTTGTTAAATATTCAATTAATACCTTGTGATGCTAGTCCACCAAATGTAGAAGTATTTTGCACTGAACCAAATGGTGTGTTTCCAGATTTATTTGCACCACCAAAGATGGAAGTAGCTGCAGTTGTTCCAGATGCATTACTGAATACAGAACCATTTCCAAAACTTGGTTTTCCTCCAAATACTGATGTTGCATTGTTATTAGCTGTTCTACCAAAAATTGAAGATGATGATTGAGTTGGATTAAAAGTACTAGTAGAACCAAAAAGATTACTTGAAGTTCCAAAAGATTTTTGATTAAATACATTAGATGTTTGACTTCCTAATTGTGGTGTTCCAAAAGCAAAATTTCCTTTATTTAATTTAGAGCTATCACTAAAAGCTGTATTTTCTGATCCTGAATTTTGTATTTCTTCCTGTTTAAATAATATATAGTATAGTTAATGATTAAATTTATATAAGAATTACAAAAGTAAGTATTTAAATTACCAATAGTTGAACAATCGCTGGTGTAGGATTTTTTAAAGCCTCACGTTTGGTTTTCATTGCTTCACACATTTGTTGGAATTGAGCATTCTAAAAAATAAAATCATTTAATTAGATAAAAGAGTGAATTTATTAAAATTTTCTAAATTTATTAAAAGTTTTAAAAGTAAATTTATTAAAATTAATATTACTATTTGATCAACTGTCCCATTCTTTTGTGCTTGATACATTTCCCATCTAACTTCTTCGGGAGATAAATCTTCCATTCCTGGGATACATTTTTTCTCTTTGAATGGACCATAACAGGAAAGTAACCATTGTCCACCTCTTTCAGCAAGGAGAACTTCTTCAGCCACGGCCAAACTAAAAGATTATTTTTTTAATAAATAAGTTGTATTATAAAAAAATTATAATTAAAATATTAAAAAAGTATTCAAAATCACAGAGATGTTAACTGAGTATTGATTAATTATAAAAAATAATAATTATAATAAAATTTGACTTACGCAACATTTTTTTCATCACTAAAAGTCTTGCTTCGGTTTCCTTAAAATTTAAATGACACGTTATAAACAAAATATATAACCTGTAAAAATATCTACCAAGATTTTTTGTGATAATGTTTATATATTTATTTTAACTCACCAAAACTATGTTCAAATTTACAGTATTGTCCGAAACGGCAATTGCCTTGCTGAAAGTACTTGCAAAGTACCATTATTTTATTATTGTAACTACGAAAATCTGATTAGAAATATTTTCATATTCACAGAATGACGTTCGATACGGACGACAACAGTGTAAGAAAACAACATGCGCGCGCACATGAGTCAAATATAAGTTTCGTAAATATGGATAAAAAATATTCTTATAAATCAATATGAATTATTAATATTCATAATGTTGAAAAATAATATAGTATTATCAAAGTCAAAAAAATTAAAAGTAAATTTTATATAATAAATTAATTGAAAATAAATCATAAGCAGATTATTATATATGCGTTTACTTTATTTATAATTTATTTCTCTTTAAATATAATTTTTACGTATAATAAAAAAAAAAATTCGAATATTACAATTTTTTATTTATTTTTATTGTTGATGAGGCATATACTCTAAAGGTGACTCTCCAAAATACATGCGAGGTTTCTTGTCAGCTTCTGTTTCAATCTTTGGCTCGCCTTTGTTCACCTCGATAATAACTGCACCAATTTCAGTTTCGTTAATATTATTTTTCCTTTGACTTTTCATTGCTTTGTCATGCAACAATGTTTCCTGCAGCAGTATATCGTAGAGCTGAGCACCATTTATTTTACCAGAATTTGCAGCTGATGAGAGCTTTTGCAACGAAACACTTATTGCCGCGAGAACATTATCGCGAGCCTCGGTCCCTGCATTGCAATGTTCGTGACTAGAGGAAAGTTCATCAATTAAATCTGCAAAAGAGGAATATGTTTTTGTTCATAATTATTTTTTTATTAGTAATGCGCTCACAACTTTTACATTTCATAAGGATAATAAAAAAAATTTTTGAAATATTAAATTTCGTGCATATACAGTTTTGCTATAAAAAAGATTCATTTAAAAATTTTAAAAAATTAAAATTTTGAATGATGTATTATAAATGGTATGAAAATTAAAATTATTAAATAAATTACTTTGGTTATTAGAGTCTTCTTCAGCCCTAATTCTGATTCCTTGGATTTCTTCTATAGAGGATTGCGGAGAATCTGATTTCGATATTTCAGTTTGATTAACTACTTCAGCAATTTCTTCTTGAACGACTTCATTATTTCTAACATCATTTCTAACATTATTTCTAACGCTATTTCTACCATTAATTCTAACGGTATTTCTAACGTTATTTCGATTTTTTAGCAACTTAAATTTTTGAAACTTTTGTAATTGTTTTTTTAAAGCTGATGAAGACCAAATGTAAAAATTCTGCACATGCAGTTTTTCCCGCCTGTTTGGAATATAAAAAAATCATTTTGTCTGAAAGAAAATAAAATAAATTGTTTAAAATGAAACTTACCCTGTTTGCGAGTGAGATAATCCAAAAATAGTTAGTACAACCACGAAAGCCAAAAGATAAATCATTTTATCTTTCGAAATCTTAAACGTGTTGCACCCGTAATTTCTTACACGTAAGTGTGATGTCGTATGACAACAACCGAATATCAATTAGATATTTTCAGACAGATGACATGTATGCATAAAAAAGTTGAATTAGAAAAAAGGATAGAGAAATTAAAAAACACAAACTGTTGTAGTCAAAGAACAAATATTTTATTCCACGTCATGTGGTACCATTGTACTTGGTTAGACTTTACAAATATTCCAATGTTCACTTATTGAAGTAATTAAAATTTTTCTCAGTCTCCTCTTTATCTTTAAAAGGATAATCATAAGCCCTTTCTGTAGATTTTTTCTTCTTTATAATTAACCACGACAAGACTAGAAGTACCACAGGATTCAATTATCACTCTCGCTATGGTCTCCTTATCATAAAAAAAATTGTACATTTCTGATGTGCAGTAAATTATAATAAAAATACGGTGCATCGTTTAATCACATTTATATTAAGCTGACAAGATATTGATGTCAGTGTTAATCTTTTACTGTATCAGTTAAGAAAATAAAGAAAAAATTAATAAGTTTATCATTTAATCGTTAAAATCGTTGGTCTCGACGCTTTGTGCCAAAAAAATATTTTCTTGACTTTGTCTAGCTCAAAATTTGTAGACATTGATTGTAAAAAACTGTTTGCTCTTATAACACTTAAAAAAAAAAAAAAAAAAAATTAAAAAAAACAAAAAAAAAAAAAAAAAAAAAAAAAAAAAAAAAAAAAAAAAACATGCAAAATCGTCATCGAACACATTATTTGGCGCAACGAAAATATTGAAATTGCAAACGATCTGGAAACGAAAGGCTTACGCGCATTAACAAGCCCGATTAGCGACTTTTCGTACCCTGCGCGAAATACAAGAGTGTATCAAATATATAATATATTATCGTTTTTTCTTTTTTTTTTTTTTTTTTTTTTTTTTTTTTTTTTTTTTTTTTTTTTTTTTATGTTTTTATTATAAATATCTCTCTTAAACGCGCATCGTCCCTTTGCGGAATGATACATGGTGCTTTAAATTGAAATCAATTTAATCATCTAAATCGTTGATGTGAAGAACCTCTCTGTGGGTTAAGCCAGCTTTAAACAAAGAAAGAATTTCAACATTGGGATACAAAATTCTCCTAGGATAGCTAGTTGTTATTTCGAAATTTGCGGGTGAATCTGGCTGACTGAAAATCCAATGATAAACGTCCTGTAAAGAATAAATAATCGATGATTGTATAGCTTATGGTGAAAGTTATGTAAATTAATTTCAATTTAAAATTATCACTGCGTAATTTATTATGAATTTAATTTAGTTATAAAATGTAAAAATGTCTAAATAAATAAAATAATTTACCTGAATATTATCGGTAAGGAGAAATCGTCGTTTAACGGTCCTTTCACCAAGTTTAATTTGCAGATGGCAAGCGTTAGGATCAGTAGGTTCGGGCTCACGCGGTATTTTTTCAATTGTCAATTTCTTTTCCATTTCGATACGTTGTATCTCCATTTTTTGAGCGTTAAGCTGCTCACGTTCTCGTGCCTCCTCGGCTTCGCGCGCACGACGTTCTTCTTCGCGACGACGATCTTTCTCCTGATCTGCGCGTAATGATTCCTCGTATGCGCGGTCCTGTTGCTGCCTCAACGATTGTGTGGCACTACGTTCTGCGCGATCCTGCCGCGCTTGAATCAGATTGATTTCGTTGTTGTCAATGATCGTCTGCAAACGAGCTATTAACTCCATTGGGGACGGAATGCCTTCCATTCTAGAAATTGAAAAAGTGTACATTAAAATTCAGAAACAAATTTCGATTTATAAAGAAATAGTTGAAATCAAATTAATTTTTAAAACATTAAAAATTATTAATAAATTTATGATTTAATAAAAATGTTCTTCAACATTAAATCAAATGAAGTGGTCAAAAAAATAAAATTATTTTGATTAAATCTTGTGTTATAAAACGTACAATATTATTTCAAATCATAGTATCTTTCGATTAAAATTATAATATATTCAAGTAAATAAGTAAACTATATTTTTACCTTCCCACTATCGTCATTCTATTATCTTTCAATACAATAACTGCCAAAAATGGATAAGTACCGGCTTTAAGAGCTTCCGCTACTTTGTAACCTTCGCCTGATTTTATATTACACGCCCAAAAAAGCGTGCGAGTATTTACATATCGAACTACTTCAGGATCTCCCAGAGTATTTCTATTTATTAAAAATCAGTTATTAGTATAATTATTTCTCCTAAATACATTTATTTTCTAAAAATTACAAATGAAATATATAAGTTGCATTTCTATTTATATTACCGGCACCATTGATCCACCTCTTGTGATTCATCTTTATGAAGATATACTAAAAGAAATCTTAATTCTTGTTTAGCATCTGAAAGAGCTTGACTGTAAGAACCTTGGTAGAAAACTGGGTGATTTGTACCATATTGTTCTTCATATGCACGTATAAAATTCATAACATCTTGGACAGGATCTAAAGAAACTAAAATTTATATAATTAGTAATTAAAGTAATTATATATAAGCAATAATACAAAAAAAATTTTTTAAATTACCAGGCCTAACATTTCTCCTAAATATTGCAAAAATAAGTTGTAAAATACTGGTGACAACATTATAGCATAAAGAAATTACAAAGGAAAAAAATCCTCCATTGCCTGCACTTCCTGATGGACTAAAATATATTCTAGAACTGGTTTCATCAACAACTGGTGGAGGCCTCACTCTTGAATCCTGAGCATACATGGAAGGTCGACCCTCATACAGATTTAGTTGTTCCTAAATATTATATTAAAATATAATCATATAAATAAATAAAGATAATAAAAACTAATAAATAAAATGTTTTCTAATATTTTTTTGTCTTTTGTCAAAAAATCTTTTTAATACGCATACCATTTGAAAACTTGAAAATAATAAATCTAAAAAGATCATACCTGTACCGCCACTTCCAAATTCCAATTATGTCTTTGTAAAACATCTCTACACACAGTTAGGTCCTCGATTCCCGTTAAATCCTAAAAGAAAAAGTAAAAAAATATTAATTCCATTAACTTCAGATTGTTATTCTGACTTTGGAGAACAAAGGATATGCAAAATGCATATCGTAAGAAAAAAGAACGGTATTCCCGAAAAATATGAAATGTGGTAAATTCACCTGAAATTGAAGGACCTTCTCGATTTGATCGCTGATGAGATCACCGAGTTCAAAGTCTGCCATTACGGATTTTTCAAGAAAATCGGTCAGAGTGAATTCGCCGAGCTTTCAATCATTTGGAGAAATCAGCATTTGGACCTCTTTTGCTTTCCAACCTCCTCTTTTCTCGTCTTTTTTAAAATTGATCAACTTAGCTAATTTTTACGATCTTCTCTATAACCTCGAGTCTTGTGGAAAATAACGACGACGACTACACGATTACACGACGACGACGTCGACGACGGCAACACAAATACTATATTATATACACACACGGATAGACATCTGCACTGGGTGAAATCGTCAAAATCACTCTTGGCGATAGTAGCGACGACGTACGTAAACTTAACGAAGCATATATAGCAAATTTTTCCGGTGAAAGACGCGCAGATTTTGAATAGTTTTGAAAGAGGTTAGAGAGGTTATGTACGAAGTGAATAAGCACGCCGAAAGAGTCGTTGAAAAGTTGTGAAATTTTTTTTGTGAATATTTATGAATAAATAATAACTTTTAATATAAAAACAAGTTATTTTTTAGGAATTAGAAACGAAAATGACAATGACACCTATGGGAAATTTACCGTAAGTGCATTTTATAAGACTTGTAATTTAAGTTATTCAAATAGTTTCAATAAAATATATAATGTTACTTTGAAAATTGATTTGTTATTGTTTTTTATTTTTTATTAATGAACAAGTATAGTAAAAAATACTTTAATATTTTATTTTTAAATAAAATAATATGTAATCGTTTCATTTATTGTTTCATTTCATATAACATTTTTTATTACTCTTATTTCTTATTAACACGTCCCCGCGTATGCGCCCCACGCTAAACTTTAATAAAAATAAATAATGCAAAAATGGAAAGTAAATATATATATATTAATTTCTTTTATTTATTTCACATTTTTAATAATTTATTACAATAACATATAATCTTATTTTTAATTTGTTGTTTTTGTTTAATTAGCTATTGTAAGGGTTTATGGTCTGTGATATCTGGTACTACTTGTCGCTGTGATAAGGAACTTGTGGAAGATGAAATTAAAAATGCTACCGAGATATTACAAAGTGGATTGACTTATTTCAAACCCTTCACAGAATCGTCATTACAAACAGTTTCAAAAATTAATCCACCTCCTCCTCCTCGAATGTATGATCTAATTAGCAAATTAGCACCTCTGTTGGTAATTATTATTATTTAATTTTCATTTAACAGTTAATTAAGTAAGGATATTTAAGCGTACAATGTTACTTTAATTTAGTGTTATATTTGATAATATTTTAATATTATTATAAAAATTAAATATTACTCTACTTTTTATTAATTCTTATAGTTTTGATATTATTTTTCAGAATTTAGATGCAACGATATCATGGGATTTAGTTTGTAATTACATGCTCTATGAATATCGAAACTGTGCTGAAACTTTTGCCTCACAACTTGCAGATTTGACTTCTATGCAAGTTTTAATAGAACAAATATGGAGTTTTTATTATACAGAACGTATTACACTAATCAAATGCTTAAAATTAATGGTAGAATATCGGGAAAATGAAAAACATCCTCACCAAGCTCATTTCGCTAAATTTTTTAATGAAATTCTACTTGGAAATCTTTTAGAATCAGTAAGGAAACAAATAGAAGCATTAAAATTTATAAATCCACCTATTCGATCACAGTTATTTAACGATGAACATTTACATCAACTTTATAATAGCAGTCTCATTGAAATGCGTGAGCTTCTGCATATTTTCACTGTAATTTTACATGAAGTACATGTGGCAGATGATCAGTTTCTTAATATTTATGGTAGTATCAGTGGAGAACCCCGGCGCTTAACAAGTACAAAAAGTCACGAAGACAAAGAAGCTGTAGCAAAAAAAATTCAAGACATTCAATATAGCCAAAGTGCTTTGTTAATTGTCGGACTTGATATGATGAAACATGCCAGTATGGAGGATTGGATAAAAGATGTTCGAAACAGTGTCCAAGATGTTTTTGAGCATAAATGTGTACGTGATTCATCTCCCCAAGATGGGCCTTTACTTTTAGCATGGATGTTAGCAAATTATGTTGTTGAACCAGAAAATAGTGATGTATTTAATCGTTATAGAGCTTTTGGGTTTCGAGCTATTCAGCTTAATGTATTTTATTATTTGCAAGGACTTTTGAATAGTGAAATGATTAAAGAAAAGACAGAATATGCCATTACTGTGAGAGGCAGTATTTATAATCTTTTAACTTTACTGTGTACTTTTGTGGATGAAGACAAATTTGATTCTTTTCCAGGTAAGATTTATTATTTATTAAATATAATTAAATATATTTAAAAATGATAATATAATTTTATTCAAAAATATATTTAATTTTAGGCATATTTGAAGCATGCGCTGCCACTTTGAGTTTTCCAGAGACAGCTGAACATTTTTGGCAAGACAAAAATGAAGAAACTGGTTTATGGGCAATTGTAAAATATGCCATTCATTGGTTTCCATGCAGATTTGAACCACTTAGTTACATTGTAACAGGTTTAGCAACTGCTTCCTCCTCTAGTGCCTCGAAAACGCTTGAAATACTGGAAAATTTGCCATCAATTACATTAGAAGTATCAAGATATACTTTTAATACTGTAATGCAGCGAAAACCATACGAGCAAGAATGCGTTATTCATCGAAATTCTTATGAAATACCGCTTAACTGTGAATACGATAAAGTTAATGCGTCGCAAAGAGCAGCCACGAAACATGAACACGAAATAGTTTTATTTCATGCAAAAGCTAATTATTGGGATGCCTTTCATCATAAAATTGAAGTATTATTACATGAAGCTAGCGGTGGTATTGCTAATTTAAGTGAAAAAGATAATTTTTTACCAGATCAAGTTACTTTGGGATTTGGTTTACTGGAAGCCCTTTTGGCTACAGATGTTGATATATCAGTCAGCATGGTTATTCCAACAGAGCTTAGTTTTGAGATTGTCAATCGGTTTTCTTATCCAGTTTTACCGCTTAATATTTATAAGGTAAATTAATTTATTTATCAATTTTATGTTTAATTTTTTACACAAAGTCAAAAACAAAAAGTTTAAAAAATATAATATACATTTATAAAAATAAAGCGAGAATTAATTTAAAAAATGAATTTACCATTAAAAAATTAAATAAATTAAATTGCTCTTAAATTGCAGGTTGTCGCAGCTTGTATCAAAGTCTCTTCGCGACTGGTTTTACGTTATCCGGAGGACGTGCTCTCGCGCCTCCGAGCGGGTGTTTATCCTCGTTTCGATGACCGTTACCAAAAAATTAGCGAATTTGCTCAGGCTATATCATTTGATGGTGGGCTTATAGCATCATGGCTGTCAAGCATCGAAACGATTCAACATTCATATCCAATTCTTAACGCATATCTCGATACTCTTTCGAACTATCTAATAGTGCGTCATACTAAGGAAGCTCTATATACTGTCGAAATTCCCGGCATGATAATGCTTTTACAAAGCGTTTTGCCAAAACTTGACTCTTGGTACTTTTGTTCCGAGATAGAAAGAGTTGAGCTTTGGTTAAAAAGCGTGTACTGTTTACACCGAGCTCTAGACGTTACACCTGGAAAGAAAGATGAATCGAGGAGTGAGCTTCGAAGAATCGTAACTTATAATTTATTACATCTAGAGCCAAGGCACGCATTGTTGAAACTTGTTAGGACCGGCGAAAAATCTTTAAGAAATAAGATGATGAGTGAAACGGATTGGATCGCCGGTAAAGGTTTTAAGGTAAAAAACGTAATTAATATAAAATTAATTTTTTTCGCGATCTTTTATAAAGTATTATAATTTAAAATTATATTTAAAATTTTTAAATTTATAGAATATACAAAATACGTTATATTATTATAAAATTTTAATGTGTTAATTATTTGAAATAAATAAGTGATGATATGAAAATGATATTATTAATTAACAGGTAATAAAAAGCGTGCAATTAGCTCTTTCAGTCGTAAATCGTTTGCTTATGTATCGCAAGAATCTGGGATTAGGAACCGAAGAACGTTCGCCTCTTGAAACTGCTCTGTATGCCTCACCTTCGCTACCTAATGCTTTGTTGATCGTTCCGACAATCGTCGATTACTTGTACGTGTGGTTTAGTCCAGCACTACAGGCTATGGCCGTACGGTTGCTTAAAAAGTTCGCGAAAGGTTTTTCTATGTCATTACTCGTATGCATGGGAATGGACGGCACTGCGATCCGTGAAACTTTTGCATCAAGGCTTATGTCACCGACGTGCAGTGCAGAAGTTAAAGTCGCTATATTAGAACTCGTTACTGTTTGTCTAGATAAACAACCAGGTTTGTGATATAAAGATAAAAATATCAATTTTTTTTTTTTTTTTAATTTTATAATTTAAAAAAAATTACTAATTTGCAGTTTGAAAAATAAACTCGCAAAAAAAAAATTTTTTAATTATAAATTATATATAAGCTTTGACGAAATTGAAATAATATAATTAAACGCTTTTCAAACCCAAATATTTCTAAATGACAAATTAACATTTATTTAAAATTTGTTTTTATGCATTTAGGTCTTACGGAAGCACTATTCAATATAATGCATCAAGCCGAACGTCGTCGTATCTTTCCTCGACCAGCAGATGAGTTTCTTACGGAGGGCTGCACTCGCTTTCTAGACCTGTACCTCGATCGCGTGCGCAAAGAGGAAGATATTATCTACGATCGACTTTACGACAGCACAATGAATTTACTACGTGCCATGTGGTACCATCGCAATGAAATTCTGGTCAATTTCTTTCGCAAACGACCCGATTTTTGGAGTAAACTGTTTGCGCCACTGTTTCGTAAGCTTGTGCCTCGAGTTAAAGGATACTCACAACTACTGGACATCGTGACGTTAGAACTTTTTAAAAGCCTTCAACTTGAAAAAGATTTTACAGTTAATTTTCAAAAATTTTTGCTTGAAAACGAAGATCATTGGAACAAGCTAACGGAATATGTTTTTGACAGCATACCTCCTCCGCCTATGGAACAAGAACAAGAAAACATGGAGGATGATGAAGAACAAGTAGGTTTTTTTTTAAATATCATAAAATTAGCTTTCTTTTAAAAATAAGATGTGTATAAAATATAATTTTAACAATTTAATTTTTTTTTTTTTTTTTTTTACAATACCTATCTCTCTTAGTTGAAAATTTATTTACTACGTTTTGATACTATGTAGGTTATTTCGGAAAAAGAAGCCGGAGTAAAGCCACTGTATGAAACTAATCTTGAGTCTTGGTATCAACTTTTAGTTGTGTTGACTGGTGAACGAACTTGCCGAAACTATTCTATCGATTCAAATAAAGCTCAACTGACAACAAAACTAGCTCTCGATCAATTATTAATCCGCTTGAAACAACTTCCACCTACGTCTATGCGAGCTCGAATAGCATTTGCAAAACTAACGATGCTTCTCGCTTCCATATCGCTACGTTGTCTTACTGCGTGGCATGAAAAGTGTATCGGGGAACAGAATACGATAATTGATTTGAAAGAAAAACTTACTGAATCAGTGCAGGAAATTGCCCAGTCATATCGTAATTATGGTAAACCCTTGCGACAAACTTTAGTGGCGCTGATACT
The DNA here is from genome assembly GCA_949987625.1 of Chalcis sispes. Taxonomy (NCBI): domain Eukaryota; kingdom Metazoa; phylum Arthropoda; class Insecta; order Hymenoptera; family Chalcididae; genus Chalcis; species Chalcis sispes. The sequence continues at coordinate 59,776,621 of OX465095.1, forward strand.
TAGTTGGATCGAACTCGTGGCAGATCTTCTGGCTGAAGACGAAACAATTTTAGAATATTTGTTAGCTCAGGCTTGCAATCTTGCTAGGGGCGACATTGAAGAACTAAGAGAAGCAGCCCGAAATCGAGATTGGAAAAGAAAATCCGAAATCAAAGACAAAGAAGAATGTCAACGCGAAGTTGATGTAGCTGCAGCTGTGGCTGAATGCATACCTGCAACCTTAACGATATGTTTGATTACCAGATTGTTGAAATTTAAAATGGAACGAAATGATAACAGTGAAAGAAAAAAAAATCCATGTTTACAAATGAGACAGCTGGTGCCAGAATTGTTAAAATGTGTTGAAGTTACTCTACAGAAATATCCATACATGAAGTTTAGCAAAGCAGCACTAACTGTGTTTAGTGCCATTGCAAGATCAACATATGGGCACATTCCTTTAAATGAAGAAGCTTTTGCTAATTTTTGCTTGGCTTTAATACCACCGGATGATATTAAAAATAGTTTAATGAATTCATTATACGAGGTAAATGTTTCATAAATTTTCATTTTTTATTGAATAGTATATTTATTGAATATTTTTTAATGTACAAAATTTGATGCAAAAATCAATTTTTACAAAGTAATTGATTTAAAATTAAGTTTTACATTACATTTTTACAATTTATTTAAAAACATCAACTTTTCTGATGCAGTTTAATAATTAAATATAATTATTTTAACAAATACTTTGAACTATAAATTTTAAAATTTTCTTTTTTACATAATTGATCTAAATATTACAATTGCTGTTAAACAATAAATATTTTTTCAAGTAAGTTATATTTATATTTTATTGTACACTGTATAAGTAAATAATATTTTCATAACATTATCTTTATAAATATTTAATTTATATTTATGCTAAAATAATGCGATATAATAAAATAAATATTCTATTTATCCTTCTTACAAGAAAAATATGCACGTTGATAATAAATTCAAATATTTGTGTTACATACAGAAATATTTAATAATTAAGATTACAAAAAATCATTTTCTTAAGTAAATTATAATATTTAGATACAAAAAAATGATTGAAACATTTTTATTATATTAACATGTAGTTTCAATGAAAAAAATGCATATGCTATTGGAATAATATTTATTTCTACAATATTCCACACTAAGTTTTGCATATCGATTTGAGAAGTACACATATTTTAAAAATTTACTATCTCAACACATTTATTACTCTATTTTTAAGAAAATGTAAAGTTTACTTCAGAAGGAAAGCTTGATTTTCTATTAATACCATTTTTATTTATGTTCAAATGATTTTTTTTTTAATTTATTTACTTAAAAATAACTAAAAATATGTTTCATAAATATAATAAATACAGCAAACTTTTTATCACTCAAAGAATTATAATAACTATAATTTCTGAGTGTATTTTAACTTTATATTTAAGCATAATTTAATAAATAATAATGTTAAAGGAAATTTTAAATTAACATATAATTGGAAACTAATTAATTTTAAAAATATTTTTTTCAAACTACACAAAAATTAAGTAATTATTTGAATTATTTCATAATTTTTATAATAATATATTAATAAAATATTATTAATTTAAAGTTTTAACATTTTTATCACAACTACAATAATGAAAAAAAGAAAAAAATATAAACTGAAAAATCTATTATATACTCTCTCTATAAGAGCAGATTGTCACTTCAATAAGAAGTTTTAAATTGTAAATTTCATTTAATTATCATTTCAACGGAAATGAAATTTTAATTTAATTAATGTAAAAATAATTCGAGATTATTTACTAATTATTTCAACTTATTAATGTAAATGTAATTTAATTTAAATATTGAAATACTGGGTACGATCTACTGTATTAAAATGGCATATTAAAAGTATTAACAATAATGTAATTAATAAGAATAATGAATAACCAATGTCAATATTATCACTTATCATACGTATATTACAAAACAGTATTAAGCAATTATACTGAAAATAAAACAATTGCAATATTAAACAATTGTTTTATTCAATTTTAAGTGTATTTATTAGTGATAATATTGTAGTACTATGTCCATTTGTTCATATATATATATTAATTACTTGAATCTATACTGTAATAAAAATTACACCATCAATTAATTGAAACAAACAATCATTTATAAATTAAAATTTCATTTTGTATCGATATTTGATCTAATTATAACTAGTAAACTCTTAAAAATCTTAACAATTGAAAATCAATGATTCTTAATTTTTACATATTACCTCTCATAAAATAAATTTATAATTTTATTAAAAAAAAAAAAAAAAAAAAAAAAAAAAAAATACTGAAAAAATCTCGTTAAAAAAAAATTAACAGGATAATTTTTTTTTTTTTTTTAGAAACTTTATCGTACCTTAAAAAAATTATTCAACATCAAAGTGTTAAAAAAATAATACTAGTGCTCACAAAAGTAGTTTTATTTAACTAACAAAAAAAAAAAAAAAAAAAAAAAAGAATTTCCAATAAATTTTTAAAATAATATTAGTTAAATTAAATAGAAAGTACCATGTTTCCATTGGATTTCTTTAAAACATATTTAGTTAAACAACGCTTTGGCTCTTTACACCGTACACATACGCGGGTGTCTACACCACACACACACTCACACAATTATACGCGTACCAAACCAATTGATATCTTCGTTGAATGTTAAAAACACAGGATTTCCCGAGCAGCCACAGTCATTGGCGTTGCCAGGATTGGTGGCCCATTTACACGGCCGGCCTCGAATTCTTGACGAGTTTGGTGGAGAGTCGCGAGGGGTTCTCGTACGTAGCCCCTGTGGTATGGTACCTCGACACCCACGAGGATCTACTCATGGAGGCTTCGACGTTGCTACGACATACTGCCGATCCAGTCGCCGCCGATTTAATTCAATCCCTCGTCACTCTCATCTCAGCTTTATCCATGAAATCCAACTTCTGGAATTCGACCCATTGTAATCTCACAGATTCATTAATCGTAAGTGCTTTTTCTTGTTTATTTTTCTTTGCTTTATGTTTTTGAACGTCAATGAGGGTGAATTTGAGTGCTTTTTACTTTGTTTTATTTTAACATGAATTATGTGATACTGATTTTAATGTTACACGGATCATTTTGTTGATACGGTATTTATCAATGTTCGTAATAAAGGTATAAAAATTGAAAATAAAAATGGTGAATTTTATTTTCAGTTTAATTTTTATGATAAGTGTTAATGGGTAGTGTAATTTTGGATGAGTTATTTTTTATGAATAGTAGTAATAGTATGATAAATATGTATACAATTTAATATTTAAATGTATAAATTATTAAGTTTAATGAAATTTTTAAAACTAGCATAATTTTTAAAGGTATGTAAAAGCCGAAGCTTAAAAAATCATCGACGATTTTTTAAATAATTTCTTTGATTCCAAATGAAAGAAATTCCAAGTATAGATAAATGACAAATACGATACGACGATTGCGAACTTTTTCCGTACCGATAATGTTAAAGAACCCCACGAAACAATCCTTCATTTCTATAACAAAAATAAAGGGTCATTAAACGTTCTTAATTTCAGAAATGCATGTATCTATTGTACGACAGTACGGTGAACTTGTTGTTGAGGCCGCGGATCCTCAAGTTCATCATCGACGGTATTAGCGTGGAAAGCGCCGAGGAGCTTCAAATATGCGACGAGCGCCAACTCAGCGGTGAGCTACGACTCCTCGTCAATAAGCTCATACTTATCAATACGATCTGCGCGCAAACTTTCGTGCGTTTCTCGTCGAGGCTTCACATCCTCCTCGATAACCTTCAGAACAACTTTTGGTAAGTCCGCGCGATACGTATTGTTTATGGCAAAAAATTTATCGTTTACATGAACGGGTAATCAATTTTTTTTTATATTCGGTATAAATAAAATGGTATTTTTTTTCCGAACAATTTTCTATATTAACCGCAATTCATATTATTATGTGATAGTTCATAGACGAATTTTTCTCTCTCTCTCTCTCTCTCTCTCTCTCTCTCTCTCTTCATTCTTAATTTAAAACTTCTAGGTACACTCCGAGGGCGGAGATGAATTTCGGACCGCCGCAGATGTCGATGACTTCGGAGCCTCGACTAAACTACGGCACCATCATCAGCTCAACTCAGCTCTTCACCCAAGCCCAATGGCACGCGCTTCTTTCCGACCAGCAGAGGCGCAGCACCGACGACCGGAGCAGCCTCGCCTCCACCTCGGACGAGCGCACCGACTCGGCGCGCCGAGAATGGGAGCGCGCCACTTCCGAAAATCTTCGGCGCATACAGTCCAAAGACCTGCTGAGCAGCCCGCGCCTCATAAAGCGACCCTTCGACCCCCTCATCTGCGAGAATAAGATTCTTTCGCGGGCGACGGCTCTAGTGCCGCTTCCCGGGAGGTCGACCGGCTCGCACATAGCTCGCGGCGGCAGTCCGGGCGCCCCGTCGAGGAGCTCCGACGGCAAGGCGCGCAGCCCCTTCGGAGAGAGTACCGGTGGCGGGGCCGCGAGCACCGATCCCTGGTTCGACTCGATGGACAAGAACAACACGAGACTCGCGCTCGAGGTCAACCTCGTCCTCGTACTCTGCCAGGCGCTCGAGGGCGTCAGAAGTCTAAGACTGGCGGTCAGGGACCGTCAGTTAATCACGAGGGAAACGGAGTTAAGCGTGTTCTTTGATTTTCTGGAGCACAGAGGTCAGCAGAGCGACTGGGAGGTGTCGGCCAGCATCGTTGAGGGAGAGGCCAAGAGAACGAGACGAGTTGACGTGCCCAAGGAGATCGACAGAAAGCTACCCTCGAGATTACTCGAGAACTCGACGATCGACAAGGTGACGTCTAACGACCTTGAAGTTTCAACGGATAATACGGTTGAAAGTGAGCGCGACGAGCGAGAATCTAGGCCGAATCAGAACGTCGTGTCGACGGGCAGTTTTAATGTAGTTGTAGATATGGAAAAGTTTTTGCCACTGCTTGGAAAATTATTGAAATTCATGATGGAGTCGTATGACTCCGCGCGATTTGATTGATGGATGAAAAATCGGAACCGATGAATAAATCGCCGGTCGTTGCTTGGTCGAGGATGATAGATGATGTTTTACCGGTGAAATCGCGAATTTTGTATTATAAAAGAACGATTAAGAAGTTGAATATTAAAATGGTCATACATAAGATAACAATAAATACATAATAAACTAAATATATTTCTCATTCTAAATAAATAAAATAAAATCAATCATTATATATATACAATTTTTTAATAGAAATTTTTTAATTTTAAGTTTTGTTTTTGCATTCAATTTATAATTTTACTTCTTATAATACACAAATATAAAATATCTTAACTTTCAAATAAATTTTGTAAATTTCAAGTAAATTAATATTCACCTTCTTAATCTATATTTTATACCAAGTAAAAGTCATCAAATTCGCATTAATAAGTCTTGTATATTATTGATTGGCAAAAAGTAAATGGAAATCTTTTTGTCAGTTATGTGTAATGCATTTTTTTTTTGTTACAAATAATTATGTACATGCCGTTAAGTAAATTATACATGTAATATAACATTATAAATGCTTGAATAAATTACCAAATACAACTTGCAAAAAAAAACTTGCAAGTATTTTGATATATTTTGTAACAATTGTGTATTTATTATTTTTAATAATTAAAACTGCAATTAATAAATTTTTCAAAAAACAAATATCTTGTTTGTTTGCAAAAATGAAAATAAAGGAATGGTGATAAAAAATACGAACAAATTATAGTTCTATATGACTTTCATTTAATTTGATGATTCTTACATCACAGTGTCTGTCGAAAAAGATGAATCGATTAAATTATCAACGCGCAAGATCGGTATTAATTAAAATCTTTTCTAGGAAACTACAGTTAAAACAGATTACTGCAAAGTTTTTTAAGGATTATTTATAACAAAAACATATACTTGAAAAAAATTTTTATATCGCGGTTGCAATTACAACGCGCCTGTACAAGAAGAATCTGCGTATGTATTTAATGCCATTTAATCATAACCGCACTTTACAAGACGGTTTTATTTTTATTTATTTCTTTATTATTATTATTATTATTATTATTTTATATCAACTCGCTAAACAAGTTATTTAATATACCTATATTTATATATCTATATTTAAACAGTCAAGTTTCGACTGTAATTTCCCTTAATTTTACATAAAAAATTTTGGCTCAGACGTTCTTTCGTTATACAACCACTCCAAGCGTTGACAGACACAATGAAATCTTACAGTGACACAGTAGAAAAATATAATTCGAGGTTGTTTCAACGAATGCAATGGTTACGATTTCATTATTTTCTCATTTTTCATATTTATTTTCGTATAAACGTTTGTGTACATCATAAAAAGGATTAAAACCCAAAGAGAGAATTTTCTATAGAAAATTTTAAAATCATTTAAAAAATGTCATACTTTCATGTAACATAGATAACACTTATATGAATAATATTACGCATGTTTTCAGAGACTGTTTTTATATAAAGTAATGTACGTTCTCACCAAATAAAAAACAGTATTGTTTGAAAATATTCATAATATATAACAGTAGTAATAAATTTAGTTTATTTTAATTGATAGATTTTTAATTTATTAAGCAGGTACTTTAATATTCAATTTTCTTTAAAAAGAAATAATTTTTGCAAACAAATTTTGCATAAGATTTTTATTGTACTAAACAATGGTAAATTTGTTTACAAAGCGATATAAAAAATCAGTGATTAATAAATACTAAGTGAGTTATAAATAAAATTTCTTTGAAAAAAAATCAAAGTTATTGAAACATTTATAACAATCAGTAAAATAATATTTTTTTCATTTTACTGTAATATATATTTTGATACAATTAATTTTTTATAAATTTATAAAACACATTTTTATAGTTTTTAAAGAAATATAATTTAATATTTTATCAAACACTTTTATTAGTTTCTTTTAAGTAATTATGAACTTCTATATATTCAGAAATAATATAACAAATTTTATGTAAATGATAAAAATATATACATTTCAAAATTATTTTTATAAAAAGAAATTTGAATATCAGCATTATTCCCATTAGAAATGCAATTCTGATGTATTGTAAAATTATAAATGTCTTCTGAAAAACTAATTTATAAATTTTTAAATATACAAATTAGTAGCAAATAATCTAAAAAAATTGAAATAATTTCTTTTTGAAAAAAAAAAGAAAGAAGTAAAAAACATTAAAATAAATGCTTCAGTTTTCCCATTACCTCTTTTATTCAAACTATTAATTAACCTTCTAAAATCGTTGCAAAGACTTCGGTCTTTTAGTCTTTTCAAAAGACAGTAAATCATTTCTAAAAATAAAATTTTGCAACTACATCAGAATCGATTTGTATTTTTGTCGTTTATCGATAGAAAATTCTCCCACACGCTACAAAAAATATATTCAAAATATATATTTTAAGTAATGATTGACGACAATAACGCTAGCACGCGTATTTAAAGATGGCATAAGATGAACGAATAAGGCAGAAAATAATGAAAGAGAGATACGATTGAACTATGAAAAATGTACGATAAAAAGAAAAAGTAGTAATCGAGGGGACGGTTTACGCGTTCAACGCGCACCCCCCCATCGCGAGTCGGATAGAAAGGTGGCGTGCTAAGGTGGCAAGTGGGGTAAAATGTTATCAGGCGTCCGCGTAATAGCCGCAGTCGCAGCTGCCATATCCTCTTCATTATTGTTGTCGGCGATGGCGACAGAGTTGTTACTGTACTGATGATTATTCGTGCTTGTCGTTTGCTGTTGCTGCAGATGACGATGGTGCAGGTGGTTGCGCTGCGACTGTTGTGGCTGTTGAGGCGTTGATGATGAAGATGATGTCGATGAAGATGACGATGTAACATTGGTTATGTTTGCGGGTGGCCAGGGTGCCGCAGCCGCACTGGCCACACTCGTCTCTACGCTAATATTACTGTTCGTTTTGGCGTAGTCGAGTTGACAAGTTGCGGCTGCGCTACTCGCGGGAGATGATGAATTATGGTGGTGATCTAAGGCTAATGGATCGGCGGGTCCGCTGTTTACCGGTGTTAGCGTTGAGCCATCGCTGCTCGTTGTCGTTGTCGTTGTAGCGGTCGTTGTCGCGCTGGTGGAATTAGTGCCGGTGCCGTCCCAGTTGTCGAGGGATGACTTACTACTAGGTTCCTCATTATTTGTTGAATTTGCATTAGTCCTCTGCCGCTTGGCGTCACCATAAAGAAGACAGTGGACATTTGGCGAACTGCTTCGGTCACGCACACCTTCTTGCTCCTCCAGAAAGCGATCCATATAATCTCTGAACAGTAAAAATTATTATTGATTTTAATTTGCAGTATCATCGAAAGACAATAATTTGCTTTAAAAAGATAAACGATCATATGTGAATTAAAAAAAAGAAAATTATTTTATGTATTAGTTAATATTACATGTTATATAAAAGTAAATTGTATTTGGATTTTACAATTGTATATAACACAATAGATGAAAAATAGAAACACGTTAATTAATTTTAAGGCTAATTATTAAACCTTATATCGTTATTAAAACATCTTACGTAATGCCAGGATGAAGCGCATATTTCTTTTTCTCTAAGCGAGCCTTGTAAGTGAATATATCGTGCCTTTCAGTCTTCTTCCATAAATAATAGAATTGCACGAGCTCACCAACGGATCTCGTTCTCACCTTTTTATTTGAACATTGACAATTATAATAAACTGTTAGTATTGTAAATTTTTCATAGTAATATATATTTTTAAACAATTTTTATATTTCAAAAAGATTTCATCACAAGCACGTGCATTTTTTAAAAGAAAACTTTACATTAAAGTATAAAATTATAATAATGCAAATAAACAATAAATAATTGGAAAAATATTCACAAGACCAATTTTTAGAACTTACCTTATTCTTTTGAATGAGATGAAAATCCTTGCCATAATTTCTTAATCCCGTTTCGAAATTATGACATTCTTCTTCAGACCATAAGCTAACAGATTCTGTGGGCGGGAGAACATTCATTCTACGCCTTCTGAGAGCTTCTTCAAGATTGTAACCACACTGCAGCAATAGGTATAATGCTTGTTCGTCGTCACGAACATGATTACCACTAGGCAGCGAAGTACCTTTACCTACAGGTAGCTGAGCTCTCTCAAGAAATTCTTCAACTTCGTCCTCACTGATATGACAAGGATCCCAAAGCATTTTGTCTTCATTCTCATAAGGAAGAGCATCATCATACTTACAAAGACCTTCGGGTATTGGAGCTTGGTATTCACTGCCTACCATTATCGTTTTCTTCCATTCTTCCTCATCTGGACTATAATCACAATCATCTTCTTCTTCTTCACTTTGCGGTCGAGAAACACTGCGCAAAAGTCTTGAAGAACCACCTCCGCCACCACCGCCACCGCTGCTACCAGTAGCACCGACACCACCACCAACATTGCCACTAGATGGTGCACCGGAACCGCTGTTATTGTTATCTACATTGGAACCAACTTCTGTGGTATCGCTAGGATTTTGACTATCAGCAGATGTACTTCCAGCTGTTCCAACATTATCTTCCACTTTTGGATCAATGTTGACCGTATTACTACTGTACAAAAATAAATTTTCAGATTGAATTTATATTATAGATATTTCAAAAATTTTTTTAAATAACATTTTAAAATTAAGAATGAAGAAAAGTTATGAAATAATTATAGTTTAACGTATATAAAAAAATAATTAAAAAAAAATTCAAATATTTTACTGTGAATTGGTATTGGATGTCAACACAGCCCCATCTCCACTCCTAACTGAATCACTAGATTTTGTATTTGATAGTCTCTTAACGCTTGGACCATTCTCTTCTCCTTTTACCATATTTGTATAAAATTGTTTGAGATCAGATTCATCATTAGCTGGATCATCATCATCCTCATCCTCGTCATCTTCATCCTCTTCTTCTTCATCTTCTTCATCTTCATCTTCATCCTCAGCTTTATTTGGATCTTGACAAGACATATTACTGTAACCATACCTCACTAGCAATTCTGTTAATGGCATATTACTTTCCTAAAATAAATTTTTTAAATCAGTTTTTTATTAAAATTTTTAATTCAAAGTTAATTTGATGTAATAACGAAATTTAAATGATTTTAAATTTTAATTATACAATGTAAAAAATAAATATCTGAAGTATACAAATGTCTTAAATATAATTTTTCAAGTGACAATTTATTTATATCAATTTATTTATACAATTTTTTAAATTAACTTATATTTATATGTAGATGTAAATAATTTAACTTTATAAAAAAAATTTATTCTTAAGATGTTTACATCTTGTGATTTATCACAAAAAAGTGACTTACAATTTAATTTGATTTAAATGCATGGCAGAAACTTTTTATAAATTATAATATTTAACCTTTTGGAGATGCGATAATTCATTGTGAGTATCTTCACTGCCTTCTAAAGCCTCTTCTTCATCTAAAGTACGTTCATCGTCATAATCATTTACCATAATACCAGTGCCTGGACCAATCTCAAAGTTGCGATCAGCTCTGCAACGTTTAGAGCGTCGAGACTCATCCCGGCTCATCGTTTGCCAACCTAATGTAATGTAAAATATAAAAAGAATATGTATTATAATCAATATAATAATCAGTAATTGTAATACATTACAATTGTATTGAATATCAACATACCACTGTATATCAAAACTAAATGTGTTTACTCAAAAAACATAAGCTTCACAGAAGCAATCAGAAACCATCACAATATAAATAGAATCAGATTTAATGGTAGCAATATCATCCTTAAAGCGAGCTTGACTTATTCACTGAGTTACTCTCGACGATGTTGTTATCGTCGCCGCCTCGTCATCGTATCACCAATGCAGCGTCAACCAGCCAAGCAGAAGCGCAATATCTAACCTTGAAGAAGCTGTAGCCCCCGTAAACCGCTTAAAGTTTTTCCTTTTACAAATTAAACAATTTATTATAACTTACATTTAGCACTTCTAAATTACTAATGATACGGAGAAACTTTTCCTGTACTCATGACTAAAACAGACGCGATGCCGCTTTTTTTCGAAAATATTCACAGGTACTTTACGCTTTTTTCTTCGAATACAATAAAGCTGATGTGCGCGCACAATAGTTGAACGAAAGTGGAGGTTACGAGTTTGTTGGTTTCGAAGCGCGCGATTTCCAAATTAATGACCTTTGACCATTTCAAGTTACAAAGACATTGAGATTTGAAGAATATATTCAACTTGTGTTAGAAATTAAAAAAAAATAGTTTCTTTTTACTACAACTTTGTTATAAAAGTAATTAAATTTGTTTTGATAATTCATTAATAAAATAATAAATGAAATTATAAAATAAACAGTAAAATATTAAAATTAGTATTACTATTAAACAAATTATTATCAATTATTAAAAAACCTCAAAAAAATTTACATACGTTTATTCTTTGTTATTATATTTTATAATAATTTATATTTTATAACCGTCAAATACATGATATGGACCGTCACTGTTTTTCAGAACCTGTATAATTCTCCGTGCTCAATATACATATATTTATTTACATATATACGTGTATATAATAAAAAACGAATCAACACTTGTTTTATTATCAAGTAGAACGTTACTTGCAGTTTGTGATTATTTACTAATATCTAAGTTATTTTTTTAAAAATGTTATTACTTGCAGCTAATCGAACTTTTTTCTTGCGAAAATCAGTAATATTTAGTTTTTAATTTTTTTTTCTAATAGATGAATTTATGATTCTTTAATTATTGTAATGAAATAATTTTTATATAAATAATAAAATAATTTTTGTCCACGCTTTTTTAAAACTTTTAGTTTGACGTAATACGTTGACATAATTTTATTTTTAAAATATTATTTTTTATTTTTATAATTGTATTAATAATTTTGTTTTCTTTTAGATTGCTAATGAACCTGTTTTTTTTTATATATTCTGCAAAAAGTAATATTTGTTATTTTATTATATAAATTATATTATCATTATTATAATAAATATTTATAATTTTTAGAAGTACACAAGCACTTAACAATGATTATGAATATATACAACAAAGTAAAGTACCAACAATGCATTTTCAAGCTTCTCTTCCTCGATTACCCATTCCTAAACTTGAAGACACCTGTAGACGTTATCTAAATGCTCAAAAACCACTTTTGTCAGATGAACAGATACAAAAAACACAAAAAGTTGTTGATAAATTTTTAAAAGAAGAAGGTATTGAATTACAAGCAGAATTACAACGTTCAGATGCTGCTAACAAACAAACAAGTTATATTAGTAAACCATGGTTTGATATGTATTTGGAAGATAGAAAACCGCTTCCCATAAATTATAATCCATTTTTAGTATTCAGTCCTGAAATTAATGAGCAATATAATAAACCTCTAGTCAAAGCAACGAATTTAGTTATATCGTCGATAAGATTTCTTAAATCTTTAAGAGCCAATTTATTGGAACCTGAAGTATTTCATTTAAATCCTAAAAAATCTAATACAAAATTATTTCGAACATTTACTGGATTGTTGCCAACTTCTATTTCATGGTATGGAGCATATTTAATGAAAGTAAGTTTATAATATTTTTTCTTTATAAATTAATAATTTACAATTAAAAGATTTTAATTATTTTTTTTTATTCTATATGCATAGGCATATCCATTAGATATGTCTCAGTACGCAAATTTATTTAATTCCACAAGAATTCCACATATAGGAAAAGATAAAATTGTTTTAGACAAGTCTGCTAAACACATTGTTGTTATGAGGAAAGGATATTTCTATGCCTTTAATGTGTTGAATAAAGATGGTAATCTTGTACCTCCTTATGAAATTGCAACTAATTTGCAACATATTTTAAATGATTCGAGATCACAAAATAAAAATCCAATAGGAATTTTAACGGCTTCAGAAAGAAATAATTGGGCAAATGTCAGGTCACATTTAGAAGAAATAGGAAATAGTGAAGTTTTGAAAAAAATAGATTCTGCAGCTTTTGTATTAGTTTTTGATGATGAACCAGTGGGATCAGATAATACTAAACTTCTCAGAAGGTATCTTCATGGTGGAGCTGAAAATAGATGGTTTGATAAATCATTTTCTTTAATTGTTACCAAAGATGGTTTTGCTGGTATAAATTTTGAGCATTCATGGGGTGATGGGGTGGCTGTTTTAAGATATTTCCAAGATATTAAAAAAGATATATCTGAAAAACCTTTCTTTCATCCAGAAGATGAAAAAAATATTTCATCTGAATCATCATTGGTTGAAAGGCTTGAATTCAAAATTGATGATAAAACTAAAAATATAATTTCTAAGGAAATTATTCAGTACAATAAATGGACAAACAGTTTGGATATTGATTTTCTGATCTACGAAGGTTTTGGAAAAAAAGAATGTAAAAGTTTTGGTGTCAGTCCAGATGCTGTAATGCAATTAGTTTTTCAATTAGCTTTATTTAAACAAGAATTAAAGTCAGTTGTAACCTATGAATCTTGCAGCACAGCTGCTTTTAAGCATGGTAGAACTGAAACTCTTAGACCGTGTACTGCTCAAACAAAAACTTTATGTTCAACAATGGTCAAAAATATTTCTAATGTATCTTTACAAGAAATAAAAAAGATGATAATTGACTGCAGTAATGCTCATACTGTTTTGATGAAAGAGGCAGCAATGGGTAATTAATTTTTGTTTATTTATAAATTATATACTATTCATTGTTTAGTCTAACATAGAATTAATTATGAAATATATTTTTGAATGATTAACAATAGATTTAATTTTAATAATATTATAACAATATACAGTATTAATTGTTTTTTTAGGTCAAGGTTTTGATCGACATCTTTTTGCTCTTAAAAAATTAGCTGAAAAATTAGACAAAAAACCACAAATTTTTGAAGATTTTGCTTATAGAAATATAAACCACAATATTTTATCTACATCGACACTTTCAAGTCCAGTTGTTATAGCTGGAGGATTTGGTCCTGTTGTAAATGATGGATTTGGTATTGGTTATATGATACAAGATGCTAAATTAGGTACTGTCGTAACAAGTTACCACAGTCACAGAAGTGCTAATGAATATGCAAAGTGTTTGGAAGCCTCTTTTAAGGATATTCACAAAGTATTACTAACCAAATAAAATTTATTACCAGAATATTTTTTAACTGAAATTTTATTTTTTCTACTCAATAATTACAATTGTAATTATTTAAAAATTACAATTATAATTCATAAATGATGGAAACAGACTCTCTATATATTCACTGCTGACTGCAATACTGCCAAAATCTATAAAGTGCCTTTTGTCTGTTTTTGACATATTTACATTTATAAATATTTATTTTTATATTTTATGTGTGTGTATATATATATATATATATATATATATATTATAATATATTGTATCAAATAAAATAATTATGGTTAATTTTATACAATGTATGATCATGTTATTCAAGAAAAGTGCTTTTATCTCACATAAGTCAGCTTTTATTATTTTGGAATGCCAGTTAACTTTTTATTTTAGACACAATAACTATATCTTTTATTAGTTAAGATTTGAAAACATTTAATAAAATACTTACTATATTGAGGAAAAAATTCTATTTTAACCAGAGAAATAAACATACTTTTCACTTAAATTATATATACAACAATTGCAATGAAAAGTCAACAAAACTGTTGATTGGCTTTGAAACTAAGAGCGTGTCTCAAAGTAAAGTAATAGAAATTTATTTTAAGACAATTAATTAGTCTTTGTCTTTTTATAAACTTGAACATGTTGAAAATTATTCAAATTCTTGACTTAAATTAATATAATGTATATTTTCTGCTTTTAAATATTTAATAAAACAAGTTAAATGATTCATTTACTTGTTTTTGACAGGTCAGTGTACCTGATGAGATATCAATTTTTATGGAAGAAATGTTATAAACAGTTTCTTTTCACAAGAAGAGTTATAATACTTTTTCAAGTATAACATCCACAAAAATTAATTACTTAAAACGAACTACTTTCCGTTTTTATTTTTGAAGTCTGTAATAAAAATTAAATATTTTTAATGAGAGTCAAAATAAATATCAAATTATTTTAGCAAGTTTTATAAAAATTTATTGGAATAATAAAAAAATATATTACTTGAATAACTTACCATATAAATGCCAACGATTAGTCCGAAAAGACCAATGGCAGAACCAAAAATT
Source organism: Chalcis sispes (assembly GCA_949987625.1). Taxonomy (NCBI): domain Eukaryota; kingdom Metazoa; phylum Arthropoda; class Insecta; order Hymenoptera; family Chalcididae; genus Chalcis; species Chalcis sispes. Next base: position 59,791,957 of record OX465095.1, read on the forward strand.
TCAACAATAAGTATTTTTACAAAAAGAGCTGAATTTGCTGCATCTGAAAGAGCTGCACCTGAACCAACAATTCCAACAGCTATACCACAAAATAGATTTACAAGTCCAACAGCAAGACCAGCACCAAACATGACGTAACCTGACATCCATTTTCGAGCTTTGATTATTGGATCATTATATGCTAGCTCAGAATTAAAGTCCTCTTCAATCATTCCAGAAAGTACAATAGCTGTAATGAGACCATAGATAGCAACAGCTTCACAGAAGATAACAGAAATTAAATTTTTTGTTTTAATTCGAGGTGCCTTTACACCTCCGCCAATAATAGATGTTCCTGTTGTATGAATACCTCTACAAAAGAATATTTTTAGTCACATTTATTATCTTTCTAAAAAGCATTATAAATATTTAAAATAGAACATTAATTTATGTTAAAGCATAAAAGAAACTTTTATTCATAAAAATTGACTTTAAAATATTCAAAAATGATAGTGATTAGATAAAAAATTTGAATTCTTACAAAGCTGCACCCACAACTGAAAGCGCAACAGTTAGCCCAATACCAAGAGTGGCCCACATATATGGTGAAGTATTTTCGAGAAACCTGTTTGATAAACATTACAATATTTAAATAAATAATTTATACAAAATGACAATAAGAACTGTTAAAACTATTAAAACTGTCTAATCAATAATTGAAATGTGATATATAAATTTTTCTATTATAATAATTTTTAAAACTTTAGCTTACCATCCAATACTAACACGTTCTCCTTTACCAGTGAAAACATGATAAAGTACTAAAAAATAAAATAACATCTCTTATAATTCTTTCACAAATTAATAAAATCATACAAAACATAAACGAGTACGTTCATTTATTCTTTATTAATTTTAATTAAAGTCTGTAGTATTGAATAAAATATTTATGAGAAAATATAAAAGTTTAAGAAATAACAAAAAATCGCATAAATAAAGAAATAATAAGCGTAAATAAGTACAAACCCAAGATGAGAATCGTCGCTGAGGCGACGGTTGCGAAGGTGTTAATGAGAACATATCTCAGTTTCATGGTTCCTAAATGTGCGTTTCTGTTTCTAAAAAATTATAAGTAACTAATAACGATCTTCAAATCACACGTTTGAAAAAAGTCACAAAAAAGCGACTCTTTTCGATGGTAAATTTTCCCTCGATATCGTTCGGGTGTAAGATTATCTACGAAGAGCAGACACCCGTCGCTGTCATGTGACGACCATTATAGCTTCTTAATTTAAGGGGTGCCAATATCAATCAAAATTTCTAGGAACTTTTTTTTTAATGTTTGCATCTAGAAAAATTAATTCTGAAAGAAGTAGTAAAAGTTTAAGTTTGAAATAATGAAAAAATAAAGTAAAATTAATTCAATGATATAGATTTTATTTAATTTATTTAAAATATGTGAAAAAAAATAATATCAAAATATCAAAATTTAGATAATCATAATAAAGATAATTATTATTTATCAATGACAATAAATTTAAAAAAAAAATTATAAATATGACGTAAAACTTAAAACTCGTAGTAATTTTCCTTTGTACATATTTTATTAAAAAAAAATTTAATATTATTAATGGATCTATAAAAATTGTATTACATTAATTATTTATAACTTCTTTATTTAGATTACGTATTCTAAAAATATTGTAAAAATAAAGCTATGAATATTTCTAATTATCAACATTTTTTTATAAAGGACGTTATTATTCAGATTTAATAACTTTGCGTAATTTATAAATTAATGAAAATTAATATTTTTCAAATCAGAAGAAATTTTATACTATACTAATATATGACCGTGACTATTAAATAAAGCAACCATTAAAGATACACCCAACTTATAGATCAATGACAGTTTTTTATTGATCTTAAGCGTGACTCCGCTCTTATACTTGCTCATAATTGAGTTTAAGAATTTTGCAGAAATTTTCATTTTCACATATTTATTTATATGAAAAATATACTATAGAGATTAAAGATAAAAAAAATGTAGAGTTATATATTACAGATTTTATACCACCAATACTTTATCAGCATATACACGCAATATGTTATTCTTTATAATCAATAAAATGATTACAGTATCTTAATAGATCTCTGAAAATTGTAATCTTTTTAACCTATCTCTTAATTAAAATATCTTAGTTATTGCTTACCGAAAAAAGAATACGAAATTTTAACAGTTTCATAATATTAATACCAATATTTTTAATTTATCAATAAATTAAGATTTAAAAGTGAAAATAGATTTTTTTTAGTTTTTAATATAATAATTGTAGTACACATAAAATTTTAGAGTAAAAACAAATAAGTAAATGATTACAATTTTTACTTGAATAAATATTGTTAATAAAAAAATTTATTTCTAGTTTTATTATTTTAATCAACCGAATGTTTATAAATTATGATATAAATCTATTATTGTGGTATTATAATTGTGGTATTATAATTTTTCAAAATATAACAGTATAATGTCTATTCATATTAAATAATCTTGATTTACATTTACATTTGTCCTTACTTGGAATAGGGTTCAGTGAGCCTTATATTACCAAGAAATTAATTAAGTGCTGAATATAATTACATGTTTGCTTGCCAGTTTTATAAAAATCATTATAAAAAAAATATAGTACAATGTTATTAGTTTCAAAATTAAATCTAAATAATATGTTATACAAGATTACAAAAATGAAAAGACAAAAAATTGATTCAATTTTATTTATACACTTTGTTGTATGATTATTAATTTTATCCTTATATTTAAAAAAATTTTTAATTTTATTTCTAATATTTGTTTATTAAAATTAGCAAAATATTTATATTTTGTAGTTAATTTAATTAAAGAATAATGTTTTTATTGTAAAGTAAAGATTAGAATTTTTATTTTAAATAATTTGAATTGTGATCGATTCTAACCAAGTGATCAAAAATAAAAAATGGCGATCGAACTCTTATTGTATGCACTCTTTATTTAATTTGCCACGACGAATAAAACTTGTCACGCGGACACAATATATAACATAGATGTACCTTTACGCCAACATTCTACTTATACATATTTTTTCTATAATTATTATACCAACTTAGGATTTTTATTTCATGACAAAGAATGATTTAAAATAATTACGTCCAATTAATAGTTATCGAAAACAACTTTTTCGAATGTAAAACACAAAATAGCCACCATTAACATAAAAAATAGCTTAAGTAATGTAAAATTTCTTAGAAAATCTATGGGGAAACAGAAGCTGTGTCACGTTGCGTGCGCTTCTTGTTTGCTTGTGTATTTACTTTGTATATAAATATATACATATACTCTGTTGTTTCACCTATTTTGCTTATTTTCTATCTCTTTCATTTGGGGGCGTGTGTATATAGTAAATGGCATGTACGTTAGGTGTCATCGACGACTGCGCGTAACTCTGGCTTTGAATCACTCGATTTTCTAAAGGCCCTTTTTACTCTTATTCAATTATACCTAATTTTTAAAATACAAGTACAGTATACCTTTAACATATTAAAAATTGTAAAAGCTTATAAATATAGTAAGTTTAAACATTTAACTTTTAATTTTGCTATGTTAATTAAAGAATCTACTTATATTTTTAAAGTTATCGTTGACGGTTGAGTTTATAAAATAGTGTAAAAAGGTGCTTAAAGAGAAGGATAGAGATATCTTCATTCGATTCAGAGATACCGAGAATATAGTACCTAGCACGAGAGAGAAAGAGAGAAAAGTAAAAAAATTGGTGGGGAAAGGAGAAAGAGAAGGAGGAAGAGAGAAAGGTGTAACGAACGAGTACGTTAGAAAGAAGAAGAGTAGAGAGAGAGAGAGAGAGCGAGAGAGAGAGAGGGGAACTAAAGGCCGCCGCTTGACTAGTCTAGGAAACGCGCCTGCTGCGTCAGTCGCCTGGTCCTCTCCTCGTCGCCGCGATTCTCGTCCTGAGAAAGATCGAGAGAGAGAAAACGAGTGTGTACGTCCTGTGTGCGCATACATCGCTTACAACACACACGTAAATGAGAAGAGAGAAAAGACGTCGGAGAACATACCACCTACTCACGCATAAAAGAGAAGCTGCTGCTGCTGTGCTGCACGCTAAAGAGAGAGGGTGTGCGTGCGCGAGTGTATGACTGAGAAAGTGTGTGCGTGTGCGAAAGCAAAAGAAGCCGTGCTGTGCGCGTCGTCTCTCTCGCGAAGAGACAACCAGGAAAAGGTGGCCGAAGACACAAACGTGCAGAGCCCAACGATACAGAGAGACAGAGAGAGAGAGAGGGAAAGAAAAGGAAGAAAAAGTGTTTCTTTGCGCGCTACTGCACCGGTATCCTTTCCAGAGGATAGAAAAGAAAAGAGAGTTGCTGATTTGCGCCGGAAGTGTACACAGGGCTCGAGGAAGCGAGCAGCGAAGCATACGACTAGATATAGACAGATAATACACATAACGAACGAACAGAAAGAGTAAAAGAGATAGAAGAGAGTGAGAGAGAAAGAGTGAGAGAAACGCACGCTCTCCCTGTGGAATATACAACGTTACGGAGAGATTAGGCATTGCCGTTAACACGCTGCTAACTGAGTAACCAGTCGCCACTATGACGCAGCTACTACCCATAAGGTTTCAGGAGCACCTTCAGGTAAGTCTATGAATGCTTGAAATTATGGAAGATAAAAACAGGTCAACCTGTAAGTATGTTGAGTTACTTCAATCTGTCCTCTGTACTTCGCTTACGTTATGTTAGCTACATTTTCTGTCTGTTTCTCTCTCTTTCTCTCTCTCTCTCTCTCTCTCACACACACATTGCTCAAATTGAGTGTATGTGTAAGAGAGCAAGAGAAAGAGAAGGAAAATAACTTGACAGTTAAATGCCATTTCCTATGTCTTCCGGCTTTCTGGGATGATATGGATATATCTGTATATGCATTCCCGTAGGCACCACGAGACTAGGAATTTCGGCGCCCGATAAAGAAAGGCGGAGAGCGAGAAAGAGAGAAAGAGAGAGGAAATCGATTCTCTCGTACATGCCGATGAGACAGCCACGTCTGCTGGCTGGCTCCGGTCGCCGCCGCTCTTATACACATATACGCCCCTCGCTTCCGCCCTCAAGATTACGAGAAACACAATTATATGATATATGCCCATTTATCTTATTTTTTTTAATGCTCTTTATTTTTTGCTCACTATTTGTTTTTCAGCATCTTAAATTGTTTTTTTATTTGCCAAGTGTTAATGATCAAGAGTAAGCCGCTTGAATATGGTTAAAGTTACTAGAAGGTTTCTTTTCATTGCTTGAGTCACAGACAAGTTACTTTTGTCACCCTTTTAAAACACATATGCAGTAATATTTATAAGGGTTAGAGATTTAGTTTAAGTAGTCATGCTTATTTGTGATCATTAAACCAATAGCTTTTTCTAAGATTGCCTGAGATTTTGCAATGAGTTGGCGAGCTTTGCTTCATTGTAATTATATGCATATTCAAATGGCTTATGATAAAAACATAAGTTTATATTGAACTCAATTTAAAATTAAAAATGTTTTTATTTATATATATACATATATATCTATATAATTCATAAATCAATTTATTAGTATTTAAATAGTTGTCCTTTATGTTTGTATTAAATTTTATTTGATATATTTACATACAATTTATAAAGGATTGCAAATAATTAAATTGACTAACCAAGTAGTTAATATTACATCGTGCAGATTAAAATATGTCACAATAATAATTGAAATAAATTTAAAGTAATATGCGTTCAAAACCACTATATTTGTAGTATTTTCATCTATAAGTTACCATTAATTATGTATATGTTAATATTTTAATTCAAGTTTTAATTTGTATGGTTTAATAACAAGATTAATTTATTTTAACTTGTTCTTAAAAACTAAAAAAATTGTTAAAATTTTTTTAACACTTAGACTATAAATATTATTTTGAATATGTATCTAGCGTTGATAATTTTATTTTTAAGAAAGCCGTTTGTTTTTTAATTACAAATTTAAATTACTTTATTTTTCTTTATGCCAAAAATAGCTCACTGCAGTAGGGATCAATGCCAACAATGTTAGCTTCAACACAGTCACCATGGAATCGGACAAGTTCATCTGTGTCCGTGAAAAAGTGGGTGACACAGCACAGGTGGTTATCATTGATATGAATGATACATCCAACCCCATTAGAAGACCCATCTCTGCTGATTCAGCTATTATGAATCCTGCAAGCAAAGTCATTGCTCTTAAGGGTAAGTAAAATAAATTATAGTTATTTTCTTAGCATTAGAAAAAGAATATTTGTACTTATTGTAAATTTATTATATTATAAAAATAATTTATAAAATAAAAATTTTTTATTTAATAAAGTGCAATATAGCGATATAATTCTAAAATGAACTATAAATAATTATTCATCATGTGTGTTAAACTTATTTCAATTTATTAAAATAACACATTTTATGAATTTATTAATTATTTAAATAGATTGCAACCACAATCTTCTTATTTGTCGAAGGTTACAAGGATTCTTAAATGGAATTATAAGTTTGTTTTTTAATTTCCTAATATTTTGAAAATCATTTAATTATATAGTTGCAAAAATGGTAACATATACTATTTTAAATATTTTAAATATTTGTAATTTCATAATAAATTATAATTTTGTGAAAGTTTAAAAAATAGAATTATTGACTAAAAATAATAAAAGATTCTTAAAAACAATATTAGTATTTTACTTTAACTTATGTAAATTTAATTTAAAAAGTAAATGAAATTTAATCAAAGGTATTCAATTAATTTATTTTATCTAGCTCAAAAGACACTACAGATTTTTAACATTGAAATGAAGTCGAAAATGAAAGCTCACACTATGGCAGAGGATGTTGTTTTTTGGAAATGGATATCTCTTAACACCTTAGCTCTCGTGACGGAAACTTCGGTGTATCATTGGTCGATGGAAGGTGACTCGCAACCGAGTAAAGCTTTTGAACGACATTCAACTTTACATGGTTGTCAGATCATTAACTATCGTACGGATGCTAAACAATCTTGGCTTTTACTTATTGGTATATCGGCTCATAATAACCGCGTAGTCGGAGCTATGCAGCTTTACTCGGTGGAACGCAAGTGCTCACAACCGATTGAAGGCCATGCTGCTTCGTTTGCACAATTTAAAATGGAAGGAAATGCTGAGCCCAGCAATTTATTCTGTTTCGCCGTTAGGACGATCCAAGGGGCCAAGTTACACATTATCGAAGTTGGACAGCCGCCTGCAAAGAATCAACCGTTTCCAAAAAAAGCTGTGGATGTATTTTTCCCGCCTGAAGCCGGCAATGATTTTCCTGTAGCTATGCAAGTGAGTTAACTTGTTTAAAAATTAATTTTTCAATTGGTATTTTAAAATCTATTTGTTATTAAGAGAAGTAAACATGATATACATTTAAAAAAATATTAAAGTTTACTGAAAACTATTCTGTGAAATAATTTATTATAATATTCATTTCATTTTTTATCTTTTAATTTATTTTTTCATAAAATGCAGCATAAGCTCATTTTACAGGTCTGCACCAATTATTTTTATCTATAAGTTAAATTTTGATAAAGCGTTTAGATTGCATTCGTCATTATGTATATATAAATATATATATAAATATATATATATATATATATATATATATATATATATATATATATATATATATATATTTTTTTTTAAATAATATTTAATTTTATTAAATTTAATATTTGTCTATAATCTACTTAAAATTAAATTTATCTCATTGAATTTAAAACATAAATCAACTTAAAAACTTAATAAATATATTTTTGTTAGATTATAACAACTTGCAGCAACATTTTAAATTAGAAAATTTATTTTAAATTAATATTTGCAGATTTTTTCGACCATTAAATTTTAAAAAGAAATTTTATTAATTTTTCCTTACTTATATTATATTTCAGGTGAGCTCTAAATATGACGTCATCTATTTAATCACGAAATATGGCTACATTCATATGTACGACATTGAATCAGCTACCTGTATTTTTATGAATCGCATATCTAGTGAAACAATCTTTGTGACCGCGCCCCACGAATCTTCTGGTGGTATAATTGGTGTTAATCGTAAGGGTCAGGTTTTGTCCGTATCCGTTGATGAGGAGAACATTATTCCTTACATTAATGGCGTGCTGCAAAATCCAGAACTTGCGTTGCGCATGGCTGTACGCAATAATCTTTCGGGTGCTGAAGATCTTTTTGTACGCAAATTTAATATGCTCTTCCAAAATCAACAGTACGCCGAGGCGGCTAAAGTTGCGGCTAATGCACCTAAAGGTAATGTAATATAAAAATAAAAAACTTAATGTTTTACTACGAATTTCTAAATTTAATTATGTTTTGCAATATCGAAAATTTTATAACGTGTTTTACGACTTTCTTTTAGGTATTTTACGAACACCCGGCACGATTCAAAAGTTCCAGCAAGTGCCCGCGACGCAAGGACAAACATCTCCTCTATTGCAATACTTTGGTATTTTATTAGATCAAGGACAGCTGAATAAATACGAGTCTTTAGAACTTTGTCGTCCAGTACTTGTACAAGGACGTAAGCAATTGCTTGAAAAGTGGCTGAAAGAGGATAAACTTGAGTGCAGTGAAGAACTTGGTGATCTCGTAAAACAAGTAGATCCAACTCTTGCGTTGAGTGTGTATTTGCGTGCTAATGTACCCAATAAGGTAATTCAATGTTTTGCCGAAACTGGACAATTCCAAAAGATAGTTTTGTACGCAAAGAAAGTTTCTTACACACCGGACTACATCTTTCTACTGCGCAACGTTATGAGAATTAATCCTGATCAAGGTGTTCTATTTGCCCAAATGCTTGTACAAGATGACGAACCGCTTGCTGACATCAATCAAATCGTCGATATTTTCATGGAACAAAACATGGTACAACAATGTACGGCATTTTTGTTGGATGCCTTAAAGAACAACAGACCGAACGAAGGACCTCTGCAAACGAGATTACTCGAAATGAATCTTATGTCTGCCCCTCAGGTAATTATTATTAATTTTTATTATTTATTAAAATGATTTGTAAAGAAAATTAATTAAAATGAAATTTATATTATTTGCAAATTAATGTTTTTATACAAAAATTTTATTGTTACGATATAATTTTTTTGCATTTGATTTTCAGGTAGCTGATGCAATTCTCGGCAATCAAATGTTTACACACTATGATCGAGCACACGTTGCTCAGCTTTGTGAAAAGGCTGGTCTCTTACAACGTGCTCTTGAACATTACACCGATCTTTATGATATCAAGCGAGCAGTTGTACACACACATCTTTTATCACCTGACTGGCTTGTAGGATTCTTCGGTACTCTATCTGTCGAAGATTCGCTTGAATGTTTGAAAGCTATGCTTACGGCAAACATACGTCAAAATCTTCAGATTTGCGTTCAGATTGCAACCAAATATCATGAACAGCTAACAACTAAAGCACTTATCGATCTTTTTGAAAGCTTTAAGTCTTATGAAGGTCTATTCTATTTCCTTGGCTCCATTGTCAATTTTAGTCAAGATCAAGAAGTCCATTTTAAGTATATTCAAGCAGCTTGCAAAACGGGACAAATAAAAGAGGTCGAACGTATTTGTCGAGAAAGCAACTGTTATAACCCTGAGCGTGTAAAGAATTTCCTCAAAGAAGCTAAACTTTCTGATCAGTTACCTCTTATAATAGTTTGCGATCGTTTTGACTTTGTCCATGATCTCGTTCTTTACCTTTACCGTAATAATCTCCAAAAATATATCGAAATCTATGTACAAAAAGTGAATCCATCTCGTCTGCCGGTTGTAATAGGTGGGCTCCTCGATGTCGACTGTTCCGAGGATATTATTAAAAATTTAATACTTGTGGTTCGCGGTCAGTTTTCGACAGACGAACTTGTTGAAGAAGTGGAAAAGCGTAATCGTTTAAAACTCTTATTACCTTGGTTAGAATCTCGCGTACATGAAGGTTGCGTTGAACCAGCAACGCATAATGCTCTTGCCAAGATCTACATTGATAGTAATAATAATCCCGAACGTTTCCTTAAAGAAAACCAATTTTATGACAGTCGCGTTGTAGGTAAATATTGCGAAAAACGCGATCCTCATCTGGCTTGTATTGCCTATGAGAGAGGACAGTGCGACCGAGAATTAATTAGCGTCTGTAACGAGAACAGTCTATTTAAGAGCGAAGCTAGATATCTTGTACGAAGGCGCGATCCAGAACTTTGGGCTGAAGTATTGAATGAGAGTAATCCTTACAAAAGACCTTTGATCGATCAAGTAGTACAAACTGCTCTTTCTGAAACACAAGATCCTGAAGATATTTCTGTAACAGTTAAAGCTTTCATGACAGCTGATTTACCTAACGAATTGATTGAGCTATTGGAAAAAATTGTGCTCGATAGTAGCGTATTCAGTGACCATCGAAATTTGCAAAATCTTTTGATTTTGACGGCTATTAAAGCTGATCGTACTCGTGTAATGGAATACATTAATCGTTTAGATAATTACGATGCACCCGACATTGCTAATATTGCCATTAATAACGAATTATATGAAGAAGCCTTTGCCATCTTTAAGAAATTCGATGTAAATACTTCAGCTATTCAAGTACTGATAGAACAAGTTGGAAATCTGGATAGGGCTTATGAGTTTGCTGAAAGATGCAACGAACCTGCCGTTTGGTCACAATTAGGTGAGTGGATTTTTTATAGATATTTTATTTTAAAAAATATAAAAAATAATACCTTTAAATGACTTTAATTTTATATTTTTATTAGTATTTTAAAATTAAATAATTTTAGATTAAAATATTATGTTAAATATTTTTATTCAGTAGGTTTATCATTTTATTAATTTTTCAAACATAAATTTGTGCAAAATTCAATTTTAAACATTTTTTTTTTCCCGTAGACGTGTGTAATTTCAAAATAATCGTTTTAATCTGAGCATTATGATTCATGTGCCAACTGATAAAATAGTTTGATCATAATTGTTTTTATTAAAATTCTTTAAATGATAATATAAAAATAAAACATTTGGAATTAGTTTAATTGAATATTGTATCATTTGTTTAACGCCTGTACTTACCTACTTTATATTATTTTAATTTTAAAATTATTGAATTAAAATTAAAAATATTTTAATAAAATAAAAATCAAACTAATGGAAAAAAATGTTGGTTTGTTAAAACAGCACGAGCGCAACTTCAGCAGGGTATGGTGAAAGAGGCAATTGACAGCTTTATCAAGGCGGATGATCCTTCGGCGTACGTTGACGTTGTCGAAACAGCCCATCGTACTTCGCATTGGGAGGATCTCGTGCGCTATTTGCAGATGGCCCGTAAGAAAGCGCGCGAGTCCTTCATTGAATCTGAGCTTATCTACGCGTACGCGCGCACAAATCGGCTGGTCGATCTCGAAGAATTTATCTCAGGTCCGAATCACGCTGATATCCAGAAGATCGGTGACCGGTGCTTCGATGACAAGATGTATGAAGCCGCAAAACTACTGTATAACAATGTATCCAACTTTGCCCGTCTGGCAATTACTCTGGTACATCTTAAAGAATTCCAGGGCGCGGTAGATAGCGCGCGAAAGGCCAATTCAACGCGCACGTGGAAGGAAGTGTGCTTCGCATGCGTTGATAGCGGCGAGTTTAGACTTGCCCAGATGTGTGGACTGCACATTGTCGTGCACGCCGACGAGCTCGAGGACCTTATAAATTATTATCAAGACCGAGGTCATTTTGAAGAGTTGATCAATTTGCTCGAGGCGGCTTTGGGTCTTGAACGTGCGCACATGGGCATGTTCACCGAGCTTGCTATTCTTTATAGCAAATACAAGCCGCAAAGAATGAGGGAGCATTTGGAACTCTTTTGGTCGCGCGTTAATATTCCCAAAGTAAATAATTTTTTATCAATTTTATAATATATGAAATAGGCACTTACTCGTCTTAAATAATTTAAAAATATTTCTTTGGAATGGTCCATAAAACTATTTTTTTAATTTTTTTGTTTTAAATATTTTTCTCCTAGGTGTTACGCGCAGCTGAGTCGGCTCATCTTTGGGCCGAGCTTGTCTTCCTGTACGATAAGTACGAGGAATACGACAATGCAGTTCTCGCAATGATGCAGCATCCAACAGAAGCCTGGCGTGAAGGTCATTTCAAGGATGTCATTACTAAGGTTGCGAACGTTGAGCTTTACTATAAAGCAATTCAATTCTACGTTGAATATAAACCTTTACTTCTCAATGACATTCTGCTGGTGCTAGCGCCACGTATGGATCACACGAGGGCTGTTGCATATTTCACTCGCACCAATCACCTGCAACTCGTTAAGCCTTACTTAAGATCCGTTCAGGCACTTAATAATAAGGCTATTAATGAGGCTCTGAATGGATTACTTATTGACGAAGAAGATTATCAGGGTCTAAGGACTTCGATCGATGCCTTTGACAATTTCGATAACATTGCGCTGGCGCAGCAGTTGGAGAAACATGAACTTATTGAGTTCAGGAGAATAGCGGCGTATCTGTACAAGGGTAACAACAGATGGAAGCAATCGGTTGAGCTTTGTAAAAAAGATAGACTTTTCAGGTCTGCATATAATTATATTTATTATTGTAAACAAATAATGCAAAACAATTTAAAAATTATCAAGTTTAATTATTATTTTTTAATTTAGAGATGCAATGGAATATGCAGCTGAATCTCGTAATGCTGAAGTAGCTGAAGAACTGTTAGAATGGTTCTTGGAGAGAGGATCTAAGGACTGTTTTGCTGCTTGCTTATTCCACTGCTACGATTTACTTCATCCAGATGTTATTTTGGAACTTGCGTGGAGACATCAAATAATGCACTTTGCTATGCCTTATCTCATTCAAGTATCTCGTGAATATATAACAAAGGTAATTGATCATTATATAAACTTCTTCTCTAAAAAGTACATCTTAATTTCATATAATTTTATTTTAGGTTGATAAATTAGAAGAAGCTGAGAGTCGTCGCATAGAAGAAACAGATCATCAAGAACATAAATCTATGATCATGCGTAAGTAAAATTTTATTTTAAATTTATTGCCTAATAATTTAAATATAGTTATAATTAAAATAAAAATTTTCTTTTTTTTTTTTTTTTTTTGAGCACGAAATTTTTCATTTACAATTGACTTACAATTTATATTAATTGAATATTATGATAATAATCTAAATTTAATAATTAAAAAGAATATTATAAGTATAAGCAAACTATAACATGGTATTGCTTAACAGGTATACATTTAAAATTTAGAATTATTAATTGTCCTTTCGGTTTTTTATACACAAAGATTTGATGACCTTTTAAAAAACAATTTTTAATTTTAAAAAATTTAGAAAGCAAACCAGTATCGCATATTTTAAAAAAAAATACTAATTTTTTTTTTTTTTTTTTTCATTTTAAAATGAAAAATTTATAAAAATAATAGTACTCGTAGAGTTTGTCTCACGATACTTTTAATAAATGTTATAAAAATCAAATTACAGCTGAGCCTCAATTGATGCTGACGGCTGGACCAGGAATGATGGCGGCAGGATACGCTCCTCAGGGTGTCTACGGAGCGCCAGCGCAGGGCGTCTACGCACCTCCCGCTGCCGCCGCTGCCTACCAAACGTACGGTATGTGAGACGCAGCCTCACCTCTCTACAGCGCAATGTAAAAGCGTGCCCGCAACTTCCTACTGGCACCATTCACGACGGCGTCAACTTTTTCTATTCTAAGATACGGGAGTTAAGATAAAGATGAAAGATTAATTAGAGAGAAACGAAGATAAACGAAGAAGATTATGCCGTTGTAGCTCATATAGAACATAATATCTATCGCTAAAAAAAAAAAAAAGTATATTAATGGGGAGGTAAACGAATAAGTAACGGTCACTAGTTGACGGACGACTTTACGCTTAGATTCTTCTTGTTGTTAAAATGACGATAGAGAAAAGTAACAGAACCGAAATAAGAATGAATTAAAAAAAAAAAAAAAAAAAAAAAAAAAAAAAAAAAAAAAAAAAAAAAAAAAAATGCAACTCAATACATTGTACCAAATACTGATTATATTGCAAATTTGTAGATAAAAACGTAAACGGTTGAAAAAAAATGGAAAATAAATCATAATTTGGCTCTTGACGGTGCTTAACTATTGCACAATGATCAGTTGAGCCAAGAGAGTGAAAAAAAATAATATCTATAAGTAATGTTCCAGCATATTATCATTATTCTACCGTGTGAAATTTTTTTGAGGTAGAGAATAATTTTTTTCAGTGTTCTCTTTGCCTGCTGCGCTGTGCAAAAGTGCAAGACAGAAAATAAAAAAAAATAAAAAAAAAATTAAAAGTGACATACAATTGTATAAAAATGTAATCAAGTATGCGTAGTTCCGCTTGCAAGGTTGCTCCCTTCAGAGTATATTTGCGAAGCTAAATCTCCTACATAAAAAAAAAAAAAATACTCCGTGTCATCTCTTGTATAACGAGACGCGTTTACGGTGACGACACTTGTTACGAGCTAATTTGTAACGTGTAATCGTCTGAGTTTTAATTATTTTATATTATTATAATTAATAATATTACTATTATTATTATTATTATTATTATTATTATTATTATTATTATTATTATTATTAATATTATTATTATTATTATTATTATTATTATTATTATTATTATTATTATTATTATTATTATTATTATTATTATTATTGTTCTTTTGCAACCGTCTTGTCGATTTTTAAATTATTTATACGAGAAAAATGAATTGGGGAGCGTAATTCAGCAAGTTGCTTATAATTTTAGTTACAGTTCATGAACATAAACGTTCTTTAAAAATTTGCTTTTAATCAAAATAGTACCTCGTTTTGTTTTATTTTTGTCGTCCGTTATAGAAAGCAATTTATATATGCGCCTTTTTGTAAAACCGGCCTTGCAAATATGTGTAATAATGTCCTCTCCTCCCCTTGTTTTGCCTTAAATACGAACATCGACATATTGCCAGTAGATTTGAATATAAGGGAGCATAGAACCGTAATTCTTCATTGAACACAGACATAATCACAATACATAATTATACACACTTTGTACACATTATGATGTAAGTGAAGTTTATTTGGCACCTAATCACAATAAAATTAAACTTAGGCAGTAAGACGAAGACTAAACAATGTGAAAAAATCAAACGTACTGCAAATTTCAGACATTCCCCTCATCGAAATTTAAAAGTTAGAAAAATAATGAAAAAATAAAACGAAATATAAAAATTTATGAGGTACGGGACTACACGAATGAATTGTATTAGTTTCCCTTCTGGAGCGAAGGAAACATCAGCTGTTTCAAAATCGTTCGTTCCGTCAGTTGTTGTTGTATCGATATCATGATTATTTGAATATATATTATGAATTATTACTATAATAATAATTATTGCGTCGCATGTTAGAAATAATAAGAGAACCATATGAAGCGCGAACGATCGAGAGAAAGATAGAGCGAGTGGAAAAAATAATACAGAGAAAAGGAGCAAAAACGATTAATAATTATATATTATAAATACATGATTATGTTATTATATATTATACTGGTAATTGATATAACATGTAATTAGTAGGTATACATAATATAACGGTATGAAAATAATGAATCGTATTAACGAAATATGGAGAAAAAAAAATAAAGGAACGTGAAAAAAAAAATTGAAATGACTTGGATATATGCGTTGAGTGAACCGAAAAAGTAAACGAAGTTGAAGAACATGGAAAGCGCTTTGTTGTTTTTGCTGTTGAATGTATAATGAATGTGCCGAATGCTATATACATAGTGTGAAATAAAGTTGAAGCCTGTTTCATGAAATTAATTCAGTTTTCAACTAAAGTTCAGGTATATGAAGACTTTTAAACTTCTTAACGGAACGTTCAGCTGGACGTATACATAGTTCCTTTCCAAAAACTTCAATATTTATATCATTTTCTAGATGTATACGAAAAACGCATGATTCCTTTGGTATTGCTGAAATATAAGAATAGATCAATTTAATTTGCAAAACATTAATTGATTTAATTAACTTACTTCGAATCACATCATCTTTGCTAAGAAGTTTAATTGTATTTTTTGTATCTTGTATAATTATTCCTTCAATTCCAACAATACTTGGACATTTTGATCGGGTAATAGTTACTTTAGCTCCATGATAATCAGCTTTTAGTAATCGTTGACTAACATTTTCCCATTGAGAGCTAGTCGATTCTTTAGGGAGTTTTGAAAAATTTTCTATACCAAGCATGTGGTGCATGTATCCAAGCCATAAGGAATTTAGAGGTAACATGTCTGCATAATGTAAACTTTTATTTCCAAATTTATTGAGACCAAGAAGAATTCCTTTTCTTATTGTCAAAACTGGTGATTTTTGAGGTTTTTTCTTAAAAATTTTTCTCTTGTATTTATTAAAGGTGAATGACTATAAAAAACATTTTTTAGTAACTTATTTTTAATTAATTTTATTTTTTTATATTAAAGACCTGTATATTTACTTTTTTAAGTTCTTCACTGATTCCTTTGACATCAATAGGAGGCAACACATTTTGCAAAAAATTAAGGAGATATTGCTCTCGTTGTTCATAAGTAGTAACTCGACTAGTAACTGTTACTGGTAGCGGTAAACATATATTCTCTGTAAAGCAAAATGAAATTTATTATTTATGCAACAATCTCGCAAAACAAAAATATTAAAATATTATGTTGAATTTGTTGGAAAATGTGTAATACAATGAATAAATAATTTAAAATATAATGATAAAAAATTAATTTTTAATAAAGCATTATAAATATGTATTTAAGTAATGTCTGATTTTTTAATAATTTTTTTTTTTTAATTAGGAGTATATATTAACATTTACATCTTACAAAAATAGTTTAAATTAATGAAAATTAAAACAATGCAAGAATGTTATGTACAAATTCAAATTCAACAAAGAAAATAACTTGATGCATAAACGGATTGTTATTAATAAAAATAATAATAAAAGTACTTTAATTTGAATTTAAAAAAATTTTTTATAAATTTTTTCAATTTGTTTCTAAAAATATCAAATTTTATTTAAATATATGAATATTTTAAAATAAAATTTGAAAAATGTTTTTTCAATTAAATCAATGATGTTATCCACTAAAGAATTCGCTGTAATTAAAAAAAAATACTGATTATTTAAATTATTATATTAAATTTGATTATTATATTCATTTTTTATATATACTCATAATAAAATTTATAAAAATAGCTTTTCATAAACAGTAAAAAAACGCACGTGAGGAATTTTCCATGTTTGAAGGCAGCCGATCATTAAACATAACCTAAAATTAAGATGACATTTCCACGCACAGCTGTTGAATACTATATAAAAACAACCTGTAATTTATTCATTCGTAAATAAAATAAATACAAGTTTATAAACAAAAAATAAAAAATAAATCATTTCAATTTTTCAGTAATTTTCATTTTTTTATATTTTAATTCATAATAGAAAAAAGTAAATATCAAAATCAAGTTGATAAAATTATACCAAGAAAAAAATTTAAAAAGACATTTTAATGTTTACATGATAAATTAATTACGTTTGTTACTTTAAATTGCATAATTAATATGATTTCAATAAAAAAATTTAATTTTAGTAGAAAATATGAATTTGCATAAATTATAAATTCGCGTTAGTAAAATATTAATCCATTTTAGAATGTATTTACTTCGGTTTTAATTTATTAATTAATTCTTTACTTATTTACTTCTATTTTATAATTTTGTATAAATTTTGAAAATTTACATAAATTAATGTTTAAAGTAAAAGTTAAATATCTTCTTGTGAATTATAAAGTCACTTTACATTTTAAATTTGTTAAGTATATTTTATCTTTTTAAATTAAGACGGAAGTTAAAGAGAGCTCGATTGTTGTGATTATAAATACAAGACTATAAGTAGATATGCCCGAGTGTGATAAGACTCATTTTTTTTGACTCCATGAAAGTTGTAATGATAATTTAAATTCTGTAAATTTGCTAATACACAGTTCAACGCATTTTATAATTTAAAAAATTTTCTATGCATTTTAAAAATTTGGTTCTATTTATTTATTTTATATCATTCCACGTTTATTCTTTTAATATTCTGTCCTAAAATTTTTCCATGATATTGCAATAAATTATGTTCCTTTTAATTTTAATATTATATTAGTAATTAATAAAATAAAGCAAATTCATGAAAGAATAAAAAATAATTTATAATTGCATCTGCTATATTTTTAAAAAATCTATGTTTACAAAAGTAAGTATGAGAAATAACAAATTTTAATTTATTGAATTATTAATACAAAAAAGGAGTTATTCGTATATCCTTATTTTTTCATATTCCTACATTTCTACGTTTAATATAAGAGCGTTACTATATTTTGTATTCAGCTCAAGATTTTCATTTGCCGTAGTTCACTTTTCTTCTTCAGCGATGGCCCAATATACGCGAGATGATCTCCACGTAACCGTAATCCAGTTATTAATTAAATTCCCGGCGATCATCACAGTTCCTTCTCCAAAAATGTAACACAACACACTCAATCGTATTGGAGAGGAAGGAAGAGAAAGAGATAGAGCAAGGATCGAGAAAATACGACTAGAGCGCATCCGTCGGAGGCCAAGTGAAAACCAAGTTGTGCGTTTGTCGACGCATGCGCTTTTATCAATCGCCTGCTCTTTCCTTGGCTGTCATGTCAACAATCTACTGCTTCTTTCGACTAGTCGGTGCCCCTTTAAAAACTTAAAAACAGCAAGAATACTGAGCATTGACGTTATCTACATCGGTTTAAATAGCGCCGAGATACCATCAGCAAGATTGAGAGGACAATTGATCCGCAACAGAGATGAAGCAGCAATGTCTCGCTTGTTTGAGGCATAGATGAGGTGAAGGCGGCGATAGTAGCAACAACACCAGGACAGAGGATTGTCGTTGATGTTGTTGAGGTCGGTGACGTCGCGACGCCGAAAACGACGCAGTGGAAAAATCAAGTCAAAGGGTTACGGTAGCCCTTTACTTTCACCAAAGAGGTCGAATAAATTCTAAATTTGTTGAATTGGCTAAATTAAAGACGGATATAAGCGGCGCAAGTTCGCCGCTCGCGCGCTCGAAACACGGCCAGCCGAAGAAAAAAGGAAACAAACATGGCGGCGAATCTCGAGGAGCAGCAGTGCTTGCGCGAGTGCACCGAGTATATGCAACGTTCCAAGATTATGCCGGTCATGAAAGATTGCTTCGTGCAGCTGTGCGTCGATCAGCCCGAGAATCCTGTCACCTTCCTACGCGAGTATTTTCAAAAGCTTGAGAGGGTAAGTAGGGATTAATTATAGATTTTGAACAGAGGGGTGATTACACGGAGCTTGCGCATTTGAGCTTTTAAATGGGGTACCTTGGGGTTAGGTGTATCGTTAGGAAAAAAATTTTGAGCTTAATTCTATAAAAGCAAATATTATTAATTTTTATTTTTTAAAAATGTGTAAAAAAATTAATTTCAAAAATTCGATAATATTTATTTAAATGTTATAATTGTTACTATAAATTTAAATGTTGTAAAAGTTTAACGTAAAGTGAACAAAATTTATACCTTAATAGCTTTACTTAAATTTACTTGACTGAAAAAATAATTACAGTGATTTGCTATCATTTATTTAAATTTTTTAAATAAAAATATCATTAACAGATTCAATACCAAGGATGCTTCGGCATATTTCTATTCATATTGGATGTTTACTGTTTACAAAGTTTTAAAAACGTTAGACAATTCTTTACATAATAAAATTATCAAATAACAATATTTTATTTTTGTTATTAAAAAATTTTTCAACAATAATGATTACTATAATTATAAATATATAAAAAATAATATTTTAAATTTTTAAAATATTAGTTTTTTACCGTAGCGACGAAGGATAATTAATATTATTTTAAATTTTTATAACGTTATTAATTTATGATGAATATAAACGAAAATATGTAAACTTCAACTATATAAAATTGATAGAAGGTAAATGATTCATTCATTATTTTCAAATTCAGTAATAAAAACAATAAAAAAATACGTAATTACAATGACATAAATATTTGTTTTTTGGGTAAGAAATATTTAAATATTTTAATTAAAATTGTTAATGTGTGTTACGCTTATCTTAACAAATATTTTATTATTTTTTTACTCTATTTAATTTAATATTATTTTTATCTATGGATAAAGTCAAGAAGTTTTCGAGATTTATAAAAGTAATATTATTTTTTTATACTTACCGTGAATAATTTTATAATTACACAGTAGTGTTTTTTTATTGAAACGTTACTACGAATAAAAAAATTTCGTATATTACTTAAGTTTAAGTAATTCAATTTTTATTATGCTCATATATGTAAATTTAATTTTTTTAATTCAAAATTTATTTTAAAGCAATGAAAAAAAGATGCATTTTTTATGAATCAATTTATTTTTTAAATTTATAATTATCCGCTCACAGTAATATAAAGTTTAATTTGATATTTTGATTATAACAAATAAATAATATCCATAATAAATATATTGATATACTTTAAGTAAATTTTACGTCGAATAAGTATTAGTAAAAATATACTTGGGTTATATTTACCCTCAGAATCGTACAGTAAGCTTTAGAGATTGTTTTATGATAATTATAACTGTTTTATTCACAAGGTGATACTAATTTTATTGATATTTGGAATTAATCGTTTATTTATTGATCGAAAATTTTTTTGTTCAAATGTATTTTCATATTTTCAAATTTTGTTCAAATGTTTTTAAACTGCATTTTTAATGGCGTATAATTTATCATAACACTATTTTTTTTATCGTTAATTGTTAAAATGCAGATGCTATTTTGTATGGCCAAGAAATTATTTTTTTTTTTAGTATAAATTATAAGTTATTAAACAAGTTTTTCAATGACATTCAAAACAAGTAAAAATGCTCTAGATTTTTGTATTTTTTTTTTTTTTTTGCATTTATGAGACGAATTTCAGGTAGATTATAAAGATTTCATATTATTCATAGGAAGTTAGCTATGTAATAGTATTTTTTTAAAATTCATAAATATTTAAAATTTATTTGTCAGATTAATTATTCGCATTAAAATATAAAAGTAAAATAAAAAATTAATAAATTAATAACATTCTTCTTATTAAATCTGTTATATTTCATTTTGCTACATGAAAATGCTTGCAATGTTTTGAAGATTGGCATTATTTAAATCGATATGAAAGCAAGTTGGAATATATTAAATTATTTATTTACGTATGTTCTTTCTGACTTTATTTTACGTTACCTAACTTCGTCTTACATTACCTTATGCAAATAGTCATAAAAAATTTTATGGAAATTTATGAAACTTTTAAATGTAATTTATTCTATTCTAATTTTAGAAAAATACTTTTTTCTAATTTTATGTATCGATGAAGTTACAAGACCTTATTAAATTAAAAAAAAAAAATATATCTTAGCTAAAAACGAAATGGGTTTTTACTCACATTTCATACATTAAATTTAAAGTCATTACGGTAGCTAGCTAATATCGTAAATTACGATAGGAAAAAGGAAAAAGCGAGTAAGGAGGGATGAAAAAAATATTCGCATTGTTGATTTACACTAGTGTATTATACGTACAGTTAATTTATTTGTTCGGAGCAGCGGTAAATTCAGCTCGAGCAGACTCATCATTAAAGGGTAGATGTATATGTGCATGCGTGTGTGTCTGCGCTGGTTCGTCGTGACAACGACGAACGAAAAAGAAAAAAAAAGAAAACGTATATGTATAATATGTACACTCGAGCGTGTAGCGTTGTTAAGAGAAAAAAAGCGCCTCGTGACTTCGAAAGCGCGTGACGTCAAGCAAGCCTGTTCCGTGACGTCACGATGATAGAAGACTTATCGTGACGTCATAGCAAACGCTATACCATCGGAGGATATATCATCGTTACGTCTCTCTTTTACTTCATCCGCCTTACTTTCTCCTTCTCTCTCTCTCTCTCTCTCTCTCTCTCTCTCTCTCTCTCTCTCTCTCTTTCGTGTTCTCTATCTAGGCTGAACGAACTATACTGCTCTATTTTAAGGTTACGAACATATTTTCGCATTCTCGCGAACGACGTTGCAGTTACTGTCGCTCATATATAATACTGCGTGTGTTACTTCATAATTTTTTGTTTATTTTTATTTGGTTTGATGTTGCCTTATCTTCTAGATTTACAAATTTTGGATGATTTTTTAAAGAAACGTTAATTATCATGTCTACATTTTTCGTAAAATCTTTGTAATTTGTTGACTTTGGATAAATATTAGGGTTATTCAAAATGCTGATGCATCGATGGAATTTAAATTATATAATAATCGTCTAATAAATTAATTTTATTAAAACGATAATTTTTGTAATGTATTCTTGATTTATATTGAAAATAAAATCCTTCAACCGACATAAAGATTTTAATCTAAAGTCAAGTCATATTTTTTTAATAATCATCAATGCCATAGATATAAAAATATTCATCATCGTGGATAAGTGCAAGAAATCTTTAGAAAAGTCATATTTAAATTGATAAATTAATACGGGTCTTGTATATCTAAATATAAGTAAGTAGATACAGTCGGTCGGAACACATCCGATGACTTAAAATATGTACTGTTTATTTTTTATGTTAATTTTATAGTTGTTGAGCAAATATTATTCTTCATTTTAAAATTTAAATTTCACATTTAAAATTGATGTAAGTTAGGGTTTAAAAAAAATTTTAATGACATTGATTCGGCGATTATAATTTTTTTTCGTTTCTTTACACTTTTTAAAGTAGTTTTTTGGTTAAATAATAATTTTAACAATATTTTAACATAAGTAACAAACATAAATAAATTTAGGCCAAAAAAGGCTTCCTTTCCGATTATAAATTTTGAAAATTCCTTCGGTAATTAATCACACGTGCTCGTTTAATGATGGTACATCAACTCTACTATATTTTAATCTTGATTAATAAAAAAGCGACAAGCTTTGTTTTCATTAAAATTCAAAATGAAAATAAACGAAAAAAAAAAAAAAAAAAAAAAAAAAAAAAAAAAAAAAAACTAAAACAATTCGACACTTTTCACCACCTCGCATCTCGACAATTAAGCGAAAGAAACAAAGTGCTTAATAAAACTTATCTTTCCTCGAGACTGCGTCATTCACGATGCACAATTCATTCCGGGTTACAATGGCAAAGTCGCTGCTGTTTCAGCGGTACGACGTGAATGGGACGCGTTTTAACAATGAAATCAACCCTTGGACTTCTCATCATCGTGGAAAAGTTTAATAATGCGCGCGTTCGCGTAGGAAATCCGCAATTTTAGCTGTTATTTGCATACAAGGTGCAACTTTTCTCTTATCGTTGAGCGCTTATTAAAACGTATACGACACGAGTATAACGTTTAAACTGAAAACAATAAAGATTTACATCTTAAATCGAGGCATTTAATTTTGTATAAACGTCGCCGTATTAATTTTATGGTAAATAAAGAGAAAAAATTTTTAATATTATTCAACAAATCTTACAAAATAATTTTATTCGCATCTTTTAAAAATCGGCAGTAATAGTCATTAATCGTCTGACGCATTGAATCATCTGTTACAATTTTTTTCTATTCATACGTAGACATTTTCTTTTGTATGTTGGAAAACTTTTATTATTGCAACGGACATTTCCTTCGAAGCTGAATTTTCTTTCTTAATTTTTATTTATTTTGTATTTCTGGATGTACGTAATATTGGTTTACAAGTTGCATGTCTAACTCCGATTACTATAACGATCGTTTGTTTCTATCTTTTACATTCGCGATTCCTCAATTTAAATTTTAAACTTTTTATTTCAGATTTAGACGCGGATGCCTTAAAAAAAAAAGGAGAATAATATACGTAGCTAAACATTTATTCATCTATAGAATGCTATTGAGAAAATATTTAATAACACCGAATAAGAAAGTAAACTCTAAAATAATCATCGTAGATCATGCATTTATAAGTGTATTTATGAATGAAATTAAAAATTTCACCGTTAATAAACGAATTTTTAACCAAGAAATCGAAAAAAATTTTTTAAATTTTCATAAAACATCGATAATCGCACGATAATTTCGAATGTTCCCAAGATTAATCGAGCTCCATCCACTTTAACGTAAAATCAACGGCAGCATTTAGCAAATGCATCGGTCGCTCGCGCGTCACAAGACGTGAAAATCCCCGCCGGATAAAGAATCTATAGCGAGTCAGAGAGTTCAAGGACGAAGTCAAGGTATACGAAGCTCGCGCGAGCGAAAATTTAACGGCTACACTCCTCGCGCTTAGAATTGCGAAGCTACCAAAGCTTTATTTTACTGTGTGACCTGCGTGTACGAGCTACTTAAACTCGATAATTGGTAGTACAACAAACATTCTTGGTAAACGACGAGCGCTTATGCTTTTCGTTATCGTACGTATTCGTGTTTACGATCGTACGCTGCAACGTTGAGTTGAATGTTAATTTTCGCCCGATAAACGGCTTATTAAAATGAGCGATTATAATAATAATAATAATAATAATAATAATAATAATAATAATAATAATAATAATAATAATAATAATAATAAAAAAAAAAAAAAAAAAAAAATAATAATAATAATAATAATAATAATAATAATAATAATAATAATAATAATAATAATAATAATAATAATAATAAAATATATATATATATATATATATATATATATATCTTTCATTGAGTTTTATAAAAAGCGTTAAAATTTTCAATGATAATTTGTAATTTTGCACAATCTTGAAAATATTACAAACAACGAACACAGTGTTACCTTATGTTATTTCTTCATCAAGGGTACTAAAATTCATTTTCTTAAATTTCACTTCAAAATATAATTTTAATTTAAATTTGAGAGTTGAGTTTCATTCGCATTTAATTTTTAATTTAAATGTTGATTTAAATCGCATTTTCATTACAAATGTTTACGGGTAAGATTAAAATAAAAGATGAGAAATTTTTAAATTGTTAAATATTGGAAAATTTCAATATTCACAAGTAGTTATCAACGATCAATATATTCGTTAATTATTTCTGATAATATTTTTTCGATATAAAGTAGTAAATTAGATACGTTGTTGTTAAAGTTGACACCAAAATCAAAAGTAAATATATTTAAATATTTTCGATTGTATGAAATTAATTTATTTGAAAAAAAAAAAATATATATATATATATATATATTCAGAAAGTAAGCAGAAAGAAAATAATGAAAAGAGCTTTGAAAGACAGAAAATAATACTATTAAGAAGTAGGGAAGAAGATCAAAAAAGGACGGAAAAAGTTTGAAAACAAGGTCTAATAAGAGATAAAGTTTTGAAGTAGATAAGCGCATTGCCGAGTGAGTTATTGCGAAACGGAGCTAAAGCGATATAACGTTGCTGGAAATGTATATAAAAAGGGTAAGGGGAAGAAAAGGGAAAGAGAGTCGGCGCAAAAAATGCGCGAAACGGAAACAACATTTTACATCGCCGAGATAAAATTTAAACGAAAAAAAAAAAAAAAAAAAAACACCAGAGATGTCCTTGATTAAAAGAAAATAATAAGAAGGTAAACGTGTAAGATATTTGTGGAAAGTGGATGATATTTTTTATGGCGATATTTTTTTCTTTCCTTCCGTCCCCCATAAAATTTCTTTCTTTTTCTTTCTTCCCCATCTTCGCGAGGAGCTTGAAAAATTCAAAAAGTTTTCTCATATCATTTAATAAAAATATTACCTTCGTAAATATTGCATCAAAGCAAAATGTAATACTTTTAAAAAACGACGAACATTCGCGAGTATGCGATGCCGCGATATATAGCAATTATCTTGATAAAGTTCGGCTTAACGATACAGTCGACGAAATTTCAATAGGAAAAATAAAAACTACAAACGAAAGAATGCTAGAACGATCGCGTAAAAACACTTGAATGCGCCATTCTCTGTTATTGTTTTTCGCACGCTTTGTTCTTCTCTACTTTTAGCTTTATTTTTAAACATGTTTCGAAAAAGCGCACAAAGAGTACTGTTACCTTCTTTATTTTAAGATTTAAAAAAAAAAAAATCGATAAAGAAGCAGGCGAATGACGAAAAGATACATTCGATAAGCAAATTAACCAATGAAATATAAAAAGTTGAAAAATTAAAATTTAGAATTAAAGAAAAATATCTTTTTTATTATAATCCATATAAGTGAAAACGAAAGAAAACGGCATATACTTAAAAAAAAAAGAGAGAGAGAGAGAAAGAAAGAAATGGAAAAAAAAAGAAAGAATCTGAATTTTACCCATCAATGTCTCCCAGCTCACACTACGACGACAACGACGACGACGCAGACCTTTGCGATCGAACGAAAAATACGAACGTGTATATAATGTGCTTAACGACAAAATCCAGCGACTTATCAACCGCGTATAATAAGCCGCGTTAAAAACGGACGCTCGCTCGCTCCCTCGCTACCTCTCTCCTCTCCCGTCACCGAAGGATTTTTCGTTTACCGCGCACACGCGACGTAAACACGTGACCGTGAGAGATGAAAAGATGTATCCCCCCCCCCTTCCTTTCCTTCTCTTGTTTCTGTATACCCTTCGATGTATTTTTCACACGACAAGGGATGAGGAAGTTTGTCGTGCCCTTATACGATCGCCGCCCCTTTGCTTTTTTTTTTTCCTTTTTTTTTCCTTTTTTTGATCGATCGATCGATGGATTTTGTATGGACGTTAAAGGCATGTGTATGTTTGTATGTGTGCGTCGTTATGACTGCTCGATTGCTTTTTGTCTTTGCGCACGAGCTGCTCTTTATTGCTCGCGGGATTTTGATGAATTTTACCTTTACTTTATTCGATTTTTTGAACGTGTAAAAATAATTGCGTGAAATATATTTTTGGAGTGATGTATAAAATGTTTATTTTTCGGTCGTGCTTAAAGGGATGATTAAAATTTACGACGGTATTGCGCACGTGTTTTATTACATTTTAAAGAATACTGCTTAACTATAGCTCAAAAATAAAATAAATCCGTTTCTCGTTTTAAATTAAAAAATTAAAAATTATTGTAATTAATTCTACAATGTGTGTGTGTGTATATATATATATATATACCAAGTCGATCAAAATTGCAGACCAGACTGTGACATAAATAATTTTATAACCGCGAATTTAAATCTAGAAATTATTCGTTAAATTTTTTATCGAATTCCTAATAAATTTTTAAGGATTATACGTTTTTCCATCCTGACCTGAAATTTAAATGATGTATAATTTAAAATTTATTTCATAAATATGACTGTCGCGCACTTCAAATTTTTTTTTATAAAATTAAAACGACATTGAATTAAATTAGTCAATTATTGAAAACAAAAAAAAAAAAAAAAAAAAAATCGTTGCAACTTCGTCGGTAGCGAGTATTTTTAAATTCGTAAACATCGTCATTAAAAATTTAACATCAAGGAAAGTCATCGATAAATCGTCATCTTGTGTCTTTCAAAACTCATCGTCGTCTCGAATACTTTAGATCCACCGACTGTTACATAATGTCTCATAATATAAGCAACGTAAAAATAAAAGGAAAAAAAAAGAAGCAAACGAAGGGGTAAAAGAAGAAAATAAAAGCACAGATACATACGACGTATTATCATTTCTTCCCGTTAGTGCGTATAAAAAAGCCCCGAATCGTTGCACCGCGTTGTCTTTTTTTTTTTTTTCATAACCCGTTCAAAGGATCTTTTCACGGTTCGTTAAATCGATTAATCCAACGACGATGATAAAAAGAGTTCGTGGAAGAAAACAAGGGAGAAATAAATGAAAAGCGACGCATCTACAGCGCGTTCATTTCCAGAGAAAAAGTTGTGTACAGGAGAAAAACCTTTACATTTATCCTCTCTCACTCTCTCGCTCATTAATTTTCTTGGCCTTATTATAATAATATTTCTTTATTTCGGCCTATTGGCCCAAAGATGGACTTGGTATTACGTACTAGTTCTCACACATACATATGCCGACCATCACCCTTTCATATAATAACAATAAATTTCACATACTAAATAATAAATATAACTTACTCTATTTTACCTAACTAAATTTGATTTAATTTTATTTTACTTTAACTTTATTCTAATTTTAATTTTAAATCATTTTAAATAAATCAGTAAATAAATAATTTTGTAGCTTTAGTTTTTTTTTTTTTTTTTTTATTTTTTTTTTCTTTTCTTTTTAATGCCTTCCTACTATTTCCATCTATCTAGGTTTTCTTTTTTTTTTTTTTTTTTTTTTTACGCAGTTTGTTCACTTTAAATTACGTAAAACGCATATACATACTACAGTACGCCGCTAAGATACACCTATATCTTACACTCGCGCTGTAAAATTCTTCACACTTACATCCACTCCTGCGTTTCCGCATTCATTCTTATTATACCCCGTATTTTATAATTACCTACCACCTTTTCTTACGTTTTACTTTCTCCGTTTCGCCCAATCCTCCTTTCTCCCAATCGCGGCTGCCATTACTTTATTAGCCGTCCCCCTATTAAGTTCGTTGAATCTATCATATTTCCTTCCCGTCAATTAAATAGTTTTCTCGCACCCCTCGAAGTAGTGATCAAATGTACCCCAATCTAACCCACATAATAAACATAACCTATCTACTTCCTTAAGCCAATATTTATTCGCATTTTCGAAGTTATCATATTTGACTCTCGCAAAGATAGGCAACATTTTTCTTCCGTTTTTATTATATTTAAATATCTTGGCGCATTATTTTTGACAATACTTTTATAGTGTTTATTGTGCCTGGACTCGTTTATTTTAACACTTAATATTTGCTCTTCAATATCAATTTTCATTTTCTGCACTAAGTTTTCAACTTTATTTCCCTGGTTAATCTCATTCCATGTATACAAATAGCTGAAACATGCCTCGTTGTAGTACTTTTTCAGTACTGAAAAGATCACCAAATTTTCCCTTCCCCTTTTCTTCCCAACAAATTCTGCATAGTCTATTTTCCTCAAGTAGCGCAATTTTTTCCTCAAATCTAAATGCTCTAGTACCCCACTTTAGCCCTAACTTTCTTGTGTGCTTTTCCTTATATACAATGTATTTTGGAGTCCAATAATCTATTTTTAATATCTATCTTATGTAATCTATTTGCATTTTTTTCAAAATCTTCTTATTCTGCCTATCCCCATATTTCTATTCCATATTCCATTACACTTCTAACCAAATAATTGAACAGAATCATTCTTCTTTCAAAATCTCCTTTAAACCTTTTTTCTTCTAATCCTCAAGTTATTTTTTTACTATAATGCCTTTATTCTTTAGCTTCTTGTTATGATCTTTGTCATTGCCCTCGTAGTTAAAAACAAATCCTAAATATTTAAAAACCTTGACTTCTTCGATGACCTCTTTCCCCAATTCCACTTTTCTATTTTCTTATTTTTCCCACTATTAAATACTATTATTTTTGTTTTTTTAGCACTAAGAATTAACTTTCTCTCATCTATGAATCTTTTTAAATTGTCACACATATCTAACAATGCTTCTCTATTCTCTGCCACCAATGCAATGTCATCTGCATACACTAAAGACTACATTCTTACTCTATCTATTCTACACCCCCTTACATTTCTTTTTCTAAACTTATCTTCTAACCTTGGTATATATAAGCAGAATAAGATTGGACTCAGCACACACTCCTGTCTCACCCCCTTTGTTATCCAGAATTCTTTGAATAGCTTTTGACCTATCCTCACTCTCACTTTCGTTTCTTCATATGTATATATCTTTAAATCTTTCAATCAAATAATTACTAATATTCATTCTTTCAAGAATACTCCATAAAATACTTCTGTCCACTGTATCAAAAGCAGCCTTGAAATCTAGGAACATTGCATATATCTTTTTTTTTACCGCATTTCGCCTTCTGCACCATATGATTCAATATAAAAATATTATTTAACGTAGATCTTCCTTTTCTGAAGCCTGCTTGCCCTTCAGGTAATAATTTTTTTTCTTCTACTACTACCTCTAACCGGTTACCTTTTCTAATTTTAATGCCTTCTGCTTCAGTTAACGCATCTCATCCGTTAATCGTTCTCGAAACGTCTTATCATTTTCGCCGAATGATACTCTCTTCCCGGAATATCCCTCGATTATCGATTGATTGTCGCCCGTTGTAACCTTCTTTTGTTCCTCCGTTTTGGACTTCTTGCGGTCCTTGCCACTTTTCTCCACCGTCTCCTTCACGTTCCTCGACGCTTTGACCGCTATATCGTTATGTATGTATCTTCCCGCTAGGTCTTTATGCCTCAAGCTCTTGAATTGATTCCTAACCTCTTTTTTACCCCCGCTGTAAACGTACAATTTCTCCCTTCTATGCGCAAATCCCCTACCAATTTATTTATTCTTACGCAGTTTATTCACTAAAATAACAAATTTATCTACTTAAACACGGCCAAAACTACAAAATCTTTGCAAAAACGCAAAATTTTCGCAGAGACATTACGCACACGTGTACTCATATCCACGCCCTCTACCCAAGTCCTCTTGACCTTATTAAAGCTCGTAGATTCATGCATGGACATACAAACACGTCAGAGCTCGTCAAATTCGATCCTCTTCCTTTCGCCTCTTTCGCTCGCGACCCTCTTTTCTCGTCATCGCTGTCGTCGTCGTTGTGATTATTCTTTTATTCTTCTTCCTCGTAGGTTTTGGTCTCCTTTACACCACTTGCCCTCTAAGCTCTGTACTCTCTTTTCCTCTGTGTCACTTCATTATATTCACGTCGCTCATTATACCATGGCCCCGCGGTTACTCGCGTATTCCAAGCGCCGTCGCTTGGTTTGTGTGTGCGCGCGCGCGCAAGCTCTCTCGTGTCTATTATACACGCTTATACCCGGGCTACTTGGCGCTACTACTATTTTCGTCTGACCAGTGCGCGCCTTAGTCTACTGCATATTTCCTTTTACTTTCTTTTTTTTTTTTAATATTGGGTATTTTTTTTTTTTTTTTTTTTTTTCTTTTTAATTTGAGATTTGCGAAAATTTACAAAGAGGAAAACGAAAAGGATCGTGGTAACTATATGAATATCTTTTTGGTTAAATTTGAGCGAAGATTTTAATTGGATTCATTTTTTTCATTTAATTTTAATTGAAGAATCGAAAAATTTAAAAATCTTCGTTTTGTTAAAATGCGATTTTTTGAAACAATGAGGTTATGCGCTTGAGTGCTAGTTTTTATGCAAAAGTTAATTTAAGTTTAAGACGACTGATTCTTATGCTTATATAATTCTTAAATTAGAAGAAGAATATGTTTTCTTTCATAAGCCTCTTTATTATTCTTCGGTAGTACCGTAAATAAAAATAATCAATGTTTATATTTATTATCAATTAAAATCGCTTATACATTTGTACCATTAGCAAAAATATAATCAACGCATTTAGAAATTATATTCTACGAATTAGCGCTTATGAATTAAAAATTCTCAATGTATTAATTTTGTTAATTAAGTAATTAAATTAAATTTTCTAATTAATTGTAGCTGTATATTAACGAATTTTAGATATCATCAGTTTATTAAACGTTAAACGAACAAAACACATGTCTCGCTTTAATTATACACAACTCTAAACGTTTAACTATCTCCGAAACACCTGTAAACTTTGAACTTGTTCATTAACAAGTTTGATATTCGACTCCCGATCGTCCATGCAACTGTGTACAAATTTGCACAAGTAGAGAGAGATTACGAATATTAAATGCGTAACGTGTACGTTGCAAGTCTTTACACGCAAATTTGATATATAATATATTTTATTGATATATAGTATATTTAATCCGCCTTCTTTAACATAGAACAAAAAAAAATTCGCCCACGCGAAGCTTGCAGATATCGAAGTTGTTGAGAGAGAAGTATTTCATCTTTCGGGTTTTAAGTTCTAGTTCCGCGTCGACGTTGGAAAGGAGAAAGGTTTAAAAAAAAAAAAAAAAAAAAAAAAAGAAGAAGAGAAAGGCAACATATAAATTTCGGTATTAAAACATATCGTTATATTGTTTTTAGCGTGATAAATGGCGCTTTTGTTAACACGAACAAAACCTGCTCGGAATATAAAATTGATGCTTATTCTTTTTCTCTGAATTTTCATCTTGTCTAAGTATCGCTCGCATTCTCGAGTCGGGATATTAAAACGTTTACTTTTATTTCACGAATATATTCGTTTCTTATATTTCCGTTTTATTATGTTTTTATTTATACGATTCGCTACATTAACATTTTCACTGAATTCTTTAAATCGCTATAACGAAAAAAATTGAGAAAGAATGATCGATGTCGACGATTTAAAAAATTTCATGTGTATTCTATTAAATTATCGTGGTTTTAACAATGTTTAGGAATGCGTGTTTTTGACGGCTTTTTTTTTTCTAATGTTTCAAGTTTTGCTTTGAACGATAATATGCAAGAAAAATGTGTTTGTTCCCTGTTCTTTCTTCTCTTCGGTAGAAATTCTTGACAAGATTTAATATTAGTAGATAGTAAAATATTATCAATAATTTTAAGTAAATTTATGAAAGACTAATCTATTAATTCACTCGTAATAATATTACTCTTCGTGTACTTTATCAAGCGGATGAAATATTTTCAATTCACCTAAACACAACCGATCGAACCAAATATAATAATCAGCGATGACATACATCAAAAACGTCCTTTTTGAAGGTAAAAAAAGTAATGAAAAATAAAAAGAGAAAATTATTATTTTTTTTCTTTTCCACGTGCGAACATCCATCCATTAAACTCGAGATACCTTACACTTTCGGCTCGACTGTCTTTCTCAGTCCGTTAGCTTTGGCTCGTTTACGCGTCCATTCGTTTCCTTTTTTAACTCTCCTTTTCTTCCCTCTTTTTTTTTTTTTTTTTTTTTTTTTTTTTTTTTTTTTTTTTTTTTTTTTTTAACGCTTCGGACCCTCGCTCGTTTGCTGCTCGGTTGCGCGCTTTTATATTCCGCGTCCGTTACTCCCGCGTCGCTGTGCTCTTGCTCTTATACGCGCGTGAATGGACTTTAAGGCTTCTTTTTTTTTTTTTTTTTTTTTTTTTTTTTTTTCATTATATTCCTGACTTTCGTAATAATATTTAACGTCGACGCTTTGGTTTTGAGATTATTTTTGAGTTTCTTTTACTTTACTTTTCATTAACGGAAATTATATTTTCTGAAAGTTGAACAAACGCAATAACTATACTCGCGGCGGAATAAAATTGCGATAGATTCATATTTATCCAACGAGAATATTCTGCGCTACGAAATCAATAACGGAAGAGTATATAATTTGCCAATAGCTTGTTCTGCAAATATTGAAAATTACAATGAAAATTCGCTTTCCTCGATCAAAATTCCTCGATTATTACTAGATCATCTTGATACCGTCAAATTTTTAAAGCAGATAAAAAAAAAAGAAAATAAAACGACGATTTCAAATCGGCGTCGTTCTCAAGGTGAATTTGAATAATAATCCCTAAAGGTTATTCAATTTTAAAATAAAGGTTTCAACGGATCGACATGTTTGCTTAGATAAAATTTGCATGAAAATCGTTTTCCCTTGTAGTTCACCGTTCGCAGTTCGCCGATCTCGAATGCATCGTGATAAATTTCGAATTCAAAATGGCGGACCAATTCTAAAACGCATATATTCGCGCATGTATATTGTCGTATGTCGAATACTCGGTTCCTTTCTCTGCTTTGCTTTGAATTTTTCATTGTATACCGAATGAGCGATTGTCGATTATTGATTGAATAATGGATACGATTTTTAACGACAATAACGTTATACAGTAAATTTTAACGACGATGATAACCGATGAAAAAAGAAAAACTCGGCAAATTCAAAAAGTAAAAATTATACAACTAGTTTCGAGATGATCCTCTATTACTGCAAGAATATAATAGCAGACATGTATTGACACAAAGTTCGAAGCTCGAAATACAATAAAACTCCGTCTATTCTCATCCATCTAACTATCCATTATCGATTGCATCCTCTTATCCTTTTCCTCTTACTTCTTCGATTTTCCATCTTAGATTCACCGTCTCAATCTCTGTTTCTCTTTCTTCCACATTCACTTTCTCTTACTGCTTTTTTTCTCAGACCCAATTTTCGACAACATTTCTTTTCACTTTCTTTTCTCTATTTTCCATCATTTTATCCCTTTTTCTCCACCGTCTTGTTTACTTTAGCTGCTGCTCTATTATTTCACCAAGAGAGCGCTTTCCCTGCATTAAAAATTACATATTTCATTTAAAATTGAATTATCCTCGAAATATAGGAATATTTCTAATGTTTAATGTATCAAAAAATTTTACTACTTGTTTTTAGTTTAAGGAATTTTTTTATCAAGTATCGTCACAAAGTTAATTAACAGCGTTTTATCTTTAATTTTGTTTATTTTTGACAAATAATCGTGAAACGATAAAATTTATATGTTTAAGTAAATATTTGTTAATGAATTAATGATACGACGACGCGTCAATTCCGACGGCATTTATTTAACGTTACTAGTTTATAGATCAGTATCATTTTTATAATTTGAATTGCAAATATTTCAAAGATTATTGTCTCCGACACGAAAATTCATTAATTATTCCGAGCATTACATAAACGCTATTTATCTTACATTTCTTAAAAAATATGATTTATCGCTGGATTCCGTATGAAAAAAAAAAAAAATTTATCGCCTACGTAGACAAAACTCTTGTTTATTTGGAATAAACAAACGTCTCGAATGAATATGTATTTTATCGTCCAAAATAAAGAAAACAAGCACCTCGGTTTTTCAAATTTTTTTTTTCGCTTAATTTTTCATATTGCAAAAAAAAAAAAAAAAAAAAGAAAGTTAATTTTTATCGAGTAACTTTAATCCTCGAAGCACCGGAAATTGTCGGAAAATGGAAAATTACGAGACCGTAATATAGTTCATCCATCCGTCGATCTAAAGAGTAAAGCATCGCGAAAAAAAAAGAAAAGAAAAGCAAAGCTCTTGCACAGACTCGGTGATAATTTTACCTTCCTAAGTAAACCTCGTCATCGTTTCCTCGATTTCGCTTATAAGAGATACAACCCTTATAATTCACCATTTCTCTCCCTCGTTTCATCCTCGATGTTTTTCCCTATCCCTCTCCATGATTGCCGTAGGCATCATTTTCACCCTCTCTCTCTCTCTCTCTCTTTCTCTCTCTTTCTTTCTCTTTCACGCACGCTCCGTTCTCCTTCTTCTGGTTGGGTGAGAGAGAGAGAGAGAGAGAGAGAGAGAATACTCGAGTATACATAGTTTCTCTCTCTCTCTCTCTCTCTCTCTCTCTCTCTCTCCCTTGCTCTCTACGTATATACTCGCCGGAGGAGCGAGTTACGCGCGCGCGCACCGCTAAACATAGCAGTAGCGTCGCTCGAAATATAACAGGGAGAAGCTTTGTCAAAGCGTCCAGAGTGCGCGGAGGAAGAAGCACGCTAGAGTTTAGTTTCGCGCCAACGTTTCTACGTGTCGCGTTGAATCTCCGATCTGTACGCAAGACGAGAACTTTTATTCCTTTTATCTTGTCCTCTTCTTCCTCTTAATACTGCTCCTTTTGTTCTTGTTGTTGTTTACGTAATACGTAAACACGTCGTTGTCACTGTATCTCGATATAAAATAAAGTTGGAACTATATACATATGATACGCGAGTGCCGGAAAAAAGAAAGTTTTACCGCTCGATGATACAATAATAATGGATAAGTGAAATCGTTTGTGAAAATTAATAACTACTAGTGGCGAATCGAGTTTTTTTATCGTTATTTGCGCCCAAAATCGTCATCGCGCGCGCGCGAGCGAGTCTTGATAAAAAAAAAAAAAAAAAAAAAGAAATAGAGAAAGAAAAAAAGAGAAAGAGAGAGAGAGAGAGAGAGAGAAAGGTGCACAATATAGAGAGAATAAAGAAAGAAGAAAAAAAAAGAGGCTCTGACCGATGATAAGCGAGAGGGAGGGTTAATTCGATTTGGCGAGGCCAGAAAAATGTCCGAGTGAAAAAAGAAAAATTGACCGGAGCCGACTCGCGGCTACGAAATAAACGAAAGAGATATACAGATAATCAGGAGAGGCATAAACGAAGAAAGATTAAAAAAAAAGGCTACAAGGGATAAAAGGCGCGTAAGTTAAAAGGTTAGATTCGAGGAGAGGTGAGGCCACCGCGAAATTCCAGTGTGGAAACGGCGAGCAGTGGTAACAGCCGTATTGGGTCAGCCGGGCCAAAGAGTGAGACAGACAGCGTTACGCATACATATACACACGTACACGCGAGAGCGGCCGGCTAGGAAGATTAACAGCCCGCAGGAATAGCCATATACATATATTCGTATACGTACATACGTGTGTGAATTCACTCAGGAGATCCAGGGAAGCATGGCCGAGGTATACTTATCCTTTATGCATACACGCGCGTACAGTTGTACATACATCTACATGCGTTTAAATTTAGTTAATTCTAGTGAATTTTCTTTTTTATATAAACAACGTGTTATAGAAATAGACTTATGGGTAAATTATATATAAAACGTATAGGGCGGGATATTGCGCTTCCCTCTTACCGTAATTGCTTGTCGATCAAAAACGAAGGGCGTTCGAATTCTAACGCCGACATATGTACCATAAACTCACTGTGCGTGTATAAGTGTTATGTATATATATATATTTACATGTCGGATTCAACAACGATGCGATTCTTCTTTTCTTTTTTCTTTTTCTTTTCTACGCTTCGTTCGGTGCATTTAATGCGCATGGGATTTTATTAACGGACTAGAGATACTTTTAGAAGCTGAGAAATTAAAATTAATAGTTTCGATTATAAATACAACACGTGGTATATATTAAAGTGACTCGCGACGAAAAAACTAATATAAAATTTCGATGTTACGGTTCATTGTCTTTAACATACGAGTACGTATGCATGTATATGCATATTTTTTTTTTTTGCTTTTTAATGCACCGCTCGATAAAAATAACGTTGCTTTTTTTTAATCTCATTATTTATACGAGTTTTATATCAATATAATAACGTTAATAAAGTTCACTTTCAAAATGATAATTTTTTAAATAAATTTTTCAAATAATATATTAAAATTTAACTAAAATTTTAAATACACGGTTGAGAAATTTTATTTATTTTTTTTCCAATTGCGATTTTTCTTAAACTTTTTTAAAAAGTTTTTAATACGCTTAACTTTTATATTAAATGTAATTGACTTTTTATAATAAATGTAACTTTTATATTTTAGAAAAAAAATTAAAAAAAAAAAAAAAAAAAAAAAGATAATTATTAATGATTTAGCGATAAATTATAAAATAAACGAGGGTCATTATTAACCTTTGAAAATTTATTCATGCTTTTATAGAGCATTAAATAATTTTAATGAAAAGTGTGAGTAACATCGAGTTATAACTTCGTTAAAATTGATTATAATTTCTATTTTGTCGATAATTAATTTTAAATTGTAACAAATGAACAATTTATTAGCAATTATAAAAAATAAATTTAAATCTTTGAATGTATGCATATGACAATAAAACTTTGCATCTTGAACAAAATGAATGGACCGTAGATGCTTTGAAGATTATTTTCTTTTTTTTTTTTTTTTCGTATACCTTATTAAATAGTTAGTAATTTTTTAAACAAATTAAATCCGCAGACAAATAATAAAGACGTTTAGATAGCACAGAGTTAAGTATCGAGCAATCAATCGTAACCGACAAAATTTTAATATTAAACGATTAAAAAAAACGATCAACTGTTTCCTAATCGGGCTACGTAAACGCGTCACATATTTATTGCGACCGGAAAAACACCGTCCATCAATTAAAATCTTGATTACATTTCGATATCTCTATATACGCATAAGTATAAAAGCAGGAGTACACGCAAAATTTGATGTGTATGTACATTGTACGAATTGGAAACGTAATGAAACGAATTTTTTTTTTTTTTTTTTTTTTTTCTTTTCTTTATTTTTATTTTATCGCGTGGCAAAAATGCCACCGGCGTCCGAGGAATTTTTGGACTTTGGACGGAGTCAAGAGTAAATCAGAGGCGCGTTGAAACCGCGTGGGCGTAAAATCTTTTGGCTCCGACGCAATTCCTTATTTTTCGTTCGAGCTTTTCTTGCGTTATGCATTTATATCTATGTGTATATATATATATATATATACCCTACGCTAAGCGCACGCGCGTTTCTCTTCTCGTTCGAGACGCGGATTTGAAAATCGAGTCGGATGTTTAGGATGATATAATTTTTGTCCGCGATGTGTTTATAACGATTTTTTTCTTTTCTTTTCTCACAGATAAATGTTGCTTTTTTTTTTATCTAGATTTTGTAAATTTTTACGCGAAGGAGATTATGCACGAAGTAATTTATCGATACGAAATTATTATTTATACAAAAAAATATACGATTAAAGATTTCTTTGTAAAAATAGCTTTTTGTCTTTAAAAAAAAAAAAAGCCGAAAAGCTTATCTTTGAAATTATGAATATCGACTGAAATATCGTTAATGGATGATATAAATTGACTCGTAACGAAAAGCTTTTATACGAAACTTATTAAAGTGACAAGATAAACTTATGTCTTATAATGTTTATTATCAAAAAAAAAAAAACAGAAGTTTATTATATAATAATGATAGCTATTCATTATAAATTAACTGCTTAAAATTTTACTATTATTAATTTTCTTTTTTATTCTTTACAGTTCCATGGTTTTATGACGCGCTAAAATTATTGCAAAAAAAAAAAAAAAAAAAAAAAAATTAAATAAAACCAAAATATGCTCACTATCTGCAAATTTTGACATATTTTCCTGTCGTAATTAAAATTAAAATTTTAATGCATTTTAAAACGAAATTTCCGTTTAGTCGACTTTGAGTTTGATTTTAAAATATTAATTCTAATTTTAAAAAATTACAATAAAAACTTCAACATTCCATTACTAAATTCTGAATTTAAATTTTTTAATGCGCATGTTTTATATCCATTACAAAAATTGATTTTTTTTTTTTTTTTTTTTTTTTTTTTTTTTTTTTTTTAACTCGTTTAATATTATTAACGAATCTAAAATTTCATCAACTTTCATTCGACTTTCAATATTCGTTATAAATTAAATGGATTTTTTCAATAAAAGTATACGTCGATTTAAGAAATGTACAAAAATGTTCTTAATATATTATCGATTAATTAAAAGTTTTTATCGGTTTGGTTATTGCGGCTTAACAAACCTGGCGAAAATGACGTCGTACCTTGTAATTCTTTTGGAGATAACGCAATACTTTTTATTTCAATTTCCAGTCTTAATTATTAATTTAAAAATGTTTAATTAACAAATATAATCAAAAGACACACCATCGAAATAAATCAACTTTGTTTCAAAATAAAAAAAGAGCAGCTGAGTTAATTTAAAACCGTTAAATAAATATAAATGATTAATAAATAATTTAATTTTTTTTTTTATGCTTGATAAAATATGCGAGATAATATTAAAAATTAACGATTTAAAAAAGAAAAAACGTTACAAAGCTCTCTGTGCTTTTGAAAATTTTTCGTCAGAAAGACGAGAAAATTGGAACAATGCGAGGAAAACAAAGCAATAAAATCCTATCAGGAAGTTAATTTATAGTCTTTATAAGCGCCGAACATTTGAAAGATTGGTTTTTTTTTTTTCCTTTTAATCATATACGTATAATTTAATTATCGTTTATTTAAAACTTGTTTCGTAATACTTTTCATTAGACCTTAAACAAATTGTTCGATAAAGCTTTAGCTATAGTAAAAAACTTTAACTTTAACGTAATTTTTAAACGCGTAACGTTTGTTTGATTTCGTCTTTCCTTTTGAAATGTGTATAATTATCCAATTACCGGTTATATCGTTTTGTTTACGATGAAAACAAGAAGGAGAATCATTACAAAATTTTCGTCAGTCCTTTTTTTCGCGGTTAAATAATTCTTATTAATTAGTTCAACCCAGTTTTTCTCAATTAGCATATGGAAGCGCCGCGCAAAAGAATGGATTGATATGTAAGTATTAAATATTTACGATGTAAAATGAAATTCGCTTTGTCGAGTATAAAAAACATCGCGTGTATATATGCACATTCAAAGATATATATATATATATATATATATATATACTCTCGCGCGCGCGCAACTCGGCCCACGTATTTGCGTGTTAATTTTAAACGTGATAAAGAAAAACGTAATTCGCACATCGGTTCGTATACATGAATGAGCGCGTAATGTTTATTGTTGGTTAATCTGTTCGCTTTTTATTGGCATTGTAATAAGAAAATTTGGCGATACTTTTTAAATTTATCCTTTGTTCTGTGAGAGACAGAGTTACAAATAAAAGGTATAAAGTAAAATTACTACTCCTGTTATTTATTCTATTATGTATATGTATTTATGTATGAATTAAAATAATTTCAATCTACGATTCATGAAAACTTTGTGAAAAAAGAAAACTCCATGAAAAAAACTCAAACAATAAAGCTGAATATTTCGCGTCAAACTGATAAAATCACAAATCCTAAAAAGAAAAACAAACAATTATCCGGCAAGTTAAATACAAACTGCTCGCGCATTTTTCTTTTTCTTTTTCGACCTTCGAATTAAACGATTGACTTTCATTCAACTTTTTCTCTCTCTCTCTCTCTCTCTCTCCGTCTCTCTTCTTATTCCCACCAAAAATTGATTCAGCAAAAGAGCGCGACGCGTCCTTGCCATCCGTCGTTTCTCTACGTGTACGCGCGTGCAGGGGCGTTTCTCCCTTTCCTTCCAAGGTCGCGCGTTTCTTCATCTCCCTCTCCTCCTCCTCCTCCTCTTCTTTTTTTATCTATCTCACACGCACACACGCGCGCGGGCGCGCGAGCTCGCACACGCACACATATATTTCCGTGTGTCAGGAAATTGATTCGTCTGCGCGACCGAGATTCTCAAGATTTCCACAGCCGTCCTCTTTGGGTGCGACTTATGTATAACTGGAATCAACGAAACGAAGAGAATGAGAAAAGACAGAGAGAGATAGAGAGAGAGAGAGAGAGAGAGAGAGAGAGAGACGAAGGGAACGAGAAAGAGAGAAAGGGAGGAAGTATATATGCATACCCATTGACTTACTTTATGCGCGATGACTCTTGTGCGCGCGCACATGCACTCGTCTCTATGCAGATACAGCTTTCAATCGCCGTGGATCTTTTCCCGCGGGTCGTACGAGTCTCGCTGCTCCTTTTCGCTCGTGTGGAGAGACTTCCGTCTCTCGGTCTCGTCGGTATGTTTTGGTATATACGGACATTTGATGGAGGACGTAAGCGATGCTGGTTGAGCTTCGTGTTTTTTTTTTTTTTTTTTTCTTTTTCTACCCTTGTTGTTTATTGCTCGTTGAAACGAGTTGTTATTTCGCTTCGAGCTCGTTACATCGTTTCGATTTTCATCTCGATGTTTTCGCTTCTTAAATCGTTGTTTTTCGAAATTTCGTACTCGACGGTATTTTAAAATTTTATCGATCGATTTAGATTATTTTTTTTATATTTTTAATTGACGCTATTATTATATTCATTTTTTTTTTTTTTTTTTTTCGTTATTAATTTAACTATAATACATCAAAAGTTTTATTTAATTATTCGTCGTTTTATATTTCAAAATTTTTTATTCAAAAGTCTCGGCTATTTTACATTATCGGTTTCTAATACGAAATGGTAGATTGCAATTCCATCGCAATATTCTCCGAAATTTACGCGACTTCAAAAAAAAAAAAGCACCGCAGAATATCGAAGAAAATGAGTCGTAGATCGATGAGCAAAGTTTCTCTTGATGTTTCATACTCAAACTAACGATGAATTGGCTAATGTTAATTAATACTTGTTTGATATCGCACTCTGCGCATATTATTAAAAATCTAGAAAACTTTATGATGTTTATTCGCGTAGGATTATGTTAAGTTTTTGAAGAACGGAACGAGAAACATTGATTTTCAAAGTAAATTTTAAACTTATACGAGAACGTTATAATCGAGCGATTGCATTTTATATGCATTGAAATTTTACATTTGCGATGTTTAAATTTAGATTTCAATTATCAAATTAAATATTATCAGAGATAATTAAATATATAAATTGAAAATGTTACGTAAACTTGAGTAAATTATAAGCGATGAAATGATGCAACTCGTAATGTCGAAATAAAAAAATTTACATTACTTGACCTCCATCTTATTCGTTTGTTTTTGTTTTTTATTTTTTACTAAATTCAAAATCAAAAATAATTTTACGAAATAACAAATTACATCGCGAATTATATTTCCTTTTTTTATTAAATATATATGCAAAGAGAGAGAGAGAGAGAGAGAGAGAGAGAGAGAGAGAGAGATAGAGAGTAAAAATAATTTTCCTTAAACTTATTTCATCCAATCATTGTAGGCTTAGAAATTCGCGGCTTATCCTTTGTTGTTTCGCGGCCAAACGAAAATCTATCGCCATTGTTAAATGTTCTCAAGAGAGAAAGGAAAGCGAAGGACTAATTTCGTTTATGAATACAATAGCGGCACGGCGGAGATAACTCTAATGAATTATTCCGAAATTCGTTAAAGTTATTATTGCAAACGATAAAGTTTCCATTTCGACGAATGTTTATTTGAAGGTTATGTATTGTATTAAGCTATTTTTACATTTATAATGTCGGTATATATTAAAATATATATTTTAGAACTTGAATATTTTCAATGCGATAAATTTTAAAACGAGTATAATGTTTATTTACCAGTGTAAACTTTAAAAAAACTTCCGGGATAGTTTGACTTTTGACTGGTTTATTTTTCAATATTTAAACTTGAAAATTAACTTTTCAAACCTTTTTTCGAAAATAAAAGCAACTAACAAAAAATAACTTATAAATTAGTCTCAGATTAAAAGAAAATAAGATAATTGTAAAAATATAAATTTAATAATAAAACTTACGGTATTGATTTTATGGCGAAAATAAAAATAATATTATAAAATTGGTAATGATTATTTTTTTGTGAAATTTTTTTTTTTTTTTCAAATTTGATATTCGAAGAAATAAATATGTTTATTCAAAGTCATTTTAAATAAAAATTTAAAGAATTTTAAATTCTTTTTTTTTTTTTTTTTTTTTTTTTTTTTTTTTTTTTTCTAAACGTATGAATATTGTGGTTTCTCTATAGATGCGCAAATATAAAAATATCGTAAAATATTTTCATCTCCATGTCTTTTTGTGTACTTCCTTTAGAATTTCAAAGAATTTTTGGATGTTACTATTAAGAATAATAAAAATATAAGACAAACGCACAATTTATATATAATGACAAAAAATTAATATATTAAAAAATAAAAATCGAAAAGAAAGATTTAAAATTATCAAAGTCTCTTCCAACGTCGATAATTTATTGAATAGAAACATTTAATTCAACGCGATATCCTCGAGTATACATTTATTTAATATAATAGCTATTCAAAGACA
Source organism: Chalcis sispes (assembly GCA_949987625.1). Lineage (NCBI taxonomy): Eukaryota > Metazoa > Arthropoda > Insecta > Hymenoptera > Chalcididae > Chalcis > Chalcis sispes. Next base: position 59,835,705 of record OX465095.1, read on the forward strand.
TCGGAAATTTATTTCTCCTCAAAGTTTGAAGATTTTTCTCCTTTTGTCGTATTTATCCGTCGCTGTTCAATTTTAGATGGGATTATTACTTGATTTTCGATCGAATAAGATGAAATTCTCTATTATACTTTTCTTTAAAGACCAACGGAAACACGATTATAGTTTTACGTATTGAAATTTCTTCGCAAAGTAAAGAAAGGCGAATAAAGAAGAAAAAAAGTTTTCGTGTTTATTTTAATGCGCGAGTGTCGCGTTATGCATTTGTGAAAATATTATTGTGGTGAAATTTTATATTTCAATTTTTCATTTGTATCGTAATTTGTATACTTGAATAAAATATCACTTTTTTTTAATTTATCAACATTCTATGAAGCGAAATATTTTTTGCCTTTAACTTATAATTCTGAAAACATTTATATTTAAATAAAATATTATATAACGTGAAATATACTTTTATTTGTCGTAGACTTTTTATAAAATATAATGTTTTATTGTATTTTTGTAACACGCGATCGACATATTTACAGTTCTTAATGTTTGAAAAGTTTGAATTAAATTCAGTTAAATTTGTTTTTAATTTTTTAAAAATAGAAAAAAAAAAAAATGTCGACTAATAATTTTTTTAATACTTTCTAATACAATAACAATAATTGGACTTGTGTTGACGATAAATTTTAATTGACAGACTTTGGTTATCTCTTTATAAATTAGTTTTTTTTTTCATCAATGTTTTATTAGTAACAAAAATAAAGATATAATTAAAATTATATATTTATTAAGGAAAATATTTAAATATTATCAATTTAAAATTCTTCAAAGGGAAATACAAATAATATTTTCTTCATTTTATTAAACAATAATAATTTTTAAATAATTTTTCTATTTATAATTAGTATTATTTTAGTAAAACAATTTTATTGAATTAATTAATAAATAAAAGAGATAAAAAAAGTGGATTATTAAAAGTTAAAGCGATAACATTTGCTTTTTAATTAATGAAGTAGAAAAATCCACGTGTGGTAAGACATAAATTATTTAAAGTCCCGTTCGATATCTTCGCGTTCTGTTATTCATACGTCATTTCGTCTCTTGCGAAATATTTCTCAAGAAAAGCTTTATTGAAATCTTGTTTAAAACTATGAAAAAATAATATATTGCCTTCTGCGTACGATTCAATGTTTCTTTAAAAAATACTTTTATCTCTTTAAAAAAATATTGACCGTACAACCTCATAATTTATCAATCGTTGATCATTTATGTTTTGTGTGAAAATGTCCACGTTCGCTTCACAGTATTGTTTTGTAAGAATTTAATCGAGTTTACGTTAATTAAATCATTTCACCATTGAGAAAATCTGAATAATTTTCAGCGAAATTTATTTATAAAGACATTAACAACACATTTCAGCGCTTGCGAAAAAAACATATTAATCTTGGGACAAAAAAAAAAAAAAAAAAAAAAAAAATAAATTCATAAACATTCGTTTCCGTATATAAAAAATTTACGCACGTGGACTCGAAGGCGCGTCCTTTATTCATCGTAACACGCTTAAACGTGACAAATATTTCACGTCTAGTTAACTCGATCGATCTATCGTCGTTAAAAATGAACAAAAATTCCACGCACATCCGATTCCACGAGCGTCGAACGCTCGAGTTGCCGTCTCCCTTCGCGTCAACTCGAGCGTCGCTCGAACATTTTAAGCAGGTTTATTATATCTTTCTCGCTCTCGCTCTCGGATTCGTTGAAGAACGTCTATCCGATTATAAACGGGTCACCTAATATGAGTATGTAAATCGTCCAGTCACACATAAAACCTATACATATACATGTATAATATATCTCGCTAGAGACGCGTAAGCGATGCGCGGTGTTGCACGCGCGACGGAGAAAGCAGGAAGAAGTTTAGAAGGAGAAAGAAGCGACGAAGCAAGAGAAAATTTCACGTTGCGAGAGAGAGAGAGAGAGAGAGAGAGACGGTTGGACATGTGAAAAAAGATGATACAGGTAGACAGCTAAAGAGAGAAAGAGAGGGTGTGAGAGCTAGGTGGGGAGGATCTCTCGTCATCGTCAAGGCTAGAGAGCGCCGAGCTTATTTATAAACGGCTCGTGGAAAGAGAGAGGACGAGGGAAAGAAAAAGAAAAAAAGATGAAAAAAAAAAAAAAAAAGAATATTTATATACATACACACACGTACACACATATTTACGTGGAGAAGAAACGCGCACGCGGTGACTTATACGCACCAATTACTTTTTTTTTTTTTCTTTCGTTCTCTTTAACGTTCGCTCGTTATTTTCTCCCTTTATTTTTGTTCCGTTTCGTTCGTTTTCTTCGCACTTTTATCGCCAGTTCTCGCACACGAGTTCCTCGTCATTAATATACGAGAGTTTCTCCAAACCCTCTTTCTCTCGTAAAATTGTTTATCCTCGCGCTCACGAAAAGAAGTAAACGCATGGGTTTTGCTACTGACGGCGGCCAATTTTGCTTTTAATGATGTTAATTACGGTGAAGTAAAAATTATTGTATTATATTACAGAGGCGTAAATTGATTAAAAATACAAAAACGGATCTGTTGTTTTTTCTTAAACTTTCCACTTGCTAAATCATGCGCGGATTTTTTTTTTTTTTTTTTTTTTTTTGTTTTCGTTAACAAAGATTCGACGTTTCGAATATATCGACGAAAATAACCGAGGAAGAATCGGACGGAGAGACAAAACGCGATATCTTTTTCTTTCAGCTATTCTTTTTAAACGCTCATAATATTAATATTTTTTTTTTTTTTTTCTTTTTATTTGTGCGCGCGCACGAATCGCAGCAGCGTATATTAAACATCGATAGTGTATTAGTTTTTAGCGCGAGTTTGTCAGATATTTATTATTTATCGCGTGTTCACTTGACTGAAAGTCAAGCTATTACAGCTATTTTACGTATACGTAGACACGTACGAATTTCGCGCGTTAAATTTTAACGAGCGAAAATGCATTTAAAGATTTGGCTAATTGATAGACTCGATGGTGAATTCGTGTCTCCGATGGATTATCCCGAGCTAGCCTTTTAATACTTGATGGATAAGAAGAATTTTGTAAAAAAATAAAGTAGCCAGTGACGTCAAAATAACGGATTATTGTTACCAGAAAAAAATGTATTATTTTCTTTTTATAAGCACGCATACGTGTTTCGTTTAAATTTTTATTCAACTTTTACTCTACATTTTCTTCAACAGTTGCAACGTTACTTTAAGCATTATTTAAATAAACTTTTCTTTGCTGCCACTCTTAATAAATTAATTTTAATCTCTATACAAACCTTTGATTGCAATCTAAAAAATAATACGAGTAACGTAAAAAACTGCTCGAATGCTTGTCCTCGATGGTAAACAAAATAATTATTCATCTCCTTGTTGCTTAAAGTACGCGTTATATATATAAAACTTTGAGTCTCCAAAACGCACTCAAATACACGCTTATAAACTTTGCTACGTACGGTTTAAAGAAAGAAAAAAAAAAGAAACAAAAGAGCCCATCCGTCCTCGTCATCGAGGAGAGGATAGCTAAGTCTTAAGTACACGCGTGTGGAAACTCGAGAAGAATCTCGCTTCTTGTGTGGCAATGCGTCTCCTTCTCTCTCTCTCTCTCTCTCTCTCTTTCCCTCTCGAAAGTTGGTTACTAATTAATTTTAATTAGCGTTAAAAACTAGCGCCCGGTGATTGACTGGATTTACAAATGCGTTAACAAACTGTATTTTTAAATTAACTATTGTTTTTTTTTGTTTTATGTACTACACGTTCAGCGTTGGAAAAATTCTTTGATAAATTGAAAAAATTGAACCCGAATGAAAATTATTGGATATTTTAAATAAATTGTCTTATTATTATTACCAAAGTCTTAAATTCAGTCTTCTTTTATAAAAAAAAAAAAAAAAACGTACGAATAATCTTCGTATTCTTCCTATTGCAATTTTTATAACGAAACTTTATGGGATTCACAATCGAATGAAAAGTTCATCGCGCGATGTATGCGAGTTAAACGTAAAAGCGCGCGAGACTGTTTTGTCCTCCCGAATCCTTCCTTTTTACGGTATCTCGTCGCTACTTTTATGCGGGATGAAATTATTTTCTCACGAGCGCGTAAAGTCGCGCGTGATGCTTTTTCCGACGATAAAAGCGCTCTCTCTCTCTCTCTCTCTCTCTTTCACTTTCACTTATAAACGTAGGTAAAAAGTATCTCAACTTAGAAACAAGACACGGATTTGATTTTCTCTCTTTTCGAAAATTTTACCGCGAAAGAAAATTAAAAAGCTGCTCTCTATCATCTTTCTCTTTCGACCTCCGAGTCAAAAATCTTCTCGAAACATTATTCTCTTTCGAGTTTTATTTATCAAAGGGCTCGACTACTTGTTTCTTCTTTTACGAATTTACCATTCGTTCGACTTGAATTCCAAATTCCAGTGAGATAAAAGTGAACAAAAACAAACTTCTACGAGATATTGTGTAGGTGAGAAAAAGCGATTCCTTAGCCCCAAAGACCTTATTCCGATGCTCGATAAGAGTCACGATGTATGAAAAGTAAAGAGGAAGACAGAGAGAGAGAGAGACAGAAGAGAAGATAGAGAGAGATAAAGAGAATGAGCGACTGTAACATCGCAGATTTATTAGCATTTTAATTGCCTCGTGACGTCCCGAGAGTCCTTAACTCACACTCTCGCATCTTTGCCGCGCACGTGTATGCGAACGCGGACATTTTTCTTTTTTTCTTTCTCATCAATTTTCAGCTCATCGAAACTCCCACGAGGCTTTGATCGAGGAAAGGATACGCTTTATTTTTTTCTTTCTCTTTGTTTTTTCTTTTTATTGTTAAATTGTTTTTTTTTTTTTTTTTTTTTTTTTTTTTTTGCATCGGTGTAATATAGATTTTGTACATGATAATGGAAAAAATTTTTTAGCAATTATTTTCTTTTTTTTTCTATTTTTTGTTGAAAATTAGAGATTCATTATTGAAAAAATAATTTACTTTTCACTGACGATAAAAATGGTAATTTTAACGAAGGAAAATTTTTCATACGATTACGAGATTCGATTGACTTTTATATTATTTAAAATTTTTACATAAATAATGAAAATATCTTTTCATATCAATTTTAATTTTTTTACCAAACTTATCAACGTAAGCTACCATCTAAAATAATTGACAAACTCATCGACATCAAAACAATAAAAATTTGCGTCCACGATCTATAATAGTATGTTAAGACTTATGACTGCCATTAATGTATATATATATATATATATATATATAAGAAGAACGCGCCCGTTTATGTAGATCGATGCGGATACGCGCTTTTTTTTGTCTTCTCTCTCACCTCCCCACCCCCTCCCACCCCCTTCCCTGTCCCCGTCCCCGTCCCCGTCAATCGTCCTTTTCCTTTTTCTATTTTGTTCGTAAACAAGATTGATTACCGCTGGAGAATGTGGCTTTTCTTTTTTTGCGCTGAGAAAGTTACAAGGAGGTAAACGCGAGTTTACTTTGCCTCATCGGGCTTTTGTTTTTTCGTTCTTGTTTTTTTTTTTTTTTTTTTTTTTTTTTTTCTAGTTCGAGATAAGGTTTGATAAATATTTGCTTAAATTTATAATGTTTCACGTTTAAGTTTCATGGCATTATAAATATTTATTGACAAACTCCTCTTGGAAATATTTTTCGATGATAATTGTTATTGTTCGATTATTTATTGATAATTTGATTAATAAACAAAGAATGTCGAATTATTTGACCGCAAAATACTATTCAATATTTTCCAATATTATTCGTACAAATTTTACTTGTTGAAAATGTTTGAATAATAATTTAGAAAATAAAATGTTTAACGATTATATATTTTATATTAAAAAAGGCTTGAAAATCGCGACATTGTATAACATTTCAGTTTTTTTAAATTTCATAATACATCGATAAACAACGATTTCCACTTTGAAATTGAAAATTGTTTATTCCTTGAAATTCTTATTTCATGCTGTTTACTTTAAAAAAAAAAAAAAAAAAAAAAAGATTCTTTTTTTAAATCTATCGTACAAGTTTAAAAGCAGCGCAAACACGTATACGTATATTGTATTTAATTCGTTTTGCTTACTTTTATTTAACCACTAAACCGTCGTGTTTACAATACGGTCCAACGTTTGTGCAATTAAACTTGCAACAAACTTTGAAATTACTCGGTGCGTTTATGGATATAAGAAACGTTTTTGAATACAATGACTAGAATGTATACTCGTACAAACTCGAAGTTTATCCTAATTAGTAAGTTTCAAACTGTGTTGGAAATTTTGGTAAACAATTAATCATTGCGTAGGTAAGATTAAATATTAATCAAACTACTCCCGTGTTGTCGTAAACTAACAATCGCAGTCGCAATTTTAGAAAATAGTCACATGAATAATTGAAGGGTTGTAAGTCTAAAGGGTCTAAGTGCCAAAAAATTCAAAGTTAATATTTTTACGAAAATACGATCTAAGTGCCAAGGCTAATAATAATATCCAAATGGATCCAAGTGAATTTTTGTTATGAGATTTGGATATGTGTTCAATTGAATTAAGTAAAAATAAATAATTATTTCATTGAGTTGTTTATATTTTATAATGTTTTTCTGTTATATCTCTAAATAATGAAATTGGCACTTAGACCCTTTAGACTTACAACCCTTCAATTGTTCTAATTGTTTTTTTGTTTTGTTTTTTTGTTCTTTTAATTTTTTATAAATAAAATATTATAAATATGCGATTTAAATATATAAACAATATAAAAATTTACCAACTAAATTCCATTTCTGAGAAATTAAACGCTCAAAATGAGAAAATAGCCAAATGGGAAATTGCGTTAATAATACATTAAGGCATCCAGTAAATTTACACCTGTCCGTTAAATTCACCGACAACTTTTCCCTTTAAAAAAAAAAAAAACAAAAAAAAAAAAAAAAAAAAATTTAAATGATAAAAGAAAAAATCACCCAGACAGCAACAAAACGCACGCCATGCCAGGGCGATTACAATAATTAAGAACGAAGCTCGAAATACAGCAGTGCGCGCGCATACGTATACATTAAGGTTACCCAAACAACGCGTTACTATATTTCGTAACATTCCCACGTAAAAAAAAAAAAAAAAAAAGGTAGGTAGTAGTCAAGGTACGCGTTAGGTAAGACACGAAATCGCGTGCAAAGAAAGTTGAAACGAGAGCGTCGGAGAATCGCTTTAGACAAATGGATTTTGGGTGCGTTTGGCTCGCGATGTTAAACGTGTTCGGGGGGGGGGAGGGGGTTTAAACTAAAATTTTACGATTAATCATTCGATGTGTGATTTTGAATTGTTCGTTTTGGTTGATTTAACCGGGCTGTCGAGCCGACCTATGAACGTCGGCTCGTTTTACATATATACGTTTGTTTGCTTTTAATTTTTAATGGTAATAAAATCGAGAGCGAAATCGGGTTAATTAGGTTTAATTGAAATCTTATCGATCGTTGTTTTGAGAATTTTAAGAGCTTACGAAAATCTATTTTAAGAAAGCAAGCGAAAACTACTTTAAGCGTTCTTTCCCTATTGATTTTTATTTTACCGTTTACAAAGTGATTTTTAACCGTTTTATCAACCATGAAGATACAACAAATGATGAAAAAATAAAAATTCGATTGCGCAGAATTAAAATTCGGTCGTAGCGCGTGAAATGTATTTATAAATTCTTGTTAATGCTACAATACTTTAATGCTTGTTAATAAACTTTACCGGTGTACTAAAAGAGAGATAAAAAGTAATTTGCTTCAAAGCATGTAAAGATTTAACGAAGAATAAAATTTTAATTTCTTTACATGTATTGTCTATTTATATAAGAGGGGAAAATTTATAAAGACTTTCGTTTGTTTATTTTTCTTTTTTTTTTTTTTATTAAATTAAATATTTTTGTTTTTGTTATTTTAAAGAATCTTAAAGACTACATAAGAGTTAACTGGACGTTCGTGCTAGTTCAACATAAAATTTATTCACCAAAGGTCATATTACAGTAAAAGCATACACACTACGATAGCACTTATTTTTATATTCCGGTGACTTCGCCACTATACATGTATATATATCTATATATATGTGTATTTTTTTTTTTGTCTCATTTTTCAATTAACGTTGAAGCATTTTCAAGTGCTTTGAATTTGTTATTAGTCGACGTTACGTATTGTCGCTAATTTTTTTTCCTTTTTATCGCCTTATTTTGTATTATTTCCGCTAATTTTTTAGTTATCCTTTATTATTATTGAACATTTTTCAACAAAGTTTGAAAAGTAAAAGAATGACAGTTTAGCTATATGTTTAAATCAAGATATCCAGAATAGCAATGTTTATTAAATTTGCGATCAAAAGAGCTTAAACGAATAAAAACGAAAAGCGCACGTTTTTTTTTTATCTTTTTGTTTTTTTTCTTCATATTATTATTTTTTCAAAGAAAACCATTCGCTTAGGATTTCGAATGAAATAAGAAATAAAACTCGCATCCTTTTCATAGATTCGTATCTGCCAAATATTCATCTATACACAATATTATTTCTAAAGCTATTCTGCTAATACAACAAAAGCGATTCTTCAATTTTCTTTTCCTCCCAACGCAGATGTAATCTCCAATGCGCAATTTGAGCTTAGAGATTTCCGCTGTTGCTACTTTTTGATATAATTTGATATAACCCGCGCACGCACGCACGCACGCACACCCACAACGCATCAAAGCGAGCGAGTTTGTAGGGATAGTTCTATTTTTTTTTTTTTTTTTTTTTTTCTCCTTCTTTTCGATACGATAAATCGAGGACGTCATCGTAGCCTTGACTCGGCTCGACACACTAACACGCGCGCATGCGTGTGCACCTGTGTATTCGTGTAAATGTATCGCGTTTCCTCCCTTATCGAGGGAGAAAAAAAAAAAGAAAAAAGAAATAAGAAAGAAACGTGCCGGCGATCGAAACCCGTCACCTAATTTCCGTTTGATCATATCGGGCATGGGAAGAAAAAAACGAAACCGCAGCGAGAGACGTATACGCGATATCGATCGATTCATTCGCCGCGAAATGTGGTTTTCAGTGTCAAATTGACCATTAACGTTTCTTTCGCTTTATCGTTATCGATTTATTATTACTTGCCCGTTCAATTTTCATTGTTTGTCGTTAAATTTTTCAATGAATTTGCGTATCGGAATGCAATTGTTGTATAGAAAATTTACATATGATTATTCGCTATCGTTACGTTAATTTGTTATTTATAAAATGATAAAAAGATAGATAAAGATAAATGTTTTACATTCTTTACGTTTCTGTTTATTTTTTTTTTTTTTTTTTTTTTTCTTTTCCTTTTATCAATATTGCTTATAAAAAATTTTTTATTTTAACTTTACAACGTGAGTAAATATTACCATAACATTTCACGTATGAAACGCGAGAGTTTAAAAAAGAAAAAAATTGATATTTCACAGATTCGGTCTCAGGACTTTTAATCAAAGTATCGACAAAGCGTAAAATAATAAAAGTATTTCCCTTTTAAAAAAACCTATACGATTTTATTTAAATTTTTCTTTTCGAGATAAAAAAATTGCATCGTAAATAATAAAAAAATTTAAGTAAAAACATTTAAAGCACAAAGTTTAATTCTTCTTCGGCTCTCTTTCTCGCGTTTTTAAAATTCAGTATATCGTATGCTATACCGAACACTTTCGATACGATAAATTTTCAGCAAGCTCACGATGCTAAGCAACAAATCGCGGCTAGTCCCGAGGACACGGAGGACATGCCGGCTGGGCAACAAGGACCGCAGGTACCACGACGTCGGGGCGGCATAAGCGCCGAGCCCGTAACCGAGGAGGACGCGACGAGCTACGTGAAAAAGGTCGTCCCCAAGGATTACAAAACCATGGCGGCGTTGAGCAAAGCCATCGCCAAGAACGTACTCTTCGCTCATTTAGACGAGAACGAAAGATCCGACATATTCGACGCCATGTTTCCGGTTACTTTTCTACCCGGTGAGGCCATCATTCGTCAAGGTATGTATACTTTATCTTATTTTCACTCGCAAAAAAGGATGTTTTAATCGTATGCGTTCCTTTTTTTTTTTTTTTTTTTTTTTTTTTTCTTTTTCTCGAGAATTAAGCATACTGATGATAAAAGTGTTCGTTTGTTTTTTTAAATAAAAAAAAAAAAATAAATTAAATAAATAAATAATAAAACACCCGATGTGTAACGTATTCGTCTGTAATCAACTTAACCGATAAATTTTTACCATATGTTTATTTATTTCGAAAAAGAGTTTTTTAATCGCGACTATATTATAGATGCATTATTTTACATTATTTTTACGTAACTTATATAAAAAAAAAAGAAAAGAAAACTAGACAATTTATCACTATTAATCACACTCGCTGTGATAAAATTATAAATGTTAAAGAAAAAAAAAAAATTAAAAAACGAAGAAAAAATAAAGCTCGGCATTTAAAATAAAATCGATTGACGTTTTTAAGTAATGACGCGTGTGTACTCTGAATTTACAATTTTTTTATCCCGAGGGAGTGATGTTAAGTTAAGTGATCGGTAATGTCAATTTGTTTCTCAATGCGAATGTACTGATGTACGGCTATCTTTAAATTAAGGGCTGATTTCGGTATAATTGTTAAGAAGTAATATTTAATCGATAAAGAAAATAATAATTATTTAGCGATAATATTTTATTAAAATTTTGTACTAAAATTTTTTGTTAAATTAATTGATCGACTGTTCAGTAAAAGAGTTGAAAACATTTATTTTCAATAAAAATTCAGCATTATGATAATCGTTTTAAAAACGAGTAAACAAATGCGGAAACATCGACAAAAATTCATATCGGAGAAAATTTATTATTTTCTCGGAACTTTAAAGATGTTAGAATTTTTAAAAAAAACTTTTCAAAATTTACGATCCCGATGGAAAACTTGTTATACGTTAGTTAGGGTGAATAAAAACTACGATAATTTATGGTAAATAGCATTTGATGGATAAGAAAAGTTTCTTAGATTGGGTGACTTTGAACGACAAAAGTTTTCTAATTCGAATGATCGACAACTGATTTAATAACCCGAATAAACTCCCTCGAATCGAGAGAAAGCGAAGCTCAACTTTATTCGAAAATGTTTTATGCTGCACTTTTTCCTTCTTTTTTTTTTTTTTTTTGCATATTTTATGTATACTTTATGAATTATTATTTTGCATTCGAATCGACGGATAAACATCGAGTTGGCAAAGGTTACTTTAATTTAATCTCGCGCGAAACTTGTTTTTAGAAAGCTCGATATTTTAAGATTAATATATAACACGTAAAGGAAATTTCGATAAGTTGAGATATTTTAGAAACAAAGTTTCATTTTACGGTACTTCTTAATAAATAATTATTTAACATTTAAATATAATGATGCAGATAAATTTTTTTTTTTTTTTTTTTTTTTTTCAAAGTTACATATCGAAAAAATATTTTAAACGCGCGTCAAACGTTTCACTTTCTTGAACAAACGGCAAGAAAACTCGCGCATTATCATCGCTGAGCTTTTTTCAATTCATCTCGAGAACCTTTGAAAAGTCTGAAAAAAAAAAAAAAAATGATAAAGTAAAAGAAAAAAGAAAACGTAGCGCGAGATATATATATATATATATATATACTTTTTCCAATAAAGTCTTTTCGACGCTTGCAACAACCGTATTCGAAAAACTCATCTTTCATCTACGCTCGATTTCCAATCAAACGTATCTTAAAGCGAAGAATAAGAAGCATAAAAAGAAAACAATAATAATAATAAAAAGTAATATTTCTTATCTGGTAAATCGTATAGCGAAAAAGAAAAGAAAAAAAGAAAAAAAAAAGAAGCAAGAAATTTAGAAACAAGAATAAATAAAAAGAAAAAAGAGGATAAAACGTAAGAAAGACTCGTTAACTAATGAAAAAAAAATTCCCAGGCGACGAGGGAGACAACTTTTACGTGATCGATCAGGGCGAGGTCGAGATCTTCGTGAACGGCGAGCTGGTAACGACGATCGGCGAGGGCGGAAGCTTCGGGGAGCTCGCCCTCATCTACGGGACGCCCCGCGCTGCGACCGTCCGAGCCAAGACGGACGTAAAGCTCTGGGGCATCGACCGCGACTCCTACAGGCGCATACTCATGGGCTCGACCATCAGGAAGCGCAAGATGTACGAGGAATTCCTTTCCAGAGTCTCAATTCTCGGTACGTGTTTCGCTAACTTTTTTCTTCATTTTCTTTTTTTTTTTTATCAAAAGCTTAACTTTATGTCGATGCGGATTTTCGTTTATTTTCATCGAAAAATCTCTGCCCTCTTACGGATGATAAATTAAAGTCGACGGAAGATCGAGTGGTGACATATACATGTATACGATAGCGAGCTGTGTTGGTACACTCGTATCGATTACTTCTCTTTGAATTTTGAATATTATTCGGCTACATTTATTTCGAGCTTTGGTTATTAAATTCTCGAATAAATTTCATATTACAATGCTTTTTATTTCAAATTTATCTGAATGATCGCGTACATCTATTTATCTAAGCAATATTTTACTGATATTTTTACTTAATTATTAAAAATTTCATATTCTAGAGACAACGCGCATACTGATTTAAGGAATCGCTTAGTTTCCAGGTCACGGATTTTGAATAATTTTTAAAAGATAAAATATATATCATTCTTGACATTATTTCAAAATAAGGCCATAACCTCGCAAACGCATAAAATTATTACGATAAATAACTAGTCTACGTAAACAAATCTTCTTATTTGATAATTATCCAATGATTTTATACGCATACAAAATAATTGCATATTGAGTCTTTATAATCGAAGCTATTCTAACACCATTAATTTATATTTATATAATAATAAAATTAAACAAAATTTACGATAAGCAACGATTGATATAAAAAAAAAAAAAAAAAAAAGTATAACAAACAACAATTTTGTCACTTTTTCTCAGAATCTCTCGAAAAATGGGAAAGACTAACGGTGGCGGATGCGTTAGAGCCCGTGGCGTTCGAAGACGGCGAAACGATAGTACGCCAGGGTGAGCCCGGTGAAGACTTTTATATAATCGTCGAGGGTACGGCGGTTGTGTTACAACAACGCACGGAATCCGAGGAGCCTGCGGAAGTCGGTCGGCTTGGACCATCGGATTACTTTGGTAAGTTATATATCTCCTTTCTTCTTGTCTCTTGATTTGAATTGAAAAAAAAAAAAAAAAAAAAAAAAAAGGTTATTCTATAATAATTTATTTTTGCTTGTGCACAGTTTTTATATATTTTCACAGATTAAAACATTTATTTAAATCATGGAAATTCTACGCATACTCGATTGACATTAAAAAATAGTAAAAAATACTAATTTTAAAAATTATTTAATAATTAAACATAAGCGATAAAAATTTTGTTGCATGCTTTAATAGAATTTTTTTAAAATAAGCCATTATGGTACACCTTAATCGCTTATCTTTTTATACATATATAAATTTATTTGTTCAATTTCTGGTTTAATTTACTTTTCATTACCTTACAGTACTTCCTTCAGAATTTATTCATATCGGTTGGAGATGCGCTGGAAAATGTTTTATTTTTGTTTTGTCTCGAGAGATAAAAATATACCCATACATACAAGTACTTTCAAACTTAAATACGAAATTTTTGATGATATTTACTAGTTTATTATTCTATTTGCTTCAATTTTTAAATCTCAATGTATAAAATTTTATTTTAAATAATATAACGAAACTTATAAATATTTCAAACAATTAAAAATATAAATTTTGAAAATATAAAAATTTTAATTCAATCAAATTTAGAAGTATTTTTTAATTAACTACGTAATGTAAAAAAAAAAAAAAAGAAGAAAGTAATGTATACTATTCAAAAATGTAATATTGATAATCATTTCGGATTCAATATCAAATCGTTTTAATCCAACGATCATAAATCTTCTCTTTTAATCTCTACTTAAAATTAATATAATTTTAAATTGACTTCTTATAGGAGAGATAGCCTTGCTGCTGGACAGGCCAAGGGCTGCGACAGTGGTTGCACGTGGACCTCTCAAATGCGTGAAGCTCGACCGGGCGCGTTTCGAGCGCGTCCTTGGCCCTTGCGCCGACATCCTCAAGCGCAACATAACTCAGTACAACAGCTTCGTGTCGCTCTCCGTTTAAAATAAATAAAGTTTTAAGGAGAAGGAAAGGAAAACGAGCAAACGGAGAGCAAAAGAAAGAGCTGCTGACTTTTTCGGGGAGCACGATTGTAACAGAAAAACATACGATACCAGGACTATTATTGAAAAGGAAGCTGAGGATAAGAAAACAAAAAGAAAAAACAAAAAAAAAAAAAAAAAAAAAAACAAAAAAAAAAAAAAAGTATTGCAGGAAACAATTACATTTTAAAAATTGATATATGATGTGATCAAAAAGTTTTCGGACTTTTCATTTATTTGAAAGAAAAAAAAAAAAAAAAAACAAAAAACTACTCTTATTTTATTTAGAAGATATTGACATTGCTTTTTTTGAAGTAATATTTATAACGTTAAATTTTGTAAAAAATTTATCCGAAATTTTTTTTCGAAATTCAAAGTCCTGCGATTTAATTATTTACAAATTTTTTGTATGTAAATAGACATCACTGTGCCTAATTATTATGTAGAATTTGAATACCATTCACAAAGCAATTTTTTTACAACCTAATTTTTCAAACATGCACATGTATCCAGTGAATTTATTGTTTTAAAAAGTTTAAAAATAAATTAAAGATTTAAAAACAAATAAACAAAAAAACAAAAATGGAATAAGGTATTAAAAAAAAAAAAAAAAAAAAAAATTAAAATGAGCTTGACTCTTTACTCATTACAAAATGGTAAATATTTTAATAAGAAAAAAATAAGTTTCTTTAAAGAAACTTATTAACAAACCGAATTAAAACTGCGTGATAATTAAGTACAATTATATCGAATTACATACAAAAAAATTGTGTAATACCTTTATCGTGTAACTATAAAATAATAAATTCGAAATTACTTTTTTTTTTTACAAAATATATATTTAGTTGCTCTACTTTTTAAATATCACAATGTACATTAGCATTAAAATTATGACTTTAATAATGCATCAATATACCGTAGAAAAAGTTCCGCAACTAAGTGATCATATCATGCGTATAAAAGAAAAAAAAAGAAAGAAAAAAGAAACATACTGCGCGTTGTTCATCCCCTAACCTCTATCGCGAACAATTTTGTCTCACCACGTTGTTACAATTTTTTATTTGATTAATATTTTAATATATACATATATTAGAAAGATATATATATATATATATATATATATATATATATATATATATATATATATATATATATATATATATATATATATATATATATATATATATATATATATAAACATTATTGTATTACGTTAGCTATTAAAATATATATATACATATATACATACATACACACACACACATATACATACACATATATACACAAGAATATTGTAATTAGGAAAATTCTGGAATAAAAAAAATCACAGGAAATACGATGGATAATAAGGATTACTTATTTTGATTGGATTATAAATGAGTAACAAGTTTAATTTTAAAATATTGAATAATTTATTAATGCGTATGCCGATCCTTCTTGTGTGTACATGTCGAGCTGGCTGGTAATTCGATCTTGACAATTTGCTTTAAAATTTCATTAATTTATGATTTTGTTATTAAAGTGGACACTTTTCATCACAATAATTTTAATCAATGGAAATTTATTTATTTATAATCACGCTTACTTACTCTTCTATTCTTTCACGTACGTTCTTCCATCGTCATCCACGCACTCATTATTATTATCATCATTATTATAATAATGTAATTTTTGCAAAAAAATTAACGGTAATATAAATATTAACAAACAGATGGTTAATGATGTTAATTTATGGTATTGTGTTTAAAGTGATGTGTTGCCGATTATATCTGATTAAAAAAGGTACATATGTTACACGGTGATTTTGTGTGTCCCTCTCGAGATCCAATTCTTCTTCCTATCTTCCATGATGTTCTACCGCTGAAAGATCCTGTAGTTGTCCGATTGAAAGATAAAAATTTTCAATCTATTCTGTGTCTCGTTCGTAGGGATACGTACTTTTTTGGTGCCGATAAGGTTATGGAATAAATCGCCTGGCCATCCAAGAAAATGCGTATCTTTATACTTTATGTTCCACTCTCTATGTAATCTTCTTAAAGGCTTAAAAATCACGATCTTATTGCTGTTGAAAAAATTCAAGCGATCTAGCTGTTAAAAACTGAGCTTTGAAGATTTAAAGCACGAAGTAGTATCACTAATAACAATTTTCTAATGATTGAATCACAAGGGAAAGATGATTCAAAAAAGAATCAAAGTAGAAGAAAACAAATTTGTTTAAATACACATTTATAACGTGCATATAAAATAACTAACGAAAATATTATCGAGAAAAATATTTAAGAAAAATTCCAGTTGTTAAATGTACACGTATGATGAGGCTATATAGACAAATTTTCGCTTCGAGCAAGCGTATAATAACTCGCCACTCGTTGCGAATGTATTTACAATACTTTAAAAATACACAGCATAATAAGACTGTACAAAAGAAGAAATTAAATGTTGCAACACCTGAGTGTTTGCTGGGAATGAAGGATGCATTGTTAACCGTCTAATAAATCCCCGAAATTTGAAAAGAAAATTCGGAGGTATTTCACTTATGTATGTATATATATACACATATATATATCATACACATTTTATAACCTTTGTACAATTATTTCCTTTTGTTTGTTTGTTTTTTTTTTTTTTTTTGTCGAATCGAATATTTGGAAAAGTATACAACGGTCTGTATTATAGTATACCGAATTTCTTTTGTGTATATACATTTTTACCGAAAGGCCATTGGTTCTCTTCCAAATATCTGATTCGCGAATGGTATTTTTATCAGCTCTATTTCCTTTCTCTCTCCCTGCTCTCTGTTCGTCCCTTGGAACTTCTTCCTTTAAATTAATCCTTAAAAACCTTCCACGTTGTCGTCTCGCGTAATCTTCGTTTCATTTTCAAAGAGCCACGAGAAACTAAGATTACATTCATCCGAATGTAAAGGCAACGATGAACTATTTTAGATTTATTTATGCACCACGTTTTTTTTTTTTGAAATCGTCCAAAAAAACAGGAGATTTCATGATAACCAACGGGGAAAAAAGATTTTTGAATGCCAGGCATTGGCTCTTGCGCCATTTCTTAAACTCTTTACCAAGCACCTACAGAAGCACTGCTTGTCTTGCAGTCGAGTAGCTTTCGTTCGGAATCGGCGTAAGCCAATCCGAACTCAGCAACAAATTCAGAAAACTTCTCCAATGATTCAAACGCCAATTCCGCAATGATGAAATCAACCGCCAAATTTTGCCGATAGCTAAACAGCAGAAGAAATTAAGAAATTAGTTCTCTTCAATCGATGAATACTCGGTGATTATTATTAATTATTTTAAATATTATATTATTTATGAAAATCTAATATTTTTGTGTTTAAGTAGTTGAGATCCTGAAACAGAAATCTGATTATAATTAAACCCCAGGTCCCCGTCCCTCAAGTACCGCAGGATACACGTCTACTTCAATTCTTCGAATGCTTCATTTTATAGTACTAATAGCACTTTCAGTTTTATACAAACAATACTGTTAAGAAAAACATTTACATTATTAAAAATGATATTTGCGATTACAAATAACAATTAGGAAAAGCAAAATTTAAATCAAAGAATAATGAAATCTAATCTAATTAACATTTAATATTATTAAATATTTTTAAAAAACACCTTAAGAAACATTACTTATCTTTTAAAAAGCTGACTTATTTGCAATATACATATTAACATCACACTATTATCTAAATATTAATAAAATTCTTATAAATCTCTATAATTTTAAAAATAACTTTAAAATTTGATAATAATAATTAAATGCAAAAGTAAAACACTTAGCAAATATTAATTTAAATAATTTCACTATTCTTAAAATTACGATTTTAGAGAGAAAAATATTTAAAAAACCTTGTGATCAAAAAAACACTTTAAAATAAAGAGCTACTTTTAAAAATCACATCTATAAATATATGAAAAAATTTTTTCTCATTATTGATTTAATTATAGACAAAATTCTTAAAAACCTAAAATAAAATATTAATTTCAAAGAATCATTTTGAAAATATTTTTTTAATTTTTATATGATAATATTATAAGACTTATAAATTTAAACATAATGTAATCTATCACAATAACTTTTTGTTGTTTTTTTTTACTTAATTTAAGTAGCATAATTAAATAAACTAAAAATGAAAATAATTTATTACAAAAAAACCTTTGTAATCGCTTATCATTAAAATATTATAATTATAAAACAAAAATAAATAATAGTTATAAAACAAAAATAAAAAAAAGATTTATAATTACAGCGTAATTACAAATCATAAAATTATCACAGTTATGCAAATAAAATAAGTATATTTTTTTTTTTGTAAGCATTTTTCACAAAAAAATTTTGCAGTATGAAAAAAATATGAAATAAAATTTTGCTGCAGTAACATAAAATGCAATTGCAAATATAAAGCAATGAAAATAAGAATACATACACTTTGATCATTTGTTTAAGAGCAAGCTTCCTCTCCCTGGCTATAAACCAGTCCATGAGGAATGCCGCCATTCTTGGAGCTGATTTGTAAAGTTTAAAGAAAACATGGAAATTTCCTAACCACCAAGCAGATCGAACTTTTAACGCGTGACCTATACATTCGTCCACTTTGTCTTTTTCCGTCAGAGATGCGAGTATCGTTGTCAAATCTGAAATTGTAAACATAAATATAAAATAATTTTTTTATTCAAATTCATTTTAGATATAATAAAATATTTCAAGTATTTTTTCATAAAATTATCTAATTAAAATTTTTACATATTTCAATAGAAATAATTTTATCGATGATTTAACATAGTTATTATAATAATTTGCCCGAAAGAAAAACTTTAAAATCTTGAAGTTCAATTAAAAATTTTATAATTAAAATAAGAAAAAAAAAATATAACATAAATAAACATACCTAACGTATTCTTCGTGAATATATAATAAAGAATACGATAAGCAACGAACTCGCTTTGATTTTCACCACCGATCTCAGAATACAACATTTTCAATTGCGTTTGACACTGATTAAATTCTTCATGGTCGCCACGCTCTAGTGCAACTCGAGCATGCGTTTCATAAACGTGAACGGTGAATAAGTCTCTAATACCCTGTACAGTCAAATCTTGTCGAATCGATTTTAATTGATCACACGCGTAACGATAGTCTTGGTTAGAAACCCACTGTTTTTTAACATGAACTAAAGATTTCTGTAATACACTAACTGGTCGCACTGCCGATGCTGCTGGAGCCTAAAAAAAAAAAAAGAAAATTATTATTTCTATATTAAGAAATTTTCATTTAAAAATAAAATTTTTGCTTTTTTAACTTTTGCGTATCTATATAGCCAAAAATTTTATTTTTTTAATAAACAAAATTTATTTATCATAAGTACTGTAAAGTATTGTAAAAAATTAAAATAAACAAATTTTTTGTAAACATTTTTGTTTTTATATTTTAAGTAAATATATTTATTTTTCGCTATGTATACCATCATGTTAACCCTTTCGCTGCGAACAGCGCATTCTGGCGCTCGACTTATGGACACTTCCCCAGAGCGAAAAGCGCCTTTTGGCGCCGAGCATTTGTTTTGCATTTTGATATCAATAACTGCATGATAATGGTCATTAATTCGTTTGTTTTCGACGCGATAGCTGCTGAGAGAGCAATTCATTTCTAGGCGCTCCGCAGCGAAAGGGTTAAAGTATGAAGATAATTCATTTTCAATAATTTAATGAATCATTGTTTATTTTGTGTAATGAAAGATGACGTCATTAATGTAAGCTAGGTATGTCTAAGGTAGGTATAAGTAAAAACAATCGTGAATCATATTAAATCATCGCGTGTACTTTTTCTATTAGTTTTCTCGTTTAATTATGTATTTTGCAATTTATATATTTTATTTAATTTCTGTGGTTAAAACTAATAATTAATTTAGGCAAGAGTATTTTTATATTATAAAAAAATAGATTAAACGTATTTATACGATTTCAAACGTTATTAAAGAAAAAGCGACTACATGCCAATTTCTATTTAATAAAACGTAAAATAAAATCAAAAATAAAAAATCATACTAACCGATGTGAGACGCAAATAAGGTTTCTCTAAATCCCTGCACGTTCCCACGATGTGCAATCCTGTAAAATCAAACTCAGCCGTCGGATCATCCTTGACCATGCTTCCTAGATCCTTAATAATGCTGCTAACTTGGGCAGACTTTGAGAAGGTATCGCTAAATCTGGCCGCTCTCTGCTGCAGCTTCTCCTTGGTACCGAATTCCTCTACGTTACCTCCAGCAAGACCGAATTCGGAGTAAAAGTGACAGTTTGCCTTGTTAATCTTCTTGTTGTTTTTGTTTTTCTTATTCTGCTTGCCGTTATTCGGATTAGTGTTTTGACCGAGATGGCTGCCACCCCGGCTGCTTTTTTTATTCTTCGATGAAGAAGATTGATTGCTCGAAGTCGATATTGGCTGTTTAAAATCTCGCTCACTCGACGAAGAGGACGAAGTGCTTCGCCTGTATTTGCGAGGAGCTGGAGAGTGCGAACGTGATCTTGAGCGGCTTTTTGATTTAGAGCGCCTATGTGACATTGCACTATTGTTGTTATTATTGTTACCATTATTGTTACTGCTACTATTATTATTGCTGGATAAAGGTGAGTTAGACATTCGAGCTCCTAACCTAGCACCTAAAGTCATCGAGAGGCCAGACTTTCTCTGGCCGCTAGGTGACACTGTTACCGTCAGCGGCTTAATAGTCATTGTCATACGCTCGCTGTGTATGCTGGGTAGCGGCTCTCTGTCCCAATCTTTGACCCAAAGGGAACCGTCATTAGCGGCACGCGTAATTTTCCCCTTAAGTATTATTTCAACCTGATCTTTATCTACCGCAGTTTTGCATTTCTCGTAACAGCGGTTCACGAAATTTTTTAGACTATCGGGCCAATCTCCAACTGGATTGGTGGCAGATGTCGAAGATGTTTTTGAAGATGAATTGGAAGTCGTCGGTGACAATATCGATGAGATTGCCCCCGACGTAGTTGATTTCATAGGAGTAGTCATGGTGGGTGGTGGACCAGCAGGTGTCAGTGGTTTCATAGGTGGAAGTGGTGGTGGAGGTTGAGATGTATTAATAGGTGGTATTTTGGGAAGTGGTGGCTGCTCAGGAGGTATAGCTATCTCGTCGATAGGCGGTGGAGTCGGTGGCTTTTCTATTTGCATAGGCGGCGGCAATGGTGGTAAATCGATCTTTGGTGGTTGACTAAGATTGCCGGCAGGACTGGGGCCGTAAATATTTGGTGGAGGAACAGAGGTGTTGGGAGGTGGTGCCTGAAAGTTATTGAATTGGGCTGCGAGATTTTTATTCCGCTTACGTTTCTTCTTGGAATTATTGTTGTTGCCTGATGGTGGAGTGAAACCGAGTCCTGTTTTCTTGTGAGGTAGATTAAAACGGATTCCATTGAAATCTAAATTGATAAAAAAAAAAAAAAAAAATTATGTTGAAATATTTGTGTTTTAAAAGAAAATAAATTCTTTTAAAAATAAATGTGTGTATATATATATTGATCTATTATGTATATATTTAATTTTTTTTTAAATAGACATTTTATGTTTTATATTATTTGAATATTAATTTATTTTTGTTTATCGGTAAATATCATTTAACTTCATATGATTAAATTTTTAAGATTTCATATTTGATAATGTTAGTTTCGAATATTATAAATGTTGAAACTCACTTTTTCAGAGTAAATTTAAAAATCTACAACTAATATCAAGTAATGCGACTTTCATTTTGTAGAAATTTATTTGCTAAAAAACATTATGAAACCTTATGTACTTACGAGATGATTCAGATTGTTGCATTCCATTCCAATTTCCATAGGAATAAGAGTTGTATGGATATTGCTGAGACAATGGTGACTGCTGAGTATGCTGTGACTGCTGTGTGAGAGGAGACTGCTGAGTTTTATGAAGTTGATTTTGCACCTGAGGGGGTGGAGGTGGGGGTCCTGGAGGAAGAGGTGGAAGGTCAGAATCATCATCAAAGGTCATTGGAGTAGGTGGGATAGGTGGTTGTTCTGTTTGCTGCTTCCCTTGACTATTCTGTTGCTGCTGCTGTTGCTGCTGCTGTTGTTGCTGCTGCTGTTGCTGTTGTTGCTGCTGCTGATGCTGTTGTGGTTGATGCTGCTGCTGAGATTGGTGGTGCGGCTGCTGTTGTACTTGCTGTTGAGCCTGCAGTTGCTGTTGTACAAGTTGCTGCTGTCCTTGTCCTGGAATATGCCCATGTCCATATTGTCCATAGCCCATCATTCCATAATGCTGATAGTACATTTGACTTTGATGAGCATAATTTTGCCCATAGAGTTGTCTGAAATATAGATAATCACAAATTGAACGTATTTTTCAAAAACATTTTAAATAATTAAACATTTCAAGATAAAAAAAAATTCAATAAATAACTAGATTTTGAAGCAAATATCGTGACCTATGCAACTTTTATGATATTCATATATTACAACATACTGTAACATTTTAGATTTATATAATAATATTACATTAATTTGATTTAAATACTTTGTAGAGTTAACTGACGATTTTATCTTTATTCTTGAAAAATGATTAATTTATTTAAATTTTTTATAATAATTTTATAAACATTATAATAATGTAATGAAATGTAAATTTTTTGAAATTATGAATATATATTATTCCATTCTAAAAATTATAAAAATATAAATTTATAATATTATATTCTTTTAATAATTTTTTTAAAATTGATGTACCTAGAAAAATAATATAGATAATATCAAAATTTAACTTAGACTGGCTTATTTTTATTACTGTCCAATATATTTTAGTTAATTTATTTATCAGAATTTTATTTTAACATCTTAAAATTTTTATTTAATAATTAATTTTTTCGTGCAGGTATGCATATAAGTATGTGAATTTATGTTATAACTTTAGTGTTATGACGTGAAGATATTTTTTGTTTCCACATAATTATATCATTTATTCAAAACATACGTTTTTAATTTTCTAATGATTCTAGTGTCTCTTTAATTTATATTCACACATTTGTGTGTGAATACACATGTGTACACACACACACACACACACACACACACACACACACGCACGCGCGCGCGTATATATAATGAAATACATGCAAACGCGCACACACATGCACTAATATCGACCAATGTTTAATTCGCCATCAGTCAGTCTTCAGTTTATTCGTATCTCTTTTTTCCTTTTGTTCTGTACTTAACATATTTCATAAAACTACTATTCATATTGCTACACAGAGAATGAAATGTGAGAGATACAAAGCGACGACATTGACACTACTCGGAGCCATCATACTGGCGACGCAAGACGCTGTGGCGCATCTCTTGTGCAGCCATTTGCAGCATCCAAAATACAAACAAAGAGACTCGTAGAAAAAAAAAACGCTTACCCATAATGAGAGTAAAGGTGCATATTGTTCTGGGGATATTGCCATGCCATATTCGCCATCGGTGAAGGCCCCATTTGTTGCTGATGTTGAAACTGCTGCTGCTGCTTTTGTTGCGTCGTTGCCAATGCTTCGCTTTCTGACATACCTAAAAGCTAAATATAGATCGCTTGTAGAGAATAACGTGTTCCTTCTTTCTCTCCGACTCTTGAAATTCTTTTTGAAGCTTTCTTGATTGCTGTTACTACTTCCTAAACTTTTTGGTTTTACACTATCATAAAAACTCCATTTGGTTATAAATAATTATCCGAAAAAAAAGAAAAGAAAATATATAAACAAATAATGAACAAGATCAACTAAAAATGTACACGATATAATTTCCAACATGAAAATTTATCTGTGTACACGTATACGCAACATTATATCGCACAGGTGTATATTTATATATGTGCATATATACATACAAATGTACGCAAAAAGACGTTAACACAGAGATTTACGGAAATAAACTAACCGAGCCTGTACAGTACACTGAAATGAGAAAATGGAGTCTTCAAAAAGAGACTGCGCACGCACTTCACTTTTAGTACCTGACGCATGCGCAATAAAATGCATCATTTGGCGCGATATTAAAAATGCAGCAAAAAATGCTTATTATATAACAAAAATGATTAATTTTTGCATAAAATTACTTATTTGATTACTGATAATATATTTTTAATCGATAAATATTAATACAAAAGTAGATTTTATTAACCACATTTTAATTTTTCTATTTACTTTATTGTAATGATAAATTTTTAGTTGTAGTACTTCTTTACTCATTAATTTGTTTTAACTGATTTTACTGACATTGCAAAGGTAAATTAATCTCTGATTTTTATTATAAAATAGATAAAATAAAACATTTTATTTTTTTTTTGTAACAAATATTAAATTATTATAAGAAAAGATGATAAGTACTTAATAACAAAATCTGCAATAAAATTGACCTTCATTGACTATACACAATTCGATCAATATTCTACAATTGTGTTGAATGTTTGTCTTAATAACAATTAAATAATTTATTTTACGGTCAGAACAAATAATTAAAATTTATAAGCTGAAGCGATACGCAAGATTGATTGCTTCTTGATATTGTCAAAGACTCATGAATTTATCTCGATCAAAACGGTTTTTTTCAAGCTAATTTGTGAAATTTGCATAAAACACGTCATTTTTCTCGCGATTATTCCTTCTCATTGTAAAAATCACAAATATATGCAGGGGATCTTTTAGTGATTTTCTTACTTAGTAGTGTGCCATATTCAATATTCAATTGCTCATTTTCACTGCAATTTTAATCAGTAAAATGAATTCTATGCAACGTCATTAATCTTTATATGAAAATCATTGACTTATGCTAAGTAAGTAATTTTTTCATTTGCCATATAACTCCAATGTAAACTTATAGACTAGTTTTCCTTCTGGATCAATCTCAAATTACAATAATAATGGAATGCAATTTTAAAATATTAAAATAATGGAGTAATAAAAGAAACTACTTCACTATCGTACACATAGTGATGAATGAACTGTTTATGAGGTTAAAGGATTTTTAAAAAAAATAAAATTTTGTTAACATTTTTAATTTTAAATAAATTATTTAAACGACTATACTAGCCGTAAGATATTAGGAGAAAAATATTATTTAAGCTTATTGCTATTATTTTTCATGTTCTTAATTTCTGAAAAATATAATATGTGGCATATTCAATATAAGAATTTTATGATATTCTTAAAATTATGTTGAATTTTAACTACTAAAAATTTTTATTATACTAAAAAGTTACGTAATGAATAAATAAATTCTCACTTTACGCTTTAAAAATCAAATGTAAGCCTATTTTAGCAAAATTGTAACTAAAATAGATCTTTCTATTACTGAAATATTGAAATAACTCTAATTTATTTCTTAATAGTTTCTGAAAGAAGCTACACGTGTGGTCGTGTACGGATCATGCGAGTTTCAAATGTAGAAGAAAAAATCTTTCGTTATACGTGTAGATGATATCATTGATGATATTTACTTCGCTTTTACGTATGTTTTTAAGCTGAATTGATTACGGTCAATTAAGTAGTCTTGTTCTTGTTATTATAACTAGAAAAATCATAGAAAATCCAAGCTTTACGTTGGTTTTATAGACTTACATTTATCGTCTATATTTTTATAAGTACGACATTGCATCCATAATGATCTAACAAAAATATGTTGCTCCTATTTTCGCAATGACTATTTTAATGTTAAAAGAGCTGATTTTAATAATTAATTATTACAAAAATATGAGACTATGTGTACGTATAGAATTTTAACAAATAATTATATATTGCGTTTAAAACTTACTTTGTACAAATTATAAATAATAGTGATTCATAAATATTTTATTTAAATAAATAAAGCAATTGCTATTATTATAATACATTACTTTTAATTTTTTTTAAATATTAATCAAACTTATTTGCAAACTTAGAATCGTTTATATAGTTCAAATAAAAGCTATTATCATTCTAACACCGCTTTTCTTTTGCAAAAAAAAAGCCGAATTAGAAAGAATTCAATTAATGCTTTCTAAATTGATCCAGGTTCACGATAATTTCCCTGCCACCGTTATTTTTCAAGTTTATATTTATATTGATAATTATTTAGATTATTGTGTCGTTAGGCCCAACTTATTTGTCATAAGTATTCCAACTTTTGTGAAGAACCACTAATTGCTTGTTTTCTAATTTTTCTTTATTTTATACGTATCATCTTCGCGTGTCGAGTGTGTATACATATGTCCGGGTCACGTGGGAGGGCCACGCATACCACGTGACAGAATCGTAGTGAATTTTCCTCAGCGTATTCAGCTTTCTCTCCATGGACGTCGTAGAAGTAACATTATCGTATTTTGCTCCGTTAGTAGAACAGCCAAGATGAGTCATTAGTCGTAAACGGCTTGCACACGCAAGTGTGCCATCACAACTAAAAATCATGACGTACGTAAATTTAAATATTATTCCTAAAAAATAAAAAAAAGTTATTGAAAATGCAATTTCAAAAAATTGTGATACTGGTATAGTTGAGACATGGCAGCCATTTTGCATGAGTTACTCGTATTCTTTCAGTAGTCTTTGACTATATTTTTTATTTTGAATTTTTGATTTGATTATTTATATACAGCGGGAATTGCTTCAACATTCTCAAAAATATTTCTGGGTCAAAAACAAAAAATTTAAACTTGAAGACTAATATTTTTTTATACTTAATTTGAATCATGACGTTGTTTGTCATTATTGCATCATAATGTTTCATATGATAAATTATCAATTTTTAGATCATATTTTGGATTAAGATTAAGTTCCGGCTTCGTGTTTATATCGTAAAGATTAGTCTTATAAAAATATTTTGACATTTTGTCACATTACAATTGAATAAGGTTATTTTAATTAATTTTTATATTTTTAATGAATAATCTTAAAATAATTTAATAGTAAATTTGTAATCAAATTTTTTTTTTTTTTTTTTCAAATTGATTCAATTAAAAATAAAATATAAGAATAACTCATTATTTACAAATGAAATATTATTGTATTAAACAAAAAACTGTAACATACGTTTGTTGATGATTAATTTTAGTTTTTAATTAAGTTTATGTCTGAAAATTTAATAATTTTATTATTTTTTTAATTAATACGTTTTAAAATAAGTGAAAATTAAAATTAATTTTTAAATAAATGCTGCTTAAAGATGAAAATACAGTTTCACTAGCTGCTAGAGTTAGTTCAAATATTTATTTTGTTTTAAATATTTTCAAATATTATTTAGCATTGATTAACTTTTTACAAATAGTTTCTATATTCTATATAAATGTCTTTAACTATGTATTTTATTATTTCAGTGCCACTATGGCGCTTTACACGAGCTACGTCGCTTTGTCGACACAAATTTCATTTCAAATTTTAACTCACCTTGATTGGATCTCTGTCAATGAGCATGTCATCCGATCAGGAAACAATGTTGTGGAAGGTGGAACCATTGTCCCCTAGTGGGACTCCACCACTTGATATCGATGAAGAATGGCTCAGTTTCGACGAAAAGCCTGCAATACTCGAGAGCAGCAGCGAAGAGTCTGTGCTCTACGAGGAACAACTCACGCGTGCACAAGTTGCTTCAAAATTTTTAGAAGAGTTGGAATTAAAGAACTGGATTAAAGAAGGTAAATTTAGATATTTTATTATTTATTCTTTTCCAGTAAAAGTCTAATTACACTCGTTATTGAAATTAACATAACACTACGGATTGTTAAGCCTTTTAATTAATCAGATAACTTTTCAAAATGTAATTCATTTGAATTCAAACTACGAATCAAATATCTGCATAGTAAGATTAAGTACTTTGAAAAAAATAAAGTAAAAAAAAATAAAATCAATCTACTAATGATACACATGTTAATAAAACAATAAAATATTTTGTGAAATTAATTTTATAATTAATTTTACAATTAATTTTACAATTAATTTTACAATTTATAAATTAGTTTGCTATCCAATACAATTTCAAAAGCAGTAATAAAAATTGTAGCAAAAGTTGTTCTCTTAGCCTTGGATAATTGCATCTATTACAATGCATGTTCTAGATTACCTTGTTGAATTATTTATTGAAATTATATGTATTCTTATTTATCATAACCTCCTCTTGATGTGAACCAGTAAAAAATTTTTATATTTTTTGAATAACTTGAGTTCATTAAAATCTTTTTTTAGTTTGTTTTCGATATTTAATAATGTATTAAAAAATTTTATTGCGATTTCAATGTTTTATCAATCAAGGCTTACTTTAATGAGTTATTTATTTATTATTTATTTATTTATGAAGATTAAGTATCAGATTTACATTAAGCATATAATTACAAAATTTATAGCTGTATTTTGAAGATTTTAATAAGCTTGAATGTATATAAAAATATTTTCAAACTGTTGAGTTTATAAAATATAGCAACAATAATAAATTTTATCAGTACATTTCTTAACAGGAATGCAGAAAATAAAGATTACAATTGAATATGTTGTAATCAATAAGTATTTTGTATGTTTAGAAACAGAAAATTTTAACATTAATCACAGCTGCTAGACTTTTTTAAAATATTTTATAAAATCGATACACAACTTCGTCAAATCTTGAATAAAGGATTCCCGCTAATCCATCGATAATGAAGAAAAAAATCTTTAAAAAATCAATAACAGGTTCGCTCAGCCAATGATGCAAAAGACCTTAACAGCTTAGTCGATTGAGAAATCGTTTTTGCATTTTTTAAAATTCGTTGATCGTTATTGCTCTTTTTCTTGCTCGATATCTTATCGCTCGTTTGAGCTCGCTTTAAGCATTAAAAAACTTATTTGCCTTTCGAGGACGAAGATTATACATAAACATAATCGCGAACCATTTATAAAAGCATCTTTCTTCGATTATTCTCTCGGGACAAATGCGAGTTACAATTTTTTTTCCGGTTTTGAAAAACAAAAAAAAAATCATCATCGAAGGCATTTTCACGAGATAAAAGATAAAAAATGCAAAAGAAATTTTTCCGGCTTTCACGAAGAGAAACTCGCACACGCGCGTATACTCGCGTTGCGTAAGAATTTAAACAACATACAGCTGCTACCGCGCTGGTATTTCTTATCGGGCGCGTCAACGTCTCGTCAAATATGCGAAATATCTTGGAAAAATTCATAGAAAAGCTCGTTTACTTGCATTACTGATATAAAAACGAAGCGTTAACGGCTTACGAGCGAGAAGCGCGACTTTCTACTATTTCAACAAGTTGTTAAATCATCGCGATTTTTTATAAGCATTCGGAACTTTTACCATCACTAAAAGTTGATAAAAATTAAACATCGGATTACGTAGGATTAAAGACGGTTATTATTATTTTTTTCTTACATCCTATATAAAATATTTGCGCCGATACTTTCACAACGGTCGAGTCCATAGATCACCTTATCTTGTTAATGCACACAATTTCAGAACGCTTTAGATTCTTTAGCAAGAACATAAGTCATAACCAGACGTTCACCAATGTGGACGAAAGGAAAAACCATACGCCGACCTTAGAGTTGAAAATCGATCGTTTAGCGATCTCTCATGCAACGTGTTACGCGTAGCTCGTGTTCGATCGATAAAAATGTAAAATTTGTATTTTTGTTTATTTATATATTTATTTATTTTTTTTTATGTAAAGCTTTTAACAAAGACATTTAAAAACAAGCGATCACTGAGTTGTTTAATTGAAGAATTAGTCAAAAAGAAGAAAAAATGCTCGTCGGTCATTTATAAATACACGAAATAATATAAAAAAGGGAATGAAAAGAAACATTCGTAATGGAATTCTTTGGAGGAAAAAAACCAAAAGGAAAGTATATCTTGAGAGTTCACTGCTCGTCTCATTAACATAAGCGCGCACGAGAGAATCTCTTTAAATTAGAAGTAAAAAGAAATAAAATACTCTCATCGCGCTTCCATCTTCTCTCTTCAAAACCAGAAAACCTACAAATGAAGTTGGAGTTGTGGCGCCAAATATCAAATTTCGTCAAATCTAGTTCACATACAAACGTCCACAGTGAAACGTGCCCCCGTCGAGCGTAGCTCGCGAACGAAGCGAGCGAGAAACGCTCGTACGAAAAAGAAGAGAGGGAATCAGAAAAAAAAAGGAAGAAAAATAAAAAAATAAGGAGAGTGGGACAAACTGGTTAACCTCTATCCGAAGCGACTTCGTGGCAGCTCGCGCAAATACAGAGACAGAGACAGAAAGAGAGAGAGAGAGAGAAACGAGGAGGGAAAAAGACGGCTCTCCGGTCAGCCGACAACGTAAGAGAGGTTAGAAACAACGCAGTAGGAGGAAGAGGAGGCGGAGTAGGAGGGAAAGTCCAAAGATAAGCGCGCAACGGAATCGCGCGTCGTCGTCGCCGTCTTCTCCTACTCTTTTCCACCACGTCGTCGCTCGCTGTTGTCATCGTTGTTGTCGTCGTCACCGTCGTCGTCGTTCTCCTCGTCGTTCTCTTCGTCGGTGGCGGCGCGCTCAGTTCATTTCTCGACGCGATAGCCGACGGATGAGAGATATTTCGTAAGCCACCGTTTAACAAAGTTTCGAGTAGCGTGTGTCTCTTTCCTTTGGTTCTCCTCGGTGCACACGCTGCGTACACGCATTCGCGCATTAACAATAAACAGCCGGGATCGCGTTAATTCGCGAGCACGCTTTTAATTCGTTTTATATATAAATTTTTTTTTTTTTTTTTTTTTGTGTGAAATTGCTGCATGATAAAAAAAAAAAGAATAAATAAATAAATAAATAAAATATAACGTGTGGGTGTGCGTGTGTCAGTGCGTTACACGTTATCGACGAAGTGGTATATGTAGCGGCCTCGAATAAAGAACGTCTCGTGCGCGTTAATACGGTACCTACCAAGTGGTGGAACCATTCAAAATTTGAATGTAGAGAAGAAAGGGTTGTATGTTGATCTATCGTGGATAGGGAAAGAGACTATAAAGATCGGCGATTGATTTAACGCCGTGATACTGGCAAACTTAAAGTACCACGAGGTAGCAGCAGCAGCAGCAGCGGCAGCGGCATCGGCATCGAGGAGCTCAACAGAGGCATCGTCAAACAATCGCGAAATCGTTAACCCCGTCGAACGCCGTCGAAGGAGGAGGAAGATCGGCTTCGGCTGTAACTTAAACGATAACGAGGGAAGCAAGAGGCTCGAGAATTTAAAGAAATTACAGCCAGCGTCTCCATGTTGGAGCGTGCTAATGTTATATAATAGCATGCAGTTCCCATATCGCTACACGTGGAACAAAGAGATTATCGTGAATTCGCAGAAACTCGTGAAGAGACGTTGAGATAGGCGAATAACAAAGCGATAAAGGAGGCCGGGGCTGGCAAAAGGGCCACGCCGTTCGATATCCTTAAAGAAACGAACATCCGCCGGCCGGCTCGAGGAGGCTCGCTGCACTTCCTTTTATCGCGCTTTTCACCCGGTGGCACGAGTCCTCGACCACCTTATCGATCCCGAACATTTTTATCCACCTCTGAAACTGGACTCTGCATCTCCTTTGTATCCCCTCGTCGTCGTCGTCATTGTTGTTATTGTTGTTGTTGTTGTTGTTGCTGCTGTTGTTGTTTTTGTTCTCGCTGCACGACCACACCTCGACTCGCGTCACGAAACCCTGACGTGGAAATCATCATCAACATACGACCTCGTCGACTTGTTCTTGTCTCTCGACGTATCGAAGACTGGGATACCAATCGGTTTAAGGAATACGCTTGATTGAAACGATCATGGCCGCTATATGTTATAATGGTATGACCAACGCTCCATCTATTTTCTTCTTAAACCTTCCCCCCTCCCCCTTCCATTCTGATCTTTATTTATAGGCTTTGTTTTTTGTTGAAATACAGCGTGGATTTGGTAGAATTGAAAATGCGAGAGAAGAAAACAAAGAAAGAGAAAGAAAAAAAATAAAACGGGACTGTTCATCCGATTGTCGGTTGCGTCTGTGAAAAAAAAAAAAAAAAAAAATGATAATAAAAGTATCGCGATTATTCGTTTGTTACTTTTGAATTGGAATTGATTCCTTTGACCGAGAATATTATTGAAGTTTGTCAAATACACGACGAGAAAGTATGAAAAGAACTATTAAGGATATATTCTGCGCGAGTTGAGATTTAGATTATGGGTTAACCAAGCAGGATGTATGCATAAATTTTTTTAACTTTTTTTTCTCTCTCACACTGAACGCGTTTAATCCTGCTTTATCGAAATTGCCAATAATTATTAAAAATGTTATTGTAAGCTTTTATTTTGAATCGGACAACTTTTCGTTTATTAAAACATTCTTGTTCTTGTTTCGCATATCTTATTAAATTCAAGTCAACGTTATAAACTTTCCAAAATTTCACGACTGTTTAAGATTAAATAAAACTTTATAGAAATCATAAAATATAAAAGATAAATGTGTAATGGAAAATTTTGTATCGCATATATAAGTATCGGAATATACTTTCACTTTGCAAATTCCATTATGTTACACATATGTTTTCTTAATTATTAAAATTGCAATGATATTATAATTCTTTTCTTTCTCAATAAACAGTATTTAACTCTTTTTAATTAAATAGAATGCATTATTATAGCAAAAAAAAAATTATCGCTGTTAAAAATAGATAACATTTGACATGATCGTTAGTCAAATTCGCGTTTATGCTTTAAACGAGAGGAAAAAAAAACATCGTCATTGATTGATTTCATAAGTTATTTGGCGTTTATCAATTTTTAGTTGAACGCGAAAACGCGACGAAAATTTCTTAATAACTCGTTAAATAATTAGCCGCTAGAATTATTAATGCTAATTACAATTGTATCAAGACCCAACGCATTTTGATTATATCCTGGAATCCAAGGATTATGCTAAACAACAATAATTAAATTAATCTATGCGATTATTTTGAATATTTTATATTATGAGTTATAATTATCATAATATGAAAATAGGGAAACATACCATTTTCACAATTTTAATTACCTCGCGATGCATACCGAATCGTAAGTTACTTTGGATGCACGTGATAAGTTTACACTTTTGTGTTTAATATTTTTTTATTCTCACATGGTTTAAGCAATTAAATCTTTAAGATATAATGATAACAATAAACAGAAAATTTTTAAAATAATCAAAATAATAACGAGTATTATTGTAAACCTTTTTTTTTTGATAAACATAAAAAAAAAAACAACGTAAATAAAATTGCAAATTTAGTTCATTATGTAGACGAAGAATTTTTTAATTTTATGAAATTAAAACAATGATAAGTTATGCACAATCATTATTTAATTAATCAAATGATTCATAGCTTGCGTTATAGTAAAATTTGAATAATATATTCTTTAAATTGTCGCTGCTAATGTACGATATCAATAAATATTACAAAAACAAGGATTGTTGTCTCTCGTAATAATGATGTTTGAAAACAAAAAATTTATAGTTTTGTACGTTCAATACTCAACGTGTATGAATATAAACATATTTTTTTTTTTTTTTTTTTTTTTTTTTTTTTTTTTTTATTATAAATTTTAATAATTTTTAAAATATAAAAAAATCAAGATTAAAGAAAAAAAGAGTTGCATTACTTTTTTGTTACTATTAAATTTGATATTAAAACAACGTATCAGCAAACGCGCGTTTATTGGCGAAGATTAAAAAAAAAAAAAAAACAGGAACGAGGGAATAGGGAAATAAAACAAAATAACGGTATGTCAAAATTTCGAAATCCAAAATTTTATCATTTAACGAGACGAGAGAAATACGAAACGAAACAATTTTGCAATTGATTTTTAAAACGACTCGCGTCGTTAAAATTTCCGCGCCCTTAACTGATACCGCGCGCGTTATCCGTACATTAATTTAACGGTCGTGTGCATACATAAATGCAAACGTATGAAAATTCGAATCGTGTTTTATAAAATCTGGTTTTATTGCGCCTACATTTTGTCTTTCTCACCTTATTTATTTATCTGTTTTATTATCCATGCACCTTGTTTTCGAATTGGTATATTTCGACGGAAAAAGTTGTTATTTTTTTTTTTTTTTTGTTTTTTCTTTTTCACAGATAAGTTTGCGAAAGTTTGAAGGAAACGAAGGCCGTTTATACGAGTAACAAATCGTTTAACACTCAATGGCTGTTAAACGTTTAAACTTAAATTAACTTCGTATGATGTAATGGAGCGTTGATTTAATATCGGAATAGAATTTTATTCGATATACTTTAGAAACTTGTAAATATTCGAATAACCCGACGAAAAATGTTAAAATGAACTTTTGTCACTTTTTTATTTTCCAAACTTGAGAAAAAGTGCTTCTTTTTTTTTTTTTTTATTTTCAAATAAAATGCAAAATTAAATTGTACTTGCGGAGATAAGCAATAAGGAAAAAAAAAAAATCTTTATACTTGATATAACAATTATTTAAACACGTATATAGTGAAAGAATTTTTATTTTTATTTCTTGGAACAACTTTAAGAAATGAAAAATGTGAAAGGTTTTTTAATTTTTTTTTTAATTAAACGCGTTTGTGAGTTTTGGGTCATTAAAAATTCGATAAAAATTGAAATTTTTTTTGAATAAATTAAAAACAAGTTAAAAAAACTTTTTTGTTGTTGTTAAACTTTAAACCTTTTAAAGTGAAAAAATAAAGTGTTTTAGGTATACATTATAAAATATATTACAACAAAAAAAAAAAAAAAAAAAATAGAGTAATAAATATATTTTAAAAATATCGATAAAAATATTTTACTTGTTAAAATTATAATCACGGAATTTGATACGGAGAATGTTTTATCGCGAGTAAATAAGAAGCATAAAATTAAAAACGAAATCGAATTTATAAAAAGGTTTAATACAAGTTTTAATCTATACGTAAAAAATAAAATTATAACAATTATACTTCAACTTTATTACTGACTCGTAAATAATTATGTAAACCCGTTATCAATTCTCCTACCTTAAAAAAAAAAAAAAAAAAAAAAAAAAAAGTAGCTGCTTTGTAAATTTCGTGGATTTCTCAATTGTCACAAACACTTGAAGAAACGATTATTTTTCAAATCGAATAAGATATCACAGTCTCATTGTATTGTACGTATCTACATATATGTGTATTAAAATAAGTCATTAGACGTTTTTAAACATTTGTTTTAAATATTTTTGGTTAGTACGAACGTTCTTAATAATTTTTACTGCTTTATATAAAAGATTGATCGATACAAAGGATCAATATTATACAAACGAATAATATTTAGTTTAAAATTAAAATTTTAAAGAAAAACCTACGAATGTATCACAGTCGTAAATTTATAATCAAATTTTTAAATAGCTGGGATGAATTTTCTTATCTCTTCACAATGTCTTTCAATATATATATATATCAAGGTGATCTATAATTATATCTCAAACCCGCGTTGTTTTCTTCTCAATCTGCAGTCCGTAGCCAATAAAAATAAAGTAAAAATATTCACATTTTTTTTTTTTTTTTTTTTTTCGTGTTGTTTACACGATTGTCGAAATTAACAATTCGTCAGATATGTATTTACAGCTCGCTTGTTAATTGTTCATTCATAAAAGGAAAATTGCCTTATTGACGAGAACGTAATCGATGATAAGCCGTTCAAATAGTATACGAAGAAGTTTGGTCAGATTTCATCGATTTAACCATTTTTTTCTCTTTTTTTTCCGTTTCGATATTCAATGATAATCACGCTGCGTTAATTCACATTATCGTCTTTTTTTAGCTCCCATTTTTTTTTTTTTTTTAGACGTTTTGTCTCGTTTATCAAAGAGTAACGCAATAATTATTTATTTTGTTAAACGAGCGTACCTTTGCAATGCATCACATTGTTATATTAATTATTTATATCGAATTAAATGAGTTGTTATCGCGCGTTTAATCGAAGGAAAATATTTTTTTCGCGATGGCCGGTATAGGATTATTTAAACGTATATGGGCACGGCTGATCGTGTTGCAAATTCTTTTTACGGAATATAATACAATGTTATAAATGCATAAAAGATCAAAGATAATTTATAGCAGGTATATAAGCCTATCTCCATCCAAACGCGTATACATATAATTTAAATGGGTAAAAGAACTTTCGAATCGAATATAACGATCGAGCTTACTTCAAATATGATAAATGAGAAAATTAATAATAATCGGTTAAACTCAACTGTGTGTGTGTGTATGTGTTGAACTTTCGAATTGAAGAATTTAAGTAACATTGACACGAAGAAAGTAACGTTCAAATGCGCGAGAATTGAAAAAAAAATAAAGCAGCAATGATCGATTTCGATTAAAGTCATGTCGGATAAGTAAAAATAAATTTTTTTTTTTTTTTTTTTTTTTTTTTTTTTTTTTTTTTTTTTTTTTTTTTTTTTTTAATCCAACTTTTGTGTTAAAAAGGAAAAACAAAATCATAAAAATTGCAAGTTTTTTTTTTGAGATCAATCGATTGATATTTATATGGAGTACAAAGCGTCGTTTATAAAGTAATGAAAACTGGTAAACGCGTGTCTATATATATATATATATATATTCGACGTTTAAATTGGTGAAGGTTCACAGCAACCTGTTGATTCTACATTCTACATTCGATACGCTTACGTACATATAAATTTTTTTTTTTTTTTTTTTTTTTTTTTTCTTCTTAGCAGCTATTATGTACCGCACACGTGTATACATTTTTAAAGTATTATTATACATATACAACATCTATATTTCATTTATTTTTATGATTTTCTATAATTTTCGTAAATTAAATTAAACAAACATCGTTGAAAAATCACATTTTCGTATTATTTTGCAACGGTTTAATTGTTAAAAACCAAACGAAAAAAAAAAAAAATGAAAGACAAAAAAAAGCAAACGAGGTGAATGAAAAGAATGATGGAAAAACAAATTCGAATACCGAATAAACGGGTTTATTCGCGTTTAATTAAGTGTGATTTGATTCTTGATTATTATTCTGTTGTATGAATAGATAAAGCAAAGATAGAATTTATTAAATTTTTATATTGCTCGCATGCTTTTACGAGCACTTGTTTCGATTAGCATACTTACGAATAAAAATGAAACCTCAAAGATTGTCAAATAGACTTTATCGTGTTTTCAAAAATTTAATGGATTCCAAGCTACGCTTCAGTAGCTTCGATGAACGAATATTACAACAGTATGCGCAACGATTGAACGTACTACGAAAAAGTGAAAAAAAAAAAAAAAAAAAAAAATCCAAGAATGAAGAAGCACTCGAGCACGTGGTTTATAAAATGCTCGTGGGAAAATTAGCCGCACCGTTTTTCGCAATTCCTTATACATGCATAAACGATTCGCGCAAGACGCGTCTTTGGCGTTCCTCTCACTGTCCCCGTTCTTTCGAGGCTCGCTTTCGCGAAATTAAGTAACGACGACGGCATGTCGACGTCGACGTAATGAGAAATTAAACGAGCGAGAAGAAAAGAAAAAAGGAAAAAAAAAAACGAAGAAGAAGAAAAAGACAAAATGAGAATCGAAATCCGTAATTGTTAATTCCCGTTTCCATATAACGCGCGTATGTACGCAAAGTTACGATGTCGATATTGTAAGATACGCGCGTACGCGATTGGATATGTTATCACCGCGTGTGTGCTTTTCTTGCTCGTGTTTATTCGAAGAAGCTATTTTTTTTTATTATGTTTGCGATATACTTTCTAATGGCTTTGCGAAGGTTTCGTTTAATGGAAACTTTATGTTTAATAATGAGGGAATTGTTTGCTTTTATTTATCGAACTCGTATGTGTACATTTTTTTTTTTTTTTTTTTTTCTCTATGCAATAATGGTTTCATATATAAATAAGTTATGTACATTAATATGTCATTAAGGTGTATAATCATAAAATTTATTTTTTTTTTTCAAACTTTCTAACTAAGTTGGCGGCGCGATGAATTTTTATTCATCGATACTTGAGAACGCAATATTATATATATATTATGCGATTGAACGTATTGGTGTGTATACATATATACCAATACGTTCAATCGCATAATAAATTTAAATTTAGGCGCGCCTCGCGTTAATAATACAAAATTTACATCCAACCCGTCGATTATTTATTATTTCCACTGTAAAATCGTAATACTGTGACGGCGGTATTGCATGGAAAATCAAATTTAAATTTTATAAATTTAACATAAGGTGCTAGACGTAATTTTTTATAACTTATATCGAATAATAAATGAGATTTTAATAATTGTTGGAAGTTTTTCATAAATAAATATAAAAATAATTCAAAAAACTCTTATTTCGTATATAAATCATAGGTTAACCGGTTATTCGAGTGTCTATTTTAGTCTTTAGATTCGTGGCAAATCGCGTATTTTAATTTTACAGACAGTTTATCAAATTTTCTTCAATATATATATATATATATATATATATATATATATATATATATATATATATATATATATATGTACATATCAACAATTTTTAATTCATTGATGCAAAATTTTAATGTACAAAATTTATCTTATATTTTGTTTAGGTGTTTATTATTTATTTGTTTTCTTTTTTTCACATTTTAATGAAAATTTCAAGAAATTATAAATAAATTTGTGGTGAAACGATATTGAACACAATATTTAGATCATTTTTTTTTTTTTTTTTTTTATATATATATGAAAACCAGTTTCATTAGATTTTATTGATTAAACTAATAAATTCGAAAAATTTACATAAAATACTAGAATAACGAGATATTATAGAGTTATAAAGTTTTGTGAAAACACGAGTATCGATATGTATGTTAATTAATTTTTTAAACAATTATTATTTAAAAACTAAGTAGTATCTTGTTTTTAAAATAGCATTTTATTAAAAAGTTCATAATAAAATTGGAAAGTAAAATTTATTACTTTTATTTGTAAAAAGAATTTCAGCGCTTTCGCGCTCATTCGAAGAACTTTTATTATCGTAAAACGACACTTTATTCGACATTTTTTTAAAGTAATACGTACGGGAGAGCTACTTGAAAGAAAAAAAAAAAAAAAAGAAAGAAATATTAAAAAGTTAAAGTTACCGCAACTCTCGAATTTTGAGTTTTACTCTCAAATCATTTTTTATATCATTTTTCGAGTCGATAAAATAAGTAATTTTTTTATATCGAACAATATAATAAAGTTTATAAACAAATATGAAAATTAAAATTTTCCTTTTGCGAAGAAAAATTTATTAAAAACCGAATAAACGATATAAACGTGTATAAAGTTTAATTTCGTTTTAAATTTACGCGAGCGTAGAAACAACGAATGCATAAACACAATAAAATCACACATTTATAAACTCTCTGGCAATCTTCCATTGGGTTTTAAAAAATACATAAAAAATCACGTGGCCTCGGCTCGATTAATCACAAAGAGGAGCACAAAAGAGGGAAACAATGACTTTTCCACGAACGTTTCGGGGTCAGTTACCCGAGGCGTCGTAATGTGTGTCGTTAGCGATATCGCTTATGTTACCGATAAATAATACGTATAAAAGGAAAATTTTTAAATAAGATTTATATTCAATGAGGGAGACGAGGAAGAACGCGCGTTACGGAAAAGAAAAAAAAACGACAAACGCGATCGGAGAAAGATCGACGTTGACGATAACAACGACGATGACGAGAAGAATTTGTGTGTGTGTGTATATATATATATATATATATATATATATATATTTACGCGAGAGAAAAGTGTGTCAGGGACTCGACTTAACTATATTCGTTTCTAATGATATTAATGCGGATGAAGAATCTACGTCGGAGAATTGCGCCGTTTGTAAACAGCCGCATGGTAATCGTCTTCACGTTTTTACAGATAAATATAAAAAAAAGGAAAAAAAAAAAAAAAAAAAAGGAAAAAAGATACGAACTAAAAAAAAATGAAAAATTTCAAAATTTATGGTTTTATTTTAGAAACGTCGTCGTCGCGGGCTCATCGACATATTCTGCGTACTTTTATTTTTTGTCGTGTTTTTAAAACGATAAAAAAAAAAAGATATTTTACGAGCGTGGGATGGATTACAACGTTTACAATACTTACATAAAACGATTGAATCTAATCGACTCGAGATTTCGTTCTTCGTTAAATTTCCGTATTGAATTTCAAACAAATGCCGTAATGTTTTGTTTTTTATTGCTAACTAAAAAGAAGACGATGATCGAACCAAAAAATAGGAGCTTAATCATTAAAGTGATCGCAAACAAATCATAAATTATACAATCTATAGGCGAAGCACGTCAAAATTTCTTGAACCTATCGGCCTTGACAAAACGTTTTAAAGAGACGCAAAAACGAATAAACAAACTCTTACGTACGTACGGTGGATCTTACGTTGGATGGTCGTGTTTATACATTACACATACATACATATGTATACGTTCAGCTGCTAAGGTCGGTGAACGTCCGAGTCACGTGATGACGGATCGAAACGCCGCGGGGAATGATAATTAAACTTACATAGGCGAAGAATAAAAAAAAAAAAAAAAAAAAAAAGAAAAACAAACAAACATAAAAGGAAAAAAGAAAAAAATGATGAGCAATTATGAATGTTAAACGAAATGAAAAGAAAAAGATTAATTTAATCGATCAAATTTTTTTACGAAATTAAAAACACAGCCTCGAAAATAGCTGTGTCGTGAAATCGTATCTATAACCTCTTTGTACTTTGATCTCGTCTTGAGCGGCCCCATTGTCGGAACGTGTTAATACGCATATATTTTGCGGCGACTAATTGTACGAGCTAACCCCTCAAAAACAAAAGAGAGAAAGAGAGAGAGAGAGAGAGAGAGAGAAAGAGAGAGAAGAGATAAATAAAGCGCGAGAGTGTCAATGATTAGATACGGCGAGGGGAAGAACATATCGACACTCGACTTTGTCGTTTATTTTTAACCGAAACGAATGAATAACGATGAGGACTCGAAGGCATCACGCGCATATTCACGTATATTTATATATTTGTCAATTGTAGAAAATTGTCTTGATTTTACATTCTTATCGCTAAAGAGCTTTCACTCTCTCTCTCTCTCTCTCGCACGTTCGCGAATTAACACTACTATAGAATAGCGGAGCGCCGCTACGCGGTTTTATCGGTTCAACAAACTTTACCCAACTTTTACATCTGCGTACATATAAGCTTTGTGGCTTCGATTCGCGCTACGTTTATATTCGCAATTGCTTCGTACTGTTTTCCTTTAGTTTGGTAACGATAACTATGATTATGTCGGTTACTCGCGCGACGATAATTTAATTATACTTCTTTTTTTGTTCATGTGCATGCATATGTGATTTCTCGGTCGATTGCTTTTGTTTTTTTCCACGCCACTTGTTTATCGAATATACAAATAGTACGATTGATGAAATTTGTTGCTCGTAGTTTGATAAGAATCTTCTTTGTTGTATTATCGGCTCGTATATAAGCTTTGAGATATTGCAGAGGATATTTAATGAAAATTTGATATGTATCAATAATTTTATGTTATTTTCTTATACTTATTCATATGATAAAATTTATCAAAAGCTAAATATTAAAAAAAAATCGAAAATAGTCAATCAATAAGATAATCTAGACTTTATTTATTATTAACCTCTTAAGGACGGATCTGGTCGATATATCGATATATTTGAGATTTTCTTTAGATAATATTATGCGCTAAATACAACAAAATAGTGTGAAAATTCCTGGAAGTTAACTTGACCTTTAAAAGTAGTGCTATTTCAAGGTCAAATATTTTTTTTTTTTTTTGCTTCTTCGGCCTGAAAATCGGTATACCTATACATTCAGATGCATTGAGCTCGAAAGAAATAGTATTTTGTAGTGCAAAAGTCATGCTGAAGGTGAATCTAAGGTTGAGAATTGAAATTATCGTTAGTTACTATCAGTGGATTAACTTATATTTAACAAAACTACAAAGGTAATGGTACGAATTTTTTTTGCCTTTTATGTGGTCTTGATTTTGACAAAATAGACTTGAAAAAGTCATTATTTGAGAAATATTCGAGCAAAAAGACTAATTTTGTCGAACTCAGCGCATCAAAAAAGGTATATATATATATATATATATATATATATATATATATATATATATATAAAATTTGAAACCAAAATTAAAAAAAACAATTTTCAGGTCAAGGATGCCTCCAGAACCTTTTTTTACTACTACTTTCGTATTCAGCGCATCAAATTACGTAGAAAAACACCCTCAAATCGTTAGTCGAAATTTCTAACATAGGCCTTTGCTTTCCAGACGGATCTGGTCGAAATATCAATCACTAGTTTGGTCGGGCACTTTATGTGAAAAATTCATTAACCCTTTGCACTCGAGCGGCACCGGAATTACGCCCGCCAGATTTGAAGTATCGACTCGAACGATACCGATACGGTGCCCGGCTGATTTGAAGTATCGACTCGAGCGATGATCTGCTTATTTACGATGTGTGATAAGATATTCCTCCCGGAAATACTTTCTTGGACTAGGCTTGGCTTACATTTTTAGCAAAAAAGGCCTCGAGTGCAAAGGGTTAATATGCACAAATTTCGTATAAAATAAAAGGTCGATTTCAACGTAAAAATTCGCGTCCTTACAAGATTAAAAATATTTTAACGACTTTTATTTTTATAATTATTTTGGATGTATGTACAAAAGTGTGCTATCAATTTTTTTTTTTTTTTTTTTTTTTTTTTTTT
Organism: Chalcis sispes; assembly: GCA_949987625.1. Classification (NCBI taxonomy): domain Eukaryota; kingdom Metazoa; phylum Arthropoda; class Insecta; order Hymenoptera; family Chalcididae; genus Chalcis; species Chalcis sispes. The sequence continues at coordinate 59,878,769 of OX465095.1, forward strand.
TTCGTACATTATCTTTGCGATTTCGTAATTGAAGCAGGAAGAGAGTTAAGGATCTAGTTTTCCATAACTGATTAAATCTTTTTTTTTTTTTTTTTTTGTTTTTCGTCGCTTTTCAATGTATTAAATTATCGGGCGGATGCGAAAAAAAAATTTTTCTTTTTCTTCTCTTTAATATTGTGAAAGATAATGACACGTGCCTCATTTAAAAGCGATTTATAATTGTGTGTAAAAAATGTGTATGTAAAGCGAAAAGGAAAAACGAAAATATCGGTCGATATGTTTTTGAATAGATCATTTAATTCGAAAATTTTTTTAAAACATTTATCTGGCGAATCAAAATTTTGAACTTTAATATATAGCTCGTTTTTTCGTTTAATTATTTTGTTTCGAACCCGTTGAAGAATTTCCATATAATCGGTTTCTCGTGTCGCATTATATTGATTATATTGATTTCTTTTTGTAATGTTAATTTTATTGTATAATAGTAACCATATACATTTAATTACAAGATTTTTTTTCATTTACTTTTTCGTAATTATATTAATTTATGTGTGAGTGAATATGTGAGAGGTGGAATTTAAATAATCTTATAAATTCTTCTTTTATGCTGCGATTTCAAAACAGCCCATTTCCTATACATCAATACGTATATATATTTAATTAATAAAAGTCAAAGAAATAAAAAAAACAATCTATCGATTCATATTATATACGGTGGTAAATAGGTGTCGAATTGCCATTGATTTTTCTAAAAAAACTTACAGATCTGATCGATGGAACTCGCGAATCGACAACAGAAATTATTAAAAATAAAAATATAATTTTATGCATATGATTTATGCTTTTTTTTCTCTGTTAAATTTTATTTAATAAATATTTCCACAAACGCGCCACGTCGATGATAAAAAAAAAACGGGAGTATTATATATACGTACGGCGGACATAACTGCGACGTGTACGATTCGAGTAGGCGCGAGTTTAATCACGCGATAATAATTTAGATATTGCGGATAGTAGTACACGTGTTGGTACACATCTATCTGAAATAGCAGAAAACGAAATTTCGACTACGGCGTACCAAAATTATATCGCTACCCTTGTCTAACGTAATTATGGAGTTTATTAATAAAGTTAATGAAAATAAAAATGAATTTGTAATGAAAATAAATAATAAAATGATAAAGAAGCATTAAAAACGTAATTATTTTGTAACAATAAATTAATATAATTTTTTATTATAATAATTGTTACAATATAAATAAAAAATAACTGCGATAAAATTTTCATTACAAATATAAGTAATTGCAATAATAGAAATCATAAAAAATTAATTCGAAATTGTGTCGTTATCCCTTTGAGATCTTCTTATACAGTTTATAAATATATATTTCATAAAAATGAAAAAAAAAACTTCTAATTAAAATAAATAATTGAATGAAAAAAAATTATATTAACTTATATTTGCAAAATAAAAATTGCATTTTTAAAGCTTCTCTATCATTTTATATCAATTTGATTTGTATTTTTCTTAATTATATTCATATACTGCATAAAGAGGTTTGACAAGGATAGAGACATAATTACGAATTAATTTTTTATGATTTCTATTATTGTAATTATTTATATTTGCAATGATAATTTTACCTTAGTTGATTTTTATTTATATTGCAACGTTGTATACAAAATAATTATACGTTTTCAATGCTTCTTTATAATTTTATTATTTATTTTCATTAAAATTCTATTTTTATTTTTATAAACTTTATTAATAAACTCCATAATTAGGTTAGACAAGGATGGCTATATGATTTCGAATTAATTTTTTATCATTAATATTATTTAATTATTTATATTTGTTATTACATTTTTATCAGAATTGTTTGTTATTTAAATTGTTACAATTGATAAAAAAAACATTAGCTTATTGTAGTAAACTAATATTTTTAATGCTTTTTTATAATTTTATTATTGTTTCCATTATATTTTCGTTTTTTTTTTTTTTTTTTTTTTTTTTTGTATCAAATATACTCATAAAGGACATTAAGAAGATTAGATAAGGATAGCTATATAATTTCATTTTCTGCTACTTCAGATAGATATAAAGTTCAGTGTTGCCAACTTAACTCATTTTTATTTTCAATCGAATAGGTGACGATTCACCCGTGCTGGGTGTGCTGTACATAAGTGCGAACGGTATATTTGCGATTGCGAGTGAACACGAAAAAAATAATGTAGGAGTAAAAGTGCGCGCAGAGACCCGGGAGACGATGCACATGTATCATCAGTAAATCAATCTAGACTTCGTTTCTCTCGCTCTTTCGTGTGTTTTGCGTTTTTACGTTGTTTCGTCAGTGCACGATCGATGAAAAGCTTTCGTTGAAGACGAAATTCGATCGACCGACTTATGATTTATCGCGTTTATTAAAAAAAGTAATATGCTAATTCATCAATAATATATTGTAATTTAGTTATAAATCAATGCTGCTTTACTTTACACTAGTTGCATTGTGCTCCCGCTTAAAGATCTCTAGTTAACTACAAAACGCACGCGTCATTAAAATTTTATTGCGTTTATCAAGATATACATATATACACTTACTCAACTCAAGTCGAGTTCAAAAATTCATTTTCAGCCTACTAACCCGTACGGCGACTCTTACCTACGGAGCATCGTCAGCGTGTAAATGGTTTCCATACGCGCAAGCGCCTTCTCGATCGTATTAACATTTTTCTATACGTCCTTCTAGGCTGTATAGACATTCTATACGTCCTTTTAGGCTGTATATGTGCCAGGAGAAAAAAAAGTTAACAGCGCCACTGCTATGTATTTGTCGCTTCATATAGTCTAGCATGTGAGTCTTCATCGAAACTTATATTTTCGAAACGCGTAATAAGACTTATGTATGTTGAGCGAAGGAGAGAGAACGAGATAGCGATAAGAGCGCGCGCACCATTGCTCCCACGTGACCACCCTATCTCTGTCTCGCTCTCTCCTTCGCTCAGTATGTACATTCAAGCGACCACGGGGCTCTGCTTTTCTTTTGTTTTCTTTCAGTATAGTGTATCGTTGTGTCGGTAATATTCGTTCTTAATATGTGAGAAGAAGAATAAAAATGGACAATTTATTAAATAATAAAAAAAAAAAACGAGTGATAGTGACAGTGATGAAGAATGCAAACGTGAATTAAATAAACTAATAGAAAAAGCAAAGTCTAATATAATCCCGCAAAATTAAAAAATTTAATAATAAGTGATTTTAAAGTGATAATTTTTTAGTTTATAATTTTGTTTGTGATTTAGATAAATGATTTAAAAGTTTTTTGTGTGAAGAAATTAAATTTAAAATATTTAAAAAAGTTACTGTTTTTTCATGTTAAATAAGAGACTAAAATTCATTGATTATACAAAAAATGTGTTAAACAAATATAGTATTGTTATGATAAAAATAACATAAGAAAGTATTTATATTAATTATAATAGTATTAATATTATTAATAAGCCTTCAAATCTTATAAAAAAAACTTTTGTTAAAAATATTATTCTGTATAAATATTTAATAAATATACTCAAGAAATTTATATTTTTTAATAAATAATAATTGTTCAAGAATTAATTTTATTTTTAAATATTAATCCATTTACTATTTTTTTTAATTTCATAATTTATATTTATATTTACATTATGTTGTCTGTCACTTTTTGACACACATGTACATGTACGCGTGTGTGTACAAAATGCGCATGCGTTAGCAGACGATATCTGTAGTTTACGAACTGTCAGTACGGGTTCGAAATTGCATTTAATTGATATGCAACAAAATAAAATTAATTATTCTGTTAACTAAGTAAGAGTCTTCGTACGGGTTACAAGGCTGAAAAATTTTTTAAGCACCATGAGTGAACCTCGCGTCATTAAAGCTTTCGGCTCATATTTTGTGGATGGATAGAGGCGCCTTAGTCGCTCGCTGCGCTCGCGACTGCGGCCCTACTATCCATCCACAACATATTTTGCCTCAAGCTGTAATGACGCGAGGCTCGCACAAGGTACATAAATAACTATTATAATTCACATTATAATGCATACATCCGAGTAAATAATAAAGAGGTTGTTTTAAATATAACATTAAATAATTTTTTTTCTATATATATATATATTTTTTTTTTTTTTTTCATTTTTATTTTATTTCATTATTGCGTTAACGCGATAACAAAATGACGCCGTAATAAACGACGCCGAAAAAGTATACTCATATATATTTCTTTTGTTTACCCTTCAAATTTATTTGATTTATGGCAAACGTTAGCCGTTACGAGTCTCTTCGGTGACGTCATTATTTTTCTCGGTATCACTTTGCGGGTTATAAATCCAATTTTTTAGATATACAATTACACCCATTATACAACCTTTACAACTCTATCGGTATGATAAAGCAAGAGGAAAGTCTAATTTTGTAGCGTTATACATTTTTTACGAAAAATATCCGTGTATCGTGACGTCGTAACAATAAATTTTATTATTATTTATCGATGTGTTTTTTCTTTTCTCCATCGACTGTATTTACAGCTGCCATTTGTGTTTGTAATTACATTACCAAACGTTTGACGAACAATTTTTTTGTGCCAGTTACTAAATTCTCCAAATTTCGAGCTTTTAAAAAAAGAACGAAATTAAAAAATAAAAAAGAAAATTCAAGAAGGAGGAAACCTTTAACAATATTACGCCGGGGGAGACAGATAAGTCGTCTTGTGATTTCAGCGTTAATTGGAGCGCGTGGAAAAGACAAAAAAAAAAAAAAAAAAAAAACAAGAACAAATAAATCGCTCACTTACTAAATGATAATATCTCGAGAGAGAATCGATTAACATAAAATGAAATCACTGCGACAATGGGGAATACGATTTTTTTTAAACTTTTTTTTTTTCTTCTTTTTTTCTTTCTTTCTTTCTTTCTTTCTTTCTTTCTTTCTTTCTTTGTTTCTATCGCGAGTAAGGTTATCTCGGGCTGAAAACCATTATTTATACGTAGCAATTCCACCACGAGTGAGTTAACCTCAATTGGACGATCTATAATTTTTCTCTCCCTTTCTCTCGTTCTTTCTCTAAATTAATTTTAATTTAACCGGCGGCTCGGTAATTAAAACTCGCAATTTATATGTATATGCGTCAAAATCAACGAGAGTCGATAAGTAGATAGTAAAGATGAGCGAGACATGAAAGATACACTCGATTATATACTTTTGCTTGGAATAACTTGATTTTTCGCAAGAACATTACCGCGCCTTCTTTTTTTTTTTATTGCTTCCTTACGTCATATGCATATAGTCAAGTGCGCGATGGAAACGCAAGTGAGGTTATTGCACGAATATGTATCTCTGCATCTAATTAATAATCGTTTAACGACATTTACAATCGAACGATATTTCATTCGTCTTTTTTTGTTCATTATACGGAAAACAAATTTATACATACGCTTTGTCGTCTCTTGTTTGTCTGTCGAACGTTTCTCAACGCAAGTATATTTTATTTATCTAAATACGAAAAAATAGACGTGATATTTAAACGTTGCGCCATTGGAATCATCGAAGACAATTGATTGAAAGGACGAAGAAGAAGAAAAAAAAGAGACTATATGGATTTTTCTCGTTCATTGGCTTGCAAACGTCAAAGGCAACCGATAACTATACTAAAATATCAACTCCTTGGTAAATTAACAAAGACTTTTCTCTCTCTCTCTCTCTCTCTCTCTCTCTCTCTCTCTTTCGATAGGGTGATGATGATAATTTGGCCTTATTGATTTTTATTGTTTTGCGCTCGTCTCTCGTTTTATTAACCGATTGAGTCAATGAAGCGCGTGCGGATATATCGACGATGATGCAAAAAAAACTGAGAAAAAAAAAATAGTGGTAAAAAAAAGGATAAATAGAACGAGAAACAAAGTCATTTCGAATTAGCTTTTGCTCTCTGACGCAAAAATAAAAATCTATATGATTTGAGCGAAGTTAGCAAAAGAATTCTGCGCACAATTCTAAGTATGTCGTATAAATTGTTTTTTTTCTTTCCCCCCCCCCCTCTCTCATCATAAAGTTTGAATTCATTTTCATAATTTAATGAAACAATGATCTAACGATCTAATTCTATTCTTTAACTTAACAATGAACGACATTATCATACGATTATTTTCGAACAATTAATGTATATCAATTTGGAGCATCTAAACAATGACGATTCGATTTGTTGAATAACAATCGCGCGACCTCTCCAAATCGAAACAAGTTTAAAGCACTCGACTCGAGTACTTCTTTTTTTTTTTTTTTTTTTTTTTTTCATTCGTTCTTATGTTTATACATCATGAAATTTTATTGCGAAAAATTAAACTCAGTTCTTAGCTCTTGAGAAGCTCACTGAACGTTAAAATATATTACAATAATTTGGAGAATTTCCATCGACGCGTTTTCATTATTATCCTTCAATCTAGACAATCTATACGAGTCGTGATGTATTTTTTCTATTTCTACCTCCTCTTTCTCTTTTCTATCCTTCGATTTCGCTTTGTCGCTTAACGTGCGACATTGTATCGTCATATCAAGTATAACGTTACACTTAACTACACACATATGTACATATGAATGTATATATGTATGTATGAGTGTGTATGTGTATATATATATATATATTGCAGCAACATTGTATTATATGTTACTTTACGCAATAATACTAAAAGTAGCGCCTCGGAGACTTTCACGTCTCGTTAAACGAAAAACTGCCGGAGACACGTGCGTATGTCGCTGTCTACGCATGCCTGCGTTTTTTTAAGAGAGAGATAGAGGTAGAGAGGTCGGTTATAAATAGTGCAACTGTGAATGCCCATATGATAAGCTCGTTTAATTCCATGCAAGCTGAAAAAAGCACCGAAAGCCTGCGTATTTGTTTGATTGGGAAAGAAAATTTTTAAGGATATTATATTATGTCGTTGTTGGCTTGATCCACAATAATATATATATATATATATATATATATATATATATATATATATATAAGTACATTTAAAAGCTCGTTATTTTAATGTATTTTTTCGTCTGCTATTTTTTACTCCTTTCTTTACGTCCATACGTCTAATAGTTTGCTGGTTTTCATTGTGATTATTAAGACGAGAATGTATCTATTTTTAATTTTTGAAACCGTTATGTAATTTGTTTATAACAACGTTAATGAATAATTTGATTTTCACTATAAGAGAGATCAAATAAGGCTGATCGATCAAATTACGTAAATTTAAACTCTCTCGTGTCAAAAAGCATATACTAAAACATTTATTAGTTTTTTTTTTTTTTTTTTTTTTTTTTTTACAATACTCAAACCTTTTTTTCCAACTTGCAATTATTATATGAAATTCAAAATTTACTTCAAAATTTAATTATCAATTACATATAAAACTATGAGATTTACCGATCTAAAATTTGTTCGCGTGTAATTTTGCAACAATAAAAGTTTGAAACGCGTTAATTGCCCGATTCAAGTTAATCCGACAAACAATTTATACAAAGTATTTACGGTTCGGTAACGTGTGCCGATAAATAATTCAAACTACTCTATTAATCAAAATTTTTTTTCTATTTACTTATTTATTTTTTTTAATTTATTCAGTATTTTACATAGGCTTTACTTTCTAAAATGTGCACGTATTTTATATCGATTTGTACATTCTGCATTTTATTAATTAACAGAAATAAATATTTATAATTATTAATAATAAAATATTTTATAATAATTTATTTAGCACCATAAAAATTTATTTAATATTTTATGTATATATATACACGCGCACACATCAAAAGCAGAACATAATTATATTACATATTTATACACAATTTGCAGCTCATCGGAATATTACGTTTAAAATGTTATCGGAACACACACACACACACACACACACACACACACACACACACACACACACACACACACACACACACACACACACACACACACACACACACACACACGCGCGCGCACACACACATATCTCGACAATTAGCTTTCATTTTAATTATAATAATTGTTTACTCGCACGCATAATATCAATTTAACGGCATAAAAACAACGTTAACATGTCAAATTAAAAATGTCTGATTTGTGAATTTAATATGTGCGAGAAAATGTTTATAAATTTAAAAATTAAAAGATAAAACTCAACGATATTTACTTTGAAATCAGAAAATTCTTTTATATGGACGATAAAATTGATAATTTCCGACAGTAGAAAATTAATTTTTTAAAGTCATTTAACCTTCGTCTTTATTATTCGGTATAAATGTTATTACTTATAAAAGTAATTAAAAAAATGAAAAAAAAAAAAAAAAAAAATTGATATTCTTTTATTAGCTTCGCGATGTTTTGATTGTTATAAAAATCATATGTTTTTGATGAAAAATGTGTAGCAATATATTTTTGTGCAATACAAAAATTGTTTAACTTTTTCCGTTTAAAAACGATTTTTTCTACAATAAAAATTAGACCAATATTTAATTCATTTTTTTTCTTTTTTTTTTTTTTTTTTTTTTTTTCTATTATGGTTTAAAAATTTGTAGAAAAACTTAAACGGTAATTCGTATCGACACACGCGCAGAATAAAATCAGATAATTGGTCATATTTGATTGCACAAAATCAATTGATGAATAAATTATTAAGAAAATTAAAACCAAACTCGCTGAAGAAAATGCATAGACTCGTTATCGTGTTATTTAAAAAAAATTATTGATTATCGCTCGCGTATCGAAATGTGTCCCAAGATTGATTAACGTTCGCTGAAATTTCGATATAGCGTGTAATTAAAATTACTTATGATTATTGGCAAAATTAAAAAATTTGCGCAACTCCGTTATCGTTCGGTGATCCCGACCAAAATCGATCAATATGTCATTTGCGGCAACGTAAATATCATATAAATTAAAAAAACAAAAAAAAGTAGTATTATATATGAATAACCAGTTTTAAACGCACTCTGAAAATTAACATTTTCGTGAATACTTTCAAGACTCGTACACACACATATGTATATATTTTTGGGTATTTTTTATCGCGTTTTTTTTTTTTTTTTTTTTTTTTTCTTAGATTCCGCGATGTACACGCACTCGATCGCTTAAAAATAGAATCCATGCTAAAAGTATGCTATTATTATACATTGCCGTACGCGGATAAATATGTAAATAAAAATGTTCGAAAAGTTAAAAAAAGCAATGTAATTAACAGCAACAAGAATAATATTTTATATCAACGCGTTGAATTAAATTAAAAACTTTAGATTGTAAAATAAATGCACGTGCATGCATACTTACGTTTATTTTTATCTATTTAAAAATCCATTGGATAAGCAACTTTTCACTTTTTCAACGTCGCTGTACGCATAATGTATTGCTAAGCAGCTTACTATAATAAATATATTATTCTTTTCTTTTAATTTTCTCTCTCTCTCTCTCTCTCTCTCTCTCTCTCTCTCTCTCTCTCTCTCTTTCTCTCGTTTTCACGCTGTATTGCACGTATTTCTCACACGCGCGATAATTTTTAACAAAAATCGGCCGTTCTCTTGTTCGCTCAAAGTCTCGATAGTTTAAGTCGATTGTATTTACATAAAAAGAAAAAAAGAACAATAACGCAACGTCAAGTTTACATAAAAAATTATGCGCTTCGTAGCATAACCGAGGTGTGTGAAATGCATAAATACTAGTATGTGTCGAGAGAACGATTTCAATCGCTCGATGCATTTTTTTTTTGTTTTTTTTTTTTCATTTTTTATTATTATTATTATTATTATTATTTTATTTTTTTTTTTTTTTGCGCACTGCGCTTATTATTATTCACCACGGTTTATCGCTCGGTTCGCCTTGAGACAGAGACGCCTCGGCTCGCGTCGATCCGGATGAATTAAGAGCGCTCGCTCGTTTTGCAACTGTTGCGCAAACCTCGCTCTCGACTCGTGCGTTCTCGCGTATCGGGAATCTATACATCTGCGTTTTGCGTTTATTACGAGAATAAAGGAAAAATTAAGAAGGAAAAATCAAAGAACAGAATGACATATGTCTGTACGTTGCTCGAAATTTTTGAGGATTAACTTTTATCGATTAACGATATCGAAATGTGAAAACGAAGCGTTATTGACGAGATGATCGTGGCACACGTTCCCGAGTATTTATTGATATAATAATATAATAAATACTCGTTAAAAATATACGCGCGTATATTTTTCGCTGTACAAATTTTTCTCGATCGAATAGAGGTTTAAAAGATAAAGCAATTTATAATGTATCGATTTATCTTTGCATAATAAGCGCAAAAGAGATATTTTTTATTTTTATTATTTTTTAAATAGGTCATTTTGCACGTATTGTTATTTTATGTACGCAAATCATTAAAATTTCTCCGTTAAAAGTTAATACTTTTAATTCAAGCGTAATATATCACAGTAAATCGTGTGTCACTGGTTGGAATTCTTGACATTATCAACAATAAGGCCTACGAGGTTCGAATCTAAATTTTAAACTTATTTTTTTCACGAAAAAATTTTTTTTTTTTGTATTAATTGATTATGATTAATTCTCGAAAATGAAATAAAATAAGCGGTATACCACAATAATTCGTGTTATGAAAAAAATTTCATCGCAGAAATGCATCGATCGTATTTACGAATCAATTGTACTTGAAATTATTTTTTTATTATTTAAAAAAGAAACTTTTAAATAAAGCAATGTTAAATAAAAAAAATTTGTCTCTCTTTCAGAATCGTTTGCCGATTGGCTCGAAGAGAAGATCGATTTGCCGATTTTCGAGGAGCTCCCCGTGCCAGAATGCGGCCAAAATCGTGCCGTCGTCTATTCAAGCAATATTGTGAAACAACAACCCCAAGCGCACCACCAGCAACAGCAGAATTCGCTGCTCGGCCATCAGCATCAACATGTCGACACGACGCAGACCTTGCTGCGGGAATTCGAAACGGTGCTCGGCGATGTCGAGGCTTGCCATCAGATCGGTGCCTCGGCCACCGCCGTCGCGGGCGTCATACCCACGCTGACACCGCCCCAGTCGCCGCCCCCGCTTAACAAACAACAGCATCACCAGCACCTTGTCGTCACCGGCACGGTCCAGCCGGCCGCCCACTTGCTCGTATCCCAGCAACCGTTCCATCAAAGTCAGACGGCCTTCGTTTACGAGCAGCAGCAGCACCAACAACACCACGAGGTCGGTTGACTTACAACACACACACCACACCACACTGTGCGTTCAGCAGTAGCTCGAGAGAGAAAGAAAAACGAATTTTGAAAGTCTCAATGTCCAAAATTTTCAATGATCTATTATCGTTTTATTGTAACTTCGTTCAAAACGAGAATTTTTTACATTATTCATTTTCTCAATCGAAACCGTTTCGTCTCACAAACATTCCTCATTACATTTGAAAGAAATTTTATTTTTGTTTTTTTAACTTGCTGTATAATTAAAATTAAAAATATTTAAGACGAGACACGTTAATTATATAATGTTGTTAAGGAACAGCTTATAGATGTACAGTTATAAAGTTAATAACGAATAAACAGTTATAAAGTTCTTAAAGAAATGAATATCAATGTCAAAATACACTTCATCGATTAGAGAAAATAAAATTTAATTACCTGATTTTCAATTTAAAATAAACAACTTGTCATTTTCAGGAATCGGCAATAGCTCGTGGTCACAATCATCGTCACCAAACAGCTGGATATGTCATCTCAGCTTTACCACTGTCTGAACCCATCATAGACCAGCAGATCGCCGAGCAGTGGAACGCCGAAAACCTCTCATTGGTGCCGCTCGTGCACAACAGCGATGTCGCCAACGAGCTCGTCAAGGTCGATGAGTACGTGCGCAGCTGTGCCGAGGACGTTACCAACGCTCCGTCCTCCTCATCTGCTTCGGCGAGTTTGGCATCCTCGCCCTCACCACCCTCGCCTTGCACGAGCTCCAACGCCAGTTGCATGTCATCCGAAGACTCGGCCGACGATCCCGACTGGTCGTACGAGTCGGCTAGCTCCGGTTCCCACGGGACCGGTCGCCGCTCGCACGGTCAGCAGGCTCGCTCCGGCCGACGCGCTAAGCCTTACTCTAGACCAAGCGTTGAAGACAAGCGCGTCCGTAAAAAGGAGCAAAATAAGAATGCAGCGACGCGCTATCGCCAAAAGAAAAAACAAGAAATCAAGGAGATACTGGGCGAGGAACACGAGCTGGCTGCGAAAAACGAAAAACTGCAGACTCAAGTTAAAGATTTGCAGCGTGAAATCGGCTATTTAAAGGGTCTCATGCGCGATCTCTTCAAAGCCAAGGGTCTCATCAAATAAAGTTTTGGGTGTTCTCGTGCACATTAGTTATCCCTCGTCGACAGTCTAGTTCTTAGCGTTGTAAATGTATAATGTAAATGCATGTTCAAGAGAGGGCTCCTGGTGTACAATTAATATTTTTTTCTCGGACTTCGTTGTAAAATTATACGAGTACATGAAATGAATAATTGGTGTACATCTTATAATTTACAGATTCGATTTGTGAGAGACTAAAATTATTGAAATTTTCGATTAAAAGATCATAGAAAACAGGAGTAATATTTTTCGAGAATACCCAATTCTTGCGGCAAAGATTCCAATTTAATTCGCTCATCTTTAGTCCTACATTTTATTTTATTTTATATATTATTTTTTTTTTTTTTTTTTTTTTTCTTTTCTTTTTTTAAGTAACTCTCTTTCCTAATATTTTATATCACTTACCCTACCCAAAGAAAGAGAGTATTATTCTTGTTTTTATATATTTGCTATTATTCAACTTTTTCTGTCCATTTTTTTTATGTTTGTAACTAAACTTGTATGGATTTATTTGTTAAATATTAAATGAAACTCACTAATAATAATGAGGTTAAAGCTAATATATTAGTATTTAAAGTAGTTGTAAAATATAATTGTAATACTTTTTCCAGCCTTGTGTTCGCGTGATTTATATAATCGTGAAAAATCGAAAAGCGACCTACGTCTGCTGTATGTCGAGTCTTGCAGGATAATTAAGTAATCGTCGAATTGTATTTTATTCAACTTATCACCTTCCACATGAGCGTTTGAAATTAAACCTGAAATATCTGTTTGTAAATTCGAAAAATAAAATATTGATACCATCTTTTACCAAGCGACGTGCGTTATTAAAAAGAAAAAATTTCTTTGTATAAATTTCTTCTTCTTTTGACACTGCGATGCTTTTTAAATTTATTTTATAGATTTTAAACGAGTAAACTAAGAGTCCGAGGATTTGCGCAACCGAGACGTCACAAAATTCAATAGAAACAAACAGCCCTATAAAATTCTAAGTCTTTCAGAATTGAAATTTGCTGTTCATTCGAAATTGTGTTTGTGTGACAGTTTAAAAGCCACGGTTAGTCCTCGCGTTGAGAAATATGTAAGGATTCATTCCAGAGATTTATTTTAATCAATTGTATACCTTTTACCCTGATCTATATTGTAATACAACGTCTTTTTTTGCTGTACGATGAGAAAAGTACACGGAAACACTTGTATCACAATGAAATCTTATGAGCAAATAAATATGGGTTATCAAAGTAGAAGTCTACTATTTTATTTTGTTTTTTATTAATCAATAATCTAATGACTGGTCGATAACAAAAAACAGCGTTTTCACTTCCTGTACACGATACATGACACAAGCGACTGATTTCTCAGAGAAATAAGGAGAGCGCGATGTCGCAACGATATACATTTGAAAAAATAAAGCAACGTTCCTTTTTCCCCACTATGCTTATTCACTTCCTTTCACTTTTTCGAGCTACAACCGCAGTCTTGAATGTTTTGGGCTTTCAGTTGTGCAGCAATCACTCAGCAGCACTGTGAGTACTAATATATATATATATATATATATATATATATATATATATATACACACATATACATCCATGTGCAAAAAAGATTTATATCATAAATGTAGCAAGTTACCTTTGAAATAAATTCATCATATCCAACATCTTTTATAGGTCTATAGAAGGATATAAAATTCAAATTTATTATTTTTACGTTTTAAGTATATACGTTAATCATTTTTTTACTTTAAACCTTTAAAATTTAAATTATTTTGATATCTATTTAATTCTCTCATAGTGACACAAACTGTATTTTACTTAAAACATTGAAAAAATTATAATCTTTGATTTTAAAATAAAAGATTAAACAGTTAAAAATAATTTAACAATATTTTTATAGTTTAATATCTTTAAAATATTTTAAAAACCACAAAACATGATAAAAATTGTATTAAAAGAATCATTAAATTTAAAATGTGAAAAGTTTCAGACATTTGTTACTTTTTAAACCTGAATTGAAGTAAAAATTAGCCATTTTTAATAGAAAAAAAAAATAAATGTACAAGTTTATATAATAAATTTATATAAATTTAAAAATCTTAATGCATTGATAATATTAATAATTGATAAATTAGCAATATTTTTACATTAATAATTATAAATTCAAAGAATTAAATTATTTTTTGCATTAGAAATAATAAATTCTTGCATATTATTATTTTATTTTTTCTTGAATATAAAAGTATATTACTTTATTAAATATAAAAAACAGTAAATGATAAAATCAATAATCAACTATTTAATATGCAGTCATATTAAGAATGGAAAACTTTTCAGTAGGAACAAAACTTACAGTAGGAATTTTTTTTATAAAACTTCGCATGTATTGAAAATTAATCATAAATTAATTTCAAGATTTTGTAAATATCTAAAAGCAAAATAAAAAAAAAAAAAAAAATATGTTATTCATTTGATAATCTAACAGAAGAACTGCGTAATTAAAGTTTCCTTGATCTAAGGAAAGTCATTCGGTGCGGCACTATTAAATACTGTGCGCGCCTTGTCCTTGAAACACATTGCGCCTTACGCTCGTCATTATGCACACTTTTATACACGTATATTTCAAACAATTTGTCATAAAATAATTACAGTTACGTGTGTAAATGGATTGATGCAACAGTATTAAGAAATATCGTTACTGTAATTTTAAAATTTATTTCTTTTTTTCATTGATTGTATTGAAAAAATTTTCCTTATCGATTTCCGTGAATCTTAAAGAATAAACGAATCTCCTTGCATGCAAATATTTTATCTGCTTTTATCAGTCTACTCGGTAACTATCTAAAATCAAATCGATAACTTGCGAACAATTTTTCATCTTCAAACAGAGTAGACGCTCATAAAAAGGATTGTACAAAAGAATAGCTAACCACCCAAATAAATCATGGGTGGCAGTAACTGTAAAAGTTTTTCACCCAAAAACAGCAGTAAAAATAAATCATCCGAGTCGACCGGTAACACATTTTCCTGCAAATCAAACGAAGAATCCACAGGTTAGTGCATCTACTTAATTTAATAAATGCATTATTGCACGTCATAAAACCTTCAGTTGTCAGATTCTTCAAAATAATGAAATTTCGCGCGATTTGCAAAATGTTCGAAAAATGAATAGGGTGAGATAACAATTTAGTATTTCATTTGTCTAAATCGCGTTTGAATTTTGATAGTGCTCAATAAATAATTAAATCATTTTTGCTGATAAAGAGGTTATATTTTTCTTAAAACAATTATAATAAAATTATTTCTTATCACAAAAATAGGTCACTAATTTTGATTTGATTGTGTTACTTTTTGCTCTATAACATATTTTTTTACATTTGAAAAATAAAGTTTTACAATTAAGATATTTTTTTTCATAATTAATATGTATTAATTTGTTAAAATCTAACAATATATTGATAAATATTTTAAAAAATGTGTGATAAACGAAAAAATAATAATCCATCCTGTTCGCCAAAAAAAATTAATAAAAAGTGTTCCCATGTTAATGTTCCAAGCTGTAATTGTTCTCGTGAGTTAAATCTACTTGTCAAGTTTTTAATTTATCTTTATCTTTTTATTTATTGTAATTTAAGGTAAATTAGGAAATGCAGACTACATTGAAGATGTGGTGTGCAAAGAAACAGAAATTCAAGAAAATGAAATGAAATTATTATCACTTGGAAGTGATGGAGGAAAGATATTACTCATAAAGCAAAAAGGAGAATTACATGCTATTGGTACTAAATGTACTCATTATGGTGCTCTTTTGCACACTGGTGCATTAGGAGAAGGAAGAATAAGATGTCCTTGGCATGGTGCTTGTTTCAATATTAAAACTGGAGATATAGAAGATTATCCTGGACTTGATTCTTTACCATGTTATAAAGTAATAAGTATTTAATTTTATTGATAAATATAATTTTATTTTTATAATTATGTGTAAAAATAATATATTAAAATATTATTTAAAAATAACAAGTATTTATAAACTCTAAAAATTGTTTGTCAAAAATCACTGCTAAATTACTGGCAGATATCTGTGTTAATATTAGACAAATTTCTATAGAGTCCAATTTTGATTTTACTAAATTTTATTATGAAATGAATTTTTAAAAAGTTAAGAAACAAAATTCCATTTTAAATAATTAAAAGAAACTATTATTTAATAAATCCCTTATTAAATAATATTTCAGTATTAAAAAAGATTTAATTTATTCATTTTATATATTTTAGTTGAATTTTACATATTTTTTTTTTTATTTCCCAGGTTACTGTAGATAAAGGTGAAATTAAAGTTAAAGCAAAACGAGCAGACCTTACAGTTAACAGAAGAATAAAAGATATGTGTAAATTAAAAGAAGGACATCCAAATATCGTTGTAATAGTTGGTGGTGGACCAGCAGGAGCTACATGTGCTGAGACACTTAGACAAGAAGGTTTTGAAGGACGCATTGTAATGATTTGCAGAGAAGCTGTTTTACCTTATGATAGAGTTAAAGTTTCAAAAACGATAGATTTTGATGTACAAAAAGCTTTATTAAGATCACAATCATTTTATGATGATAACAATATTGAAATAAAATTAGGAACTGAAGCAACAAATTTGAATACAGAAAAACAAACTGTCACTCTCAGTAATGGTGAAGAATTAAGTTATACTTATTTATTTATTGCCACAGGAAGTAAACCTAGAAAACTTGATCTTCCTGGAGTGAATTTGCAAAATATTTTTGTTATGAGAGATTATACAGAATCTGAAGCAATAAATAAGCAAATTACAATCGACAAGCATATAGTGATCCTTGGATCTGGTTTTATTGGTATGGAAGTTGCAGCGTATTGTGTAGGTAAATGTGCATCTATTACTGTTATTACTCGAGATCCTACACCGTTCAGAGCAGTATTTGGAGAAGAGATAGGACAACAAATAAGAAAAGAATTTGAAAAAAAAGGTATTTTTTTAAATTATCTTTTTACATTCTTTTAATTACATAAAAATTAAAATTGATATTTAATTTTATTTACCAGGAGTTAAATTTATATCAAATAATGGTATTAGTAAATTCATAGCAAAAGATAACACAGAAAATGTGGAAAAGGTTGAGCTTCAAGATGGAACAATTTTAACTGCTGATATAGTTATATTAGGAATTGGATCAACTTTTTACACAGAATGGATAAAAGGATCTGGTATTAAACTTTTAGATGATGGCTCTATTAGTGTGGATGAGGTAAACTAAATTAAATTGATATGAATCTCTCCTAACTAAAAACAATATATTAATATTCTAAATTTTATTTTATTAGTATCTAAGAACAAATGTACAAAATGTTTATTCTGGAGGAGATATTGCACAAGCACCTGTTTATTGTGCTGGTATTTCAGCATCAATAGGACATTATTCCTTAGCTCATTATCATGGAAAAATTGCTGCTTTGAATATTTGTAAAAAAGAAACTCCATTAAGAGCTGTGCCATTTTTCTGGACCACTTTATTTGGCAGAAGTTATCGTTATGCAGGTAAAATAATTTGTATCATATATTTTAATAAGTTTACATTTTACTGTTGTATGATAATTTAAAATTATTGTATATTTTTCAATGAAATTTTTATATTTAATATTTTTAAAGATGCTCTGCAAATATTCTTTAAATTAAATTACGTTTTTATTATGCTCAAATAAAATTAAATAAATATCTATGTGTATATCCATATTTTATTTCATTTTTAATGTAATAAAATTGTTTGTTTAATAATTTTATTGTAGGATATGGAAAACCAACAAGAATCAAGATACATGGATCATTAGAAGAATTTAAATTCTTTGCATACTACTTTAAAGATGGCAAAGTTATAGCTATGAGTAGTGTAGGTAGAGATCCTATTGTATCAGATTTTGCTAATCTCCTTTATGAAGGAAAATCTTTAACAGAAGAAGAAGTTGAGAAGAATCCCATTCAGTGGATACGCAACAAGCCTAAGGACCTCCAAATACCTCTGAAATCAACATCTGCACAAGAATCCAAGTCGTAAGACTTCAGATTTAAATTAAACTGAATGTTTTAAAACATAAATTACTTAATTGAAAAAGTCTTATTAATGGTGCTGATTATTTGCTACTATGCAAGTTAAACAAATTTTTATAATTGCATGCACTTGATGAGGGACCAAAAATTTTAATAACAATTTTGTAAACTTCTACAATTTTAGGATTTCAAGACTTCTTGAAAAAAGGACGTACCACACACTTGCAATGCATCAATTTGCTTCAAGAAAATGCTCTAATATAAGGCTTTCAAAATACTCAACGTTAATACGTAATTTACATAAATTGTTGCTGTAAGGCCTATAAATTAAACAAATTTTTTGAAAATATTTGAAATAAAAGATATAATTCATTTCTCACCTTGTATTTAATACTTATGTAGTACTTATGTAATTTTATATAATTTATGTTTTATTTTTAAAGAATTTGTACATGTGCATAAATTTTCTTTTTTTATATAATGTAATATTTATTCAAATAAATTAATATATAGTACTAACATTACAAAACATTATACTTATTAAATTAAATAAATTGATATTTTTATTCCCATGCTTCAGTTACTTTTAAATGAATTAGCCTTTCTGCTAAAGTTATATGTTTTGTAAACTTTTCTTCTGATGGTTTTTTTATTTTTTCATAAAATTTAAATTTATCAACATGATCCATGTGCCCGTGAGATTGTTCGACTGTTAAATAAGGATAACGCAAAATTAACATGTTACGTTCTGTTCTTTGATAATCGTCTTTTAAATTAAATAGTTCTTTTAGTTTGATTTCTTTTACAACACGATTTTTTCTGTGACAAAGTAAAAAGATATATTATTATTAATAATTAAGTATAGGTTACGTTAAGAGATTGTGCACCAATATTTCAAATTTTTGTTATTAATTCAATCTCACCCTCTATATTTATGTCCATATGGTTTTTTTCCAAAATTAAGTATAGCTGAAAGCCGCATTTTAAATAACTAAACAATATATTTACAACAAAATTTATAAAACTAATTTTCAATTGCTTATAAAACACTGTAAAGCGATGTTATGAGATGAAGTTGTCAGGTTATGCTTACACAATATACGTAAGTTTGTGTCTATTTTTTTTATATTAGAAAAGAAATAAGGAGGTTCTCTCAGTACACAACTAATTAATGTAGTGTAGGCTATTACGCGTGGTTAATTCACGTAGTGCGAGGTATATTTGTAGATTTGGCAACATCACACTATACACAGCTGTTTATTTTAAATTCGATAGAAGTATATATATTTAAAAAAAAAAGTTGAGCAGATTAATTTTTTAATATTTTTAGGTTGAGCTAATTATGCACTTTTTGTAAAATTTTTTTATTTCATTGAATTCATAGTTTTGTAAGCTGTGAGCGAGTCGGCTTACTGCCATATCATACAACGAGAAAAGTACATACATCTAATACAAATTATTGTTGTTAGTAAATGTATGGGTGTGCGCATATGATCTTTCTGAGAGCTGCGCTCATATATTACTGAATTGCACTACTTAAAATCTGGTAATCTAATTGAAAAAAATACAGGAGGATGAATTGAAAAAAAATGAATCGTATCTGTAATGTAAAATAATTAAGCTAAATCACATGACACTGAAAAATTGTAATTACAAATCTATGTACTGTGACTGGGCGCGATTTTATGTTAAAATTGAAATTCTGATATATCTATTCTGACAATTTCGCATTAAAAATTTATATCAATAAAAAAGTATATGAAAGAAACAAAATGATCAAATCTTTTTATATATATTTTTAACAGTATTTTTTTCATGATTTAAACATGATAAATATAGTTTTTTAATGCTATTTAAAAATAATATTAATTTATTCGTAAATTATGCATAAAATATTATGTAACTGTAAAATAATATCTATAAATAAGTTTTTTATATAACATGTAAAAAAATATATGTATATTAATGTATCAATGTAACAATTTTGATAAAAGTTTAAAAACGATCGATAATAGCGCCATTTTCATTTTGAGGTATCACTTTTGCCTCTCATGAAAACATAATATTTATATTATCATTATTAAAATAACTTTAAACATTTTTACAAAAATGTATGGAATCTGTAATATATTTTTTAAAAGCAAAAGTAAAAGGCAACGTTTCGTACATAAATTATGTATCAAATCGTTTTTCTTATAATTTATACCTATATCGATCGTGCGACTGCAAGAAAGTAATAGATTTTCGCGCTCGTGAATGTTTGCACACGTTCACGTATAAAGTTATGTCGACGTTTGTATACTTTATATGATAACCAGCAGCTAAACTGCCGAATAGTTACTTTAAATAAAACCTGATCAAGAAATAGGCAAAAAATATACTGTCGTGAAAGCTTATGTAACCAAGTAATTCGTTTATTTTGCGAATTACTATTTACAAGGTAAACAAACAATTTTGCATTTAATTACGAAATTTTTAATTTGTGAGTTTTAAGTGTACAATATAAACAGATTTTTCGTTTGCCTGTTTTAATTAATTATTTTATTTGGATTTATATTAAATTAATATGATAAGAAGAAAAAGTCGTGTCTGTTGAGGTCAAAAAGTGAATGTAATGGTTTAGAACAATCAATATTTTTAAAATAAAAATAATATTGTTTATCTTTTAAAATATATATAAATATATTTTAAATTAATTTTGTCTATTTATTTATAATTTTATACTTATGATATTAAACATATGTTATGTTAGTTTCAAATAAAAAACTTTTACAACGTATACTTCTCAGTGATAAATTACTTTATTGTGTATAGTAATTATAGATTTGAAAATTTTATTAAACATATTTGTTATTTATTTTAAAAATAAAATATCAATTTAACATTATTTTTAAATGTTCTATTCACAAATGTCTTTATGCATATTCACAGTAAATTATTTTATGCTTTTCAATGTGTAGTAAATCATTTCATAACAAAATATATAAAAAACATTCTTTCTCAAATAAATTATAAATAGAGATCACATAAAAAGTTAAACTAGCTTTGTTAACCATGTTGTTAATTGTTCGATATCAGCTGGTGTATCAGCATCTTTAATGAAAGCACTACATTCTGCAAATTCAACTCTTCTGTCAAGTTGAGAAAATTCAAAATCTTTTCCAGTCTTTCCTAAAAATACATTAGATGAGGAAGCATCCATAGCTTCTAGTTGACTAGTTTTAGTTACCCTTAACAGATTCATCTCTTTTTCCAATAAAGTTTTTATTACTGCACTACTTTTAGCCAAAGTTTGATCCTGCTTATTACAAAGTATCAATAAAGGAATATTTTTGTTCATTGTTGAATCAGACACTAAAGTATATAAGAACCTAAAAATATAAATTGCAATTATAATAACTAATAATTATTCACCTAAGAAAAAAATTTTAAATACTTACTCTGCAGCATCTCTTATATCTTTTGGAATAGTTGCAGAATCAATTATAAAAACCAAACCCTTAGCTGAGCTTTTAAATTTGTCAAAATATTTGTACCTTAGTCTTTCATGTCCAGGAATGTCAACTATTTTTATTGAACTCTGGAATATTATTTTTGTAAATAAAATGTTAAAAAAAGATGCATCAAGTATGTAGAGCTTTTTTTATTGCATACACATTGAAAATTAAACTACTTTAAAAAAAAAACTGTTAAATGTAAACTATATCATTGTTTATCTTTAAAAAAAATTTTAAATTGAATCTTACATTGTATTCAAGAGCATCGCCAATATTTTCTTTTACAGAAGTATGAGTTTGAACATACTTCGTATGCATCAATCGAGCATAGATAAGGGTTTTTCCAGCATCGCAAAGACCCGTAAGAAGAACATTATGCCCAACAGATGTTCTGCGTCTCCATAAAGCAAAAAGGACTACCATACACAAAGAATTATGAAATATTAAATCAATGTATAAAGTATTTTTTTTATTTTATTCTATCTATAAAAATAGTAATTTATAAAAAATGTGATAGAACAATAAAATATTGTCAGGTATTAAATACGGACTTATTAAAATAGCAGGCAAAAGTGATTGCAAAAAGAAATTGCATTTTAATTAGAACATGTATCTATTTTTTTATTATGTATTCAATTACAATGTTATAATTGGTGCAATACTTGCTTTAGTTTTAATGTTATTTTGGTTTTTGGATATATTAAATATTTTGTATTATCTCTAATTTGTAAAGAACATCATTCATATAGATATAAGTACAAATTTTATTAAAAAGTTAAATTAAAGTGTTAAATATGTAGAGTACAAACTCAATTTTAACCTCACAGTAAGAACAGAATAAATAAGTTTTCACTGTAATTTTCTTTCTTACCTATTGTTATTATAACAGCAATGACCGCTGCGATTACTCCCATCAATTGAGACTCTGAATTTGTATTAATAGGCTCCACGCGTTTCTCCATATTTTTTTATCGATTGTCAAAATTTAAATAAAAAATTTGAGTCATGTAAACAGCTGGTTAGTTCCAGCTCATACATGTGTCTGCTTGGGGATATCAGGACGACCGTAACATGAAAATAAATTCACTATATTTAGTTATTTTTTGGTTTTAAATTTTTTTCTTGAATCATAATAATGGTAAATTTTAAAAAATTATAAGCTTAAATATATACTATTACGATTATTGTTTTACGTTTAAAAATTAATATTTATTTAAAATGACGTTAAAATTTCATTTTTATTTTTTTAGGCCAAGCAATAGAGACTTTTTTGTGACATAAAAAACACCTAAAAACCGACTGTGCCATAATTTTAAGGATAATACGTAGATTAATTGTGCCATGTTTCCGACTCGCAACTATTGTTTATAACTTTTTTATAAACAAAAAAAGTAATAAATTAATCTTAATGGTATTAATAGACGAGACCGATCGGGTAATTAGATACGGAGAAAACCTGAAAAAACCAGTTAATTTTTTTATGCGATATTTTGCCAAGCTTCTTCTTGCGATTTGGACCGTCCGATTTTAATTTTGAAAACGGATTTTTAAAGTAGACGCGTCCTACAAATAAACATATATCTTCGTTTTCCGATAATATGCTGCGAAACAGGTAAGAAATGCCCGCAAACATGACCGTAAACGGTCGAGCGCACGAAAATGCTTGAGGAGTGGGGAGAGACCGAGAGTTGAGAAGTAGTATATATAGTAATAGAAGCCAACTGCGCGGAACGTTTAATTTTTAAATTTGAATATTTCAAAAACTAGTGGATATATTTTACTGTTTTTTTTTTTTTTATTTTGAGGCAACTGGCCCCAAGAAAACCGATTCTTGACTTTAATTTCATAAATAATAAAAGATGTAGCTGCCACAGCATATTTTTCAAAGCATATACTTAAATTCATATTAATGAAGCAAGGCATAATGAAGCAGCTGTCAAATGATCTTCTACGCCCCTTTCCCCTTCCAAAGTATTATTAGATGATTAAAGCTATGCTTAAACGCCTTCAACGGTCTTTTTGACCTGCTCAGTCACTGCAAAGGTTTCGGAGTAGATAGATTTATTACAGCTGTGTGTGCTATTTTCGACACATAAATATAGCGCATTATTTACAGTTTTTAGTAAAATTAATTGTTTAAAGTGCTAAAAAACAATTTTATCTACATATACTACCACTGAAATGGAGTCTACGAATAAATTCAATGGATCAGAAGCATTAACGTCTGCAGATGCTGGGTAATTATTATTATAACAATACAGGCTTAAATTCAAAAAATCCTTTATATACGTCACATAGAAAATAAAAGAAAGAAGGTATGTTGTTGTTTTTTTTTTTTTTTTTTTAATCTAACAACGATTTCAAAACTGAAAACGAATTTAAAAATTGTTTAAAGTTCTAGCGTCTTAACTTTTATATACGCGTATTTTATCATGTAAAGGCAGCTCTTAGACATTATCTTTTATAAGTTTTAATTTTGTTGTCATATAAAAATTATTGAGATGTTCTTGTTCATACAATATATATATATATATATATATATATATATATTGCTTGCTAATTCTTTAAACATAAAGATAACATATTTGTGCATGTATAATACACACGTACATAAATTAAATATTTTGTAAAGTCGATTTAAAATTAAAATTAAATTTTTGTAAAACATTTTGTTATTTTTTTGCGAGTAAATCGCTAATGTCGTTAGCAAATTCATACATATTTATCTGAGTTTTGTATATTTATCAATATTTTTTTTTTTTTTTAATTAGGCCTCATGAAATTAACGGATCAAATACAGATGATCAGCCGTGGAAAGATATTAATGATATCTGTTTGCTTTGTGACAAGCCTATAGAAGCTTCGAAACTTTGCGTTGTAAAGGAACGAGAGATTAACAGACTCCAAGCAAACATTAAACGGAAAGATAAGAAAAACCTTCAATTACAAATATTGGAAAAGATTACCGTACACAAAACCTGTCAAAGTATGTATATATAAAACTAGCATTAAAATCATCTGCGAAATCACGGCGAAGTAACCGGCAACGGCATCAAGACAGGCGGGAATTCGATTTCTTCACAAAATGTTTTTTTTTATTTGAATTTCGAATACGATTACAAGCCAACATCTAAACGTATTTGGAAACAATCGACTATCGATAATGTCATGGCTCAACTAGAAGTTTATCCTAAAACTTAAATCAACAAAATTATCTTAACGCGAATATATCAATTAAGAAACAATGACGATAGTTATTTATAACTATCATCATTGTTTCTTAATTGATATATTCGCGTTAATATAAGTATTATATTAACAATGATGTATCTTACTATGCCAAGTGTTATGAATAATTTTTATAAATTCAGACCGAGTAATAGTAAAGGAAAAAGGATTAATGAAAATATGTCGGTATATTATCTTTCATTAAAAATTATCTCTTAGATAATAGCAATGAGTGTCAATTCTCATTGAAAGAAATTCAAAACAAATATCCAGATGTACACGGACAAACTGATTTTCATCGACTTGACAGAATTGAACAGCTTTTAAAGCACTACTTTGAAGATGAAATTATGAGTTATTCAAGTTCAAATGACCGGTTTATTTGTTGCAAACAATCGTAAGAACCATGACTGAATATTATGGAATATGGTAATGTTGTTGGAATCATAATCACCTCATTAGAGGTGGACGGAGGATGTAGGGAAATAGCGACAGAAGAAAGAAGGCGCCCATATGGCAAATAGGAAACAGGACCCGGTGACGAATGAATGCCAATAAGCGGCGGTTCCGTCCCGGTGTTCCTCGTATCGAAGGGTCACCAAGCGTCAGCTTGCTGACCTTACACCCAAAAACAAAAAAGGTCAAAACCACGCGAATTTTATAGCAGTAACAGTTTCAAATATACACATTTATAAACAATAGTAGCCTTTTTACACGCATTCCGCGGGATGTGATATAACTTCTTGCTTTTATAGAGTAGGTAAAAATAAATTAATAGATGGTTTTTCTCATGATAAATTAATAGAACTAGCTTCTGTTTTTTTATGACGCAAATGCCAGCTGCGAGAAAATAGCCTGCAATGCATTTAATTTAATTAGAGCTATTTACAGCAGCAAAGCCGAAACGAAAATTGTAGAGAAGTCTAGCTCTTTCTCTCTAAGTGATTTGCGCTATTTACACTTCAGCAAAGCAAAGTTAAAAACTAAATTTGCTTTAGAAACGTTGTCACCGACTGAAGGAGGTGCTAGACAGCGTGTATATCAAGTATTTTATCAATTGCAGCTGTGGTAGAGAAACACGATTCTGAAGGCAACTGATTGGGAGTGGCAAGTTCGAAAAAACCACATCGTACCTGTAACCAGTACCGATCCGGCTATACTCTCAAAGTTGCTTCATCAAATTTCGTGTTCCTGCAGTAAAAAAGGGTACATCGATTAGTTCTGCAGTTGCAAAAAGCACGGTTTGCGATGCACAAATCTATGTGCACGTTGTCACGAAGAGACGTGTTTTAATTTAGATGTATGCACTCAAACAGATAAGCCGGTAGATGAAAGTGCAATAGATAACGAGTTCAATGATGAAAATAATGATTGGTTAACGATATCAAATATAGATATAAGTATAGAAGAAATGGAATGTTCATAGCCAGCTAAAAAAAATGATTATTGTAATTGTATTTATAATATTATTTATAATTATAGTATTATTATAATTTATATTGTTAAAAATAATTATATTGATTTTCCTTTTTTTATATAATGTAATATAATATAATATTGGTAAAGATATAAGCACCATAGCAAGAATAAGATGTGAAATTATAGACAAAGTGAATAAGCATTGGATGGAAGGAAAAGATAGGAAATGTCAACTTTGCGGTAAAGGTTAAAATAATTTGGATTATATGTTTGAAGAATGCGAGAAAACGAAAGAAAAAAGAGAGGAATTAAAAATCACACAAAAATGGAAGAATGAAAGAATATTTAATGAAGTAGAATTCAGGGAAGTAGTGGATTTTTTTAAATATATAGAAAAAGAAGAAAAGTTGGTTAATAGTGTTAAGTGAGGTGGTTAAAATTAGGAAAATAAAAGCTAAGTGAAGTGTAAAAATAGTTTTGCATTGTTTAAAGTAAAAGTGTAAAAAGTGAAAAATGAGGCAGTAGAAGTATAATAAACCAAGGACATTGAATATAGAGGTTCATAAACTGTGATATAAGATATAAAGCTGTAAATATATAAACATAAATATATAAATATATAAATAAATATATAGTAAATTTTATAGCAAATTATTTATTTTGGTAAAGTTAAAATAAATTTTGTTGTATTCGTGTAAAGTAACGTAAGTATTAGTTATAAAATGTATGTAATTTAAAGTCTGAATTAAATGTGAAATACAATATATTAAATTATGTATGTATGTAAAAAGTCCATTTCTAGGCCTGAAGACTGAAATTAATAATAAATAAAAATATAATGTAATATAATGATAAGTAAATTTGATTTTTAATTAATTCATTCAATTATATAAATAAAAAATACAAGAGTATAACTTTATAAACTTTTTTTGATTTATTTAAAATATTAATTTACGTCTACGAGAAAGAATAAATAATAAAAAATATCAGTGATTATAATTTTAATTAAATAAAGTTCGATCAATATGTTGACTAATTTATAATAATAATAATGAGTATAAGTCAATTAATGGGCGCAATGATTAATTATTATAGACTCAATTTTTAATTAAACTTTTAATTAAAAGTAAAATATTCGAAACGTAGAGAGAATCGCGCTGAGAACGTGCTTTTAACTAGCATGTAATGTGTAGCTTTCAAAGGCAAACAATCCTTGAACCCTTTTTTATTCGTTTGCACTAGGGTCGAGCGCAGTTAAAAATCCACAAGCATTCAACAATAAAGGTCATATTTCCGCTTTTAGTTTTAAAAAGCGTAAAGAAATAAATTAAGCGCAGAAGTATGTCAACAATGTACTTAGCTAAAGCTAACTTAAATCTTAGATTTTCATTAAACTACGAATAATGTTTTTTTTCCTTAAATTTTATAATGAAATAATAAAAATTTAGTTTGATGTAAAAGTTGATCGTTTATTTTTGCTGGATAAATTCATTAATTCCAAGATCAGAATGAAATTAAACTAATTATTAAAAATTTAAATATTTGATTGATATGTTTAAAAAATTATCATAAAATAAATTCAATTAAAAAATCTATGTTAATTAATAAATATATCAAAACTTATCGAGATTAATCATCGCCATCTTTTTGGAATCTAATTTGTGATATTAAAGTTATCAAATTGATAACATTATAAAATGAATAATTTCTTTTGAAAAGATTCACGAAAAATTCCCGATAAAAAATATGATCGCTGAAAATTTGAATGAAAATAAAAATTAAGAACAAAATTAAATACAATTAGTTAAATAAAATGATATTATTTTAATAAAACGATGTCGATGACATTTAAAATTATCGTTTGAATTACAAATATTTTAGAAATCTAAAGATTAAAAAAAATGATAGACGTGCTGAAGCGAGCATGAAAAAAGAACGAAAAGAAAAAGAAGGAAAAAAAAGTGCAATTTGAAATCGGTCACGCTTTTTCTTTCATCGCTCGGCAAGTGCTGTAAAGGTTTTACCAAAATCCACTTGCCAACAACGCTGGAGGGTACACCGTTCTCGCAGCCGCTCTCCCACTTAACCAAAAAACAGCGAGATTTTTCCGAAAGAGTTGAAAGAGCGCCACGTTTACCTAACCTACCAAGAGATAGGAAGAGAGAGAGAGAGAGAGAATATATATAACCGCTGGTACTAGTTTAGCTACCGTTTTATACAATCCAAGTATATAGCTCTATACTCTTTGCGCGATCACGAATAGAACGTCTATATAGTCATCGTGGAGGAGCATTTACACGAGCATGTACACTTACAGACTCGAGCATTGCTGCCGCTGCTCCTACACGAGACTCTCACGCGTGAAACAAAAGGGAGCCTTCGGCGTAAAAAATAAAAAATGAAAAGAAAGAGGAAAAAAGAGGAAGAGAAGTGGTGGGGGGGGGAGAGCTTCGATGTACGCGTGAAGCGCGTGGGCGCACGGAGAGTATGTGTAAGCTGGAGAATATATATGTAAAGAAAGAATCGTTGGGGAATCGTGTCCGCGCGTTTCGCATGGCTGCGATCCGCGACTGCATTCTACTGACTTCGCGGTTCTCGGTATAAGCGCGTGGAACATCGTTCGTTCGATTAACATCCTCCTAGCTAGAGCTCTGTGGTTCGTGCGCGCGAAAGTGCTTTCCCGTTTCCTCCGTTTCTTTCTCTCTCTCTCTCTCTCTCTCTCTCTCTCTCTCTCTCTCTCTCTCTCTCTCTCTCTCTCTCTCTCTCTCTCTCTCTCTCTCTCTCTCTCTCTCTCTCTCTCTCTCTCTCTCTCTCTCTCTCTCTCTCTCTCTCTCTCTCTCTCTCTCTCTCTCTCTCTCTCTCTCTCTCTCTCTCTCTCTCTCTCTCTCTCTCTCTTTCTCTCTCTTTCAAACGTTCTCCTCCTCGACGACTCCCTCGTTCTCTTCTTACAACTTCGTATGCCTTATATTATTATTTCTTTTTCTCAACTTTTTTTCTCTTACGTTTGTACATATATACGTACATAAATATATAGTACATGCAAGATACGTTTACTGTGCGCTCAATGCTGCTTAACTTAATGATCTATTCTGCTATTACCGAGTACTTTTTTTTGCTTGCTTTTGGTATAATAGATCCACTCTTTTATCACATTGTTGCTTGGTTTTTTCTTTTATTGCGCTCGCATTATTCGAATAACCGCTTTGCACAATTTTCTTTTCAATAATTGTGTAATTATTTGTTATTATTAATAAAAATATAGAAATTTTTAAAATTAATCAATTATATCTATGAATACTTATATAACGTTATGGCCTTCTTAAGAAATTTGCTTTTTAAATTCATAAAAAATTTTTTATCACCTCCAGACTACAAGATTTTAGTCATAAGGACAAATATATATTTATATTGCTTTAGATTACGCAACCACGTTCTAAATATACACAGCTTTTATACATGATATTGACATATTTTTAAATACCGTAAAACAATTACTAATTTATATTTAACATTAAAAATTAATGATATTTTTATGCATTTGAAATCAATTAATTTAATTTGATTTAAAATTAATTAAACTCTTTAATAATATTTTAACTAATGTAAGTATTTTTATATATGAGAAAAATTGATTTTTATGAAAATTTTATCAAAAATTTTGTTGTTACATAATTTATACATGTATTTTTAATTTAATAGTAAACTTTTCATAATTTCTTATTGACAATGTTTTCGTTAATATTTATTAAAGTGAGTACCATATAATAATTGCCAATTGAATCATTATAATTCAGAGAAACTTTATATAAGCTTTACCAATTATATTTTTCTGTAAGTACTGTTCTTACAAGTTATATTTTTGCTAAGAATCAAATAAAATTTATAAAATAATTGCTTTTTTTATTTAATGAAAGAAAGTAAATTTTATAAACCGGAATAACACTTTTGCATTTAACGTTAAACAAAAAATTTTGACTTCAATTTTTGCACTTACATTATTATAAAAGATCTTACTTACATAAAATAATTATATAAAAATGAAAAAAAAAAGACGAAAACAATTTGCATCAAACTTTACTTATTATTGTGATGTAAAATAAAAATTAAATATAGAAATAAAAATATTTTAAATTGTTTTGATTTTAGTTAAATGAGGTAAATTATTTATATTTAACATTAACAATATTTTATAAAAATTATTTATAATTATGATTATGATTTTAAGGATATTTTATCAAGATTTTCCCTTACAAACATTAATCATACATATTTTCATATATTTAAAAAATATTGAAAATTTTTAAAATATTTAAAGAATGAAAATTATTTCCAAATTTTTTAAAAAATTTAACCTTTAAAAATCGTTCGATTCTAATTTTGACGATTAATTCGAATTTAAATTGTAGACTGTCAGGATTTATTCGCAAAAACTAGTTTAAGTAAATTTATTTATTGATCATATTAAGAAATTTCGAGATTTCGAGACTTCGAAATAAAATATAAAAATGTGTTAATCAAAGCGAACCTTCAAAATTTAAGCTCATCGTTAATACGTGGTTACGAAATTTTTTATTCAATAAGTCGTGGTTAGTATACACAATTGCATTGTTTTATAGACATTTAAAGGAAGCATTGTCTTTTAATAATAAAATGCTATACAGGCGCACCCGCTAGTCATCGTACTACTCGTGTAGTTAAGAGTTCCAACAAAGTGAGTTTAGGACTATACATTTGCCTTTTACAATGATGCTTACGTTTGATTTTTTCAGAAGAACAGGAACTTTTCAAACTTTTGAAAGCTTACATATTCCGCGGTAAAGAAAATAATTTATTTGAAATTTGTAGAAGGTTAGTGTTATAAGATACAAAATAAAAGTGTATAAATTTATATACCGTATGTAATAATATAAATTCCTGTTTTAATTCGTTAAATTTTGCGTAACGCGAAATGTATTTATGACATGTATACGTATATGTTATTTATATATATATATAATTAAAAGCAATTACATACATTAATTATATTTCACCGTGTAGCTTAGTGGTCACTGTTGGTCAAAGGTTTTGGGAAAACCTTTGTTATTTCAGTGCGGCTAGTTTCAGAATAAATTAAACGAATAATAAAAATTTTAAAAAATAAATTAAAAAAGTTAAAAAAGAAAATATCGGAATGTTTGACGTTATTAAATTCGCAATATTTATAAAATTATGTAAAACATATACGAGACACATACTTTATTCTTATTTAAAATTTGATCTTTTTATTTGTATATGCTTTGTTGGCATATATATATATATATATATATATATATATATATTGTAGATAATATATATAATGTAATGATATCCTACTGATAAATTATAAAACAAATACCAAATTGACAAAAATTTTCGTTTCGCTCATTTGCATTTGTTTTCTCGGATGCATTCATGCAGCTGCACATCCGTCCGCGTAAAAGAAATGTATTTCGGTATTTGTAGCGTGTGTGAGTGAGCATACGCGCACGTGTCGTCATGGTCTCGGCGCGACTTGTTCCTTTCCGTTTTTTTTTTCAAGCCCTGCTTCCCCTCCTGTACTTATTGCCTGACTGCTGCTCGAAAAAGAAGTCAAAAGTTACGGTGATCCTATATAATACTGGCGCTAGTCCTTATAGTATCGCTTATAGTTGGTTCTTTCTAGCTTTGAAAAACGCCAATAAAATAACGACAAAAGGACTGGTATATGATGGTTTAAGATAGCGCTCCAAAATTAGGGTATAAGGACAATTCTTTGCCAGAAGATGGAACATGACGACAAACAAAAACCGTTTAAAAATTAAAATCATAAATGAATATTGATAAAAATAGTCTAAGAATATTTATTATTTAAATAAATAGATTATAAAATAGAACATAATTATCTTAACGTTTATTAAATGAAAGATTAAAGTAACTTTTTAATAATTTATTAACGATGATTTGAAAATTTTCATGTTTTATATTGGAAATTCGTGAATCATTTTTGAAAATTAGAAATTAGAATGTATACACACACACGCGCGCACGCGCGCACACACATACACACATCACTTATAGTGCAATGCAGATATTGCATTTAAATATTTGCTAAGGCTATTTGTATTTTAATCAGCATTTACTACTAATAAATACACTTGTACTTGTTAACGAATTAACATTAAAATAAGTATATTAAACACGGGTAATAAGTACTTTTCTCAAATCTGAAGGAGTGTGAAACGTAATAGAGGATGAAGATACTGCAAAAGTGGGTGTGAAGCATAGGAGAAAGAGAAATAGTCATAACCAGAGAAAAGAGAAAGAAATAGAAGAGTAAAACAGAGAGAAAGACGGAGAAAGTATAACACACTTTTTAAAGAACCCGAATAGAAAGAGCAAGCGAGACAACCTATCCACATCTGCTCCGAATTGACTATTCCGTTTTTCTTTAATTTCTTAGGTTAGTCCTCCCCACTAGAGGTTCGCATATTACAGCCGTCGCGCGCCGCCTCTCTAACCACGCAGTGGCACAGAGCACACCGTACGCGATTGGTGTACAGCTGAATTCTGAAACAATATATTTGGCTGTGGGTGCGCGCGAGCGCACTTGCTCCAGCTCTCTGTGTATTTGTACTTTGTGTGTGTGTGCGCACTCCGTGCGTCGGCCATCTTGCACTGTGTGTACTCTTCGTCGGCGACTCGGCAGCCTCTCTCCTTTTTTCGAGGGAGAGTGAGCAAGCGAGTGGGTGATAGGGAAAAAGTGAACTTTTGCAGGAAATCGCTACACCGGAACATTATCGTCATCACCGGGACGCATCCAAGAAAAGAGTGCGCAAGTAGAGTTGTCGAAGAAAAGGGATAAGCAAGTTGGACAGAAGAGAGACGCGAGCGCGCACACACACGCTTGACAGCAGCGAAAGGAAGGCCTCCTTCATGCGGCGGTTCAAATCCGCTTCATCCTCGTCGTCGTCGTTGCCGTCGTCGTTGATCCGTGATTTCGCTTAGATTTGCACAGATACATAAGCATATATAAAACGTCAGGTAAGGCAAAATTTAGATTATAGAAAAAGAGAGAGAGAGAGAGGGAAAGAAATTTGAATGTGGCACCAGGTGCCGAATCGATCGTCCTCGAGAAAGATAGTGCGAGAAGGGGGAGAGAGTGGGAGAGACAGAAAATGAAAGAGAGAAAGAAAGAAAGGTAGACTGCTGATATCCCGAGGAACACCTTGATAAAGAGCGTTATATTCACTTGTGGGATCGCAACACGCGATTCTGGGAGAGCTTACGTGTTGCACCACGGGTGACTGATTTTCTGAATATTGCCTTATACGTTTGATTTTACATTTGCATGTGTTTCTATGTCCGCGCATATGTGCGTCCTGTAGAAGGACGTATGGTCACGTTTTTCTTTTTACTCGCTCCTTAAGACTTCCGAGTGATTGCTATTGTATGATACTAAGTAAATATTGTGATTACAAATTTTATTTAATAGTTTCATTTTTGTGGCTTATGATACTAGGTGATTCAGTATAAAATTTGGGTGAGTCTTTGAAGTATTTTTAGGACACTATGGAACTCCACCCGAAATTGAATAGTTTTTGTTCTTCAATGAATGAAATATGATAGTAAATTTAATATTTTAATCTACGGTAAATAAGTTCCTATCATGAATAGTTAGATGTGTAAAATTTTTAAAGTGTTATAAAATTTTGTAATTCTCATCATTTGTAATTTTTAATTTGACCATGAGTTTACATATAAAATTGTTATTTATTTTATTTTTGTGATTTGATAAAAACTTATAATTGTAAAACAGCTTATATTCATTTTATATTATTTGATACGTTGAATATTGATTAAAATTGAATTACATATTGTATAATTAATAACATAAATTTTTAAAAGTAGAATTTTGATAAAAGTTTAGTATATTTGTTGAATTGGATTGGATTATTAGCTAAAAGTTTAGCTAGAAAATTTAAGTCTCAATATTGTAATAAAAAAGTAAAATTTTATTTTCTTATATGAAGTTATATTAATAAAATTTTTAAATATTTTTACTCTCAAGTCTATAAAGCTAATATGCTTCTTTCATGAATTGTATCACTTAAATAGTTGATTTAGTCAATTGTCTTATTTTGAAGCAATGTAAGAAAAATAATTGATTATATCTTAGTTTATAAAAGAAGAAAATACTACAAATAGATATTTAAAGTAACAGTTCAAGTAACTATTATTTTTGACAGTATTTGATTTGTTGTTTTTTTTTAAAGTGCTCTGTTCTATTTATTAATGGATGAATCAGGACGATTTTAGACAAGAGTATGAAATATTTTTAGAGTACTGTAAAGTGATGTCTACTTTAAATATTTTTTGTTTTAATTATGAACGCATCTCATTTCAAAATAACAAGTGATATTATTGATTTTTTGTTTATAAAAATTAAGAATTTTATATCTATTTTTATAACTAATTGAAAACAAATAATTAATTTATTTATTTAAAATTGTTCAAGTATTGTTTATTTTATTTAATTTAGTTCAATTTATAAATAATGATTCAAATACATAAAGAAATATAATTATATCAATTTTAAAAGTTACTAATATCATATTCAAATCATATTTTAATACTATAAGGCTTATCATTTTTATTATAAATTTAATATGCTTTTTAAAATTATTCATAACAATTTATTTTCTATAAAATAATGTTTAATTTACTCACCATTAAATAAGATTCAATCTACTTTAATAGTAATGGAGAAAATAAATTATGATTAAAAAAATTAAATCAAAATTTGAAAACTCATTTTATTAATAAAACAATACTATTTTAAATTTTCAGATTAAAACATGGCTACGGACGTGCCACGCGAGCGAGAAATCGCCGCTGAAGACAGCATTAAAGTCGTTTGTCGTTTTCGACCTTTGAACGATTCAGAAGAAAAAGCCGGGTCTAAATTTGTTGTCAAATTCCCATCTGGTGGTGATGAAAATTGCATTTCTATTGGTGTATGTATATTATAATTTTTTATGAATTTATACTACTTTTTATATTTATGATAGAATATTTTTTATTTACTTATAATTTATTATTCTTAAAAAGTTTTATTAATTATATAATGTTGTTAGAATAAATTTATTATTAATTTATTACTTGATGAAAATTGATTGAAATTTTAAAATAATTTTTTTTATATTTTTTATAATTATCATATATAATGTATACAGTAAAATTAAAATTTAAAAAATATTTTTACCCGTAAAAAAAAAATAATTATCTTGAACTTTGAAAATATTCTTGTGGACAGACAAGTATGAATCATTAATGTTAACACTATTGATAATAATAGATAAAATTAAATTTTTCACCAAAAAAAAACTTGAAAAAAAAATGAATTTTTTTTGCAATGTTAAGTAAAATTCGGTTTTAAAATTTTATTTTATAAATATATGTTTAATCTAAGCAGTAACTAGTACATATATATGTAATTATCTATAATTTTAATATATTTTACTACATTTCTTTTTACAGGGAAAAGTTTATCTTTTTGACAAAGTATTTAAACCAAATGCAACTCAAGACAAGGTTTACAATGAAGCAGCAAAATCTATTGTTACTGATGTTCTTGCTGGTTACAATGGAACTATATTTGCTTATGGACAAACATCTTCGGGTAATAAAAAATTATTAATAGTTTCTTTTTTATTTATTTTTTTTTAATAATTTTTTTTTACAAGACAATATTAATTTATAACCATTCAGATTATTTTAATTTTATAATTGATTAAAATAAATTTAAATATTTTATTTTTACTAATTTTTTATCATTTTTATTATAAATTAAATATTTTTAACATAGTAAAATCAGAACTAAAAGAAGTACAAAATTTAAAAAAGTGGCTAAAGTTGATTTTCTTATTCAGGTAAAACACACACAATGGAAGGAGTTATTGGCGATCCGAATAAACAGGGTATCATCCCTCGAATTGTTAATGATATTTTTAATCACATCTACGGAATGGAAGAAAATTTAGAATTTCACATAAAAGTATCATATTTTGAAATTTATATGGATAAAATAAGAGACTTACTCGATGGTAAGAAGATTTGAAATGTATTCATGAAATGCAAGTATAAACTAGTGTATAATGTTTGCATAACGTTTTTATATTTTTAAATTGCAGTTTCAAAGGTTAATCTTAGTGTCCATGAAGATAAAAATCGTGTACCATTTGTTAAAGGAGCAACAGAACGTTTTGTTTCCAGTCCAGAAGAAGTATTTGAAGTTATAGAAGAAGGAAAATCAAATCGTCACATAGCTGTGACAAATATGAATGAACATAGTTCACGGTCACATTCAGTGTTTCTTATTAACGTCAAGCAGGAAAATTTAGAAAATCAGAAAAAATTATCAGGAAAATTGTATTTGGTAGATTTGGCAGGTTCCGAAAAGGTATCAAAAACTGGTGCCGAAGGTACGGTATTAGACGAGGCAAAGAATATCAATAAATCACTATCAGCTCTTGGAAATGTAATTTCGGCTTTGGCTGATGGAAATAAGACGCATATACCATACAGAGATTCTAAGCTGACGCGTATTTTACAAGAGTCGTTAGGTGGTAACGCAAGAACAACCATCATTATTTGTTGTTCACCAGCCAGTTTCAATGAATCTGAAACTAAATCTACGCTTGATTTCGGTGAGAAATAGATATTTAATTTTTTACTTTTTTTTTTATAAATTTTCAATAGTATTTGAGAATTAGAAAACAAAATTAATAAAAATTTATTTTTGTCAATAAATTTCTATTTGATCAAGTATTTTGTGCTCGATAAAATTTTGTTATGTATATTTAGCTAAATATAAACTTAAAATAACAATACTTAAACTTGTATAAAAATATATTTTGTTAAGATGCGAGATCATTTTTATTTTACATTAGTATTTTGTTTAGAATGCAATTGTATGTAATACATTTTTTAAATAATTTTCATAGGTAAACGAGCGAAGACGATTAAGAATGTAGTGTGTGTGAACGAGGAGCTTACGGCTGAAGAATGGAAACGTAGATATGAACGTGAGAAAGAAAAGGCCGCTAGACTTCGTGGTAAAGTTGAAAAGCTAGAGGCAGAGCTTTCGCGCTGGCGACAAGGTGAAACTGTAAAACCAGAAGAACAAGTTAGCTTACAAGATGGCCCAGATGTAACAACTCCTGTTGCACCGACTGTTGAAGGTATTTATATACAAATACCATATATATAAGTATATGTGTTATAAGAAATCATGTACAATAAGTATATTTAATTTAACAAAACAAAGCAATTCTAATAGTCTCACACACGTCTTGCATATGAAAGTATCGTATCAACTATTAAATAATTAAATTTAATTTAATATAAAGTAATATTATAGTCTATAAATTAATTTAAGATAATTTTTATTTGACATTTCGAGTTTATTAAGGGTTAAAAAAAAATTATATGTAGATATTCTCTTGATTACCGAATATTTTACCCGTTTAAAAATGTTTGTAATGAAATATAGTTAAATTGGACGATGGACCAATGCCTGCAACACCTGGTGGTGGCTTAATGGCAGGTTCGTTATCAAATGAGGAGCGTCAGAAATTAGAGGAAGAGCGTGAACGTCTCTACCAACAACTTGACGACAAAGATGAAGAAATTAATCAACAGTCACAATACGTTGAAAAATTAAAGGAACAAATGGAAGAACAAGAGGAACTGATTGCCAGTGCAAGACGAGATTATGAGCAACTTCAACAAGAGATGAATAGGATTCAACAGGAAAATGAAAGTGCTAAAGAAGAGGTGAAGGAAGTACTGCAAGCTCTTGAAGAACTTGCTGTCAATTATGATCAAAAATCGCAAGAGGTGAGAATGTATATGCTTATCTGGTCATACATTTAGAATATTTTTTATTGATTTATATTCACAGTTGTAATATTATATATATATATATATATATATATATAATTATTTATTTTTGTAGTCAATCATATAGAGTATAGCGACCAGTAAATTCAAAGTTATAAGTTATTAATAAAAATTCAGATTCAAACTTTTCATGTTTTTAAAATTCAATATTTATGTATCATTTTAAAATTCTTAAAAATTAAAAATAAAAATATACTGATAAACTGGTTGGTTTATTCTATAAACGTATAATTTTAAACCATGTTTCGTCAATTTTAAGGTGGAGGCAAAGAATAAGGAGCATGAGGCTCTCACGGAAGAACTGCTAGCGAAACAAGGTATCCTCAACACAACTTCTTCTGAGCTTCAGCAGTTGCGCGATATGTCTGCTCATCAACGCAAACGTATTGCTGAAATGCTTACGAATCTTCTCAAAGATCTTGGTGAAATCGGTGTAGCTATTGGTGGCGATGAGAACCTCAAAGTGTTGCCCGACAGCAATGGCAAACTGGAAGAGGAATTTACTGTAGCTAGGTTATACATCAGCAAGATGAAATCGGAAGTAAAGAATCTTGTGCAAAGATGTCAGGGATTGGAGTCCTCACAAACGGATTGCAACAAAAAAGTAAATATAGATTGATTTTTTTATAATCCAATGAAAATTCAAAAGATTCAAAAGTTGTATTTAATTTGATTTATTAACAATATTTAAATTTATTATTTATTAACACTTTAATATCAAATGTGATA
The DNA here is from genome assembly GCA_949987625.1 of Chalcis sispes. Taxonomy (NCBI): domain Eukaryota; kingdom Metazoa; phylum Arthropoda; class Insecta; order Hymenoptera; family Chalcididae; genus Chalcis; species Chalcis sispes. The sequence goes on from OX465095.1 coordinate 59,918,043, forward strand.
ATTTTATTTTTCATTTTTAGGTATCCGAGTACGAGAAAGAGTTGGGCGAGTGTCGTCTGCTGATTTCTCAGCACGAAGCTCGCATGCAGTCTCTGCAAGAGGCAATGAAAGAAGCGGAAGCTCGCAAACGTGCCTTAGAAGAGGACGTAGATGCTATGCGCGAAGAATGTGCTAAGCTGAAGGCAGCTGAACAAGTGCAAGCAGTTAGTAATAAAGAGAAAGCTGAAGAAAAAGAGGCTGCAAACAAAATGAGGGTCGCTTTAGAAGAGCAGATGGACCAGCTCAGAGATGCGCATCAAAAACAAGTAATTAAATTAATAATTTAAAATATAATTATTTCATAACTTATTAAATAAGGCTTAACTAAAAAATTTTAATTATTTAATTTTGTAAATGATATTTTAAATAGTTAAAATTTTAAATCTTTATAATGCTAAAATTAAAAAATGCAATAACTAAAAGCCTAAATAATTAAATATAGGTTGCGACATTGCGAGATGAGATTTCTGAGAAGCAAGATATGATTAGTGAATTAAAGGACTTAAACCAGAAGTTCACTTTAGCGCATCAGCAAATGCAAGCGGACTATGAACGACTGAAACAAGAAGAGGCTGATAAGTCTATTAAATTACAAGAGCTTATTTTAATGAACGAGCGACGAGAGCAGGTAATTTTTTTTTTTTCAATTAAAGTTAAAATTTAATTTAAACAATCACAGAAATTTTATATTATTGAAAAGTTAAGCTACAAAATTAAAATTTTAAAAAGTGTTATTTAATAAAATCTTTTTTATAAATAGGCGCGAAAGGATCTCAAAGGATTAGAAGATACTGTGTCCAAAGAATTGCAAACTCTGCACAATTTACGGAAACTTTTTGTACAAGATCTCCAGGCTAGGATCAAGAAATCAATCATTGCAGAAGATAACGAGGATGACGGAGGTTCCCTCGCGCAACGACAGAAAATTTCATTCTTGGAAAATAACTTAGATCAATTGACAAAGGTATTATATACTTACGATATTTAATAGATTTTTTTAATTTTTAATAAAATATATAAATTTTTACAACTATAAATTATTATGTGACAAGATAAGATTTTCAATTTTTGTTTTTTAATTGTTATTTTTATATAACTTCTAGCATATACGACAATATCCTTTTTTTTGTTTTATAGGTGCACAAGCAATTAGTGCGAGATAATGCAGATTTGCGCTGTGAATTACCTAAATTGGAGAAAAGGTTACGCGTTACAATGGAGCGAGTAAAGGCATTAGAGACAGCCTTGCGTGACGCTAAAGAAGGTGCAATGCGTGATCGTAAACGTTATCAGTATGAAGTCGACAGGATTAAGGAAGCGGTGCGACAAAAGAACTTGGCACGCCGTGGACCAAGTGCTCAAATCGCTAAACCCATCAGAGCTGGTCAGTACCATGTTGGCGGTGTCAACACTATTAGGACTGGCGTGCGAGGTGAGTAAATTGACATAATAAAACCATAGTGCTTTTTTATTCTTTATTTTTTTTAATTTTTATTTTTTCGGTTTTCATTCTCCACCTTTGTAGATACTTAATGTCGCTATCATTATTTAATTATTGATTTTAAAATTTTCTCTGAAATTTTAAACTTGGTCAATATCAATAATATTAATTGTTTTTAAAAGTCTAAGTCGATATTTTTGAATAAATATTTGTATGCAAACTTAAAAAATTAGACAAAGATAGCGAATTAAAAAATCTTTTTAAGGCTTGCATGATCCTTTGTGATTGTAAATTGTAAGTGTAGGTGAATCCCAAAACTTTTAAGAGTAACTGAATAAAAAGATAGGTACATCTTTTGAAGGTTATAAATCTAATTGAGATGGTTTAAATATGTTAAATAATTTGATATCAAGTAATAAGCTAATTTTTTAGATGTAATTTTTATAATTGTTACTCATTTAATAAAAAAATTGCTTATTTAATTAAAAAATAATTGATCAGTCATTTATTAATTCATTCAATTTTTATTTTCATTCCAAAAAAAAATTTCTATATTGAATGTATTTGTATTTTCTACAAATTTTATATTGCATCTTTTTAAAAAGATGGAAATTTATTGAATCAAAAATAATTTTTCATTACAAAACGTGAATAATTTATATTAATGCATCTACTATAGCTCAAGTATTTTTATTGTATACAACGGTCAAGTTTTATTTAATTATTTTAATTATGTTTTACAGTATTCATTTTTAAGTAAAAAAGAAACTTCCTTATAAATATTAAATTATATAAAGAAAAAGTTGATAATTTTTATTTACTATTTATTTTTACTAGTTTACAATAAACTTCGTGTTAAAAATTTATATTATAAAAGAAACCACCTTAATTATAATATTACCTTAAAACAGAAAAAACCACGTGTTTCTGTGCTTTTAATCTCAGCATCGGTTTGCTGTGATTTTCTGTCGCAAATTATTAGTTTCTTTTCTCACGTATTTTCCTCTTTGGTTTTTTTTGCTTTCATGTATTCTTCTCCCGCTGGTATAGACGTGGACATCCATCCGCGCTCGTGAACGTGCACTTACGCCGAAATATAGACAATGCCAAAACGAACTTGTCTTCACTCTTTTACAGAAAACGAGCGCAAGAGTACTTTTGCAATGGACGATAAGAAAATAATTCCAGAGATGAATCTTATTTATAATGCGTACACATAAACGAAAGAAAAATATCGCTGCGATGCTAATAGATATGATGCAGTTTGAGCGGAAGTACTATTTACGCAAACCTATCATTATAAATATTAATTATTATCATTGATGATTACTATTATTAATACTATTATTAATTATTGATTATTATTACTAGTACTATTATTATTAATTATTGATAATCATTATTATTATCATTATTATTATTATTATAATTATTATTATTATTTTTATCGCAATTATTACATTAAGGTAACACATTCACAACGAGCACCGTGTCGGTTATGTTAACGTTAGCTGCATAATACACGTCGCGTCTCATTTCCGTGCGAGATTTGTGGAAGTGAGGGTGTGAGGGGCGATCGCCCCAGAAGTCGTCGTGCGCGCCAAATGTCGATGTACTTTCGTGTCGGTGCACATCAAGCGAGTGTACTACTGCTGCAAGTCCTGTCGATTTGTATATAGTTCGTTTTTTGATAAATTATTATTCTTAATTATTATTTAATTAAAAATGCGTAAAACGAAGAGTAGGAAAAATGATGATGATTATTAATTATATAAAGGATTACGCAATGTGCACGAAATAGGACTGTAATGACGTTCGTGTGTGAGCTCAATACCATTGTATATCGAAAGCAAGTAATGCCCAAATAGAAAGATTAATAGAAACAGATTGAAAATTATAATATATCAAAGCTAATGCTTTATTTAAATCAAGGCTTATATTCATAGCAATCTTTGACACGCTCTTCGATCGCTTTGTTTTTGTATATGTAAATTACATGTATCGAGCTATCGTAGTTTTTTCCTTGGATAAGAAAAATGCACAAGACGTAATATTTTTACCTGAGTGGAAAAAGGAATAATCGAAAAAAAAAAAAAAAAAAAAAAAAAAAACTAGTGGAATGAGCGAAGTGATCGAAGTCGCGTTTCTTAATGTGTACAATCGGACGTATCATCGATATGCAGTTCTTAAGGCGCATCATTTTCTTTATTATGAATAATAAACGTCATTTTCATCTAACGGAGTCGATCATAGCCTTGTAAAAAAAAAAAAAAAAAATTTCAATCGCTCTTTGGTGGGTTCGCTTGACGTACCGTCAAGTTTTGTTAACCCATCCAGCATATCTTTTATCGTCTTTGTAAACAAGGATAAATAAAAGTATTTTTTAACACGAGTGTTCTAAGATCGGCTGCGAAAGATGCCGACGCGTGCATGTATATGTAATAGTCGAAACCGTGAGAATCAGTCGCTTTCGTCCATGAAGTTTTAAAGCGCACACATCATCCTTCTTTTTTGGCTATTGCGCGAACGCTTGACCCGCTTCAGTTCCTACACGACTTTGTTGCGCGGTCGCCCAACGTCATGCAAAAAAAAGAAAAAAAAAGAAAAAAAAAGAAAAAAAAAAGAAAAAAAGGAAAAAAAAGAAAAAAGAAAAAAAAAGTAAATGGTATGCTTCGAGCGAGATATTTTTTAACGTTTGTCCATTTTCAAGATCGCGCTTTTGAATCAATTGTAATAATATCGATCTGCTTTTGATCGTATATTGAACGCACGTCCGTTGAATGCTTTTTTGTGCACGATATCGTAATATGTAAATGTAATTACCGTAAGTCGGATATTCCGTTCTTAACATTAAATTAAATTATATTTTGACTTGTTTGCGAATACTAAACAAGTAGTTATACATGAAATACTTGATTTTGAAATTCAATAGGACAATGCTCGAATGATCGAACATTTGATCTGACCTGAATGTATAAAGAATCGGGTGATTTTTGATATTTACTTTTTCTTTGAAAATAAAACTAACGAAAAGTTTTAATGATAAATTAAACGTTGATAAAGAAAATGAAAATTTGATGCAAGGATCGGATAATTTGAGAACCCGCCTTTGTCTTTGCCTTCTCTCTTTTTGGAGACGATTAGCTTTCGTTGGCAAAAGCTAGCCTTATTTATAATTTATTACAGTGAATAACTTTTGAGCCACGTACTTGAATGATACGATGAGTATATATAATTAAATAATAATCTAAGCATAAACGCAGAGGGATAAGGTAATTGTTGCTACAGCCCTCGTTATGTTACGTTAAAATCATTGTCCATTTTTCGAAATATTTATTTTCATCTAATAATGTAACACTGTAGTGTACTTAATAAATATTTTGTAACAAATAATGTTGTATTGTAAAAGATATATTTTTCACCTTCCGTATTTTGTTGATATTGAAGCGTTTTCAATTATTAAAAATTGATAATTAATGTTACTAATCTCATTCAAATATGAAAATTATTCTTTTTTGTCTTTTTTTATATTGTTTCAACCAGTTTACCAGGATTTTTAATTTTAGAATAACTTTTTAAAGAGCCTTTATCATTTAGATAAAGATTAGATTTTTAGCGATAAAGCAACATACTTCTCCCTCAGCGTTGTATAGCGAATAAGCTCGCGTGCTGTTTTCAAAAGAGCTTCAGTTTGTCTTTAAATACAATGGGAAAGCGCTTTTTTTATTATCGACGAGCTTTGTCTTGAGCTCACCTGCTCTTGGTCTTTTTTTTTTTCTTTTCTTTTTTTTTTTTCTTTTTTTTTTTCTTTCATTGAAAACGATCGAAGAAGAAACCCTGCCTACTGTGCGTTAAACAATGCTTGAATAATAAAAAGATGAAGCGGCGTGTTCGAAGCGAACCTAAATTTCGAGCGTCTTCTTCGATTGTATTATAAAAAAAAAAGAACAAAGGCATTTTTAATTTAGATTTTAAGTAGTCAAGCAAATTGATAATTATGAAAAAAAAAAAAAAAAAAAAAAGCAGATCAATGACGATCTATGGGCAAGGAAAATAAAATTAAGATCAGCCGCTCATTAATAGCAAAATTGCGAGATAAATGAAATTTGTTGATAAGAAGAAAAAAGTTTTTCGACGCATTCGCGCGCTGCTCTTGTTTTTTTCCTTTCGGTTTAGACGACGCGTGTAAACTGCTTAATGATAAAAATGTAAAGAAGTTTCAAGAAACACAGAAAAAAAAACGAATAAAAAAAAAAAAAAAAAAAAAAAAAAAAAAAATTAAAAAACAAAAAAATCGAAAAAGAAAAAAAAAGTGAAAAATACATAATTCACGCATCGGCTTGCGTATAACGACGTGCGAGAAAGTGCAATCATTTTCATCCGCCAATTAATTTTGCATACGTAATAAATAGAAAACGCACCGTAAATCCTATGAAAGAATCAAGACTCGCTACGAGAATATATGTATAATAGATTCGTTTCTTACTTTTTTTAATTGTAAAAGTTTGGTAAAGGAAATGTGGTAATTGGTTTTACGGTGCGTAACAATCGCCTAATCGATATGTGATCCATGTAAACGATCGAATACACACGCTTATGTTTTTTTTTTTTTTTTTTTTTTTTTTTTTTTTTGTGCGGCAGCGAAGAGAATGATAATAGGATAAAACAAATAATACGACAGTTGCCTAAAACGATTGTATAAGTTTTACAATGTTACTGTCGATAAATTTTCAAAGGTTTATCCCACGGCTGTCGATTTAATCCGATATTTACAGAGCGATGTTGCTAATTTTTATTATTGTACTATCGTTATTATAATCTTTATTCGTATTTAAATATCGTATTAACATAAATGTCGAGATTTTCGATAGAAATAAAATACGTTATACGTTATACGCAGCCGAAATAAGCAAATTCGAAAAAAAATGTTCAACAAAATGACAAAAAAAAAAAAAAGAAAAAAAAAAAAAAATATATCACAAAAATAAAATGAATAAAAAATAAAAGAAATGATGAATTACACAAAGTCACGCTGTACCGATAAATCGATATCCCATTGATGTCTATTTAATGCGTAAACTAAGCGCCGAGAGGTTTATTCTTACCACGAGCTCGAGCTCAAAAACTTTTGGAAGTCTGGACGGGCAGCGAAGCTTCGACTGAATTTTCCAGTCGAGAAAGCGATTGATCGTTCGTTGGCAAGATTGTTTTATAAAATTTTTTTTTTTTTTTTTTTTTTTTTTTTATGTATTTATTTTTCATATTATATGCATTGAATAAACTTGTTATTTGTACGGGCGATATTCGCATTTATTTGTGTGGATTTATTAAATTTTATTGCGGAATGCGCATTAATATATATATATATATATATATATATATATATATATATATATATATATATATATATTTTTTTTTTTTTTTTTTTTTATTGTGTGATTATGTAATTTAAATAAAGGTGCAATTTCAATTAAATACAAAGGTGCAATTACGATTCTTTTATAAAATACTTTTTATTTGTAGATTAAGTAAACGCAAATAGTTTAAGTAAGCCTTAAATTTATAAATAATAGAAAATAATCGACTGATCTATATTTAACTAAAATCTTTTGACAAATTAATTCTTTATTTATAAATTATAAATCTGTAAATTGTGTTGATTTAAAATAGAAAGTACGTCTCTCTTTTTTTTTTTTTTTTTCTTTTCTTAATCAATTGAAAGGCAAAATTACACGATTTCTTTTTCTAAAATAATTAAAATATTTTACAAGTCATTATTTAACGTACGATTTTCATATTGTTTAAAATCACTTATACAATAATTAAGTTAACTATCAAGTACGGACGTAGCTTTTAACAATCCACTTATTTATTTTGAGAGAAATTAAAAAAAAAAAGAAGAAGAATTTTCCAAGGAAAAAACCGCAACTGCCAATTGAAGTCGCACGCATATTGCCGTATCGACGCAACTCGAAGAATTTACTGCTCGTCCGAGACTTGCAAGCAGCGACTGGAGCGTGAAATTCGTGCGTGGGATTTTAACTCTCGACCGTTTACAGAGCAAAAGCTAGTGAGAGTGAGAGAGAGAGAGAGAGAGGGGGGGGGGGAGAAAGAGAGAGAAAGAAAGAAAGAAAGAAAGAAAGAGAACGAGAGAGTGAGAAAGTTGCGATTATTTTTCATAAAGATAAAATAAAAAAATAAAGATTACACACATATATACACACACGTTCACATACGCGAAATTTTATTCTAGAAAGTCATATTGCTAAACTCGCTGAATATATATACGTTTATATATACATACACATAAATATATATTCATACAAAATTGTAACGTATGGAGTGCGAAAGCTTTAGGAAGGAGGTCGATTCTTAGGTATCGCTTTTTAACTTTTGCAAGTACGCGTAACAATGAAAAGAAAAACTTAATTGCACGTGAACTATTTATTCTCATCGTATGGATCATGGATTTGTGATTTTCACGTGAATGGTGCAGTCCTTTTTTTTACACTGAAGTGTACTCTTTGATTAATTTTTGTTCATTAAAATGTGTAACGCGAGCGTTGATGTATAACTTGTGAAGTCGATTAAAAATGTGATTAGATATGTAGATTGATTAATTATCAGTACTATTTTTATTTTATATAGTTATTAATATATTACCGATATTATTATCATTATCATTATCATTATTATTATTATTATTATTATTATCACTATTATTATTACTATTACACTTATGAGAATCGAATATTACAATGGGGCATCATATATGCGTTTGATCATTTATGCAAACGTATATGTATGATAATATAAATTTTTGAAAAATTTATCTCTGGATCAACCTCCTTCGGAGCATGAATAGAAAGAGAAAGGAGAGAGAGAGAGAGAGAGAGAGAGAGAGAGAGAGTATGAAAGTGAGCAAGAGTACGAGAAAACGATGAGTTGCGAGTTAAGTGACGCTATATGAATTCTCTAGGATAGATTTATTTAGATTGTACATGCAGGGTGTAGAGAGGCTGTAGCTATGGAATACTATGAATTGTATTACTTATTACCATTGAATTAAAATTAATTTACGACAATGACAGGTGTATTTTTATTTATTATAAGCCTTCATCGATTATCAATTTATCATTTTAATATTTGTTTTTTTTTTTTTTTTTTTTTTTTTTTTTTTTTTTTTTTTTTTAAAGAAAAAAACAAAATTATTTTTCTTTCATTCATAATTTTTTAATCCTGATTCGAATAATTTTTACAATTGTCATCGTAAAATTATCAAATATTTTTATCGTTTTAAAAATTCCTATAAATATAAATTGGTTGTCAATTGGATCTTTTTTTTTCTTTTACATTTTGTAACAATTTAATAATTTACTTTATTACATGTAAATTTGTCTGTTAAATATTTTCAAATTTCAGGGTATTCAAGTCGTAAATAAAAATTGATGTAATTTTTACGTTGATAACAAATTTAAAAAAATTTTTACTTAACCTTAATTATTCGTTCGAATTGTATTAAATTTCCGTTTTTATTAAATGAGGTCGAAAAGGAAGGAGTGGATCGATATCCAAGTGGCAAAGGTAAGGTTCATTCATATTTCCTTTAAGTTTTGGAATTCTAAACGTAATATATTTTAAGATAAATTAATATTTACGTTTTTAAGTAAAAATTCTGATACTTTTATATTAATATGCAAAATTTTTTTTTTTTACTTTTTACCTTTTTAACGACATTATAAACGATGCATCTGGTTTTTTGAAATGACCTTTTTGAACACTTTCTCGTGGATCTAGCGCTGATTCCACGTAACATTCGCATTTGACCGCTTCCATTAAACCGAACTCGGTTAAATTTCCAAAATTTTTAGTCAAATCATTTTCCGGCAACCAAAGATTTTTGCTAACGAAATTTTAACATAACGTTCTCATTAATATATATGTATATATGTATATATGTATATCTACCAATTAAACGCTTAAGTCGAACAGTGTAAATTTGTTTATATTCTTGTAAAAAGCGGTTATTATTTTCGTATCGAGATAAAATCTTATCCATTAATTAATCAATCGTTAAAAAAATGTAATGTAACATTTACCATATCTACCTTGAGCTGTACTTTCGTCTTCTTGGTCCACAAAGCTCAAGTGGTATAACACGATAGCATAAATCGTTTGTGGTTGTAAAATTTTTATGAAAAGACTTTCCATAGTGTTCGATTAAAAATTCAGCGCCTAATCCATGCTGTTATAAATTAACATTACCAAAGATATAACGAAAAGTCTGTTAATTTGTATTTTATTTCATTAATGAAATAAAGAATATTTGTTATATTATGTCTCTTTATTTTATTCTTTTTTTAATTTTTTAGATATAGTATTATAAAAACTGTTATAGTATAATTTTTATCACATCGATTATTATACTGCTCTAAGATAAATTTGCACTTTCTGCGCTATATTTTAATTAACCATGAATAAGGAATCGAAAATGTTATTAAGTTAAACAATATTCACTTATGAATCATGATTTTGAAAATTAAATTAATTTTATCGATAAAAGATATAAAAATAAAAGTAACGCTCCGCTACTTAAAATATTAAATATCCATAGTTTTTAAAATTTTTAAATCGATATAAAATTCATATACGATTTATCGTCTCACTTTAGATCGCTCTTTGTTATCAAAAAACGCTCGTTTGTCCTTGCCGAAGTCCCTGTTGAGCTTGCAAGTATAAGTGCTGTCGTAGACGGTGTACCAATCGTCGGTCGGTCGCTCCAATCGAGCCCTACGCTCGAACCAATCGCCCACTAATACTCCCGGCTGATATCTACATTTCGCCGTTTCCAAATCCGTTTCGTCGACTTGATGAGGTCGTTTTTTTCGTTCTCCGTCTTTTACGGCAGCACATTGTTCGTTTATGGTGGGCAATGCCTCGAAGTCGAAATTCATCGAAGCCATAGCTTATGCTTCTTATTTACGTTTTTTTTTTTTTTTTTTGTAATTATAACCTTTTTTTTTTTAGAAAATTTTTTAACGTCAAATTTTGAGATTTTTTTTTTTAAATAACAAAAAAAGAACGAACGCAAGTGCTGAATTCAATAAGAATTGGAGCTTGAATTTATTCGATTTTTTTCTGATATTTACTTTTGATTTTTCATAACTTTAATAATTAATAACAAAGTCATGGTATATAAATTATATTTAAAATAACTTTTTCATTAGACAATTACATTTACAATGTTACATAAGGACTTTTTTTTTTTATTAATAATAAAAACTTTTATAATTTAATTAAACATTTATTTTATTTTTAAATTTGTACAATTTCATTAAATCTTCATTAGTCAAATGGAGTCAAAAATTTGTATATTTTCATATAAATTTCTTTAATAAAAATTACCTTAATAATATACAAATGTATACATATGTCCCTTTATTTTTTATTTATCAATAAATGGCAGTACTTAGAATTATTTAATAAAATTAGTATAAAAATGTAAGAATTCTCAAGAGATTTTTATTCGGTGAAATATTTAATAGTCGTTTACATAATCTTTGTGGCAGTGAAAAATTGAATTTTTACAGTAGTAACATGATAACTGAAAGAGTATATTTTACAGAAATCAAATAATAGTAAACATAATTAACAACATTTGATATCATAATTACTGAATAAATGTTTAATTCAGATTAAAAACCACTTACTTATATAGTAAACGTACATGATTAAAAATACATTGATTTTAAGATATGCATTACAAGTTAATTGAATTATAATTTACGTATTTCATTAGTTGAACAACATTTTTTCATCATTTTATCACATATTTTATACATTATTCTAAATCTTTTTTGTAAAATATACTACATTATAGTAGTAGTTACAACGAACTTAGTTAAAAAAGTAGATTTATTATCACATGTGGTTTTTGAATTAAAAAATTTTAAATAACAGTACTTGTATAAACAATTAAATATAAATAAAAAAATTAGTACTCACTAAATTCATTTATAATCAAAACAACAATAATTTAATTAAATAAAATTCAAAATTTTAAAATTCAAAAACTTTAAAAAAAAACCTATGTTTAAATTTATACTTAACTCAAAATAAATAAAAAAAAATAAGAACTATTGACTTTTCTAGGCATAATTGGTAATAAGATACTAAATAAGAAATATAAACAAGGGAGTATTAAATTTAAAATCACATACATTAATAATTTCAATTCAACACAATATTGTTAGAGCGAGTCATTTATACTTATTTATCATTTTAAAAATCTGAAAAATGTATATGTAAACATTGCTTTGAAATAGTTTATTTAAAATAAAATTTTATTTCAAACAATTTTTAAATATATGTTTATATTTTATTTTTAAAATGCATTTTCCACAGATATTCAAAATTATAAATAAGTCAAATTGACTTGCTCCAGCAGTCTAGTGTTAAAATATATAAATATTATATTTTGAATTTAAAAATTGAAAAATTTAGCTCTTGTAGATTGAATTTTAAATCTGGACTGAAACAAAATTTAATAAATAAAGATTTTATACAAACTACTTTTTTTTAAATATATTAAAATGAAATATATTCTAAATTTTTTATTGCAATATTTGATCATGTTATCAAATATTAATAAATGATCTGTATAGATTGATATCATGTATCACATGATATGTAATCTTACATTATGTAATGAATGTGATAAACTACTATTATTTTATATATAAAAATTTTAACTTTTGAAAGTATATAATTTTGATTTTAATTATAAATATAAAATATTTAATTTGAAATATAAAAAAAAAAAAAAAAAAAAAAAACCAGTAAAAACATGTCGAATGTAAGAAAAGTTTATAACACAATTACTTTAAATTTTCAATTTTATTTAAATGTTTAACATTATTTTTATTACATTTAGTAATAAAGATGCTTAATGTGTTTGAGTAATATAACTCATTTCATGACTAACTAATAAATTGCACGTAATTTTGAAAAAATTTATAACTAACTCAACATTTTTCAACAAGTGTATGCAAATAAACTCTATACTTGTTATATTGTTTATCAAAATAAATTTCAGAAAAGATTTTTTTTATTCAATTATATTTTATTTTGTAAATATAAATTTATTTTATTTTAAAAATATGTGACATGAATTTACAAATTGTATTGTAAAAATTTTTAAATTATAATTTACTAATATTAATTTAATTAGAAAAATATAATTTATTACTTTTGTATTCTTCTTACTGTTTCTACAGTATAAATTTAAAAGATAAGTTTTAAGAAATACAGATTAAAAAATGATGAATCATTTTTAATATATCATTCATCATTTTAATAATTTAGTAACAATATTGCAATAGTCTACGATTTTTGAAGTTATTTAACATTTATAAATTTAAATAATTAAACTAATTTTATTAAAATTAATTTTTTAGTTGAAAAGAAGATTAAAACACCCCTTTTCTTATTAAAGTAATATTAAACATTTAAATAAACGATAAATGCCCAATAAGTACCAGTAAATCAAAAAAAAAAAAAAAATGTTAACCTTAGCGCAGTAAAATAGTACAGAGTACCACCATATTGAAAACTAGAGATCCACACAACAATGCTGAAAGCCAAATAGGATTTGTAATTACAGTCGTATGTCCATTGCATTGTGAATCACTTCTTAAGTGATATTGCAATGTTTCAGTATTGCATTTTGTATCATTAATTTGCAAGCATTGAGATGAACAGTGATTATTCCTTTTTTTAAGAATAGTAGTATTTTTCGTAGATAATGGACTCTCAGGTCTGGCAAAATAATATTGATCAGATAAAATAGAGCACTGATCGAATTCATGAATAGAAGGTTCACGTGATGGACCGTAATTTGAACTTGATGAACCAAAACCTGAACTTTGACTAGAAGATCTTGATAGTGTTGGTACATCCATGCCAGATTGCCAATAGCCACCCGCAACCCACGATGTTTGCGTTACTGAGCGAAGTTTTGGTGGTGCTAGAATAGAGCGCTTTTGAACGTATCGGTTATTTTTTAAAAAGAGATCCGGAGACGTAGTGCCATATACTTTCGTTTCAAAAACTTTTGGTGAATTCGGTGACGAAGATTTTGGCTGAGTTCCAAGAGATAGAGAATTCAAACTAGAAAGGCTGTCATTTAAAGAATAAGTCTGATTAATGAAAGTTTTAGAAGCTGAATTATCTATATTAGGTGAAAAATTTGATATTCTAGAAGTAACATGCTTTTGTGAAAAATATTTGTCTTCAGGCGACCTGTATAGTAGAGAAAAAAAAAAACAAAATCAATTTTAATGTAATATTGAATTGAAAGTTATTATATAGTTATAAAATAATATAAATGCATACCACTGTGAACAATTTGTCAATTTTAATGGGATAGGAGTTTCCACTACTGTTGGAGTTATTAATGTATCAGTTATATTTACAGGTGAATTACAATTTCTAATTGGCTCTTTATTAGAAATTGTTTTTTCAGTTAGAAGCGATACAGTTTCTGGAGAAGGTGATCTCGATGTAGAAATGTTTCTTTTGGGAGACTCTAATTTTTTAAAACTTAGGGATGCATTTGCAATTGTTTTGTATGATTGAAATTTCAAATTTGCTAAACCAACTGCTGTTCCAAGTGTAATGATCTGAAAAAAAAAAAAAAAATTGTGCATTAAATCATTATTTATTGAATTAAATTTATCTAAATCATATTAATTTAAATGATATAGCAATTAAATAAAATTTTGAAGCTTATTAAAAAATTATTAAATACTTACAAAATAACGATATGTGTTATCATCTATAGATGTGTAATTATTATTAATATATATTTTAAACATTTTCAAAATTGCTGTAGTTGAAAATACATTAACCCAAAGAAGACAAATCCATCCAAGGAGTGGAAAAATGTCAGATTGTCGTGTACCAACTGGACTAGCCAGACAAGCAGCTAATTGAAAAACAATTCCACACAGTGGAAGGTACCAAACTTCAGTAAAATAAATAGCTACTGAAGCAAGAATAGATAAAACTATACGTAAAATTTTTTCAATTTTTTCTCGATTCTGAAAATAATAATTTGTGTTTATTCTATTTTAAAGTATAAATTTTGTATTTAGATATATCTTACTTCGATTATTCTCTTAATCGGTTTTTGTTTAAAAAGAAGCATTTTATATTGTGTAAGCCATAATGCTTGTTTATATAAAATATTTTGCACAGTACTTTGGCAGTTTAAACATAATGGATATTTTTTTTCAAAATTTTTTTCAAATATTTCAAATCTTTTGTTGCTATATACATCTGTAGAATCCTCAAGTTCCCGTAACTTTAGTAATTTAAGTTCCTCTTTTTTGTTACATTCTTTACAAAGACTATTCCGATTTTTAGGAAACTCTGCTTTTTGGCAATATGATTGATTTTTTATGTTCATCTTTTTGGCGACTTTATATTGTTCTGGTATTTCATAATTATAATCTCCGTCCTATAATTAAATATTTATAAATTATAAAGTACTAAATGTAAGATATTTTCAGCTGTCTTAAATTTACCTTTGAAAAACCATTATATTGCTCACAATGTGGACAGATCCACCAATCGAGAGATTGCTTATGAACTTTTGTATTTCCATTGCAGAACCAACAGTTAACTTTTACTGGCCAGCGATTTCTATTAATTATTAATAAAAGAATAACATTATTACTGCAAAACAAGATACAATCAACAATAAACCAATTTTTGTTTATCACTTACTTTAACCTAAAACAAATAGTGACACACGTAATGAAAGTCAATGTAGCAGTAGCAATAATTGGAACAAAATTTAAAAATAGATTAGCGTCGAAGTCCATTTTCTGTTAAAAACATGAACTAAAAAGTGGCTCTCCCGCCAAGCACAAAAAACTTAACCTCAAAATTGAACGTTTTTCATCATTAATAACAAAATTTTAAAAAAATAAGTGTTAGATTACGTCACAATCGTTTCATGATATAATATAGCACACTTATCACTAAATTCCGGCGTTAATTATGATATGCTAACTACAAAATTTGATAAATGTCAACTGGCGCGAATTCGTGTCTTCACGTGGTGAGATATTATAGGTATGTTGCCGGAATTTCAGTAATTTTTAGTTATTTCAAAACTAAAAATTTAAAACGCAAAAATCTCTAAAATCAGTCAATACGACACTATGTGAATTACATTTCTTTTTGCAATTGGTGAGCTAATATTTTTTCATCGAATGTACAATATTTTAATAAGAATATTATAACAATTATATTATACCATTATAAAGTTTATTTTTCATTTAAATTGAAAATAAATACTGACCAATTATTTAAAAAATAGACGATTTGAAATGGCGCCAAATACAAAAAAAAAACTAGAGTTTTAAATTAACAATTTAGAAAAAAATAACATATTAGTATAACAATAATAAATAAAAATAGAAAAATTGGCATTGTTCTAAAAATACTTTGATAAGTCATTTTAAATAGCTTTTAGAATCTATATACTAGTGATGCGGACATCGTAAAATATTGATTTTTGTAGTAAATGCAAACAAAATATTACATTAAGTAAACTAATAATAAAATGTAAAATGGTAAAAAATATATAAAAATAGTATTAAAAAACTATTAATATTTTCCTTGTAATAATAAAAAGAAAATTATCGAAATGTAAATTTATAATATATAAACTAGAATATTTATTATTTATTAATTGAAATTTTTATTTGATAAATTATGTTTTGATTAATATTATATCGAATGTTTTTTCTATATGTCATATTTTAGTATAGTGCTGATAATATAGTTAATAAATGATTTCAATAACTATTTAAAATAAATAAGTATATTTTATTAATGAAATTCAAGCAATTCAAGATATATAAATAAATGTACACGATAAAAACTAGTCATTTTTTGTGTACAGCTATAAACAGTAAATTTGTACTTTTTATAGCTAAATACTTTTTAGGCTTAAGTTTTATAGTTTTATACTTCGTAAATTGAAGATTTAAACTTAGATTTAGATTCTTAATTTGTAACAATATTATTGTTTCATTGAATATATTTATGATTTGATGCGATGAAAAAGTTACAATATAATTTAAATAACTTTAATAACTTCAATAAATAATTTTAATAATATTGAAATCAAACGTATAAGGAATTTTGCTATTCGCTTTTTAAATTAAAAAAAAAAAAAAATAGCTCAAATACTCTTAAAGTAGACGTATATTGCATGGGCATCCTTCAAAAAATAAATAGTGTCAACCTGAAATGAAATGAAATGTTTCTAAATAATTAGAAACATTTCAGATATTGATTCCTTGAAAACTTCATTTATTAAACAGTTTTTTAAACAAATTTTTATCTTACGTACTTTTAATATAGTTAATAGATTATAAATATATTTTAAAATTTAACGTTAACAAAAGAAAAAAAAAAAAATTACTTCTGCCACAAGTCGTTAATTTTAAGGATATACAACCAAGTAGAAAGAGACATCGTTGGTATCGGCCTACTGATTACCAATACAACTAAAACTACTGTCTTACACGTGAGCCATCGTCAATCACGATATCGTTGTTCGCGGTATCGGCGCTTTTCACTCGCGCCTGCGGCTATAAATAGAAATGCGCACGCATGCAGTCCGCAGCAACTCACGGCGATCTTGCCTTGATTTCCAGTTCTGGTTGCGGCGCGATACCCGGGATCGGTGAGTCGCGCAGTCGGACCACCTTTGGATCCCCGTGTTCTTTCGTCTCGGTGGGTCGTTGCCCCGGTCGTAATGGGCTTGTCGATCCACGATACCTGGTATGCGTAAGGTCGTTGGCTCTCTTGATATCCGCACTGAACTCGTTCGATATAGAATTACCGATCGATCGCTAATCAATTTTTATAAATCGCCAAGCTGAGATGAGATGAGAATCTTGAATGATTGTTTTTTTTTTTTTTGAATTTTTTCTTGTTTGGTGAAACGAGTTAATTGGCGTTGGTGAATGTTAAAATTAATTATTACGCATCACAGATATAGGTCATTTAACAATTAATTGATAAACGCAAAAAATAATTCTTATCCATCGTTAAAACATAAAATAATCTTTTCAGCATGTATCTCACCATTTTTTTTTTTTATTTTTCGATATGAAACAAAATAAAAGTTTATTTCAATCGTTTACAATAAAAAAAAAAAAAAAAAAAAAATATATATATATATATATCAAAGAGTAAATTAAATAAGCCATGTATTTACTAATATTTATACTATTTATTATTTATTCAAGATTGCTAGATTAAATTTGATGAATTTACTTGTAATTAACACAACATTATGTTAAAAATAAAAGATAATAAAGTTTAGTTCTGCTTATTGATGAGCTATAAAATCAGTCTAGACAAGTTTGAGCAACATGTTTTGCACGTAATAATTTGCTAGACATGTAGGCGTAGCTATTTGAATAATTTTTTTAAATACTGCAGTTATTTAAATGCTAACGAAACGAATTTTAATCGCTTATTTTTAAGCATAATAGATTTAAATTAATTTCTTAAAATACGACTTTCTTTTAAGTTAAGATAACAGCTTTATTTATCAAAATTTTTATTAATGTTTACATAAAATACCAAAAATAGTTTTATGCAATACGCGTCAAATTATTCTTACCTTATCAGTCTTTACACGTGTAAGTTTGTTTGCAGTATGGATTAATACAAAAGTACTTATTACAAAATGTATATAATTATGAACAAATTATTTTACTAATTAATATTATCTGTTCGACTATAATTATTTGCACATATATTTAATATTTTTCTACTATTAATCGTTAAAATGTCTAATTAATAAATTAAAATATTATACCATTTTAGGCTTTCTTCGTTATCTTTAAGTTAAAAAAAAAAAAATAATAATCTTTCAATATTAAACGTTAGACTTTGATATTTTACGTTAAAGACTTATTAAACTTACGTAAAGGTAAATTTAAAATTTAAAATGTCATAATTTCACTTTAATTTTAAACATTAATGTTCTAATTTTGTAACGTGGTATTCATACAATTTATTAACAATATTACGAAAAAATAATAATAATAATTAAGTTAAATTTGGAGAAATTTTTTATCCTTCATTATTTTTTCCAATCTTACCTTAAAAAAATGATGACGAAAAATTATCGACAAGCTTCCGACATTCTGATTGGTTCGGTATATTGTATAAAAAAGAAATAGTGTAATTGGTTATAACGCAAATATGCAATCAGCTAATCATAGAGAACTTTTTGGATTTGAATTTATAGTTTACAAAACAGAAGTTATTCTAGATTGTAGGTTAGATGTATTTGAATGTTTGAAAATATTTTATGAAAGAAAAAAATAATGCTAAAATTAAAAATGAGAAATAAATATATTGAAGATCCTAATATAGCTAACAATAAATTTATAAATTTAATTTTTGTCTTTAAAAATAGTGTAAAATTCAACTTTTAATAATATTAGTATTTATTATTAAAATCAAATGAAATGTTTTTTATATCACGGAATTTTATGGAGACTAAAATATACTTTTGATAAAAAGGAACGAAATTAACTAGAAAGTGAAAACGAAATTAAAGGAAGCACATTACAGATAAGTTTCCCCAGTATCATTAAGATACTAACGATTACGAAATTAAGAAAAAAAATAAATGTTTAAAAAAAAAAAAGAAAATGAAAAATAAAATGAGTAAATGTGCTATATTATCAGCTAGAAATGTTGACGTTGATAATATTGACAAACATAAATTACTAATTTATGAGAATGCACCAACGAATGCATTTATACTGCCATTGATACTCCTATTAATAATAATGATAAATTAGACGATCTTATTTTACCAGAATATTTAAATATGTTAAATCCATCAAACTTACCGTCCTATCAATTACGTTTGCGAAAAAATTGTATTGTCGTGTTGATTAGAAATATAAGTAATAATGAAAGATTATGTAATGGAACAAGACTACAAATTTTAGATTTGTCTATTCATTAACTAAAATGTAAAATTTTAATGGGTGATAAAGCAAATTATATTAGATAAGTAATATTAGATATTGTTTTTTCAAATCGCATTACTTTGTATAGTAAAACTGACTTTCCGTTTTTATTTAAAAGAAGAGAATTTCTAATTTAATTAGTTTATGACTATTGACAAAGCACAAGGTCAAACGTTTCAAAATGTAACTATTCATTTTAGAAGAGATGTATTTAATCATGGACAAATTTACGTAGCTTTATCCAGAGTAAGATCATGGTCACATCATTCAATTAAAATATATCTAGGAAATCAAATACAAACAAGAAAAATTAAAAACTACGTTTATCAAAAATTATATAGTATAAAAAAATTTACTTTTTATAAAAAATAAATTATACTTGCATAAAAATGTATAACAAAACAGGGGGTTAACGCGCGAAGCGCGCAGGGGCCGAAGTCCCCTAGTATGTTAAAATATGTTACATTAAAAAATTAAATTTTTTAATTTTTCTAATTATTATTTAAGTTCTTAGATTAAGTATACGTAAAAGTTTTAAAAGAACCTTACAAACATAAAAATTAATTTTTATAGAATTTTTTATAGAACTAAAAATAAAAATTGATCATTTGCACATCACAATTTAACTAATAATTAATTAATAGTTAATTGTTTATTTTAAATTTCTAAAAAAATTCTAATCAAGTTAGACGATAATGTAGACATAAGAGATGAAAAAATCTAACGAAAAAGATGAAAAAGCTTTTATTTATTTATTTATTTATTTATTTTTTTTTTGTTTTTTCATTTGAAGAATATATGCAAGTGCACACTCGTTGAAAACTTAAGTATACAGACTTTTGCGCTTCAAATAGAAAATGATGAATAAGAATTTAAGTAGCGTAAGGCGAAGTTACCTCGGTAATGCCATGAAGACGTAATTTTTGAAAATTTTAATTTTAGAAAACAAATTCGCTAGTCGAATTTAATACCGTTTATTTTTAATTTTTAATTTTCTGTAATTAATCTTATGATAATAAAGTACTGTTAATTATTAATATAATAAGGTTAATTTTAAATAATCTATTCTTACGTTTTAATATAAATTATTAGGCGGGTGAATTATAACTCATAAAGTATTATGTAAGTAAATGAATATTGTATTTTATTTTAAAAATATTGTATTTTATCATTACCGTTTATTTCACTTTTATTATAAGATTATCACTGTTACTCAATTTAGAATTTATGTAGCAAGAAATAATTTACATTTTCTTATGTTAATGTTTTTTAATGCATCGCAGTAAATATTTGCATTAATATATAAAGACAAGTTGTTAATAACGGCCGATGATTCATTAATTCATTTTCGTTCAAAATTAATAAAAGGAAATGGAAGTTTCCTAAATAAGAAAAAAAAAAAAAAAAAGATTTGTCTAATATATTAAATCGAATATACATATAGTAATTGTTACTTTTATTTAATAAAAATAATAATGATTTTCATACCTTTTTTTTTTAATGCATTTTACTTAAGCAGTTTCTTCCTCTATAGAAATCAATCGCCTCCTCAACTGGTATTCTCTTTTGTTTCTTTCTGTACTCCAATGGTTTGAATTTTGTTCCTTGAATAAAATCAATTTGTAAAAAATAATTATTATATTAACGTAATATAATAACAGTGCGTTTATCCATTACCGAAATCGATATTAAACTTGGTAAAGATCTTCGAAAAAATGTCGATCTTCTGCGATAAGCGAGCGTATCGTTGAGGGTTCTGCTTTCAAAGTAACTGCGCTCGCGCGCTGAGCTTTGTTGAACAATACGCAGCGATTTTTCCAGTTCCTTTACTTGTTTTATTTTTTTATATAATTCCTTTTCGACGTTTAATAAATCGAACCGCCTGCGTACGTCATCGTGCAATAGCTTTTTGTGGAGACTTTTTTGTAACAAATAAGTAGCCTGCGATTAAGTTACATAAAATAATTATGATGCATTGATAAAAAAAAAAAAAAAAAAAAAAAAAAAAAGAGAGATTATTTATGCAGAAAATAATCTGCATAAAATTATAAATTAAACGCACGTTTTAAAAGTTTATTTTAAAAGGTTAATTTGACGAAAATTATTTAAGTATGTCATTTTTAAACTTATTTACTTATATTATATATTGCAATGTTTCAAATAGATATATAAATGCATTTTAAAAACTATACTATAACGTTTTTGAGTTTAATCATTTTTTACATCATTACCTCATTTGTATTATTTAAACAATTAGAAGGGCCAAAATAACTACCGCCCGAATAAGAAATATACTCTTTCTTCTTATATTTATTAATAGGTGTTTTTTTATCGCTATAACATGTACTATTATCTGTATTGCTTATATCGCTGAAATTGTTTATCATCTGAAATAAACATGTAATTAATTGCACGTTTCAATGATAATTTTTTTGGCTTACCTTTACATTAATTATCAACTCTTTAAAGTAATCAATAAATGCTACATCTTATTTAAAATATTAATATAATATCTGATTGTACCTTAATTTTTTTCTCATCCTGAAAATTTAATTTAGTCTTTGCAGGTGAATTCTGTACCAGAAAAAAAAAAATGGTTACAATTTAAAAATAGAAACTAAATATTTTCTTTTAGCATCTTAATATTATTAAGCTTACCTTTGGAAAATTATTGATTTCTTCAAAATAATTATTCAACCATCGGTGAATAATTTGTTTCCAAACTATTACAATACCATTGCAAAATAAGCATTGCACTTTTACGACAAACTGCCTGTGAAGTTTATATAAATTGAATAATGTTTAAAATAAAAAAATAAAAAAATAAAAAAAAATGTATAAGTATTATTTCGATAAAGTTTATATTTATAATTTTGGCGTGAAAAATTGTTAATTCTTACTTGACTGCAAAAAAAATTATTAAAATAGTTAATGCGACCGCTGAAGATGCAAAAATAAAACAATGAGCCAAAAAATTGAAATTTCTCATGCGACTAAATATTAAATCAATGTTTGGCTTGTGAAATTTGAAAAATTCACTGACTTTTTTAAAACTCATTGTTGTTTGTAGATAAAAAATGAAAAAGGATTCGGAATTAAGCCATAGTCAAGGTAAATAATTGATTCTTTAAATATCTTTAAAGGTAAAAATAATCGATCGAAGGAAAGGGATTGGTGTTACGGTAAAAGAAGCACTGATATATCGAATTACACTGACCTGCTTATTCGTTGTTCGGAACTTATATTGTTTTTGTTTTGATTAGATTCGCGTGCGGTGTTGAAAACCGCAAAATCGCGTTTCACCTGCAATGTTATATTGAATATATATATATATATATATATATATATATATATATATATATATATATATATATATATATATATATCGGAATTCTGATAATTTAAATAGATTTATTTGTAAGTAAATTGTAAGAGAAATATATTAGTTATTATTAAATGAGAATGTACACTACCGTTCAAAAGTTTGGAAACACATAGTTTAATTTGAATAAAAACGACAATAATACTTTATGAAATATTATACCTATTTTAGAGGATTGAACTCTATTCAAAACAAAAACAAAGTTTTTAGCCACCAATTCTAAAAAATCAACAATTGGCAGTGTAGCAACCTTTGTGATCATAAAACACGTGTGCCGGTCTATTTTCAAGATAAGGAATAAACTGGTAAGAAATAAGTAATTTTGTTCATTATTTTTTTTATAAACACGCACATAATAATGAATGAACTTCAATAATAATAATCGTGTTTATTTAAAGATTTATTTACGGTATTTTTTTTAATCTAATAAAAATCGGGTGTTTCTAAACTTTTGAACGGTAGTGTATATAGCATACTCGATTCAATGATTTTTCATCGTTGCGTCTTTTTTCGCAATTCATTTTTAAATTGAATTGAATTTATTTCTATTTTAATGGGATAAAAATTCGATAATAACAGCAAATATTTTCTAATTTAACATTTGCGATTTTTTTTAAATTTAATTCAATTGTTAAAATTTGTTGTACATTGTATTTAAATTATATAATAATAAATTTTATAAATACAACTATAATAATCAATTTTAATGTTAAGAAAATTTATAGATACAAAGTAGAGTATAGATCTGAATGTAACAACTTATATTTAAAAGTTTTCATTTGCGATACTAAAATACTCATTTTCTCAATACATATGTAATATTTACTTCTATCTGTTACATAAATAATTTTTATTTCAGTCGGTGTTCTATTTCAATCCATATTTCTCTATAAATACTCATGCATATTGCATTCAACGATGATGAAAAGTTCTTTTGAAAACAATAATAAAATATTTACAATCTTATAATGTAGATTTAATTATAGCAATGCAATTTATTCGTTTCGTCGTATATCGATAAACATTTTATTTATCATTTAATGTTTATTAAATGTCTGCATCAAAATAATTATAAAAATAAAAATAAAAACTGTCCCTGTTAAAATTTAATATTTCAATTAGTTTTATTTTTATATTAATTTTTAAAAATATAAAATCTTGATTGATAATTAAAATTTCATGCGGTTATCATTAGGGCTAAAATTTAGTAAATTTATAACGTTTATTAACTGAAACAGTCGGTGAACAATCACAGTTGTCGTTATATTTTTGCGATAATACAATAATAATTAATAAATACAGAGGACAGTAATGAGACAATGATGAAAATGCATACATTGAAGATAAGCTAAAATGCAGAGAATTTCATTCATAATGCAAAGTAGTGTATATTTGAGGATGCGTTAAATCCGAACAAAGATTGACTCCTCGTCCGACATATATATATATACACGTGCGCGCACGCGTGTCTGTGTATATGAAATTCACTTCACAGTATTGTTGGCATATTCATATATAGATCGTTGACTCACGCGTATAAAACACAAAGTATATATTTAAGAAAGTTCAGGCAACATCATACAAGCTCAAATTCGAAAGTTTCTTTTTCGAAATACTTCCTCAATTAATGAAAATAAAAAAGAAAAATAAATAAATAAATAAATGAAAAGAAGAAAGAAAAAATGAAGAGGGGAATATGGAAACGATTCCATTATTGAGGTATTTTGGCGGTGCATATTATAGATAAATATTTTGACGGAAGATGATTTAATATCGTTCAAAAAGTTTTTTTACATACTTTTGATTGATGTTCGCAACTCGTACAGTGCCAAAATTTGTTATCAACTTGATGATCAATTAAAATTTAATTGTTTTATAAATTATAAAGTTTATGTAATTTATGTCGTTTGATATATTTGAGAAAAAAAATTTTTAAATTAAAAAAAAAAAAAAAAAAAAAGAAATTTATGCTTTTAAAATTGTTTTTGTTAAAAAAAAAAAAAAAATAACAATAAAAACAATAAAATTGAGTTTAAAATAACGATTAAATGAAGTTTATTATTGTACCGAATCTCCGAATCCCCTACATTTCAGCACACACATTATACATATAAAAAACACATCTCTTACAAAAGCTTAGTTGATATGTAAAAAGAAAAAAAAAAAAAGATGAAGAAAAATTCACTAGATGCTTATTTAAACAAAATTTCGCTAAATGACGGACGTTACATTTCGAAGCGTAAATTAATAAATATAATGTATACGCTTATGCGATTGTCATCCAGTATCCAAGTCTTGCGTAGGCGGTATATTAGCGACGCGGGGGATTATACAAGCATACACGCGCATCTGACACGTCCGCTGTATACGTATTGTTAACGCGTACTGACGTTGTATTTTCGTTGTTGTAAACAATACAAGTAAAGAGAGGAAAAGGGGAAAGCGGCTTATGCAATATGTAAAGAAATCGGTGAAGAATTAAGAAATCGTCACGCGTTATGTTTCTCATTTTTCTATTTTTTCGTTATACTTTTACGTTCGATCACCAGTGGAATATTATGCACCGTAGAGAAAGTTTGTCTTATTTTAGCGTATTATATATTTACATATTATGTACTTAGCATATCCAAAAAAACCGTATCGTAACCTTGTAAGGCCTTGGATCGCTGAAACTTTGGGACGGGCGTTTAATGCTTTTATTTTTTATTTTTTTTTTTTTTGTCGGACCAATGTATATACGTTATGGACTTGAAATTCAAATGATTCAAAAGCGGTTATCGTGTATATTGCAGTTAAAGCTATAGTAAGTGTGTACGGACACTTATTATATGTACGGATGAGCGCAATTAATATTGTGATCGTTTAATCAATTTCATAAGTTATATAACACGCTTGATAAAGTAATGAAATTTATATATATACGTATGTTTATAACGTCTAATATCGTTGTTAAAATTACATGAATAATTATTAACGTAAACGACGCTAAATAGTAATAAAAAGATATATCCAAACGTAAATTAAATGAAAATATAATTTGCAAATTTAACTATACATATTCTATATGATACGAACAGTTCAAATATTATTAATACGTGATGGCTATGTCTTACCACGCTTGGACGTAACCTATTACCCAAAGAGATTCTAGCAAGGAACTTCGTTATATTGCTTCTAAAAGTACGCGAAGTAAATTTATTTAGGTAATTACATATTATAATAATATCATAATAACGATTATTGAGTTGATAAAAACATATTCAAATATATATGGAGAAAATTGAAATGTAAAAGAATATTAGAAAATTTTGTAAAGAAGCGATTGCGTATGTTAATGTATGATACATTTTTTTTATTGTAAATTCATTTAATATATATATATATATATATATATATATTACAATTAGTTTAAATTTTTGTACGAGCAAATTAAAAAAAAAAAAACAATTATTCGTTTATATAGATTTTAAATATTTTTCTAAATACAATTATCAATTGATATTTATCGATAAACTGTGTGAAATTTATCCACCTATATTTTATTCACGTCAGGGATGATAAAAAAAGACAAACGTATATGCAGATAAGTGCATGAGTAAAAGCGTGCGTCGGCGTGCGATTATAAATAACGAATAAAAACGTGCCATATTGTGAAAAAAAAAAAAAAAAAAAAAAAAAAAAAAAAAAAAAAAATAAGAGGGAGGACGTACAAAATGTTTACAACAAATTCGTATATATACATGTACACGTATACACGTTTACGCGTTATCCACGCGCGCACAAATATCCTATAAATTGCGCGCGAACAAAACGCGCGTTCAAAGAAACGAGCGTAAGAGCTCTCATTTGTCTCTGCAACGGTTGCATATTTATACGATACTTCGATATCGTCTGTACTTCGATTGCTTTCAGCGACATTGCTGCGTTATGTTGTAAGGTCAGCTGGTGTGGAAAATAGAAATAGAATTTCTGCGACGTAAGGTTCCGGAAATCTGTTTTCCATTCGGTTATTTTTCAAACAATACGAGCTATCATTATTTTTCTTTCTTTTTTTCTTTTTTTCAATGAAAGTCTAACGTTTATCATTAGTTTGGAAATGACATATACTATATTTTCAAGTATCGAGTTAATTAAGGATATTTTTATCACATTAACATTATTGCGTACTTGAATATCGATTTATTAAACATTTTATGTTAGATTATATTCACTATTTGTTTTACAAAAGTTTATACACGTTTTTCTTACATTTGCCGTCTTCGTTCTTTGGAAATATAAGTGCCTTCATAATTTATATTTATAAAAGCGCATCGTAAACTTAATAATTGAACTTCTCAAAATCCAGGAAATAAAAATTATTTCAATATTAAACATCCTTAATAAAAGTGGGACATGGGTATGTGCAGATAGATGAATTGTCACTTTGTGAAGCCGTCTAACTAAACATATCGTGTATCTATTTAAATAAAGCGCATTATCTCATAAATCTTAATTTAGTTTTCTCTAATATTTCTGTTCATTTGAGATAAACTATAAAATATATTTTATTTGATGTATTAAAGTACTGTAATTAAAAGAGAATTGATATTTTCTTATTAGTTTATATACCAACAATTTTCAACTTTAATATTCTTACTTTATTATTTTTCACTTAATTTAGAAAAAAAAATTATAATAAAAGAATTATGAAAGTTTTTTAATTTAATTTTAAAACCCTCATAATAGATTGAAAAGATAAATATAAAAAAATCTGGTATCCAGTATTTGGTTCATCTTCCTTGTTTTAGTTCTCTGACCGATTAAATCATCAAGCATTGTTATTAAAAAATTGTTTTTAGTAAACATCTGTAAAAATATATTGATTTTTACAATTTACTTTTTAAAATAAACAGCTCATTCCATTATACTATATAAAACATGTAATTTTTAAAATATAGATAAAATTAGAAAAAATAAAATTTAATAAAAATTAGAAAAAATTAATTTCATTTTTGAAAATTTAAATTTAATTCTGCGGTACTCTCAGTCGGTAAGTAATCGACGGTAACCGTAAAGTTACTTCAGATTATTATTAGATCAGTTTCGTCACCAGTAGGTTAATTTTATGCTCGCTATATCTATATCGCTTTTTAAAACCATTATTTCTTTAACAATGTAAACAGATAATTTCCAATTTAATACTAACAAAGTATACACACATGTGCAAGTACATTTACTGCTTGTATTTCCCCTACTTTAATTCAACATCCTTCTTTCCGTCTCTTTCTTCCAGTTCGCCTCTGCGGTAGCCGTTGTTCTGTCGTCATCGTTGCCGTCGTTTCCCTCTCTTTTTCTCTCATTCTCTATCTTCTTCTTTCGCAAAGCCCTCAGACAATTTCTACGTCCGCGCAAACGTTCACCCATATACGTGCACGACGTACAACTGTGTCGGCTTTTGTGTGCTTTGATGGCTTACGTTTCGACATGTACGTGTATGAGTACTTCGCACTTGTATCCGCGCGTGCGCGCGCCTATTTAACTGTATAGCCGTAACAACTACATTTCTGGACGTGAAAATCTGTATATGTACAAGTAGCATGTACACATGCGCGTATTTTATGATATAGATGTAAAGATGACATACAAACCATGGATTTACACTATATATGGATAGCATTATGTTTGCTTTACACTTTTAAGATTTAATTATAATTTTTCTTTCAGTGCTTGCGTAGATAAAAATATTTGCTTTTAATGTTATTAAGTTTAATTAGGTAGGTAGTTAACATTGAAAATAAAACTTCTAATCTTTTTACGCTTTTTTTTTTATTTTAAAATGCTTTAAGTGTCAAATATAAAAATTGGAGATATTATGAGACCGCTATAAAAGTAAAAATATCTTATCTTCTGACCATATATTCTTATCAAAAATTTTATGTGTAGGAATATAAAAGTATTCATGTATATATGCACACGAAGAATACGTGTGGATGGAAGAAATAAGTTGCGCTTACAATACTTCATGTAGACTTAAAAAAATTTTAAAATATTAATTCGAAACAATGCAATTGATGATTTTGTTTTAAATATAGCAAGATTTTTCCTTATTCTGTAATATAAATTTAAATAATTAGACAATTTGAATTTTGTCATTTTTAATTAATAAATTCTGGAAGCGTAAAAGCAGCATAATCGCACACGCACACACGTTAAACGCATGCCGCAATATATATGTATGACGTGCAGTGCAGAGCACCGACACACATTGGACAAAGATAAAACTATACTACCAGCGCTACCTACTCGAAGAGGACGAAAGATTCGTGAACAAGGGCGCGCGCGGAAGGGGAAAAGTACATGGCGAATAGGGAAAGAGCGAGCGAGAGCGATAAAGAGAGAGAGAGAGAGAGAGAGAGAGAGAGAAAGAGAGAGAGAATGTTCGTGAGTTGCGAGTGGTGGTTGGCTTTCGTCGCGCTCTCTATTCATCCATCCGGCAGCGGCGAGTGCGCGACGACGACGGCGAGACAGCGGCGGCACAGGTCGGTGCGGCGAACAGGAGAGAGAGAGATCGTGCGGTGGCTGCTCGCTCGCGCGATGAACCTCGTGTCCAGGACATCCTGACTGACGCGCGACAACCCTCTCCCTGGTTTTTGAGACAGTGAAGAGCCGGCGCACCCGTGTAATATCAGAGAAAAACCTCGCCGCTAAATTGACGAGCCTCTCTTCTCTCTCTCTCTCTCTCTCTCTCTCTCTCCCTCTGTCTCTCTACAATATATACACGGGAAAAACGTGAAGAGTCGGATGTGCACATACCTTTTTATATACTTACGCACTGGCACATACGCATAAGTGGGCGCAAGCACGTATCTACGTTTCCCGTGTGCTTCGATAATATATTATAAGCCAAAGACTGTGTTTTGCATCATAAAGAGAGAACAGGAACAGTTTAGTCATTATTTGGAGAGTGGAGAAAGAAAGAGAGAAAAATATACACGTATATATACATATATATATACACACAGCAGGCGGATACCTAAGTTAAGGGACGTTCGGCGGCCTGTGAGAAAGACAGAAAGAGAGAGAGAGAGAGTACCATATCGTTGGAACGAAACAAGAAGAGATATATCCATTTCTTTTTTTTTTTAATTCCTTTTCCACCAGTTCTTCATCCGTCTCTCTCTTTTTTTTTCCGTGTCTCCTTTTCTCAATTCAGATTTCGTTCATCTGCCTCTGTCTTGTTCCTTCGCCGATTGCTCGACTCTCTCTTTTTTATTTTTTGTCTTACTCCTCGCCGCAACTCTCTGTGCATTGTCACACATACAGAGAGTAGCAGACACATCATCTGTCTGTCTCTTTCTAGTCCTTAATATCTTTAATCTGGTGTGTGGTATTTTGGGTGCAGAGTGCACCAGGTTCACCAGGATCAGTGTGTTGCTAAGGAGGCTCCCATTTATCTTTTTTTCTATGTTGTCTTGTGTATACTTCATATTATAAGCAATTTTAACATTGTGTGGCTTATTGGTCAAAAAGTTCAAAATTAGTGTACCTCTTTAATTCAATATTGATAACAAGGTGAGGATCAATCGTATGCATCATTTGAATCAGTATCATTAGTTGCTGTGTTTAGAACGTGTGGAAGAACTGATGTACCTGGCCACATTATTGCATTCATCAAACTTGTAATAACGACTCTTCGTAGACAAAACGCAGAGTCTGTGATGCCCGGGAGTCGCTCTAGCACGGATCCTGAGCATAAATCCCCTAGGGAAAGCGGTGAGGATTCCGAAGATGAAAGTGAAATATTGGAGGAGAGTCCTTGTGGGAGGTGGCTCAAACGTAGAGAGGAGGTATGAATATTTTAATGTTTAAAATCATTACTTTTATAATAATAAACTATTTCAATAATTTTATAATTATCTTATTCATAAATATAGATTTTTGGTGTTTCTATAGTTGCAAGTTGAAGAAGTCAATAATTCATCAAAAACTTTAATCATGATATATTAAATGATAAAGCTATAATTTATGTGTAAAAGTAATTAGGAATCACATCAAATTTTTATTTTAGTAATCAATTTAATTTAAGTTATATAAATATATGGATAATAATAATATATGTATACATTAGTAAAGGTGACAGGTATATCTTTTTTATTATTAGATTCTGAGTTGTAATTAAGTTAATATTTTATCATTAACTAGCTACTTCAAAGATTTATAATTTTATTTTATATTTTATTATAAATAATTATTGAAACCATAAGAATAAAAATTATGATTCATGACAAAAGGAAATTTATGTTAAGTTTTTTAAACAATTATTTGTCATAATTCTAACTATAGTAATATTATTTTATGGAGTAGAGATATGTAGTTATCTTAATAAAATTCCAACCTCACTTTTTGATATTCTTTTATAGTTTCAAAAATTTAAAGAACAAATATAATCACATAATTAATTTTAAATAAATAGTTAGTTGTTTTAGTATAAAAGTATTTTAAGAAGAATAAAAAATCAATAATGTATTATTTATCTTACTAATAGATTGTGTAGAAAAAAACATTCGAATCTTAAAATTTTATATATTTTAATGTATGAAATAACGGTATATTTGTACATGGCTTAAATAATAATATAACAACCGATGTTGTTCATTAAACCTATATATACAATAACTGGGTTGTGTATATATATATATATATATATATATATATATATTCATATATATTCATAATTGATTTATGAAAGATAGGCACCAATGTACTCTTTTGTGACAATCAATTTCAAGGAGTTACAGCTGTCCTGTCTTATCAACACATTTTTTTTTATATGATATCATTCATTTTACAAAAATCAGGTGTTATATTATTATAATAATAACATGGAAATAAATTATATTTTTTTATCACTTTAATTTTAATTATAATATATAAAAAAATAATAAAAGTAAGTTTAAATAACATTATTTTTTTTAATTAGATAAATATTAAATCTATCAATAAATAATCTTTTAATTTATTAAATAAATTATTAATTATTTAATAACGCTTCATTATTTTACTTTCATGTTTTTATATTGAGTAATTAATATTTTGTTTTTAATTAATTAGCAATCCAAATTAATACGTTTGTATGATTAATTGAATTTTCATATAGAAATTTTGAATTGTTTAATAATATTTATTTAATAATATTTTTATATTATTAATTTAATATTATTTAATAATATTTTTTATTAATATTTTAGTTATAAATATATATAAAATGTTATAATAGTTTTATATACGAAATTTTTTTTGTATTTGTGGCATTTGGTGTTACTTTATTAGTATAAAAATTAAATAGTAAAAAAATTATAAAAAATTTGCACTTAAACTATTATTTTAACATTCTTTTTTTCTTATTTTTAATTTTCATATTGAAGATTCAGCTGTATTAAAATCTAGAAAAAATATAGAAAAATTTACAATGGCAAGTTTTAGAAACATTTATGTTTCAATTTTTCAATTACCTTGAAAAGACTTTACGTAAGACTTCTTTTGATAGGTTAATATCAATTTATATTCATCATAGATCATTTGTTGTTACAGAATTTCATACATAAATGAAATAAAAGATATGAAATTCAATAATTATTAAATACTTCATTTTAATTGGTATTCTAGAAATTTTTCATGTATGAATCATCATGAATCATTGATTCTTTAACATTATCTTTCAATAGTTGTCTTTAATTATAATGATAATAATTAAATAAGTACACGGTCATTGTAATTATTTTTCAAATAAAAGCCAATAAAAAAGTATTAAAATATAATATTTATTTTTTGCAATAAATCATTGGCTAACATTAAGGAAAAATCAAGTAAAGGTGAAAACAGGTGTTTACGACTAATTTAAATGGCGCCAGCTCTAAATAATTATTTTGTATTCACAGCTGTCATTTTTTGCTTTAAAATTTTGGCAAGAAGAATTCTGTCTGCTTTCGTATTTTCTATACTAAAAATACACCTATTTCGTTTGGCTATTGGAAGTTGTCTGTCCATCGGAAATCTCTGAATGCTTTCCAAACTTTTTGAAAGAATTCACGATAGAGTATTTATAGAATAAAATTTATATTTACTCGAACATGTTCGGCGTCATTAAAAAGAAAAAAAAAGTTTTAATAATTTACATGTTATTTTTCCAATTATTTTTCACATTTACTTTTTATTAATTGGTGATTTTTTTTCTTTTTTATAGGTGTACGTCGGTACCAAATCAACACTGAGCGATGGCACGAATTTTAGTTCGAGAATCGGCGACAACGAAGTAGCCGAGTCGGAGGTATGTTGAGTCATGTGCGACGTACATTTGCAATGGACTGTACAACAACAGTTCAAAGTCGGATTCGTTGACGAGCTTAAAAAACTGTTAACGTAATAAAAAGATTTAATAATCTATGATAAAACACAACTTAATGCTAAAAAATTATAATATTTGGAAGTATTAGTACAAAATCTCTATAAATAGGTTTTAAAATAGATTTAATAGCTTTATATTTCTATGAATAAACTATGAAATTATAATAATTTAAAAATACTTTACAATTAAACATCTATCTTTTTTATTATTATTTATTATCGTCGTTTTTTTTTTTTTTTTTTTTGTCGCTGTTTGAGTTTTAAATTGTTAAATATGCATACATCTTTAATGGTATGGAAATATTTTAAACGGTTTCAAATATTTTTATTAACAAGTATAAAGTTTTGTAATAATGAAATTATTAAAAATAATTAAGTTTTACAAAAAAATATTTATCATTAAATTTATTTTATTTAAATGAGCATAAATAAATATTTCATATGAATAATTAATTTTAATTTTAAAATTTTTAACGGCATAATTTCTATTATAATATATCGTAGAGAAAGAAAATCGTACGTAAAGCATATTTTATCGAATCAAAGCATTAAAATCTATTTACTTTTCATACAAGCTTTAATTTTCAATTGAAATATTTTTACATGCATTCGATAATTTTTTTTTATCGGGAGAATTTTAAAATTCAAGAAATTTTTAAAACAGAATTATTTTTTCATGCTTTATTATCAATAGTTTAATAGTTAATAGTAATAAAAAATACAAATTATTACTCACGTAATGTTTTATATGTCGTCTATAAAAAGTAGTTTTACACTGCATGTTTCAATGTCAAGATGTGAAGTAAAAAAAAACCTCGATATATTTTCATGTTGCATACCTTTCGCAAGTAGCATGGAAATAATTTAAGAAATTTAACTTTGTTTTCTCGAATATTGCGTTTGTGTTTTAACGACTCAAATACAATCCTATAAATTTTTATGTTTATGTTTTATTCAATCGTATCTAATATCGATAAGACCCAATTAAACTTATCGGGAGTAAATGAAAAATTTATAATTTAATTCGAAATAATAGAAACGGCACGCGGCTACGACGGAAAATTTATCATATGCATCAAAGTTTTCGCTTAATCGATACCTGATCGTATCACACATGCACATACACACGTTATTTTTGTAAAGTAAAATTACACAGCTCTTTTCACGCTCGACTCATTAACGAACACCCACGTCGCTCAAAGAGATGTTAAGGGTTTCTTTCGTCGCGTCGAAGGTGTGCATTGACACACATAAGTGTACATAAAGATAAGTATGATGGAAAGAGAGAGAGAGAGAAAGAGAGAGAGAGAGGAGTTACGTACTTCCCCTAATTGCGCATACCGGTCAGCCTGGATATATGTACGGTTATTCCGGAGGGGAATTGTCGGCGTTATATACATATATATAAATTACCAAACGAGATCGCTTGAGGAGAGGCTTGTTTCTTCTTCAGCTATATTCTCTGCTTATTCTCTATTCGGTTGATGTCCTCCCCCCGCCCTCCCCCCCCCTATATAGTCGCGACTCTCTCTCTCTCCTCACGACGGCGCTGAAATACTTGGCAAGGTCACATCCATGTAATGGCAAACGGGCATGAAAGCGCTCCAACTGCGTTGTTCTTTATACACACGCGCCTCGTCTCTCTCTCTCTCTCTCTCGTTCTCTCTTCTCTTATTTGTATAAATGAGTGTGCGCGCTCGCATGTACACGCGTATATCGTGCGAACGAATTTCGCGAGACGAGCGATGATTGCCGTTTACCTCATTAACGATAGGTTACTAGAAATAACCAGGACCCAGCGGCGTCCCGGTAAGCGAATCGACCGTTGATGCTCGGTACTACTTGGTAAAACGATTCGTCTTTGAATATTTGTAACTTTGAGATTTATGAGAGCTATGAGATGATTGATATGTACAATGATTGATATGATAAAAATCATTGATCGATCGTTGTAATCGATCCATCAACTTTTTTTTTTTTTTTTTTTTTTTTTTTTTATTCAAAAGCTTTTAAAGTTTCGAGCTCTTTGTTGTATATCCATGTTTAAAGAAGCAAGTGAAATTACATAATTATCGTTAACGCCGATTTGACATGCTTTGACGTTCAATAACAGAATAATTGATTATATGGATATTTTTAATGAATGCAAGAAATGAATCTTATCATGCAATGTTTCATTTATTAATGGAAATTTTTTTTTTTTTTATTTTTTTTATTTTTTTTTGTGAGAACGGATACAATAATTATTATGCGGTTATTTAGATGCTTTAAAAATGTTTATTTAGAAATAACTTTGAAAGCTCTCTCTCTCTCTCTCTCTCACTCATTATACGTACAAGGAATGAATTTGATATATAATTTTTGTTGGAAAAAAATGAAACAAACTACGCGAGAGATATATCGGCATCGATTTATTTACGGATAAAAAAAAGAGAGAGAGAGAGAGAGAGAAAAAAAAAGTAAGAATCTCGCTGATGCAAATTTATCACCCGTTTCGTTATTTCGATGCGCAGGTGGAGCAGCAGGATTTGCCGGGAATAGACTGTGCCTATTTAGCTATGGACACCGAGGAGGGCGTCGAGGTCGTCTGGAATGAAGTGCAGTTTTCCGAGCGCAAAAACTTCAAAGCACAAGAGGAGAAGATTCAGCTGGTATTCGAAAACCTTACGCAGCTCGAGCATCCGAATATTGTTAAGTTTCATAGGTATTGGACGGACACTCACAATGACAAACCTCGAGTGAGTTGTGATTTATTTATTTATTTTTTTTTTGCATTATTACTTTGTTTCTAACTTATCCACTGCAATCGAATGTTGATCAATAATTCTCGTGTGCAAATTTTAATTGTATTAATTAATTTATAATGAGAATATTTATGATATGAATATATAAATTAAAATAACTGTCGTGTACAAATTAAAATTTTCTACATAAGTATGTCTATAAATTTTTTTTACAGATATAAATACTTGCTATATTCGATTAACATTTTTCGTTTTTTAAACTTTTTCAACTCGAGCGCTAAATAAGTAAATAAAGTAATTATAACAATCTGTACATGATAATTTGCGAAGAAACAAGTTAAACTACATCTAAATTTAACTTGTTAATAATAATATATTCTATTATCACATCATTGAAGCGTAGGAATCTCAGTTGAGATACTCCTATAAGATAGATTAAAGAGAACAGTAAATTTTTAGCAAGGTTCATCGAGTTCTCCCGAAATTTGTCTGTAAAGAGAGAAATAGTCGTAACGTTTGCGTTCTTGCAGGTTATTTTTATAACGGAGTACATGTCGTCTGGGTCCTTAAAACAGTTCCTAAAGCGAACAAAACGCAACGTCAAAAAACTACCGTTACAAGCGTGGAAGCGGTGGTGTACTCAAATTCTTTCTGCACTTAGGTAACTATAAATAGATACATGATAATTTTATTAATTTTTAAGCTGTGACAATATCGAAAGAAAAATATTTTCTGATATTGTTATTACAAAAAAAAAAAAAAAAAAAAAAAAAAAAAAAAATGTATTTTTTTTTTTATAAATTGTAAAAAAAAAATGACTAGTTTTTGCTCAATTATTTGTTTAATTTGAAACGTTTTTATCTATGATAAAAATAACTAAGTTATTATATATAAAAAAAAAAAAAAATTAATTATTGATATGTAGTATTTTTTTTAAACAAATTTTTATAAAATGGATATATATATTTTTTTTCGGAATAAATTGAAAAAATTTTTTTGAGTTTAATGTGTAAATAATTTTTTCAGTTATTTGCATTCCTGTTCACCTCCCATTATTCACGGAAATTTGACTTGCGATACAATATTTATCCAGCACAACGGTCTAGTCAAGATCGGCTCTGGTAAGTAATTTCTGTACAAAGTTCAAAGTTGTCCAATTAAATAAAAGAAATATTTCAATGACATAAAACGATATAACAATCGTTTTATGGCATAGAACGTTTTTATAAAAAAAATAAATGCTCAAAGAAATTTTTATCATTGTTGTAAATGAAATTGAAGAGAATATTAATTGCTTTATTAAGTTGATAAAGCAATTTAAAGAAGTAAATCATTCATAATGTAATTATAATATACAAATTATTCATCTATCCTTCGTAACGATTTATTTTAAAACCCCTGCGTCTCATCTTGCCATGTCGCTAAAACAGTTTTACTACTAATATATGCATGAAGTACAAGAATTTATAATAAGAGTAACTTGAGTCCCCTTCACATTATATTTCATAGGCAAATTTAAATATATAATAAACGATAATACAGCAAAGCCTTTGAAGTTTCCTAAGAAGTGGATAATGATTTCATCATATGGAGAAAAGGACGACAATTATAAACACGGAAGAATTAACTTGCTTGAAATAAGGAAATGGACTTCATACAGCAGCTAAGTAGATTAAGCTATCGAGGTACATATAATTTACATATTTATTTAATTGTAAATTTGCTTGCAAAATTTTTTGCATTCAAATCTTCTTTATATTATTTCAACTTTTATTTTCTCGTAATGCACTAATTTATTTAATTTTTTTTTTATTTTTCTAAAGTTTAGGAGTTAATAACACATATGGGCTCAAGTTACTCGTAGGATAAAAATTGTTTGCATTAACATAAATTTGTAACGACATAGCTCGAGAGATTGCCGTTCTTTGTACGTAATTATATTTAATTGTATTATTATTATTATTATTATTTTTTTTTTTTTTTTTTTTTTTTTTTTTTTTTTTGTTTTTTTAATTTTAGTGGCACCTGATGCGATTCATCATCACATAAAAACTCACAGAGAAAATATGAAGAATATGCATTTTGTTGCTCCAGAATATGGAAGTAAGTGTGATTATGATATTTCTGTAAATAAAACTAATTTTTATTATGCGATACATTTAAAAAACCATTTATATTTGAAACTTAATTATGAAGTAGATAGCAGTAATTTCATTATTTGAATGTTATTGTACTTTCTCATATTAATGTTGAATGTATAAACTCAAACTTATTTACGTCAAATACGTAAATTTAAATTTTAACTATTTATTATTTAGATTCAGCAACGCCTGCCATTGATATCTATTCATTTGGTATGTGTGCACTGGAAATGGCTGCTTTAGAAATTCAAGGTAACGGAGATAGTAACGTGATCGTCACAGAAGAAAACATTAATAAAACAATAGAATCATTGGATGATGTACAGCAAAAAGACTTTATTCGAAAGTGTCTTGAAGCTGATCCATTACGCAGACCGAGCGCTAGAGAGCTGCTTTTTCATCCTGTTCTTTTTGAAGTTCACTCCTTAAAATTACTTGCAGCGCATGCTTTAGTCAATTCAGCTAGTAAGATATCTTCATTTTAAACATATTTTACCATATAAGTGAGTAATTTTTATTGATTCAAAGACTAAACAATTTTTTATTTTTAGCAAATATTTCGGAAACTATAACGGATGAAGTATTACAAAGGCTATATGGACCAGACACTGTCGTTGCAGAAATCAAATATCAAAATAGGCCTCCTCATCAAATTCGTCTTAGTGATATACCAGTAGCAGAAAAATTAGAAAAATTTGTCGAAGATGTAAAGTTAGTATTTAAATGTAAAATTGAATTTATATGAAATATTTTCAATATCAAGTTTTAAATTAAAATTTTTATAAAGACAAAAGCTAAATTAATTATTGATTTTAAAATTTAATATTTAAAAAATTTTGAAATAAGTAATCAAGTAAATTGATGACTTTCGATTAATACAAATTATAATGTATTATTATTTTGTAGATATGGAATTTATCCATTGACAGCATTTATGGCCAAGCTTCCACCGCCCGTGCGGCCTCGGGCAATATCTCCTGAAGTCACTGAATCAGTGAAGTCTGTAACACCAGAACCCGTCGATGTGGAGTCTCGTAGAGTAGTCAATATGATGTGCAACGTTAAACCACGAGAAGATAGCTGCGAGTTACTAGTAATATACTATCAATAGTTTAATATTGATAATTAAATTTTTTATTTTGATTAATTCATAAATATTTATATTTAATTATACTTTTTAGATGACAATATTATTAAGAATGGATGATAAAATGAATCGGCAACTGACTTGTCCAGTAACACAAGCTGACACGTCAATGTTACTCGCACAGGAACTTGTACATTTTGGCTTTATCAACGAAGTAAGTATATAAAAACATATGCGACATGAGTATTATTATACTTTTGTATAATTACTTGCAAATCATAATAATGAAAAATTAAATAAAAATTATTACGAAAAGTTTACATTTTTAACAGTCAGTTGAAAATAATAAAATATTATTTGGAATAATTTTATACACATATCCTAAAAATACATTTTTTAGATCTACATTTTTCTTTTTACTAAAAATTTTATTCTTTTAAAAAATTCATTGTACAAAATCCTTTAAATAATTTTCTTGAAATCAAATTAAAAAAAAAAAACGAATGCACCTTCACCAATAATAAGCAAAGTATAAAAATTTGTTTTTTAATTTTAATTTTTCTTTAAAATTTATTTTTAAAATTTTATTTAATGATGAAAAGTATAAAGATGTTTCTTTATGTTTTACTTTTGAAAGCAACTTGCACAATTTTCTTTTGTTTAAATTTCCTCTTCATGTTTAGGATGACCGTGACAAGATAGCAAATTTAATTGAAGAAGCGTTGCGCAGCTGTTTTAGTAAACAGCAAATGTTAAGTCCAGGCCTTGTTTCGCTTACGAATCTTCCCAGCCAGACGACACTTTTACTGCCGGGACCCGAATTTCCTCGCTTACAGCGCCTCGAAGATGTTAAGCAGCCTACACCTTTGAAAAACATTGATCCAAGCATGAGACAGCAGCAACAATCGCAGCAACGGCATCACGAGCCTGACACAGAACTTCAAACAATTACGAATGAGGCCGGTAGTTAACCGGCAGCAGTCCGTTGTTCAACTGTGTCTCGACTCCACTATTGTGCCACTCCGCACGCTCCATGTATAGACTGGCTATGTATTTTTATATTTTAAGTAAGATGATGATAAAATAGTAAATGAAAAAAGTAAACAAGCAAAGCATTAAGATAAAATGTAGGGAACATATAAAATTTGTAGTTTTATTTTCATCAATAGGTAGTCGTTAAACATTTATATTAAAAAAATAAATTATATTTTCAAATTTTGTTATTTAAAATTTTAGGTAAAAAAATGATAGCATTGAGAAATAATGTTAATCTTTTTTAAAACATGTAATCGAAATTGGTAAATATTTAATCAAAATTTATCGATTCTTATTTTTAAAGAATAACAGATAAAATAGCTCATTTTAAAATATAATTTGATATATGCTATATAACGAGACTATCTATCGAATGAAAACTTATAATGTTGAAAATAAAAACCTACAAGATTTCTCTATTGTAAAAAAGTATGCAAAATGTGAGTAGAAAAAAGAAAAAGGAGGATGAGTAGGAGGGCCCCGTGGCTTGCTTCAATATATACATTAAGATTTTTTTTCTATGTCGAATCAATATTTTATTTTGTTTTTTGTTTCTTTGAATGTGCAACAGTAATTTAAAATTATTTTCTACGAATTGATTCGAAGATTTGAAAAAATTTTAATTACTACAATCTAATAGTTTTGTAGCACATTCAATAAAAATGAACCGT
Source organism: Chalcis sispes (assembly GCA_949987625.1). NCBI lineage: Eukaryota > Metazoa > Arthropoda > Insecta > Hymenoptera > Chalcididae > Chalcis > Chalcis sispes. The sequence goes on from OX465095.1 coordinate 59,959,046, forward strand.
TTTTATGTAATAATATATTAATTTTTGTAATATTTATTTTATTTATAATAATTTTATGATTCAATATAAATATTATTATTTAATCATAAAAGTTGATACGTTTAAATTATATTAAATGAGTTAAAGTTGTATTGTCAATTAATATGTTAATATTAAATAATTATTAATTAATGAATTTCAAAAATATAAATTTTTTAAATTTTTGATTATATTTTAATAATAAAAGTTAATAAATATTCGAATCAATGCGTAGTTTAAATGTTGGAGTGAAACAGCAATAGGAACGGACTGAGAATATCTTGATAAATTTCTTTAGTCAACGCTACAACTTTTAGTTGCATAGACATGTAAAAGAAGCTTGAAGCTATAAAAAAATTGAATCGATTGTATATTAATTATCGAGCGAATGTTTTTATCCTTAGAAATGTTATTTATTAAGAAAACATTTAAATATATGATACAAAATAATTTTGTATCTTTTACGTCAAATTAAATAATTTTAATAGAATGCTACGCTCATCTTAAGATAATAAAAATTAAGATGTTCGCATTGTTCCGTTCCAGTACATTACTTGTAAAGAATATCTCGTAAATGTACGGCGCTTTGGGCCGTCCTCGTTTTTTCATAGAGAACTTGAAAATAATAATAATATTAACAATAATATAATTATAATAAAAATAATAATAATGAATAATAATACAGAAAGAAAGAAGAAGAAGAAGAAGAGATAAATGAAATAATCCAATGAATAGTAAAAACCCACGTCTCGCACAAAGTAAATAAAATAAAAAAACAAAAAAAAAAAACAAAAAAAAAAAACGAAAAAAAAAAAAAGAAGAAGAAAATGAAAAAGAAACAGAAACCCACTTTGGCCAGTGGTTCAAATCGTTTTAAAATAAATTGCTAAAAAGATTAGATTAAAAATAATTGAAAAGTTATATACCATAAGTCTCCCAAAAAATAATTTTCATGGCAATAAAAATTGCTGAAAATAGTAGCCACGGGAGCAACGCAAACTTGGGTATTATTGATGTGATGTAATCAAGGTTATTAAAAGAATTTCTCATTTTCTCTTTGTCTCTTCCTCTTTCTCTCTCACACTCTGCTGGATATTAATTCTCCTCTTCGAGAAAGAGGAAGATAAATGCACTGTTTATTTGCTTAATTATTCAATCAAACCTTGTGATATAGATAAATATTATTTCTTTTACTAACAATTAATATACATGACATTTGAATCATATTGGAAAATTAAAAATCGACTGATTGTAACATATAGGTAAAAAGATCAATACCTTCCGATGCTTTGAAATGAACACTTTTTTATTGTTTTTTAATTAAAAATTTTTAATTATTTTTTTTATCAAATATATGCCTTTTAACAAATTATAAATTGTTTTGGTACATAATAATTATTAAAAATAACATATATAGTTATCGAAAGCGTTTATTTTGCTTTTATAATTTAAATTTAATAAAAATGAATTTTTATATTTAATTATAAAAAAATTAATGTTGAAGAAAAATCATTTGAATAAGATAATATTTAAATAAATAAAAAGTGTAAAAATCAGAGTAACGAAAGAAGCGGTAAATGAGATTAGTTGAAATACAATATTATGTTCAAGAGAAAAAAAAATCAACGTTTTAGTATAAAGAGGAAGGAGAATAAGGAAGAGATAAGAAGGTAGAAAGGAGATCCTTGTAAATAATTATATTTTTAAGAGAATCTGTCGACACAGAAAACTAGTCATATAGTTATATTCGAGTGCTAAACGGACTAACACACCGACCTCGTTACGTCTCTTTTGCATTTACAATAACACGCGCTTGGCCAAGTTGGGAAAGAGAGATTGTGAAAAGAGAAGGATGGAATGTTAAAGCGAAGCCTGCGATCGAACGAAAAAAAGAGATGCAAATGATTGAGGAGTGCGCATACATGTGTGAGAGGGAGAGAGTGAATGAGAAAAAACTGCTCCATTTTCATACCTCTGTCAAGAAGAAAAAAAAAAAAAAAAATAAACAAATTGTCGCATTTTCATAGAAAAAAAAAAAAAAAAGTATATAAGTAAATAACTGTTACAACTCGACGAACTCCTCGACGATTATCAATTGGAATACATATAGACTCTCGCTCTCGATTATCTTAAAAATGTTTGGTACTGTAGACGCTGGTATAAGACAATGATTTATTGTGTAAAACTTTGTAATAAATGACAAATCATTGTACTGGATTATCATAAAATTGCGCGAGAGTGAGCAAGGAAGTAGTATGTGGGATATGTGAAAAGGAATGTTTTTTTTTTTTTTTTTTTTTTTTTTTTTTTTCATTCAAATTATGTTTGCAAGTGCAAAGGAAAAATAGTGGATAGTTGAGGAGTAATAAAAATAAATAAAAAAGCGACAACAGTGATAACACAAATAAAATAAGTAAGTCAGTGGCGCGTTTGCTTTCAATATACAGTCTTTTTTCTTTCTTAATTTATACAGTAGAGCGTTGGATGTTTAACACCCAAGAGATTACAAAATTCATATAAAAACTTTATTTTTTTTATTCATGGAGATGAGTGTCGCGCTAACAATCGGACAACGAAGGAATTTTTAAAAGATTATTAGAAAAAAAAAAAAAAAAAAAAAAAAAAAAAAAAAAAAAAACCACTAATCAATGTCAAACGCTTTTGCTTTGTCACTTTCTTCATGCCGATGGATACGCGCTATCGATCGAAGTAACGTTACAATATATTTTTGTACATAGTTACTATATTTTTAATTAAGTATTGTTTAAAATATAATATTCCAATCGATTTGATGTAGAAAAAAAAAAAATATTTTATACATAATAATGGAAAGAAAAGATAATGAGGCGTGTAGGTGAAGATGCTTAAAATCCCTTTGATATCGCAATATTATACATTTACAATTTTTATTATGTCAATGATTTACATACATTCATCTCTATTCTCACACGGATTTCGATAATTTCGTTGAAGATTATTTTTCTAAAATTTTTTCGTCACTCGCAACGCGACAAATGACGTGTGTGTGTGCGCGTCAAAAAGCAGAGTTTATTTGTTATTTTTAATTTTTTTTTTTTTTTTAATAAATTATGCTTCTTGTTATCCGCATCTTTACTTTCGCATGTAAGACGTTTTGAAAATAACTCTGCAGAATGTCGATGTTGTCCAATTATTATTTACATAATTATGAGTAGAAGCTGCGCAAAGCTTCTCCTTCCGTATAAAGTAAAAAAAAAGAATAAGTTCCAATGTGATTTAACTTTTTTCTTTCTTTTTTTCTTTTCATATGTTGAAACTATGTGTTAAAATTTACCAAATTTATTCAAATGTCAATTTTAATAAAAGCCAATGCGTTAAAAAATATTTCGTTTAATTTCATTACAACAAATTCATTTTGCAAATTAATAATTAGCATTAAGGAAATACTTTGAAAAATATAATTTTATTTTTTTTAAACTATTTTCATTTGAAATTTTTTACATCTTTATAATAAGTGATATAAAACAAATAATTACTTTTAATCTGTCAAATTAATGTTTATTATTAGGTTGGAAATTATGAAACGGGCGTGCAGCTGAAAACAGACTAAACAAAAAATGCCCGTTTCATAGTTTCCAGCCTAATATTTTAAGCTTTCGCTGTAAGATGTTTACAGTTTGAAAAATTATTTCGACGCTTCTTGGATTGATTCAAATTATAATGAAACAATAAAAAATCAATTCTTTTTATTCTTCATTAAAGTGAAGAGATAGTGACTTTAAAAGATTTTCTTTAGAATTTTAGTTAAATAAATTTCTTTATAAACATATTTTACTTATTCATAAATAAATCAAATTATTTATGAATGAAATTCTAAAAATAACATTTTAAAATGTAGTTTTTCAAAATTTCATTCATCTAGCTTATTGATAAGCTTCAATCAAATTTAATTTCATAGGTTTTTTGTATATCGCTGATTGTTGCAGAAATAAATAAAGTATAAATTTAAAAAAATCAAATAAATTGTGCATTTAATATTCATTTTATAAATTTAAACATCACAACCATATTTTTTTGCTATCGTTTTTTTTTTCTCTTTGAATAAATTTTTGAAATATTATAAAATCATTTTATATCAATTTTATAATCAAATGTCTTAACGAAATTATAAAATTTCAATGTTTATGAAATATTTTCAAATCTGAGTGCGCGTTAATAGTTATTCCAAGGGGAGACGCATAATTTTCTTAACATCAAGAGTGAAGACAGTGAATGCGATGCCTAACAATATCAGAAATCTGTCTCTATCTATATTCACACACGACTTTTTAATTAATATTTATAAAAATTTTTTTTCGTTTTTTAAATAAATTAATTTTAAATATAATTCAATTTATTCAGAAATTTGGTATAATTTGTAGAAAACTTAACATTTCTTTGTAATTAATTTTTTAAATTTTTATCGATATAATTAATTCAGCGCATTGAATTTTTATTTATTCTACATTTAGGTTTTTTCTTTATTACTATTATTATTATTATTATTATTATTATTATTATTATTATAATTATTATTTTTTAAATAAACATATAAAAAATTTTATTTCGCTTGTAAAATTCGCAGATTATTAAATATAAAAAATTAATGATAAAACGTAAAATTCTTGAAAAAAAGTAAATACCAAAGCAAGACGAATAAATTGGATTTTGCATATTTTAGAGATTTACATTTTTTCTTGATCCGATATAACTTTTTATCGTTTTGAAAGTAAGCTTTGTTGATTTTTTTTTTTTTTTCTTTTTTTCAAATTTTTTGGAGAATTCATTTTTAATCCTCTGAAAAGTAAATGTATTAAATATAATAAAGAATTTAAAATTTAAAACTAGCTTGTATTTAAACGAAACTACATAATTAATGAAATATAAATATTTTTATTTCGAATTATTAAATGTTTTTTCACACTTTACTTGAAAAAAATAAATAAATAAATAAATAAATAAAAAACGCAATTTCATATTACGCCTAACAAATACATTCGATCAATTCACCGTTCGCTAAAAATTTTAAAAATCTACCATAGAATTTCACGAACACCATCTTCCTCTTTGTATTATTTTATTTTATAATCGTTCATTATCTTACAACGACAACGCAAACGTTTGTTCGTTAATGCACAGCACACAAGATGAATCTCGGTTAGTTCTACGCGTCCTCCTTGGTACGATTGAGCAGGTAATCGAGATCGTGAGAAATCCGATCGAGCATACCGTTGGTCGTGAGGGCGGGATCGGTTTCCTCGACGATGCGCTCGTGCGCGGACTTTATGAGGACGTCCTCGCCGTCGGGTTGCTTGCGTTCCATCGTGTTGGCGATGTCGGGCATCGAGGTTACGATACCCGTCGTTATCGTCGCGGTCGCCGTCGTCGTCGTCGTCGTCGAGGTCATCGTCATCGGCGTCGTCGAGGAGGTGATCGCGGTCATCGGCTCCTTGCCGATGTAGACCTGATCCGTGGCCGTCGGCGCGCTCACGACGAGGAGCCCGTGTTTGCCGCTCAGGATGGGCTTTTTAACGAGGTCGGCTTTGCCGTTTATCGCGAGGGTGACGTCGGGCATCGTCAAGGTGCGGTTGCCACCGCCGACGCTCAGGCACGTCTCGACTTGTGCGTTGCATAGAAACGTCGTCGGGCACTCGGTCGCCACGCTCGGTTGCCGCTGACGATGCTGCAGGTGCTGAAGTTCCGTCGCCGACACCAGCTCCTTGTACGGCTGCTGAAAGACTCGTGAAAATTTTAATACATGTTGCTTTTGTTTATTTACTTATTTCTTGATTAATCTAATGCAATTACTAATCTTCAATTGTATTCTTGTTTAAACTTTTTTTTTTCTAATTTAAGTTACTACTATTTGTATATACATTTATATAACACAGAGAATCTGAAATTTATAAAGTTTGAAAATTAATATTTACTAAATTTTTTTATTCAAAAAATTTTATTAAAACGAAATGAAAATAAAGTAAAAAATGTAATACTATTTTTCTCGTTAATAAACTCGGTAGCCTGACTTAAAAAAATTTTGAATAAACATGTACAAAGTCAATTTTTAAATTATTTTAACGAATTTTACTTTAGCCTTATTTTTTTGTTGCGTTGGCACGGTATTAAACGAAGCATAAATAAAATTTACGTTAAATAGCCTTTTTCTAAACTATTTCTTTTAGTTCAACAAAAAGATAAGTTTTGTCATTTAAAACCTTTTAAGCTAAGTAAATTAAAAATATTTCGGCCAAAGCGAAAATTGAAAAAAAAGACTTCTTTTTATAACGATATTTCAATAAAAAAGTAAGCTTTATATTTTATTGTTAAAGAAAAAAAAAAAATAAACTTTATTTATATCAATATTTCACTTCAATTGTTTAAAAATTCATGAATCTTGGATTAAATTAGTAATTAAATACTCTTAAAATCTCACATCGTCCATTAACCTAATTACCGCTAGTTTTAAAAAATAAACTTACAGCTCTTCAAACAATATTATTCAAGCTCACAGATTATATTGAAATCTTAATTACGATGTTTTATCATTTTTTACAAAAAAAAAAAAAAAAAAAAAAAAAAAAAAACTTTCATAGAACATAATACAGTGAATAAAATTAAAGAGTTGAGAATTAAATACTCATAATAAATTCATGGAGGAAAAACTAATTAAAATTTAATCGTTCCCTTAATTAATACAATTTCCATTCGCAGCTAAAATTGTTTCCAATGCGTTCGCCATACAAAACAAAGAATACAAAAGTACAGATATTAATCCAAACACAGACATTAATTCAAAAGTTGTCGCATGGATTATACAAACTCTGCACGAGGAGTTGAGGCAGAGTGAGAGAGAGAGAGAGAGAGAGAGAGAGAGAGAGAGAGAGAGAGAGAAAGAGAGATAGCTTTACGCGTTGGCAGCCAAATATCTACTTGAGAAGTTCGTATATCCAACGCACAACGAGCGACGAGCGACGCGTGTCGTCGCTTTACCCAGAGTACAGCCATTTGAGCTCGCCGAGACGTGATGTATATATACAAACATCTCGGAGGAGCGTTCTTGTATGAATTATTAACATCGTCAACGGTGGAACTTCACCTTTACGTCCCACCCTTCGTTAAACGGACGACGATCCTTTACTTCTCGCCGCCGCAAACTCGCTTTCTCGCATTGTGAATACCGCTGGAAAGAAATTACGCTTGTGGCTTCGTGTGTGTGTGTGCTTATGTGTGTGTGTGTGCGTGGGTGTGGAAAGTAGAAGAGCACACAATAATCAACTCATTTGGGAAAGTTCGTACAAAGAGAGAGACAGAGAGAGTGTCTTGTTACCGGTGTTAGACTGACCTTAAGGAGTTACCGTCTGTGTTGTGAATTTTATATAACGCAGGTTTCTCGAACATAACAACAATGGGGTATTTTATAATGCACGGACAATTTTTATTGCGAAATTTTGCTCGACATAATTCGATATCTTGCGATTTTCTTTTCTTTCTCTCTTTTGACAAAAACCATTTATTTTAGCGAAGGTCGCTTTTTCTACCATTAATTTTTCATTAAAATTTTTAATTAAAACGCGGTTATGAAAATTTTTATTACAAATATATATATATATATATATATATATATATATATATATATATATATTTACGTTATTTACGTTATTTAATTATTAGAAAAATAAATTTTATTCAATCCGAAATAAAAGCTCGCGTTATTTTTAAATAAATTTAAAAATTATTTTTTACTTTAAATGCTTTTGTCAAAATTAAATTTTAATTATATACTTGTTAAGAAATAAAATATCATTATCATTTATTAAAAAATTAATTTTATAAATAATTATATTTTATTTAAATTTTTAATGACGTGACCGATGAAAAGAGAACTATAATTTTATTTATTTATAAATAATTATTAAAAATTATTGACCAAGAAAGTGTTGCATGACCGCGTCTGACTAGTCATTTATATTACTACTTAAAACAAATATAATTTATTCTGTTCATTTCAACGTCTTGTATGCAGTACTTTTAGAAGACAAACATTATCTTTATAAATCTTTCAAATGAAAACGTTTTTCTTACGTTGAATTTAATCGAATTTTGTATGATAAAAAACATATTAGATTGCACGTAGAGGTAACTCGAGCCAAGGTATCGTTTTTCAACGGCGTTAATAGTATTAAAAGGACAGAGAACAAATTTAAAACGTTTATTCTAAACGTTTCATTCGGAAAAAAGCTCGAGTTATCGACGAAAACAATAAAAAAAAAAAAAAAATAAAAAAAATTAAGAAGAAGAAGAACAAGCAAGCCAGCAAGAGATAAAAAAACGTAGAGGAAATTTCTAAAGTACCGTGCAGTTAACACATCGTTCAATAAGTCCCGAGACTAACCCAGAGATGGTGCTAGTAGTACGAAACTGGCCACGTTCCCATAGAGTGCGAACCTTTACATGAAACTTGTAAAAATTTCACGTCGATCGGATCATAGACAGCAGAGTTATCGAGGTTAGAGTAAAGTCACTTTGTAATTTGTTTGAAAAATGGAAAAAAGCGAGTTTCGCGTGTTGATAAAACATTGTTTTTTAATGGGTAAAAACACAGTAGAAGCCCAGCAATAGTTTGAAAAACATTACCCGGACTCCTCTCCATCCAAACCAACAATTTGTCGTTGGTATGCTGAGTTTAAACGTGGTCGTACGGACACAAACGATGCGGAACGTTCGGGTAGGCCATTGGAACAACAACGTTACACAGGAAAACGTGAGTGAAGTGTTAAAAATTGTAATGAAAAATCGCAAAGTGAAGGTCCGTGAGATTGCAGAAATGACACAGATATCATCTGGAAGCGTATTTACAATCCTTCATGAAAAATTGAGCATGAAAAAGGTTTTTTCCAAGTGGGTGCCGCGATTGCTTTCAGTGGAACAAAAACAGCAACGAGTCGACGTTGCTTCAGAGAGCTGTTTATCGCTATTTACTCGCAATAAAAAGGATTTCCTGCGTCGATACGTGACCATGGATGAAACATGGATACATCATTTCACTCCGGAGTCGAATCGGCAATCATCTGAGTGGAGCATGGCTGGCGAAAGCCGCCCAAAGCGTCCAAAAACGCAGCAGTCTGCTGGCAAAGTCATGGCCATGTCTGTTTTTTGGGATCCACACATGGCGTGATTTTCATTGACTACCTGGAAAAAGGTAAATCGATCAACAGTGATTATTATATTGACTTGTTGGTACGTTTGAAGGAGGAGATCGCAGCAAAACGACCGCACATGAAGAAGAAAAAAATCCTTTTTCACCAAGACAATGCACCATGCCATAAGTCGATGAAAACAATGGCAAAATTGAACGAATTGGGCTTTGATTTGCTTCCCCACCCCCCGTTTTCGCCAGATTTAGCCCCCAGCGACTACTGGCTCTTTGCTAATCTCAAAAAAATGCTCCAGGGAAAAAAATTTGGCTCGAATGAGGAGGTCATTGCCGAAACTGAAGCCTATTTTGAAGCAAAGGATAAATCCTTCTATAAACATGGTATAGAAATGTTGGAAAGGCGTTGGAAAGATTGTATCACTCTAAAAGGAGATTATATTGATGAATAAAAATGATTTTTGAAAAAAAATGTTGTTTTCGTTGTTAATCTCGGGACTTATTGAACGATGTGTTAGATGCGCAATAGGTGCTAAAACGAGGAGAAAGCAAAAGGGGTGTATATGCATTTTCCGCCCACGTTTCCAAAACAGTCGACGCCATAAATAGCATCAGAGTCTTCGAAAGTTTTTCAATCTCCTTGACGGGAAGTCTAGATGTGACTCTATTCTCTCTCTCTCTCTCTCTCTCTCTCTCTCTCTCTCTTCCTTCTTCCCTCTTTTCTATATACAAAGAAACGAGGGTCGCTCTCGAGAGCTCGCCGACGAGCGCGGAAGACCGATGCGCTCGCTTTGTCTGCCCGCAAAACGCACTCTCTCTCTCTCGCCCTAGTTCTGGCTCCTCCCATTTTTCGCGCTTAGTCTACCCTTACCTAATGCGCCAGAACTCTAGCGTGCGCGCGCGCTAAAAAAACGCAAAGGTACGTGTACGCTCGAGAGTTTACGTATATGTATATATATATATATATAGTATATGTAAATATATTGGGTGTACGTGCACGTACTGAATTTTTCGAAATTTTTTTCCTACCTCTTGGACAAGACGGATGCGAAAATTTTTAAGCTCGAGAAGGCTTTATTAAGGGATATACGCCAGTTTATCGATGTACTTGCGTTTTTTGTTTAACGTACGTGTGAAATCATCTTTTATTTTCAACCAGTAAATTATAACATAATTTGCGAGGTAACTTTATTTATTTATTTATTTATTTATTTATTTACTTTTTTTTTTTTTTTTTTAGTCAGAAAGTATACTGTATGAAAGTATTTATTTTCGCGATTTATTTTTGTGTAAAATACAAATTCGCGTTGAGCGGATATTTTGTGTAAATTGAGAGACGAAGTGTATATTTTCATACGGTTACGTTAGAAAAAATAATTTTTGTTTTTTCTTTGAGAATATTATTGCGAAAATAGTTAACGGTTGAATTATATGTGAAGTATGAAAATCATTATTTTTAAAATATTTTTACGTAACGCGAAGAGATTTTGGTATAATCTTTGTGATGCTTTGAGAAAAAAATTTAATAACAAATATTGAAAGCGTGAATGAAATATGCATTTTGATTAAAAAGTAAAAAATATTTTTGTAAAGCTTTTGCGAATAGATTAAATATTCTTTGTAACGTTGATGGTTAAAGAAAAAAAAAAAAAAAAAATACTAATTATAAAACATTATAAATGTAATGTGTTATCGTAATGAGAATAAAATAAAATTTATCACAATCAACGAATAAGACACAAGTTTAACCATTTCCGATTAACATATAAATAACCATAATATAATAATTTTCGTCGCGTTATCAAAAAAGACATTAAAACAACATTTTAACAAACCTTTGAAACTCATCGAAATTTTCTCTTTCGGGGCGCGCGAGATAATCAAAAGGCATAATAAAGTAGAAGAAGAGAAAATGAAAGAAAGAAGGAAAGAAAGAAAATAAATAAAAAGTAAAGAAAAGTCGAGGATGAGTGGAAAAGTTAATCGGTCACGAGTACAATTAATCACTTACCATACGTTCCATGGTGGCGTAGGGCTCGAAGCCTCCGTGAAAGTTCGGCACGTGGGTTGTGGCAAAGCTGGTGGTCGTCGTGCTCGTCGAGTCGATCTGTGCCGGGCTCGTCTCGTACACGCGCTGCGACTGCTGTTGCTGCCTGATGCGCGTACCGAGTCCGTAATTCTCCAGATGAATGTCGTCGACGTGATGGATCTGTATCTCGGGGGTGGGCAAACCGCCGCGGGTCGCCGCGACGTAAGCTCCCGCGGCCGCCTCGTTCACGTACTCGCGGGCGTCTATACCGACCGCGACGCCCCGCGCCTCCGGGTAAACGGCCACGGGCTCGCACACCCCCGATAAGAGCAAAGTTGCCGGTAACGTCGTCGCGGTTACCGGCGACGACGACGCCGAGATTTCCCTCTCCAATTCTTTATCCTTTGCTCGGACTGCAATAATAATTCCATCCTTGATTAATGGGACTGTATATTTTTCAAAGGATTATCTTTTTATTTATAAATATTTTTTCGTTAAATGTTGTCGTGTTTTATTATTAAAAGCACCTTTCTATTTTAATTTTTATAATCAAACGCGAATACAAATTCCGATATTGAAGTATATCAGTTATGCACTTTGCGATTTCATTTTTTTTTTTTTTTTTTTTTTTTTAACTCTATTATATTTAAAATAAAATCATTAGACATTGTGAGATAATGATATACGTATTATTGTGAATGTGTAAAATAAGGTAGATCAATATTTGATCAATATATTAAATGAAAAAAAAACATTTTTGTTTTATATACGCATTAATTAAAAACAAAATTATTATTCATTCAATCATATTGAATAATATGTAAAGTTAATAAATAATCAATCGATTGTAATTTAAAAAAATATTATCTAAAAATGAAACAAATATTGACGTTTAAAACACAAAAATTAAAAAATAGATTTATAAAATTATTATGAGCATATCGATATCGTTGATTTATTCATATTTAATTATACGTTTATGTAAATAAGTACGGAAATTGATCATATATATATTAGCTGAGCAATTATTGTCGCAAGTAATTAATTAAAACTAATTAATTTTAATGAAAAAAAAAAAAATAAATAAATAAATAAAATAAATAACAATAAAACAAGTTATATCAAAGTACGAGTTAATTGCAAAATACGTATGTAAATATCTATATATAGAATAATCGGTTTAACATACACATAGAGATAGATATATATACATATATACAAACATAAAAGTATACGTAGAAACAAACGTTTGTGAAAATACTGAATTCTCGCTTTTCTACTGCAAATTAATTTTTAATTGACCTAAATTAATTAACGGCTGCGCGGTGCTTTACTTAGCGAGAAAAATAAAAAAAAAAAAATAAATGCGAGATGCAAAAAAATAAAATATATATATATATGCATGTATGCATTATGTATATGTGTGCGTGTATGGATATACTTTTAGTCGGCTCAGAGGCACTCTCATCCTCAGAATCTGCTTGGCGTTTTAATTTGTGAAGAACCGGTGCGACGACCAACACTTCCCCACTTATGACGTACATCGCCAGAATTATAAAACCCTGAATGAGACAGAAATTTTTGCTGGTTTTTTAATATTGCAATATGTTAATGTGTGTGTGTTTTTTTTTTTCTTTCTCCCACTCTCCCTCTCTTTCTCTCCCCCTCTTTCTTTCTTTCTTTCTTTCTTTCATTCATTCATTCTGTTTTTTTTTTTTTTTTTTTTTTTTTTTACGATCCGCGTTACATACAAAATTTTTTCATGGATCTTATCATAAAAAATTTAAAAAAATATGACGTATATGGAAAATGAATTTCAACTCGTGAGTACGAGCTTTTTTTTCTAGTGTATATATACAGTGTCTTTTGATCAGTTTCGAAAAATGAAAATAAATAAATAAAAAAAAGTGGCAAACACGTCGATTATGTAACTCGCGATGCGTATCAAAATAATTTATACGCGCGACTTTAAACCTTATCTAAATAAATGTAACTTTTGGAAATTCTTTGAAAATTTTTTTCTACGATTTTTTCTTTTTTTTTTTTTTTTTTTCTTTTCTTTTCTCAATTGACAAAGTTTTATAAAGTACGGCTTTACGTGAGCATTTTCGCGGACGGTAAAGTTTTATCTTCGTATTCTTTACCGAGTAAAGATAAAACTGCGACGACTGTATGGGTGACAAAAATAATGCCATCAATTCTCCCCTCTCCCCCTTCCCCATACATAAAAATATTTACTCTTAGGAAAAAAAAAAAAAAGAAAAATAAACTTGACCTACACGCCGAGAATAAAATTTTCTAAAAAAAAAGAAAAGAAAAAAAAAACCCATGCATTCCATAATTTACGAGTACTTTAAAAACGATAAAAAATTTAACTCACCAAAAGGGCCGACTGGAATGCAAAAACGTAATCGTAAACTATCGACGAAGAATTTATGTAAAAAATCGAAGATATCTCCATTGCTACGATTCCAAAAACAACGACCGCCGAGCGATGTAACATCCTTATCCTATAAAAAAATTAATCATTTGAATTAAATGTTTCGTAGCATTAAGGAAATTTAAAAAGCTTCCTTGTTAATTATAATTATAAAGTTTAAATTTAACGTTATTTTGTACGATGGAAAAAATTTTAAATTTTATGTTTATCAATGTTTATGTAAATGTTTGAGAAATTTTATGAAATTTTAAAGAAAACATTGTTCGCTGCATTCTAAAACTTCAATTTTCAATCTCAAATATATTAAATGCAAACTTATTAAGTTAGAAATATATATTTCGAAATGAAATTTTTAGACCGATAAAGTGACAAAAGAATATAAAGAAAATTCGTTTTTTCTCTTCCGCTAAAAGTAACAAGATTAAAATTTACATCGATCAAAAAACTTTTCACGTTCCGTACGTTATAACGACGTAAAGTTTCAAATCGATCGGTTCGTTAAATATATTTCCACGGCTATCATTCCTGCTATTTTAAATGGCGAAAATAAAATATTTTCCCTTTATCGTTTACATTAATTATTGTAAATAAATTTTAACATTGAAAATTATTTAGCGACGAGGGAGGTATGATTACGTGATAAATAAAAAAAAAAAAAAAAAAAAAAACGAATGTACTTACCTCAAGTGAATAACGTTTTTCTTCTTAAATTTGTATAACAAAGGTCTAGTTTTATGTATTACAGCTATGTACAATAGTAAAAACGTGAGCAGTAACGTTATCGAACATACGACGAATATATTGTAGACTCCGCTGCCAAATATCAGCCACCACGACTCGTGCTTCCATCCGACGGTTTTTCGCGTTAATTCGGTTGTCAGTATCGCGAGTATTGGAACACCTATTCGATTAAATTTTTTTTTTATTAAATATACGTATACAAACAATGAAATGTAATTGCTCAATCTGTCGTTAAATATACAAATGCGTATTATTAAAAAAAAAATGCAATAATTTTACAAATGATATTTATTTATTTTAAAATAATTTAATTGTTTTAATGTTTATTTAAAGATTTAAAACGTAAATAAAATTTGCGGATGGTTGAAAAATGATTTTTTAAACTAATTCATTTTGTTGCGTAAAATTCAAATAATCGCCATAAAAATGAAGAAAAAAAAAATTGCTTGAGAATGCAAAAGTAATCATTTTAAGTTGAAAAATAAAAAAAACAATTAAGGTTAAAAGAATTGATATTTATTCAGATTTTTGATACGCGTAAATTTTTTTTTAATAGCGTAAGACATGGATATGTCATGAAAAAAGAAAAAAATATTTATATTTATCGATTGATTATTCATTAATTCATATACCAGTTATAACAGCGACGACAGTCGGTTGAAGCTGTTGACTTGGATGGATATTTGAAAGTTCGGCGTAGATAATTAGCGCTTGAGATATTGGCGAAGACGTGCCAATTAGGAGAAAAGCCTCGAGGCTCATCGCCACGATCGACAGAGTATCCTGAAATATTTATAATCCGAACTTTATTCCCTCACCTTTTTTTTTTTTTTTTTTTTTTTTTTTTCTCGCAACGGTAATAACTTGAATTTGTTTGAAAATTTCAAACCTCGCATAGTTTGTGCAGAATAATTAATCATTTTATGAAAACTTTTTTCGCGAGGAAAAGAAAAGAAAAGAAAAAAAAAGAAAAAAAAAAACAGAAAAATATGAAAATAAATAAAAAAGAAAGAATGTAGAAGATATATTTACGTATCGTATATTATTTCGTTAACGATGAAAATCATTAAAAATATATAATATCCATAAAAATAAAATAGCATTTATTGCATTGCAAGTATCGAGACAATAAAAGAAATATTAAAACTATTACAAAAAGTTACAGTATTTTTTACGATTATAATAAAGCCTCGATAAAGTAATGGTTTGTGCATTAAAAGGGCTAAATAAATGAAAATAAATAAAAAAAAAAAAAAAAAATAAATAAATAAATAAATAAATAAATAAATAAATAAATAAATAAATAAGAACAACAACAACAACAACAACAACAACAACAACAACAACAACGACAACGTAATCGAACGTTACCTCTGAAATTTCGTTATGCACCGCGTAAATAAACGTTGCCATGGCGGCGATAACGGCTGCGCAGCATTGGATTTTTAAAAAATTCAGCCACGTACGGTTTCTCCACCAAAAGGCGGTTAACACCAATATCGATATAAGACATTGCAATAGGCAACTGCTACATCCCAGTATCACTATGAAATTCGTTTCTTCGTTTTTTAACAATACAACCTGAAAGCGAAATTTACGAAATTATAACTCTTGTATTTTTGGATAATCATTTTTTTTTTTTTTTTTCTTTTTTTTTTACGATAATTTTTTACGATCGGTCTGACAATACATATTTTTACGTATAACCGAGGGCGATAGTTACGTTTGATTTATTAAAATATCGAATGTTTAATTTAAAGGATTAATTAATTAGTGTTGTGAGGCGATAATTCCAATTAATAGGTAATTAAATTCGAATTTTTATATTAATATTTATTATTTAAATTCGCGTTTCGAAATATAAACATCGGTTATAGAAGCATTATTAAATTAATTAAGTTTAAAATATTTATGCGCTCGAAAGTAAACGGATTTTTTTTTTTTTTTTTTATTGTAACGCTAATATACAAATATTATACATAATTTTCAATTCATTATCGCACAATCGATTAATTTTCAGAATTTACACTATTGTAAAAAATTTTAAAGATTTTTAAATAATTTGAAATTTACTTTTTATCATCGATGACATTAAATGAATATCGTTAACGTTTATTAAAAAAAAAAAAAAAAAAAAAACTGATAAAAATTTGAAAAACGATTGTCGAATGACTTTGTGCACGAAACGCTTATCGTTTACAGCATGCGCATATTTGCAGACAATGGAAAAGTTATTCGAATGCTAATTACAAACTCTAGCTTTTGTTATTCAAGCCGTTGTTGTTGCGTTTGAGCTTTTGTTACGAGTTAAAGTATCAGTGTCATTCAATTTATATGAAGCTTTCAAAGCTCTTTTTTAATGTTCACACGATAGCGCGTTAAATGTTAAAGGCGCGTTGCTGGATTCAAAATGTTAATATAATTTCATTCTTTACAAGAGACCAACATTGAGCATGAGGATTTTAATAATATAATTTTTTTTTTGTTTTTTTTTTTTTTTTCTTTAATATAAATTATATATGTTTAGCTTATAGGATTAAATTGTTATAAATTTTCATATAATTATCGCAGTAATTAAAGCCCGATAACAAATGAGAAACTCGGTCAAACTTTTTACAAGATTGATAAATTTATGAAAATTAGGAAGTAAGATAGAAATCGAGTAAAGTTTGAGAAAAAAAAAAGTTTAAGTTATTCAATCACAATGAAATTTTTTGCGATTTCGTTAGAATTTACACACACACACACACACACACACACACACACACACACACACACACACACACACACACACACACACACACACACACACACACACACACACACACACACACACACACACACACACACACACACACACACACACACACACACACACACACACACACACACACACACACACACACACACACACACACACACACACACACACACACACACACACACGCACGCACGCACGCACACACACACACACACACACACACACACACACACACACACACACACACACACACACACACACACACACACACACACACACACACACACACACACACACACACACACACACACACACACACACACACACACACACACACACACACACACACACACACACACACACACACACACACACACACACACACACACACACACACACACACACACACACACACACACACACGCACACTCACACATACGTACACACAAAAATACACACGTACGCGCGTGCACAAATAAGAAAACTAACTTTCTTTCGCTCAATGATCGGGAGAAAATTTACGATTAATTCTTAAAGCGTCCGCAAGAAAGTTACTTCACGAACGATAATAAATTTAGCCGAATGCTTTTGCGCTGAGATCGCGCCGTTAACCGGGCGGAACATAAAAATCCTATTTTCGCATTGTTGAATTGCCTGTTTTTACGCGCCGAGCACAATGCTGATTGCGACGCGTAACTTCCCTCTATGTTAGCGCGTACACTACTTAGTAAGATTGTACGTTAAGTTTATCGTAAGTTCGGTTGTTGTGACTTTTTCCTTCTATACTGTATCTATAAAATCAAAAATTGTATTGTAAAAAATCAAATCACCTTGAAATATTTTACCGTTTTAATTCATAAATTATTTATACAGATAATTCTTTGGTAAAAAACGCTATAATCTGCAATGATTTTTTATTTTTACGTTGAATTGAGGTAACATTTTTTATAATTTAATTTCAACGATAAAAACTTCACTATAAAATTCAAGTATATTAATTTCGAGATGTATTTGATGAGAGGAAAGTTAATTTAAATGAAAAATTTTACAATTTAAACGCAGTTATAAAAATTTACAGAGAATCGTTAATATTACATTTGCACAATTAAATGATATAATTCGAAAAATTCATCAGAGTTAGATAAAAGTTACAATATTTGAATAAAGAATGTTTTATAAACAATTGTACGAGTATACGAAGCGAATAATTTTTCGCGTATTCAATAACTAACATCGAAATGGCTATCCGTTTTTAATATCGCCAAAACAATGTTTTTCTAACTTCCCGTTATCAGTTGTTTCAATAATTACTTATGGAAAAAAAGGCAGCGAGCAAGCGGAAAAACTATTATGAACGAAAAAAAAAAAAAAAATAAATAAATAAAAAAAAAAAAAAAATAAAAAAAAACAAACAAACAAACCGTCCGAAAGTTAACGCGTGCGCTCGGCCTATAAAAGAACAATTTATGGAGGTGCAGGAATGCACGAATATGCGAGTACAAAAGAGCGGCGTATTCGTTTTCCACGAAATAGCCGTAAAAAATCCACTTCAAAGTGAAACCTCCGGAAGAAAAGTTAGTCCACGGGTGTGCAATTCAGCAAGTCGATATGCATACATATATATATATATATACACAAGGTGGGAGCCATCGGTTGAATAAATTGCCGAAGGATTCAAGGGTAGGGCGAACCGCGTTAGCCACCGCGGAATGATGCCAGAGTCGGTTTTCGAATCTCACGAGTCCTCTCGCAAAGTCCGCGAATAAATTTTTATCGGATCCGGCCACCGCGAATTCACGAGGCCTCCTATATGTGTATACATACGTATATTACCGTTCGACATTAAATTGAAACTTTTTTTTCCTGCTTTACGTACATCGAATGAATACGTGGAAATCTTGCTCTCTCTCTCTCTCTCTCTCTCTCTCTCTCTCTCTCTCTTTCTCTCTTTCTACGCGTATGTGAACCATAATAAGCTGAAAAGGCACAGGTTCAAAGAGTTATCTACGATACCTTTTCCTTTATTCTTTTCATATTTACTACATACTTTTTGAGAGCCGAGGGTTCAAAAAAAAAAAAAAAAAAAAAAAAAAAAAATAATAAAAATAAATAAATAAATAAAATAGTTTTGTTTTCTTTTACCTTCTATTTCGCAATACCTAAGAGTTGTACTTTTTACTTTGACGTTGGCGGTTTTTTTGATTGGACTGATTTTAATTAATTTGAAAATGTTTTTTTTCTTTCTTTCTTTCTTTTTTTTTTCACCTTTTTTTTTTTTTTTTTACCAACACTGGTTCACTAATAAAGTTTTCTTTTTAGGTAAAGATTTCGTGGAAAAATTTTTTTGATATTGCACAAGTTGTAATTACAAAATACTATAATATTTATTCCAGCGTAGTAAAATATATACACAAAAAAAAAAAAAAAAAAAAAAAAAAAAAAAAAAATAAATAAATAAATAAATAAAATTTATAATGTTTATCCAAAAGCATTGAATAATTTTTACCGGATAGTTATAATTTTAAAATTCACGATAAAGTTATTTGCATATATTTTTTTTAAGCGCTTTATTTTTTTTCTTTTTTTAATCGAAATAAAAAATTTAAATAAAGTTTTTATTTTTTTGTATTTGAAAAAAAAAAAAAATTGTTTCGGCTCTTGCATTAATTATATTAAGTTATGTTTAATAGACACTTAAACAAATATTTATGCTTTTTACAGTAGCTTTTGGCAAAGTTACTCTTTTAATGGAGGCAACGTGCCAGCGATTTTGTGTAGTTTTCTTCTTTTTTTTTTTTTTTTTTTTTTCATACACAGTTATTTAAAGGTAGACAATGCAATAATGTATTCATTGAGATGTAACATACCGATGATATTATTGGCAACGAATTTAATAATAAAACATATTATTTTACATTTATAGCTTAATAAGTAAAAATAAAAACTACAGAATGTTGATTTAGGGCAAATAGAAAGAAACTTTTTTCACTAATTTAAACGTAGAGATGAAATATCGAAGTTTATAAATGTACTGGTGGAAAGTTTATTTAAATTTTTATTCGTTCATCAAACGATACCCGATTCGATTTGATATTAAAAAAAGAAACAATTTATTTATTTATTTATTTATTTTTTTTAAATACTTTCAGCACAAAGTTAAACTCCCATCCATCGAATATTCTCCAAATTTACCGATTTCTTAAAGGAAGCAGGATTATTCGAAATACTCTTTTACGCTCTGTATCATCCTCCCGATCGACCGGAATATTTGTCCAGCTAGAGGAAAGTTTAAGTTTCAAGAGTATATTGTAATCCGTAGGGATTTGGATCCCTAGTTGTGAAAAGAGAATGGAAGACGTGAAAGAATTTTAAACTTTAATTCGGTTAGATTTTTTGTTCGGCGACTAGCCATTTAAATGCTTTGATGAATTATCGTTTAATTAATTATTAATTTTTTTTTTCTTTTTTTTTTTTAACGCTTAAAATGATAAATCGAGAGAATTTTTCTTTCCTCTCGAAACATTAACGCATCTTCTTTTTTCTTAGAAAATGGAATATTTTTCCTTTTTTTTTCGAGCCATTTTGTTCCTTTAAATTATCACGACATAAATATTTATTAAAAATTATCTAACAAAAATTACGTCTTATCTCAAATTTCAACGTCGAAATAACAAATAATAAGGTATGTTATTATTGCAGAAAAAATGATTTACAATCAAATTCTCGTATAAATAATACATGCATAATATCCGCATCGCTTTGATCGCATCGTTATGTAAATTATAATTTAATTATGTACAAAATCAAAGCTTACACCGATTAATTCAAAGCTTAATTTACCAAATTTTGTAAATTTGACATACTAACGTAATACCGTTAACCATCGGAATTTCAATCATAAATAATTAGTAATTACATCGGTTTACATTAATCTTTAGTCGTTTACACAATTGTACGAATTAATTTGATGGCGCCTCTCCGTATCTTATAATTTTAATAAAGGGAACATTAAAGTTATTCGAGTCAACATTTTTCGA
Source organism: Chalcis sispes (assembly GCA_949987625.1). Classification (NCBI taxonomy): domain Eukaryota; kingdom Metazoa; phylum Arthropoda; class Insecta; order Hymenoptera; family Chalcididae; genus Chalcis; species Chalcis sispes. Next base: position 59,980,241 of record OX465095.1, read on the forward strand.
AAAAAAAAAAAAAAAAAAAAATAGTTATTTAAGCAAACAAAAAATTTATCCGGAAAATTCGTCGTCGACGAACTTTTTTTCATGGCGAAAAAATAAATAAATAAATAAATAAAAATAAAAGGAAACCAAACCAGTATACAGAACGAATAGATAGAGTTAGATTTAAAATAAATTGAAAACATCTCGCAACGAGTTCGGATCGTTCTATACACGTATACGTAAACGCACACAGACACATACACACAAGCATAAAAGAGCATCGAGTATCTGCGTACCTTTTCAACGCGCGTCGTCAAAAAAGCAGCAAAGGTGCCGGGATTCGAGCAAAGGCAGTGTAGCGAGCTGTCCTGAAGGAAAGTATCGGCGAGAGTGCAGCTATCGAGATTCCAGTCGCCGTCGGGGCCGAGTACACCGCAGGATACGTTCCAGGCCTGCGAGCGATTCCGCGCACCGGCGAACTCGAGCTCGATCGAGAAACGGTCGTCCCTTTCCGCTTCCCGATGCGTCGTCGTCACGCTTATTATTCTCGAGCTTATGCGGTACTCCATGTCCGTACCGTCGCTGAAAAATAATCCCGTGGTCGAGAATTGTGCTGTGTTGTATGGTGGTAGTTAGGAGGGTGGGTGAGTGGGGGGGGGGGGGAGGAAGGAAGGAAGGGTTTCAGAAAAGCGAACGAGCTTTTAACGTCACGCTATGTTGGAAAGTTTCGCCGGGGAATGCTTTCGGCTCGAGGATGATATTGTAACTTTATTCGTTTCGTGTTTTGTATTTGGATACATATTTTTATTAAGGCTAGGAGGACGTATTTTTATTAACACTTGAAAAAATAATTTTTTAATCAAATTATTCTTTTTATGTTTGTCTACTGATTAAAATAAAATAAACTGTTTTTTAGTTTCCTTTTTTTCTTCTTTTTTTTTTTTTTGTTTTTTTGTTTTTTAAAAAATTTTAACAAAAAAAATTAATCGTTTTATTTATCCATGCACGTAGAATGTAATAATTTATAATTTATCGGAGAGAAAAAGTGCAGTTTTATCGATAAAATCTTTATTTATTTTACGCGCAATAAATTCATTTGAATTATTAAATATTCATCGTCCAAATAAATAAATTATAATAAAAATATTAATATTAAGAATAATGTAAGCAATATTTTTAAATCAATAAAAAAACGATTAAAAAATGATTATTCATTTATAAATTTTATTACCATTTGTCGCATCGATGATGATTTTTTTTAATTCAAATTAATAAAACGGTACGAATAAAAAATGAAATAAAATTTCGTTCTATTGAATGTGTTATTGTAAAAAATTAAATAGCTAAAAACAAAAAAAAAAAAAAAAAAAATTTATCGCAAATTATTAATCATAAAATTCATTAAATTCATTTCAGCCATTAAATTTAGGAAAAATGATGGGAGAAAATAATCCAGTAGCGAATTGTGGACGAGTTAATTTCACGTAATGGATTCCATCCAACATCAATCTACCGGTGGAATTGTCGAAAATCGGATAAAAAGTAATTGAAAAATATATATATCAATGAAAGAATCTTTAACATTACAGTTCGATACATTCGAATTAATTTCCAATAATCGATACTTTTTCATTCTACTTTATGAGATAGTTTATTTATTAAATAGATTTGCGACTATATTATATGTATATATTTATTCATTAAATCATTATTTTACATACCAATAGTTAAATAAAGATAGTACATACAAAATTTTTCTTTTATATATCGTATTTGTAGTAAATAATATATTCAATCTAATAAATGTATATCTTTAAATAAAAAAAAAAAAAAAACAGAAAAGAAAAAAAAATCATTAGGTAATATTTAATTTATATCAAATTTACAACAGACGATAATGGAATTATTCGATATGACGATAAATCGCCGCAATATAAAATAACAACATTAAGAAACGTAAATCTTTCGCGCGTATACGAAGAAAATAAATTTTAAGAAGCTAGAGCCGGTCACCGAGCAATTAGTTGATACGCGAAAGCTTGGGGCCGGTCTCGGTATACGTGCATTTCAAAAATTGCAAGTAGCGTCACGCAAGGGTTGCGCGTAAAGAATTATGATTGCGACAGTTGCGAAAAATTTAGCGCGTTACTTTGCTACGCGAGACACGTTTATCGCATCCGTATACGTGCAGGATGTATACACACATATTCATGTTTACGCACATATTAGCACGACAATTTTATACGTATACGTACGAGTATATGTGTGTATGTTGGTTCGCGTATACACACGTAAAAGAGTCGACTGTTTGCTCTCGGCACTTTTTCCGATATGAATAACGCCCGTCGACGCACCTCGATGACACTCTATCATTTCTATGTTTTGAAATTTTCATGCCAACTCGTATAGCGTGAATTATGAAATTTTTATTTTTTTATTATTATTATTTATTTATTTTATTTCGTTTTTGTTTTTTATTTTTTGTTTTTGTTTTTGTTTTTTTTTGTTTTTTTTTTTTTTTTTTTTTTTTTTTTTTTTATCGCGTGACATTTATACAATAATATTTCCTTTAATTTTTCATCACTTTTTCTCTTTTATTTTAAAACAATGCGCGTCGCATGTGTGCAAGTGTCTGGCTGTACCGAGATCGTTCTACTTAACGAGCCTAATAATAAAAGCACCTTTATGAGATGATAACGATGCATTGTTTTTATATAAACGCTTGTATAATGGTGAATATTTTTTTTCCGTTTAAATTATTATGATAAAATTTCTTTATATATATATATATATATATATATATATATATATACACATAAATATGAAGTATTTGCTGAAAGTTTATCTTTATTATCATATTTAATGATAATTAATTAAATATATTTATTCAATTCAAATTTAGATGTATGCCTTAACAATAAAATGTAAAACTTTGAGCCTTAAGTTTAAAAATTTTCTTAAATATCAAATTTAATTTTCTTTTTTTATTAAAAAATTTTCAGTTCAAAAAAACGTACAACATTTTGAGACATTTACTCAATTTTCTCAATTTCAACGTAAGTTACACAAGACTTTCATAGTTGACATGAAAAAAAAAAAAAAAAAAAAAAAGAAGCAAAAAAAAAAAAAAGGCTCGATAGGAGGGTGATAAAGTGCAGTATCGTATTTCACGCTTACGTTTGTTTGCCGCGTAGCTTAGCAGTAAGCGCGAACCATTGCGAGGCGTTTCGAAAAAATGCAGCCTCGATGTTTCGTGTTCGTTCGCGATGCTTTGGGAAATTTTTTTTTTATATAACGTAGTAAACGTTCCGGTAATTGAAGTCCATATCTTGTATACTTTTTTTGTTTGTTTTTTTTTTTTTTCATCGTTAAGTTTTATGTATGAGGTTTGAACGTACGTATCTCATTATGTGCACATTAACCGAACGTTGATAAAATTAAATATCTCATTTTAAGCTTTTAAATATTCATCGCGTACGTCTCATGTAAGATTTCGAGTAATAGCAATGCCGTTATATATAAAAAAGGATTAAAATTTATGAGTATCGCAAAGACAAATTCGACTCTTTACTTTTAGCATTTAATCGCAAAAAGTTATTAAAGTTTAAATTACTCACTCCAACTCCATAATATATGTATCTGGAAAAAATTTTGCTAAATTACGGTAAACAGCAACAATTCCGAAGACGGTCTTGTTGACGTTTTGCAGCCTGTTGTGATACAAACGGATCGTTACTCTTTCGTTGTACCAGTCTGGATATTTACTGTGAAATAAATTTATAAATAAATTAAATTAATCCTTTTGTAACAATGATTTTCGAAATTGTTATTTTTAATCGAACCGTACGCGCTCGTTTGTAAGATTGATTTATCAATCAGTTTAAAGATTATTTATCGTATATTAAATAAAGCAATTTGCAAGATGATTTTAAAAATAAAAGTGTTCGATTCGATGTTGATGTTTCGATAAATAATAATTACTTTTGATTGTCTTGAGGAATTTTCAAACTGTACATAATGATAGAACTAGGATATACTTTCATTGGAAGAACATCGATAACTACTTCATCGAGCGATAAATGCCTGTTACTTTCAAAATTATCTTGGCTCCAATATCCAAGATTACGCAATACGAGTTGACTTAATAATACCAGTTTCTGAAAAAAAAAAAAAAATTAATAATAATAAGGTTAAATAAATAAAATTTTGATTTAAATACTATTTTATTGGGTGAATAATTCAGGTAGGTATCAAAAATTAACTACGATTAGTCTATACAAACTTTTAAACATATTTTTTTAAAATTCGTTTATTTTTTATATCGACAAAAATTACGTTGCTTTTCAAAAAATTCATCACAACACATTCTTTTGAAGTTTACTCGATGACATACTATATTACTATTTTCTTTACAATTACACTTCTATTCGAATTTTGATTCTAATTATTGGACTTTTCTCTGTTCATTTTTTTTTTTTTTTTTTTTTTTTTTTCAAGTCCTCGAAGCTGCGATGATTTTCTTTTAATATCGTAAAGAACAGCAGTCGTTTGATGCATCGCACATTATCCGTTAATAAATCAACGGGATATCGCGTAAATTTTTAAACAATCGGCGTATCTACGCGGTGACGGTATAGGCAGATGGTAATAAAAAATGACTCGAGTAATAATATGGATTTTGATTAACAAAACTTACGAGTACTCGCTTTATGGGATTATGATACACAGAATGTGGTACAAATACGATATAACTCGATACAGCGATAATATGATATAGGAATTTCGATGTTTTGAAAATAAACCGATTTTAAAAAGAAATAATATTCAACAGTCTGTATCTTGACAATCAAATATTTTTATTTATTTGTTTTTTTTTTTTTTTTTTTTTTTTTTTTCGTTTGTAACACTTTGTGTATTTGTTATTTTTTTTGTTATCGATATAAAAAGAGAATTATAAACTTAAAAATAATTTGTTTTTTATCGAAAAATGAACAAAAAAAAAAAAAAAAAAAAAACAAATCGTTTCACTTTAAATCGACTGCCGCAACATTAAAAAATATCGATTAATATTTTAATTATTTTTTACATTTTACGTCGATGTATGAATTCTAGACTACTTGTACAAGATTTTCTTTTAAAGCTAATTTAATTTTTAATTGAAGTTTAATTCGATATCAAAATTTACAGTTTATCAGTACTCAATATTGAAATTTTGAATCCGGATATTAAATTAAATTTCACTCGTTAAATTTAAAGTACATAAATTTATGTACGAAAAAAAAAAAAAAAAAAAACCAAATTAATAAAAATTTAAAATTATTTCTAATAAAAACAAATCGTAAATATACATTATTAAAAATTTATTTAGAACCCATTGTTTTTAATTAGTATTATAATTTAATAATATTATTATTAATATATGTAAAAATGTCAATGCATTCATATAGCAAGAAAATACGAACGGATTAAAAACATAAAAATGAAAAAGGCAAAGTTATAAACATATATATATATATATATATATAAATAACAATAGAGTTCGTTACTTGTTGGCTAATAATGGAATGGTCGTTGTTCAAAATTTTGTCGATGATCCTCATCGTAGCCACGGCCGCGTTCTTGAGGTCCTCGAGCTCGCCGATATTGTGCTGGTAGTCCTCGACTTCTTGGAGCAAACCGATTATTCGATCTCCCTCGCCGGGATAAAGAGACGGCCTGCGATATTGCAAAATCTCCCAAAATGCTTGTGTCGTCGTCGAGGCATTCGTACTTTCATAACCGAGTGTTAAGCTTCGAAACTGAAATTATATATATATATATATATATATATATTTTTTTTTCGACGTTTAAATAAAAGACTTTCTGATTATTGTATACTCATGAAGTAATGTTCATCACGATAAATGAAAAATTTTTACATCATTTCGCGATAAATAAAATGGCTTACTTTTTTTTTTCTTCTCGCAAATATTAATATTTTAATTTTTATAATTTATTTCACATATTTGACATTTGCGTAATTTTCGTGCTAATGGTGTGAAATAAAAGACAAAATTTCGACGACGATGAATTTTTCAAGACAGTTGATGCTTAAAGGACGCGGTTTTTTTTATTTTTTTTTATTTTTTAATAGCTCGCAACACGAGTTTCCTCGTTCGCGTTAAATTTTTTTTGAAAATCATTTACACGTATAATTATACGACTTTTAATTTTATTAATTTTATTAACTAACAAGCATACACCTTTATTGAGCATTTATTTAAGCATTTGTACAATGCAATATTTCGATTTTAAAAGATTTCGAACAAACGTGCACATATATATATATATATATATATATATATATATATATATATATATATATATATATACATATATGTATTCCCACTCGCATTTATTCTACACGACTACTTCAATTCTCCATGGCATTCGTTCAACGTAATACAAAAAGTATTACAGATGGATTCCTTGGAGGATTTATTTTAACCGAACCTGCAGCAGCGTTTCAAGAATTATTAAATTTAATGAAATATTAATATCAATTATTATGCTGATTTATCTTTACTTTAAATTTACGTTGTTTAACCTTTTTTGATATTCAAAAAAACCTTTTAACAACAAAACTTGAACGATTAATTTTGGCATTATGACGAATAATTTTATCCTTTATACATTTAAGTTATAAAACTCTATTCTCATCGCTCTTAGCCGTACTTGAGGACAATAAACTATATTAAATTGTATTAAACAATTATACATACGGATATTATCCGTAATATAATTATCGAGAGAAAAAATATGTGCGCCAATGTTTTTTCTATTTTTTTTTTTTTTTTTTTTTTTTATTAAAAAATCAGTCTTTTATTACTTTGTAGCCAAAAAGACCGTCATAATAACGGTGTTATGAATCGGTCCACTACTTTTTATCCACCTGGAGTCTTTGGCCTGCGTTTCTTACTATTTACTACAATGTGGTTGGCAGGAATTGGATCGGTAAATTAGCTCGGTTGAAAGGATGGGATAGGAGGGGAAAAGGATTTGGTTTCTCTCTGTCTCTCTCTCTCTCTTTTTTTTTTTTTAAACAACGCTGTTTTGGCCGCATCGCAGGTTTTCCGGTGGCTCGATTCCGCTATGGCTGGCTTCGAGAACTGTTCTTTCGTTACGAGGTCGAGGGAGAGAGAGATAGGGCCAATTTTTTGATCGAATATACGATTCTTTTCTTCTTCGTTCGCTGTCGTTTTCATCGATTTAGCTTCGCTAGATATATCCCACGGTTGCCTTTGTCGAAAGTGCGACTCTTTATATTTTTTCGTGCTCTTGTTTATTTTTCGAATAATACAGTCGTTTTTTTGTTTTCCTTTGAGCGTTTAATGTTGAGCGTTATTTGTTTCGAATGGGCAGTTAATTTGATAACGAAATTTATGATGAAAAAAAATTACGTATAATAAGTCTCGAATGAGTTGATCTATATTTTCGGATGATATTAAAAATTAGAAATGTTTAAATTACTTCGGCATGACATTTTTTTCATTATTTTTTTTTTTTATCGTTATTGCTTCGTTGGCCTCTGCAATAATTTATCTTGCTTGAAGCGTACAATTAATAAACGATTAAACTAATTGAAGTATTCGTTTGAGTATTTTTGCGATCGAAATGTTCAATTTATAAAAAAAAAACAATGTTTAAATAAAAATAAAGCAAACGACAATAATTAAAGAAATATTAAAACTCACGTTGTTATAAGGATGAAGCAGAGGCTCGTAAAGGCAGTCGGAAAAATTAGGAATGTCCCATTCCGAGGTGTCCGTATTCTTCATCGAGCACTGCCTCGCGACTTGTTTACCGACGAAACTCTGCGGACAGGGTAGGTAAGATTTCGTACCGGGCGCTGCCTCCGGCCAATTCAATCCCCGATAAGACTCGGCGTGACACAACGGTATAGTCGTGCGATTGACCACCTCGACTCGCACCGAGCTCGAGTGATGGGCGACGTTGCACGTGTAGACGGCGGATTTCTGGGCGTTCGTTATCGTTAAAATGCTACCGGCTGGATAAAGATCTTCCCAAACCTCTTGACCCGGCGCGAGCTTTAAAAGCACGCGATTCTTCGTCCAGCCGAAGCCTATGCCGATGCTTCGCATGTTCGGTGTCGTGCACATCAGCCTTACCGTGCTGCCCTGGTTTAACGACATTTAACATTTTTATCATTAATTATTATATGTATGTATGTATGTATGTATATATCTATATTTAATTATATTACATTTTATTTTTATTAATATAAATACAAAGTTTGCTTTGTAAAACAAAGCCAACAAGTTCACTAATTTTACAAAATTATCGAAAATTTTAAATTAATGACCGACATCTGATATTATTAATTTGCAAATTTAACATCGAAATTCATGCAATTCTATTATTATTTTATAACAACCATAGATACGAGTATTTAACGCTCGCGTGTTTAATAAATCTTAAGTGCATTGTTATAATTCAAAAATATATTGCATCAATTCCCCAACTGCTTTAAATACTACATTTATTACACGTGTTAAATTTATCCAAAGAATTTGTCTGTATTTTTTTTTTTTTTTTTTTTTTTTGTTATACTGTTAAACGTGAAAAAATAATTAAAAAAAAAAAAAACAAATATTTTTATTTTTATTCAAAAATACGGGTTTTACAAAATCAATTTTTAATATAAATTTAAAAAAAATTTACCAAAAATCAATCGACGAACGAGCAATTTTGTTTTAATAATTGCGCTGATTGAAAATGAGAAATAATATTCAAAACAATATAAAAAATGTATTATTTAATCAAAAAAAAAAAAGTTATCGAACGAATAATTTCTATAAAAGTTTAAAAAAAAATTAAAATAATGTTTGTATTACATAGAATTTATCGAAATTACAGCAGTTGAAAATCTTTCTTATTTTTTTATTTTTTTAAACCACTATACACTTCGATATAACGGCTACAACTATTTCATCGAGTGCATTCAATTCGTTTTGGTTTTCCTTTGTGAATACACATTTTTATGTGTGATTATTTTACACGCTAATTAATATAATATATTTTGGTTAACCACCAATTCGATTAAAATAGTTTGAACTCTAGGAACACCTTTGAAGAATAAAAAGAAATGAAAGAAAGAAAAAAAGAAAAGGACAAAAAAAATGAGAGAGGCTTTTGTCTGGGAATACTTCCAAGAGGCAAGGGGGTCAAATTGCTATTCATATTTTTTGCTTACCAAACGATCGCGAAGATATAGTGGAGGCTAATCTTATTCGGAGCAAGAAAGATTTATGCAAGGAATAATGGAGTAGAAGTAAACGGCACGGTAACTGAATGCCTCAAATTATTTTCATGCAAAAAATTTTATCGTCTAGCAGTTTCTCATTCTCCTCTTTTACTTTTTATTTTCTTTTCTTTTTCTATTATATAAAATGTGCTTCGTTTGCTTTGAAAGCAATTAACTTTAAAATAACGGTGAAATATGGTTTTTCTTCATTCGTTTTCTTTAGCCTTTCGCGCTAGAAATTAATTGTCGAATTCTTTAATGGGTTACGCGTCCGTCCTATACGATCTGTTTGAGGATAAAATAGTTTGTTACGTAAATTTTATGCTTATGCTTGTGCCGATGTGTTGAAATACCAAGGATACGATGTGTAATTTTTTGTGTCATTAAATCAAAAAATAAAATAACGTAAAAATTATTTAAATCAAATTAAAGAATTGTAAATTTGTTATAATTTTATTTAATATTATTAATATAATTAAAAACATTAATTAAAACAAATGGACAAAAAATTATCTTTCATATCAATATATTATTTCAACATCAATATTTAAAAGTAAATTTATATGTAATGTATAAACGGTTATCTCGCGGGCAATTTTTCGCAATAAAATAAAATCCCAAACTGTTTTATATCGCGAATGAAATAAATTTTCCCCAAAGTTAAATAAATAAATAAATAAAAGATGGAAATGAAATATCAAAAACAAAAGCAGTTGAATAATAAAATATGACGAATTAAAATTTTATACGCATACGTTAAAAATAAAACAGATGCGCGGAACGACGTATTGTTAAGAAAATAAAAAAAAAAAAAAAAAAAATTAAATAAAAAAACGTTTTTCTATTATTTTAGAGAGAACAAAAATAGAGCGAGAGAGAAGAAGAAAAATAGAAACAGCAATTTCAGCATAAAATACAGATCGAAGGGAGAGGGGGAGGAGAAGGGTTGGGGAGAAAGGATCGGTTTAAAAAAAAAAAAAAAAAAAAAAAAAAAAAAAAAAAAAAAAAAAGAACACGATAAGAGATAAAAATTTTTTTATCGCTCTTATATGTAAACGACGCGTACCTTTTCGACGGTGCTGCTCATGGGAACGACCTTGACGATCGGATCATCCTTTATGTCGATGTGAACGCTCTTACATTGCTGTACGCCCCAGTCGATGACCTGGCAGGTGTACGCGCCTTTATCGAGAAGAGTGGCCTTCTCCACCATTAAAGTAGACTTGTGATAATCCGAGCCGTCGTTCGGTAGATGACGGTACCAGATTTGCCTAAATTTAGTGTTAATCGTACGGTTAGACTAAATGACAACGAGTTTAGTTCATCCCCATTGTTTATGAGGTACATGTATAAAGTAACTCTCTCTCTCTCTCTATATATATTGCATAATGTATATAAATTTTTAAAAATTTATCATTTTTTTTCTACATTGTTCTAAAATTTATTTGCGCTATCAAACGTTTAAACAATATTAAAAAAAAAAAAAAGGACTTTATGCTTATAATCACGAAAAAAATTAACCTTGCTATATTAAGGCTAGATTTTTAATACGTATTCGATACGTTATACGAGGAGTGAAAAGAAACTACATCTATTAGTAGAATGAGATAAAGTAGGTGATTCTTAATTACAGTAGGTGATACTTAATTAAGATATAAAGTACCAAATTTTAATCATTTTAGGAAAAAGAAGATTAAACGGATAAAAGTCTGCTGAGCTATTTCCATAAATTAGTTTAATTCTTCGATATATTTAAAGGACAATTTAATTAGATTACATAATTATAGAACATTATTAAATATTTTTTTTTTTTATTTTTTTTTATTTTTTTTTTTTTTTTTAATTTTTTTCTCAAGGAAATATTTTTTAAAAGTTCCTTTTAATGGCCAAAGTTGAACTATAAAAATTTTTCAAAGCGTTTAAAAGAATTGAAATTTTCGTAGTTATCTGCTATTGACTTTAAACTTTGTCATGCGGGAGTTTGGCCAAAAAATTTTTGAACTATCTTTATTCTTCGAATCTACTTTACTTTGAATTAAATTTTTTATAATTTGTCAAGATACTTTACTTTAAATTCTTTCTTTTGGAAAGTAAGTACTTTTACAAATTTGGTTTTTTTTTTTTTTTTTTTTTTTATTTAAAAAAAAAAATGATTTAGCCGAGAAATTCAATTGATTATTTAATGTAAAATGATTAAAAGACGTGTTTCTATTATAAGTTTTTTTGCATAAATTAAAATTTAAATTATACTAAGGAAATATGCTTAAAAAACATAAAAAGGATTATAAAAAAAAATCTATTCTTAAAAAAGTTTAACGAAAATTACATTTTCCATAATAGTTTATTTTCGTACTTATTTTTATGAAATAATATTTTACGATATGTAGTACAAGTAGTGATTTTTTAAATAAATTCGATTTATTATATGACACATCAAAAAATAAATATCTTAAAGAACTTGGTTTAATGGCAGTGGCATTGCTGAAGCAAGGCCAGATACTGTTAGATTTTCGTTTTTTTTTTTATGATAAGTATCAAATTCGAAAAGATTAGAAATAGAAATGAAGGAAGAATTGCAAAGAATTGTAAACGTTATAATTGATCGCGACGAAATGGTTGCCTCGAATCACAGACATTCACCTCGACAAACAAAGTAACAGTGAAATCTGGACAAATTATCATTTAAAAAGATTTTAAAAACCGTTCTATCGTCTGGAAAACACGACGATCGACATTTTTTTTTTTATTTGTTAGAATTCTTGAGTCATCCTAAGGAAATGCTAAACCGATTTATTCCAAGTATACGATCCTGAATCGAAGAGAAAACTACCTCATTTGACGATGTAAAAAAAAAAAAAAAAAAAAAAAAAACAAAAAAAATCTCTTTCATCGTGATGAAACGGCGATTTATTCACTCGCAATCGCCGCAAACAAAACTGCTCAAATTACATTACGAATTGCCCGTACAGCCGATTTTATCCTCTGCGATTCTGTTCGTTTACCAACGTAAACAAATGGCTCGGTGGAAAGTTGTTCTCACATAAAATGAGGAAGTCTTTGTCGACGTACGGAAAGATACTTTTTTCTTTCAACTAACTCCATCGAACTAAAAGGAAACTGTCGCGAATGAAATAAACAGAAGAGATGCTTGAGTTGATTTTTTTCTTCGCGTGTAATCATCAAACAATCCTTGTATATTATTGATTGTAAAGATGCTTAATTAATAAATTGATGCGAATATTGTATAATTTTAAAACGTTAAAACAAAAATATATCAATAAGACTTTGATAGTTTATTACTCGATTATTAATTAATAAAGTACCTAAGTTTTAAAATTTAATATAAATTCTTTAACCAATTAACTGCTTGGTATCATGTGTATATATCAATTCAAAGCTCTGTCGCGATACGATTGTTATGCACACACATGCCGTGGAAAATGAAAAAAAAAAAAAAAAAAAAAAAAATTCTTTATCGTTTTATTTTGATTTTTTCGTTAAATTTATTAAGGGACCATTTTTTTTAATTTTTTTTTATTTTTTCTATTGAGTTCAGCGGGTATACACTTCATCATTTCATTTTAATAACGCACTGCGCGAGAGATTTTTTAAAATAAATTCGATTAACCAGTTAACACAAAAGTGGAATACCTTTCAGCATATGTAACACTAGATGAATTTTTTTTTTTTTTTTTTTTTTTTTTTTTTTTAACTTTCTTTTGGGTACTTTCTCGCACCTGTTTTCTGAATGCAAAAAAGAAGACATTCCTCTTATGCGACAATTGGAATAATCGCATTCATTGTTCTTTTGTACCCGTAAAATAATCACGGAAAAGTGCCAATTTCGGGGATTTGTTCGAGAGAATAGCTATTTGCGTTACAAGCTCAAAAGAGTTGATCGTCGCACTGTTGCAACGCTCGAACGACGAAAGAATGACGTTGACGTGAATAGATAAACTTTCGCGCGCTTGCCGAGCGACAATTTTCTCAAAAATGAATGACGAGAGCAAAATTGATACTTTACGATGAGCGCCTGTTGTTATATATATATATATATATATATATATATATATATATATATATATATATATATATATATGTTATTTAATTCAATGCTCATTATAATGCGTTTATAAATTAGGCTTAACAATTTTATTTTAGAAATATTATTTTTCAATTATATTAAATTTTATTAAATTTCTCTTATTTTTATACATTTTTCATTGCATTTAATGATAAATTTAATAAGACGAAGTTATTAAAAGATCTGGAAATTAAATAATAACACATTTTGTTTATACGCGCTTTAATTTCCCTTCGACAATTCAAAAACTTGGCTTTCTAATTTTCAAATTGAGTTTTTAAATTTGGAAAATTTACACGAAGGTATTTGATGTTTTAAAAAATGTTTTTGTTCCATTCCAATATATATATATACGCGTTTATTTGAAGTAGATATTTATCGAGAATTGTTGTTTATTTTTTTTTAAGCGAATAGTATCACTAACGACGTAGATGTGGTACTGTTTAGTAAATAAGGAACGACGAATAGAATTGTTTACAATTTGTTTGTCAATATAGGCAAAAAATTCGTATGCTGAATAATTAACGGAAATGGCAAATAAGACATTGTAGCGAATCGATTTTTTTTATTTTCACTTTTTTCCATTGATCAAGTACCTAATTCTGATTGTTAAAAAAAAAACTTTTCGATTCTTTTTGTCGCGGTGAACTTTTGATATTATCAATTACTTAACTGAAATTTTTATTGAAAATTGCTTAGAACAAAGGCTTTTTGATTTGAAAATTTTTAAATATGCACGCACATTTCATTACCTGTGTTCCGAATGAATTTTTTACTTCCTCGAATGTTTGTCTCGCATACGACATATGCCGCATCAGAATTTTTCCATAGTTTCTATGTATTGCCTGTCTCTGTCATTCGCTTCGTTTATATTATCCTTTACTTCGGTAGTAGTTTTGCTCGTACTACGCCCTCCCCTTTCTCTCGGGGGTTCGGTTTTCTCTTTAAACATATATACTTATCTAGGTGTTGTTCTAAGATTCTCGATTCTATTAAACGCTCTTGCGTTGTTGTAACATTACGTGCGCATCGTCTATCCGATACTATTGCTTCCCGTCGCCTTCCTTCTATTATACGATCGGTTTTTCCTCTTTCCTGCTTCTGTATAATTAGTTTACTCTTTACGACTACCTAATTCTGTTTCTATTTCTCTCATTCCCTCTCTCTCTCTCTCTCTCTCTCACTCTCTTTCTCTCTTTCTCTCTCTGCTTCTCTCCTTCTACCTCTTTCTCTCAAGGCTTTGCCACTTCTTCCTGACTGAGCATTTCTCCATTTAATTCTTGTTTCTATACCCTCAATTATTTTGTGTACCCGCATGTGTTTGTGAGCTTGTTTTTACTATTTCTCTACCTCCACGTTTCCTCTTTTTATCTCTTCCTCTGTTTAAGTTTCTCTCTATTATACGATTTTAAAATTTTATATTCATTGAAAAAACACTCAATTCGATTACATTTTTTTCAAAAATTTTTCGTTATTTTTCTAATTCGCCTTTAAGTAATTTAAAATTTTAACACAAAGATTTAAATAAAAAATAGATTGAACACTAACTAACACACTAACACGTTTTTAGCGTTTACGCTCTGATTTAAATTCTTTTTATAATTTCAAGATATTCCAATCTCAATTATCCATTCATAACGTTCTATTTTTATTCTATTTATCGAAATATTCATTACAAAAATTTGTATATTTTGTATGATATTTTATAAAATAATTTATTCTTTGGAATAAGATCATGTATAAAAACATTTAATTTCATATAATAAATGGTTTATTTTATATTAATTTAATTCAATTGTATGTATATCAAATTTGAGAGCTGATTTTCATTTTATCTTTATTAATAAAATAAAACGTTAAACCACCGAATTATTTTAATACAAACGTTACTCATTATTATTCTATTATAATTATCACTATGTTACATTATAAATATTATCATTACGATATACTTATTATGAAAAATACATTTAATTATTATGTAATTTTCAAATTAATTGAGAATCAATTGAACTTGAAATTTATTGTGTAACATAAAGTCGCTAGAAATGTTAAAAAAAATATTATTCGCATAATATAATTCAGACAATTTTAATTAATAAAAATTTTTGATTTCATAATACATTATGCAGAAAATTTTTTTCAACAATTGAATGCCCATTATTTTTGAAAAGTTTTAAAAAGAAATGCGCTTCATTTAATTTAATGAAATAATTTTTTTATGAAATTTATCTGCCAAGTTACGTATAAAATTCCGCGACACAGTTAAACATAATGAAAAGAAAGTTTTAACGTAATTTTAAAAAGTTTATATAACAGCTAAAAATGTCGTTTAATAAAACAGTTTCAAAAATTTCATTACATCATGCCAATGAATTCATTTTTAAATTTTTTCTTTTAATTTTTTGGTCTTTTAAAGATTTAGCATCGTTTTATTTATGCAAGCTCGAATTGAAAAATTATCACGAAATTAAAAAAAAAAAAAAAAAAAAAAAAAAAAATAAATTAATTTGCATTTGCTTAATTTCGAAAAGAAATAGCGAAAGAAAATAATAGTCATTCATAAAATTTAAAGAATGAAAACAAGCAAATGTTTACTATTTTGACGCGAGCCGAAGGTCGAGCGCGAGTTCTTGGAATCGCGACCGAGAAATATTCCGGGAATCATTTAAAGTCCGATTCAGGTTATTAACTCCGCGCACGAATGAATGAACTTATTTAACGGGGATAGAAATATATCTATTAATGTACAAATTTACGTTGTAATCAAACTGTTAAAATATTTATGGAACGATTAATTTTAAATTAAAATGTTTACAGTTGAAATGTTTAAATATTGATAAATATAAAAAAAAAAATTTAATTGCAGTAAAGGTATGTAAAAATGTATGTTTTTGTAAACATTTCGTTGAAACAAAATAAATTATTTAAACGTTTCTTCTATCGTCACTGGAGCACACATTTTCTTTATTTATATTTTATTTATGTTTATATAATATTCGAATATTTAAATTTTATTTTATTTAAACTCATAACAAATTACTTTTATCAATTGAATGTACACAAATAAACTACAAGTATAAAAAAATTCAAGGTTATTTAATATGTTAAAAAGTAGCTGTAAAACATTACTTTAAATTTTTACATCAATATTTTATTAAAACGAATGCGTTTGAATAAATTGAAAAATTACCTAGTCGCTTTGCTCATGTTGACCAGCATGTCATCCTTGTACCAAAAAAACTTCAGATCGGAGCTGCCCACTGCCACGCACGACAAAATGAATCGATCGCCGAGTTGAACTTGACGTTCGTTCACCTGATCGATCCTTAAAGTCTAGAAAAGTGACATTTACTTTTAATAAAAAATTTTTCGTGCAAAGAAGCTATTTTATTAATTATTTATAAAGGGTAATGTCGGTTTTCTTAATTTATCGTTTCCTCTTGATATACGTTGAATAATAATTAATAAATAAAAATTTTTCACAGTTCATACGACAATTGTATTTACAATTGTAAAATTGAAAATTTAACAAAGCTAGTTGTATTCGCTAGATATTAACGAAAATGCAAAGGAAGAAGTAAACCGTAAATTTTGAGAGATTTTTCACCGGTATAATTTGTGAATAATGCACGATAAAATTGCAAATGGTTAAAAGATAAAAAAAAAAAAAAAAAAAAAAAAAAAAAAAGCAATAGAAATTCGTAGCGAATGCAAAAACTTAGCGTAAACTCGTATACAATTGATCTTTTAAAAAAGTTCTTTAAAAATAAGAAAAAGGTGGAAAAAGATTAAAGGAGGAAAAAAGGAAAAATTAGGAAAGTTAAGAGAATACAGTACAAAGTTAACCGCCAAGATGAAATGGAGAAGAGTGCAAAAGAGTAAGAACAACAATGAGTTCTAGAATGGAATACTATTATTGTGATGAAAGAAGAACTTTTCTACGTTTTTCATTTAAAATGAGTTTTTGCATTGTTCAATTTGTTTTACTAAACAAATGCTTATTTAAAAGCAAACAGCAGACATCATAAGTCAACTGAAATAAATACATTTTGAAGAGATTTATCTCTGCTTGTTATTAAAAAACAAAGGAAAATAGTAAGTTCTACAATTGATTTCAGAAGCTAAAAAGTAAAGAATTTATTGGCAAGAATAATTTTATTTTTGCAACTTCACATTCATTTATATAAAGATTAAGATCATAAAAAATAAAATACGCTGTTGGATGCTTAAAATTATTACGTATTTTTTATTATTTATTTTGATAATTTTTAGTAAATGTGTTGAAAAAGGAAGAAAGGTATTTCCAATATTCGTTATAAGTGAATCTTAAATCTAGATATTTCATTAGGAAGTAACAACTCTGTTATTGTTAGTTACAAACTATTTACCAATGTTTGGAACTGAAGATTGAAGTACATACCTAAAGCAATTTCAACGGTGACTCAGTTTGTCCCCTAAATAGGTTACCGTTTCGAAACGTATTATTATGAATTGTCAAAGAATTTTTATATTTTCAAATATTGCTACGGCAATATACGAGCACTTTTACATTTAATTTTAAATATCACTCTTGAAACAAAGTACTTGAAACAAATTTATTCAGTTGAGTTTGTAAGATAACATCCTGTGTTAAATGTTTATTTGTAATAATATAGATTTTAGTCGGATAAATAAATGTTTCAAGGAGTCAGTAAAAGGTAAAAGAGACTAGAAAAAATACAACTGAGGGGATCGATTCAAGTAAATAAATTTTTAAATGAAAATAGAAATAATAAGTATCGTTTGCATTAATTCGTCTACTTTAGTAGCCAATAATATGAGAATTAAATAAAAAAATTTTTATTATTTTCAATGTTAATGCTTCTATTTTTGTAAATTTTGAAAAAGAACTATTTTATAATATCTTATTGTGCAAATTTATTTGAAATAAAAACAAAAGAAAAAAAAAAATAAATAAAAAAAACAATGACTTCGGACGAAATAAAACTTGATCAATATTTAGCATCATCTTATCCTGTATAAAGCATCCTAGGGATAAAGATATGCTAAGCAGTAACATTGAAAATTCTTCCAACGCGCTCGCATCTATGGGAGGATAGAAAATTCGCTTTTACGTTCATGTGAATGTATATAAATTCGCTTACGCGCGAGCTTATACACGTCGATACTTTCAAGACTCCACACATACACACACACACACACTCATACAGATGATGTAAGGGAACAAAGTGAAATTTACCTGAAGTCGAAGTGCCGGCTTTTGTTGAAAGGTGAAGTGCGAGGGTTCAAGGAAAAACTCGGCCAGCCGTCGTCGTTGAACCAATCTGTTGAGGGCAATACGGATTTTGTCGCTTTCGCGCGAGTCCCCGAAAAAGTGGAAGTTTACCTCCAACGCTGGACTGTCGGCAGACGAAAAGAAAGAGAAGAACGTAGCTTTATACATTTGAAGTTCGCGACAGTATTTGTCGATTCGTTCTCGCAAGTTCGTCCGCCTCCCCCCCCCCCCCCCCTCTCTCTCTCTTTCCCTTACCTATGCGCGAAAAAGGAACAAAGAAAAGTTGAGAAAGAGAGAGAGAGAGAGAGAGAGAGAGAGAGAGAAAGGAGAGAAAAAAAAGAACAACGAATCTCTCGAGTTTAAATTTACGCTTCGTCGCGAATTTTTATACTTTAAGCTATCGTGGTTGCGGTTTTGCGTGATAGTCGGACGCATTAGTTAAAATAATTGTTAGATGCACAATATAATAAAATAACTGTATTAAAGCATTTTAATGAAAATATCTTTTATTTTTTTCATAGTTATTCATTTCATAGTTGAGAACAAAAAAGTTTTAGTTAAGGGGTTAGGCCACTTCTAAGGTGTATAGGAATCTTCAAAGTATCCAAAATATTATGGACGGTCAACATCTCCAAGTACTTTAATTTCTAACTTTGAAAAAGAAAATGGTAAATTTTGGAAGAAGAAGAAGTTAATTTAAAAATAGAAAAATTTAGATAATCTTTTTATTTATTATTAACTATTCATAGAAATTGTTGGTTCAGTTGAAAAGACGATGAATAATAAACGCGTATAAGCTAGACTATATTATTAATATTGTCCAGAGTCGAAAAAGGGTACAGTACAATCAGCGCCCGATTGTAAAAGATTCACGGTGCGTCGGGGCAAAGTGGAAAAGATGCAAATAGTTTAGGTAGTTATAATCACCACAAGCCGGCTCTTTGTTACAAAGTTTATAAAGTTACAAAGTTGATGCACGAAGAATTATATAATGACGATCTTCTCAGTCGACGTATGGGCAACTTTACACAACGACGTAACGAAGGCTTCAATTCAAACATTCAACGATTCAAAATCCTTGTTTCATTTATATATATATATATATATATAACAGACGTCATGGGCATGAAAATTAATTAAAACGGCTATAATATGTGCGTGGTTACGTAATTGCGCATCAAATTTTCCGAACAATCGCGGTCGTTGAAGTAGCTTTTGCAAATCGATGCTTATCGGCTTGAGAATGTTAAGGAATAAAACAAAGAAGAAAAGCTTTTATGTAGAAAATCCGTTGTATTGCGGATTAAAGGTACGCATGAGAATATTTAATGAGTTTTATAATTATTGAAAACTTTAAATGTGTCGAAATGTTATCGAAATTATGTTATTTTTACTATTTTGAAACGTGACTCGTACAAATCTTGATCAGGCGATATTAACGCATTTTTCAGTTATAGAGTGAGATTTTTTTTTATAAAAAAATTATTCAATAATTATTAATTTATTTATTTTTTTTTTTTTTAACTTTCAACTTTTTTTTTGTAAAAAATATTTCATTCCAAAAAATTTTATGATTAACGTTTCTGCAGATATGCGAAGAAATGCACTAAGAAAAAACATTATAGAAATATTTCTATTCTTTTCAAGATAAATAAAACGACATTTGAAATAATTTTTTGATGCTTTTTAGGCATATGCTTGTTTAAAAATGTGAATTTCGGTGTAAACACTGGATTCAAATCTGTTATGGAATGAAGATTATCGTAAGTTCAAAGTTATTATAAATTAAACGTAAAACTAAAACTTATTATTATTTTTAAGCTTAAACATTTAACGGAAAGTAATAGTAATCATACCGTTTAAACGATAATTTTCTTATATTTATTTTTTATGTTCAAATTTCAATGTAAAATTAAAATGTTTTAACGATCTTTCTTTTGTTAAAAATATGTAGAAAAATGAAACCTAAAATATTGAATTTTTTAATTTTTTAAAATTAAAATTTTTTTTTATTTTATTAATAAATATTGCTAATTTTCAGTAGTATGAATTTTAATATATTGTTAGTTCAAAGTTTTTTAAATTTAAAAAATTATAAATTATTAATTATAAAAATGAACGTTTTAAAAGTAATTATTTAAATACGATACGCGAATACGTTTATCAAATACTCATTTAATTTTTGATACGTTTAAATTTAATAAAAATAAAGAAATAATTGCTGTAGATAATAGCTATACGATATATTGATTCTTCTATTTATTTAAAAAAATTTTATATTCATGTATGTATTGAACAATTTATACGTTATTGCGAGGTTCTTATATTTTTAAGAGTTATAGAAACAAAGCATAGCATTTTCCGCTCTCAATATTTTTAAAAACAATAGTAAAAACATATATATGTAAAGATACACAAAGATATTATTTTTAACGTTTTGTTATTATCATCATTATTAATTAAACTATTGCACGATGGAGGAGATATAAATCGCGTTTGAACTACGACAGGAATTTTGTAGTTGAGTTCATGAAAAAAAAGTGGAGATGATCAGCTTTGTTTCTATACCACTCAAATGTTTTCTTTCAAAAAGTTTTAATGTTATTTGTATTTATGCATAATATAAGTAAAATTTGATCTACAATTATATTTTCTACATATTTGACACATCAAATAGATAGAAAAGGGCTAAAAATAGAATTATTTTTTCTAAATATTACATGATTAATTCTTTGCTTATTATTTCGTTTCACAACTCTGTTTGGTAATAAATTTCTTAGTTTATATGCTGATTGTAAAATTTATATGTATATATTGATCTAAAATCAAGTATATAAAATGTGCCAAATACTTTAATAATTTATTGCTCGTTTATCTTAGACATGTATTATATGTATATAAATATAAATTTCGTGCTAATCTAACTACTTATTTTCAACAATTTGATGCATTAAAATTATCAACTTATTTTTTTTTACAACAAATTATATTCATATGTATATATATATATATTTTTTTTTTTTCATTATAATTGTTTAACGTTACCTATTTAATAAACTTTTTTAAAATGTTCTCAATAATAAATAAATTCAATGTAAGAAATATCTACTCTTTACAAATTTACAATATACTTAATCGATTTATTTAGTAAAATTAAAATTCAGTTTATGTATACTTTATGAGTGCATATCAAATTACTACTTTGATTTTTTCTATAATCAAGGGTGTGCCTTTTACTTTGCAAGCAAAGAATTTTCTAGTCATTTATACCTACTCACGTCACACTCAGGATTTTCATATCCTCCATCGATGATATATTCGACTCCCATATATACTTTGCAAGCTGCAAAAATAAAAAAATAATTTTTCAACTATTTATATTTAAATATTTTCATATCGTTTCATTGCCATTTACTGATTTGATAATATTAAAAGATTATGCACAGTATATATATATATATATATTTGAATAAGGTTGCAAATAAAAGAAAAAAGGTAAAAAATTTGTATATTTTTAAATAAATAATGCAAACAGTCTGCAAATATATCAAACTTTTTAGAGTTTTCTTTGCAAAAGTAGTTCAGTAACTAACAAAAAGAAACTTTATTTTGTTCTTCTAAACAATAGAACTTTTATCTTTCGATGAGTTTAGCAAATCATTGTTGAAGTTTCTAGTAGTTAAAAACAGGACTTAACTTGCGATCATTTTAGAAACTATCAATTGAAAAAACTTTGCAATATATATATATATATATATATATATATATATATATATATATATTAATGGAACATAAAATAATTTTTATGCCAATAAATTTTGAAAATTGTTTACTCATAATGAATTTCTGGAAGACTCGTAAAATGATAGATGCTCGAAATTTGAAATCTTCCGCAACTCGTAGCAGTGCTAATGATTAAGAAAATTATGTCGATCGATAGATTTTATCGTACTTTTACGATAATAGTTGGACTTTATTTTATTTTTCCTCGTTTAAAGATACGTCTTACGTCTTTGTTTGTCAAAAATTTTAATGGCTACTTTTACAACTTCCTTTAAAATAATTTTGAAATGTTTTCGTGTTCCTTTGGAATTTACTTTATTCAAATGTTAAATTGTTCACGAATAATTATTTATAAATAACGATAAATAATATAATTATTTAACAATTCTTATATAATTATTTTTTTTTTATATAAGTACTAATAGTTGATTTGTTTAAAAGTATTTTTGTAATATAAGAATGTATTTGTTATAATTATTTTATTTAAAAATTAAAATAGAAATTAAATAATTTATTTTACATAATAAAATTTGTATTAAAGATGTGCCATACAGTAATGCAATTCACATATATCAATTTTCTAAAAAACAATTTGGTACAATAAGAATATTTACGCGGTGAAAACATTTTTTTAAAACGTATGCTATAAGTCATATATTCGCTGTCTTTTTAACAAGATTGATTTATAATTTTTAAGAGCATTTGTTTTTTTATAGATTTTGCAAAGGAATAGTTGATAAAGAAGGAATGGATAAGAATAAAATTAAGATTAAAATTGTATTCGTAATAAATAATTTATTAAAAGTTATGGTTATAAACCATGAACAGGTTGTTAAATAAACATAAAAATTTTTTTACATTAATTAGTTAAAGTAATTATGAAATTATTGAAAATTTTTACATCATTATGAAATAAAGTATATTCTCTTCTGATGGATTACATTTATTATTTATTCATTGTTATTATGTCCATTTTTTTTTTTTTAATACAGCTAAATAATAATCAATTTTACATACACTTGTAAATAAAAATAAAGAAAATTTTTTAAACTTATTCGAGTATATTTTTATTATTCGTAATATTTTTTTTTTTTTTTCTATCGTATTTGCGAAATTTTTTAAAAATAACACTGATATTAATGTTACGAAACTAATGTAGAAGAATTATCTTAATAGATTGTAAATAACATTAAAAATTGCGCATTTAATTGAAATTATGCGCGTCCCTTTCAATAGATTTCCTATAATCAATCATACTTGTTGATTGGACAATAAAATATTATAAATTAATTTGAGATGTATACTAAAATTTATATTTTCTCGATAGATCGTCGATCTTGAATAATATCATTCTTATTTCTTCCAATAAATCAATCTAGTAGCTTCGGATACGGCTCGTGCCGTATCAAATTCTTTATCCCAATTATCGTTTGTGTTGTTTAGATAAAAATGCCCTCGACTGCATTGACGATACGAGGAAGCAGCGCTATAAGCTTTCGTCCGTCCGCGTTCTTTCATTTTCGATTGAAAAAAATTTCCCATAATCGTAGATTATGTGTTTAAAATACGCGTGTCTCTCGACGTGTCGCGATAACGGCTTTTCTTATAAATGAACTTTCATCGGCGTTTACTACTAGAAAACTCGTCTCGCGCGCTTAATAAACGCTTTCCTTTTGTCCTCCTTTGGGTCAAAAGGTCCTTTTTAGCCACCCGTGTCCGATATATATATATATATATATATATATATATATATTCCAAAGCGCGTCGGCTTAATAATCGTTTCGCCCGTCGGCGTTGAAAAAAAAATAATCTTTCAAGAGCTCGAATCAACGAAGCGCACAAACGCGCAGTCATTCCGGCGACTCGAGGAAAAAGTTATCGTCCTCTATACCGATAACGAGGAGACAATTGAGATCCTTGTGCTCGTTGCCGAAGGCGTCGCGAAGCGCGCGCTCCGGTACCTTGAGCAATCGCAAACCGATCTCGCGACAGTAGGCTTCGAGCAAGGTAGCGTGAAGGTGACTCGCCGCGTCCAGGTTACCCTCCACCGGCACCAGGCACACGCCCCGTTTTTGGATGTCCGAGTCGCAGCTCAGCCCGGCGAGAGCCTCTAGCGTTGGTAGCATTCCGCTTATAACGCGGCGCTGCTGTTGCCGATGTTGATGCTTGCTGCTACGGCTATGCTGGCTAGATATTCGCCTTCTGCGGCTCATCTTGGTCCAATTGAATTTGTTGCTGGAAATATATCGGAGATTATTTAGCTTCGTTCTTTGGTACGATTATTTTCGGTAATCGGTGAGCTCTTTTTTAAATATCGAAATTGCCGCGCGCTTTCTCGGAAGTAATAAATCAATAAATCGATACTTTCAACTTTTATTTTAAACAAATATATCGATAATTATATCGAACGACAAACAAGTATTATTTTTAAAATTAATAAAGAGTTTAGTTAAACTTTTAATATTGGTCGTTGTTAATTTTACTATTGAAAATTTGTTAATTTTCAATGCACAGATTATTTTTTATTTACATTTGAAAAAAAACTATGTATTTTATAATAATGCAATGAACTTTGATTTAAATTTATGTTAAAATTAATGTTTTTAATTAATTAATTTATTATTATTTATTACTTATATGACCATTATGAAATATTTTGTAATAAAGAATTAAATTTCAATAAATTTTATTAATGAATAAATTTTAAATCAGATATATTTTGTTTAATAATTCGCTCCATTTTATTCGACTAATTGAATAGTATATATGCTCGTATGTATGCCGATACAAAAAGTGCTAGATATGATGCAATACGAATACTCATATATAAATTATGTATGCGATTATAAATTATACGCGATATGTGTAAATTAATATCGATATCGTTATCGGTACTTTATTTGATAAATTATCTTCGATTGCATCATTTTCGATAATATCGGAAGTACAGATTTACTTGAGTTTATCGCTCGCATGGCAACCACTTGTTCGTAAATTTCAACTTGTTTCATCATGTTAACGTTGCTTACACAATATAAAAATGGATTAGTTTAAGAGATTGAAAAGATTCATTCATTTATAATTGTGTTTACTATTATATTTTCACGCGATAAAGTTCTATTTATTTTAGTTTCACGCGTCGGATAAGTGATACTTTGATTATTTTTATATTTTAACGTAATACTCTTTACACGTAAGTATTATTTCACAATAAATTCGCGTAAAGTTATCTTAATAATAAAATAACTTGAAAAATCTGTTATTTGCTGTTTTTTTAATAAAAATAGAGAAATTTGAAATTAAATTACTTTCATCTTCAATGTATGATATAGACATTTAATTTTTATGTTTAATTATTTATATTACAAAATATAATTAGTTAAAATTAGTAATAATATTTTATGTTTTTTTTTTAACTTGTAAAATTGTTATTAAATGATTCGAGCATTTTTAACCTATTACAATTTTAACAATTTAATAAAAATATGCGTCAACGAGCTTATGTACACAAAAATATTAAAATATATAATGTTTAAAAGTATTTTTATTAAATTTCGAGAATAATTTAATAAAATATTCTTTATAACGAAAAAATAAGGTTGGCTTGAATTTTCTTAATCGAAATTCCCGCCAAAACAAAGTCAACAAAATTGACGGTCGTTCGACCGAGAAAAGCGCGGCAAATTCAAACAATGACGAAGAAAAATAAAAACGGCATTGCCGTGTCCAATTACCTCTCAGCTGGCTGCAAGAACATCTGACCGAGTTCCTCGCACATCATTATGGTGCCTGTTCTGTCTTTGTTATCGGTGTTAGCGGGCGTCTTACGTACAGTTGTGTCTAGCGAAGGTTCGAATACCCCGCTAATCGTCCTGGAAGAGGATAGTCGGTAATCCGGAGTAGGAAGCGAAGTTAATTTTTTTCCTTCTCGTTGGTTCTTTTTGTTCGTGTAAAGCTCTCTCTCTCTCTCTCTCTCTCTCTCTCACTCTCTCTTTCTCGTAGTACTCGTTGGCAACGAAACGACCGGAGGCGTTCGTAGTTACTTTTTGTAGCTCGCCGAGTTTGCAGTAAGGGAAGCACTTACTGTGTTTTAGACACACAGACACAGAGAGACTCACTCACAGCTTTAGCACTTGCACGAGCACCCACAAACAAAACTGTTCTCTATTTTTTTCCGCTGTCTCCTTTTCGTCTCGGTGCACGGAATTCCAAGCACGCCGGGCCGAAACTTCTTTCTCTGTCTCTACGTTCGTATGTGTGTGTGTGTGTGTGTGTATATGTACGTGTAAGCACACCTTACACTTCTTTCTTCTCTATATTTCCGCTTGCTGCACACTTGGCTTTCTCACTTCGGTGGAAAGAGAAAGAAACAGAGGACGTCGGATCTAAGCCAAAAGTACGTATAAAAAACTATATATCTGTATATGAATGTATGTGTATAGATATACTACACAGTACACGAAAATGACGCAAACACAAGACGTGACGTGTAAGTGTACGATTGCATACACAAGGTACAGCACGTGAAAGAACACGTTTTAAGCACGAGTTATACACCAAGTCGCGCGGGTATTACACACGTTTATTCTTTATATATGTATATACATATATGTATTTCTCAACTGGCGAGACACACACGCTATAATTCACAAGCAAAACGAGAGAAGCGTACGTTACTCCTTTGCTTGCTCGCTCGCACGAATGTCGGGGATCGTCGTCGCTCGACGAGGCTTTTAAACGAGCTCCCCCACCACCGAGGTGGTCGCCGGTGATTCCCTACGACTCTATATTCTGCGCGGAGGAAGGGAGCGCCAGTTTTGTTTGAACATTCCAGGAGCCGCAACGATGCTATAAGTGCCGGGGCATCGTTGCTAGTGTAGCGACTCTTGGGGAAATACGCGCGCGTGCCGCGTCCCGAACCCGTTTGCTTTCACACGCAGCGTAGCACGTGAATACGTAGTCGTACATCGAGCGTACACGTTGCTCGCGTAAAATCCTCTCTTCTTCTACTTCTTCTTGTTTGGGATTCTCCGCTTTCCTCTCTCGTACTTTTTCCAATCTTTCTTTCTCCTACATTAATCCGTCAAAAGATTATATTATTGAGAAGAAGTCCTGAGTCATCGTACGGTCCTCGTATAGGTCTGTATAAGCGATTGCTCTTGCGTTGCAATTTTTTGGCAGGTCAACGATAATAGCAAAAAGAAAGTTGGATTGTTGACGTGATTCCTCTTAAGAAAATCAATTGCACAAATACTTGGAGTATAATTCACGGATTAAAAATATTAACTCTTAAAAATCATTTGAAAAAATAAAATCAGTTTACAGGTGTCGACAGAATATATGAAGACCCAGATGCAATAAGGGGATTAACGCTCGAAATCGCGTAAAAGTATTGCCGCTGGCGCGCCTTTTTATTAACAACGTTCTATCTTAGCCATTTATTCTTTAATTGATTTCAAATTTTTTCGAAAACTGCTTCAAACATAGACGAACTAATGTCTTGCTTGAAGTTTTTTGTAGCTTGAATTTCCCTCGATACTTTTTCTCGTTGAAGCTAAAAAAACGTTATTAACGAGACTTACGTACTTCAAATTAAATAATTATTAACAAAAATTATTTATTGAATTTTTAATTAATCCATCGGCAACGCTAAAACATTATGCGTATTTCTGCCGAGTTTCAAAAAATTTCAACCATATTAAAATGAGTTACAGCGATTTATGTTTTATAAAACTATTAAAAATAGACAAAATATTTGGTAGAAAATTTTTGGGTTTTAATTTTTTTAAAGAAAAAAGTCGTTAAAAAAAAATTCCTTTCAGGAAAAAATTCCCCTTTTCATTACCTACAAGCTAGTATTTTTTAAAAATTGATTTGTCCATTTTGAAAATTTCGTCATCTGGACAATACTTTTACGCGATTTCGAGCGTTAATCCCCTTATTGCATCCGGGCCTTCATATAATATTATTATGTTATAGGCTATGAAGAAAAAACAACTCATAATATAATTGTACGTAAATTATTTATCCAAGAGCTATCTTTTATCCTTATAATTTTATTATAAAACACTACTACTTTGCAGAAAGCCGTTGTTACGATTTTAAAATGAACAAAGTCATAAATTTTAAAAGAACGCCTATTTTTTAACAATTTTTTTTCGGCGATAAATGTACCAATCGAGCCGATCTGGTATTTGTTTTATTGGTTTTTCAATTCCCTACAATTTTTCTTTTAGAAATATAAAAAAAACCCCTTTTAGTTTTAATTCTAGAAACAATAGAATTAAAAAAATTTCGATTTCTTTTTGTTTTTATTTTAAAAAAATGTTTAATAATAACATAGAAAAAAAAATGAAGTGTTGCTCGTACTATGACGTTTTTTAACTATGAATTATAACCTAATGGATTGTGAAATTAATTTTTTTCATGGAAAAAATCTTATGAAAAAAATCTTTAACAATTGATCCAAATCATTCGGCTTTGTTTTCGTAACAAGGAAATGCGAATTCGCGCTCACGTGTATGAGTTAAAAATGGCAAGAATTACGCAATGCTACGTCTCGTGCTTTTCGTTTACCGGGAAATCGAATTCCACGTTTTTGATATTTAAAGGATTCGCGCACAGCTAGATATACATATGCGCGAGTTCACTTTGAGGATGGTTTTCCGAAAGCCTTTCTTCTTTTTTTTTTTTGTTTTTTTTTTTTTTTTTTTTAAGTAGCATTTTTTATTTCATCATTGTTAGCTCGAAATCGTGATATAAAGCGGTTATTATATATACTTCTCCCGATGGGGATTTTCGAGTTTCGAAAGATTGAGAAATTCGAACGTCATAGGAAGTTATACGGCTTTTTTTTTTATTTTTTTTTTTATGTAAACAAGGCCAATATCAACGCGGGTAAGCGTATAAAATTTCTCTTCGAGGTAGGTTGCGAGAAGCCTGTATGGTATAGATTAGAGAACGCAACGTCATTCTGTAGGCGAGAATGATGATTAGATAACGTGAGCAGCGAATTTTTTTATCCATAAAGTAGAAAAATATATCGATGCGGTTAGATGCTCGCAATTTTTTTTTTTTTATTATTTTTTTTTTTTTATTTTTTATTATGTTTATCAGTATACTGTCAATATTTTTGTTTAATTATTGTAGATGTAGATAACAAATGATAAATGATATATTGGCTAAGGATTTTCCGTCAAACAAAAATATTTATAATTTAAAACGATAAAACTATAAAATGAGTACGCGTGCAAGTGAAATTTCATATGAAGAAACGGAAAATATTTTGAATATAATATTCCGATTACTTTGTTTATCTAAAATGATGAATATTTCAATCGTTTTGGCAGCGCGATATAAATGTTTTGTTTATTCTTTGCGATTTATTAAACGGAACTTCACGTCTTATATTTTATTTCATAATTATTTATTTACAGAAGTTGATATAAATCCTAATGCTTATATATTTAAGAAATTTAAAAAGAAAATGTTTGTATTTTATTAACAAGGACTAATTTGCATTTTTATCGGATGGTTCAAAATCTTTACAGTTTTTTTTTATTTTGTACATCTCATCTTACTTAAAAAAAAAAAAAAAAAGCAAATTTAATTACTTCTTGCGCTCGATAACGTAAACCAAATTTTTAAGAAATTCTTGAATTAATTTACGTAAAATTGAAATAAAATGAAACGATAAAAATATCGTATTACTTAAAGACGAGAAAATTGAACTTTTTATTTCAACGGTTGGAATTCTCACGGGGAATTCCGTTCTCATTCTTGCCACATACCGATGATCAGTGGTTGAGCATTTTTACCAATATTCGGTTGGATTATTTTTTTTAAATTTTGTTACACGAACTGTCGAAAGAGAGATTTCACGTTCGAAGTAATTAAGCGTTTAAAATGTGCGCTTATGCAGTTTTGCGACTTTTGATTTTAAAAAGAATTTATTGGAGTTGATGTACTAACGGTATTCTGCGAGTGTAAGCAAATTTTCATCCATAATGTCGCGTTATTTAAATGCTCTTTAGCAAAGTTACGTATAGTTATTCAATGTTGCACGCGGTATTGTAATAGCTGTCATAAGATAGCTGTCGAAGCCGAGATTTTGTAGTATATTGAAAGAAACTATCGCGATAACTCAAGATGGAGTGCTCGTAATAGTCGCTTTTGAGATTGGTTTTTAGATTTTTGAAAAAGTTTTTTACGAAAGAGATGAAATTTTGAATGAAAAAAATTAACGGGAAAATAATTTTACATTTTTTTGATAAATATTTTTGTTGGGTACATTTATTAAAATCTAAATCGACTAATATTCAGAAGAATTGTGTTGCTATGATTATTAATACATTTAACACAACATAAAATTTACTTAATAAAAGTTTGATGTCTCGGTGACGTGACACATAATTTACATAATTATGTAAAATTTAAGAGTTATTCAATGTGTGATAGACATATGTATGCGAACAAAAGTAAATTAACATGTCATTAAATGTTTCTTATTTTATTTTAATTATATGTATTTTTATTATATTTGCAAATTGATAATTTTTTTTTTTTTTAAATCAAAGCTAATATTTTGATCAATGCTAACATTTTAATTGCTTCAATTTTAAATTAAGTTTATCAAACTTCAAACTCATAATTATAATATGAATTAAAATTTGCGATAGTTTTTCATATATAAATAAGTTCCTATGTAAATAATCTTATTATATATTAAAATAAAATTCAAACGTCAATGGAAAAATAAAAATAACCGCATCAACATCAACCAAGTTATTACCATCTTCTCTCTCTCTCTCTCTCTTTCTCTTATTCTTTCGCTCGTACAATAACTATAATCACGAAGTTAACGCGCAACTTTATCCGGCGCATTGTGAAGTACAATTGTAGCAACATTAGCAACAATTTTCCCATTTTCGTCACCGTTAACGCATTCATTATCATAACGTTAACTCGTCGAGGTAGACATTACAAGTTGGCAACTCAAACGCGCGTACATATTACTAGGTACTAACGATCGCGGCAAACGTGCGAGCGCGATTTTCTTAGTAATTTCGTCTCAAGCAATTATGATCTTTCCGTCTTTAATTTTATCATTTTTTTCCTCGTGTTAAAAAATTTTTACTCAACGTATCGGTGTCTCTAATAATCTAAAAAAAAAAAAAAATAATAAAATAATAAAAGAATAATTATAGCCGAACGCGAATATAAAAAAAAAAATAATTCAAATTATTCGAATAATACGTTAATTCGATAAGAGTTTAACGTCACGAGTACGTCGTTACGAGCCTTATGACGTAGTTTGAGTATTCCGCGTTTATTATCGTGAGACATTTTATTCTAGACAAAAGAGTTTCGAAAAATCACGAAATACGTAGAAGGTTAATACAAAGTTTGATCGGTATTTGTTAAACCATTATGTATGAGTATGAAGAAAATAACGGAGAGTATGCTCGAATTCCAATCAATTTCCGATTCGACTTGGCAAACTTATTTACGAATATATGTACACAGTATGTCGGAAAAGTTCCCGAACTTTTGAAATAAAAAATCGAAAATTACATCTAAAGAAATTTATTCCAGTTAACTTTCAACATAGTCCCCTTCCTTAGATATACACTCATTTGAGCGCTCCATGAGTGATTCGAAGGCTCTCTGGTACTCCTCTGAAGTTATCGCTGTGAGACGCTCGGTGCAAGCCGCTTGAATGCTCGGTACATCTTCAAAAAATCGTCCTTTCAAGGCCATTTTTAGCTTGGGAAATAGGAAAAAGTCGGCTGGAGCCAGATCTGGCGAGTATGGGGCGTGATTGATGCGTGGGATCTGATTTTCGGCGAGATAATGCTTCACAATGTTCGAAGAATGAGCAGGCGCATTGTCATCCAGCAAACGCCACGATCCCGGTTCCTTGTACTCGGGCCTGATGCGATTAGCGCTTCAGACGTTTTAACACCTCTACGTAATACGCAGCATTCACGGTGGTATTTGGGGGCACAAATTCTTTGTGTATCAGGCCTTTGGAGTCGAAGTAAGCGATAAGCATCGTCTTTACCCGTGATTTTTGTTGGCGCACTTTTTGAGGCCTCGCACGGCCCGGACTGAGCCAAGCGGATGACTGGCGCTTCGTGGAAGGATCGTATTGAAAGCACCAAGTCTCGTCTCCAGTCACAATTGAGGTTAAAAAGCCCGGAGTGGTTTCGCAAGTCTCGATAAAATCTTGACAACATTGGATGCGAGTTTCTTTCTGCTCTGGTGTGAGAAAGTGCGGAACAAATCGAGAGCAGACCTTCCTGCGGTTCATTTTTTCTTTCAAAATCAACGCAACGCTATCCTTGCTTATGTTCAGTTCGTCTGCCAACATTCTGAGAGACATGTGGCAATCCTGCTTCAGTAGCACGCGCACGCGAGCCTCGTTTTCGGCGGTAACAGCTGTTGACGGCCGGCCGCTTCTCTCGTCATCTTCTAACGACTCTCTACCCTTCTTGAACCAACTGAACCACGTATAAACAGTTGTACGCGACACTACACCTTCACCGTAAGCCGAATCGATCATTTTTTTCGTTTCCGCGAAAGTTTTTTTAAGTTTATAGCAGAATTTAATTGCGCCACGATGTTCAAATTTCTCATCCATCGTAGAGCTTGCACCGGGGTACTAAACACACGTTCACTCAAGCACGTCTATCTCGGCAACTAATGAATGGATACTGGTGAAAAAATTCTTAGACGCTCCAGAGGGATGTAGCAACATAGTACCGGTGTCGTCCAAGAGGTGGCGCCACTCGTACAAGCGCCACAAAATAAGTTCGGGAACTTTTCCGACATACTGTGTGTATATATATATATATATATATGTATAGCATATATCGCAGTTGTCATGCCAAACGCGTAGCAATCCTTCCTATCTCTCTTGAAATGTATAAATTAAGTTTAATCTTTAAGCGGACAGCTTTTAACGGAAGATCATACGGCTCTCGGACAGTCCGTTAGTTAAAAATTGCGGTTGAGTAAGTTTTACGGGAAAGTCTACCGGAGGGACACGACGTTATGTCTGAGGACGATGCGCGTTTGCTTTTTTCCTTTTCTTTTTTTCTGTTTTTTTTTTTTTTTTGTAGTTGGAACGTATAAGGTATAACGAAGGCGCGCGCGTGAGAGAGAGAGAGAGAGAGACGGATTTGAGTACTTTTAACCAAATGTTCGCGAGCGAGTCGCTAACTTTACATTTTAAAATTTTCAATTTCTTCTTCTTTTTTTCTTTTCTTCTTCTTTTTCTTTTTTTTTTTTATAATAATTTGATACGCTATAAAAGGAGGTTAGTTTGAAAAAATTATTATAAAGTTCGGTTAAATTATTTAATGTATTCTGTGTGTCCAATGGCAACGGATTTTTATTCGATTTCGTTTTCACGCTGCGCTCACTTTCATAACTTTTTACAAAATGTACCCCTTTTCAAAACTTTTCACACGGAATATTATGAATTGGTAAATTCGTAAACTTTATAATTATGTCATTCTTAACTTTAGCCTAAACTTTATAGCGTATTAAATTTTCTTTCGTTTTATGTTTATTAATTTAAGAGATCAGAGAGTCAAAGAGATTTTCCCTCGTTTATTATGTACGAGTGTAATTCAACCGTTATTATTACCGAGTTGCTTTTTACTATAGATAAATTATACGAAAAACAAAATATAACAAAAATTTATACAACATTTTTTTCCTCGCATAAATATCGAATAAAAATTAATAAAAATTATGGCGATGTCGGTATGCAAGCGCGTGTTTAATAATGAACTGAAAAATATTTTTATTTAAAAATAATTATGGCTGGAAAATTGAGTTTTTTTACGCGTTTAATAATTTCATATAAAAATACGGATTTAAGAAAGTATTTTTAAGTATTTTTAAGCGATTGTTGGAAATTTAACCACAAAAAAGTAATTTTATCCTCGTTCATAAAGAAAATTTAATAAATTTTAAATTTGATATTTAACCTCATTACAGTGCAAAAATTAATTTTAAAATACCTTGAAACTCATTCATTTAAAAATTTTGCGAAAAAATTTAAGAATGCCGCAAAGCTGACACATTTTTACAATACATTTTATCGCGTTTTCGAGGCTTTCAAGAACTTTACATTACGTAATTTACACGATCGATAAATGTGTATACACATATTTTGATGATGCAAAGCACTACCTCGTTCGTTTATTTAGTAGAATTGCTTATAAAATTGAGTAAATTTTATCAAAAGTTTATTAAATAAAAAAATTTCGTCAACAAAGTTTGTATATCATTTAAGAAACGGTGATAGTGTACAGTAAGAAATAGAGTAAGAAAAGGTGAAATTTTTTTCGTGTGAAAATGCTTAACTTTAAATACAATTAACTTAAATTCTTGAATAAGACGATTAATTTTGTAGATTGTAAATAAACATAACGGCAATTACGTTATGAATACTAACGTTCTATAGATTCATGGCATCGATAAACTTGCGAAAGTTTATTGAATTAATATATCAATAATACGATTACATTAAGCCTATTTATGAAATTATTTTTTCATTTATTAAAAAAATTGTTTATTTTAAAGACTATGCTATTTTACGGTGTATGACAGTTATTATTAAACTTGTAACTTTAAGAAACAAATAAAATATTTTACAAAATGCAGTTAACTAAAACTTTATCAAAAGTTTCCTTTTTGTATAATCATTTGAAATGGAAGCGTGGGTTTATTTTTTCACAGAAAAATTCCAAACCAGCCAAGGAAAATAATATTAGTCTCGTTTATACTACAATAAGAGATTTTTCCCGGATTTTTCTAAGATTGCAAAGGAAAAAAGATTCATCTCGAAATATAAGATTATGTAATTATCAATATTGCCTTGAAAAAGTATTACTCAATTGCGATATAAATATGTCGATAGATACAAATAAGTAATATCTTATTTTTAAAACTAATTGTAATTTTCAAAAAATAAGAAAAATCAAAGATTAAAGAATTTTTACATCACTAAATAATAATTAAAATATTTATACATACATTCGATTCTCACACAGTCACATTTTTTTTCGTTAAAAAGTTTTTAGAAAAATACATAAAAGCATAGTAAAATTAATTGAAAAAAAGAAAAAAAAGAAGGGAAAAAAATCTCTTAAAAGTAAAAATAAAAAAAGTGATTAGTCGAAAAGTTAAAATGAAAAATTTAATTAGAATTTCGGTTTAATTTACTATAATTGGACATTTTTATGGATTTTTAAAATAACACTCGAAAGCATTAAACACGCGCGTTATTTAAAATTAATAAAAACATAGAATACTTTATTAGTTGGCACACTTTTTTATTGAAATACATTATTAAAATAAAATTAAATGCTGCTGCTGCTACTATGTCAAAGTATTAATGTATTTACTTGATTACCGAACTGAACAATATCTCAATACCTTTAATGCCATTATTTCATCGATATGATAAATTTGAATTTCGTTGGCTATCTTCACATTTCATTTTACGCTCACGTATATAACGCGATAAATAAATTTTGTTTAAATATACATATAAAAAACGAAAGAAAAATAAAGAAAAATAATTGAAATATCGAAATCGCCTATTTCTTGAAATTCCTCAACGAAATGCTCGTAATTTTTGATATCGCGATTTTTGAAGCTTGTTACCCAGTATGCGTTGCTAGCACATATAAAGGTTAAAAAGAAGAAGTTAGCTTCGCTAGCTTTATACGCGTCTCTGGCGTATTGCGCCTTTTTCGGTACCCCCGGCTCTCCCTTTCGTCGCGCGCCTCCTTATATTCCCGGGGCACCTCGCCTACGCGCAATTCGGTTTACCGTTCATCCTGTACTATGCGCGTGCACGTATTGCCACGATGTATACGCGTTTATATGTACATGTAGAATACACACGCACAAACACACACACACACACACACACACACACATACATATATATTTATACGGTTAAAGGCGCAAAGTACAAAAAAAGCAGGCACGCGAGATGCATGAAAGCGGCCGAGAATCGCGTCGGAGAATGCGAATTCACGCGGAGACGGCGCACTTTGGGAATTGAAAGCATTTTGGGTGAGATTCTCCCTTTTTTTTTTTTTTTCCTTATTTCTTCCTTTATTTCTTTCTTGCTTTTTTTTTTTTTTTTTTTTTTTTATTTTGTTTGTCTTTCGCGCGCATAAAATGTCTTTTTCTTTTTCTCGTGTTCCCGTCGCGTTCTCGTCTCTTTCTTCTTTTATTCGCGAGTTTCTCTAACTCTCGCGTGATCGTTCATTTTCGTTCAAGACTCGCCTCGGATGCGCCGGGGAATTTTGTGTATATCTCACGTTCGCTGTCGCTATATATATACACACACACACACACACACACACACACACACACACACACACACACATACTTTTTGTTTGCTCGGTGCGGCTTTTTTACCCTTTCCCAGGTCAGAGAGAGAGAGAGAGAGAGGGGGGGGGGGAGAAGTGTAAATTTTTTTTCTTCTCCTCGATATATATGCAGACTTATTGCAAACGGTGTGAATTTTTACGCGCGACGGTTGCTTTTTTCAAGCTGCTGTTTGGGAAAAAAGACAGAATGAGAGAGCAAGAGAGAGAGAGAGAGAGAGAGAGAGAGAGAGAAAGAGAAGAGAGCATTCACAGCGGATGCGTTGACTCGTGCATTGCTCTTTTATACCGAATTTTAATTACGGCAAATGTGACTTTACTTTTCTTCTCTTTGAACTTTTTCTTGGCGCTCATACTGTGGCACGCATGTGATTTATTTATCTCTCTCTCTCACTCTCCCGTTTTTTATTTTCGGTTTTTTATATTTTTTTTTTTTTTTTTTTTGAATATGTATATCCTCGCTTTAATAGAGTTCACGTCGTTAGCAATTGGATAAAAGCAATTGCGTCTGCGAACTTACTCTTGAGAATTCCATTGAAATAATTTCTGTTTTAATTATTATGGCGATAATTGAATGAAGAACTTTACAATCTTTGGAATAATCCTCAACTTTATAATTAAAAATCGATAGTCTTTAGAATTGTTTGTCTTAAATTTAGGCATTTTAGAGAATGCATGCTGTACCTTACTTATACATTGTATTTAATAACGACTTTAAATTTATTTTCAATCTTACGCGAGTATTTATTAAAGTTCATTAAGATAAATTTAATAACTTTTTGTCCTTATAATTTTCTTAAATGACGTCAAGTTAAAAAAGTAATTATAAATTCTCGACATTAGATATGAATATTGTATAATACAAAACTTTTAACGCAAATTAAAAAGAAACGAAAAATAAAAAGTAAGCTTGGAAAATATTTATAAAAAAAAAAAAAAAAAAAAAAAACAATAATAATTCGCGTACATTGCACATTCAATGGATGCATTTGTAAATGTATATTCTTAATTGCTGCATCAGTAAAATTGACCTCCAGTTTTTATAAAATTTTTTTTCCGGATCTTAAGGACTGCATACAAAATATAAACATTGGACTACTTTTTTGAGTTTAACCGAACATTTTTCTTTCATATACTGATTTTTTTTTTTTTTTTTTTTTTTTTTTGTAATAAAATATCAAATTATTTATCTATAACTTTTTCACATAATTTCAACATTATACAATTAGTATATATATCGTTTACTGTATTTCTATCGTAACCTAGTTAAGTTTACCATTTTTTAACCGCAAAAAATTTATAAAATTTTATAAACAAATAAATTTTAACGTATTTATTAAAAAAAAATTAACGCAACAATTTAGCGACATGGCAAGCTGCATTAGAGTTTATCAAAGAAAGTGAATATCGTGATTCACTGAGTTCCAATACGAGTTTCAGTAATCCTATTAGATTGGGTATTCATTAAAAGTTTTCGTTATTTTATGCGCAGAAAATAATTAATTAAAATTTTCAACTACGCTTACATTATTATAAGAAGGCTAGTAATCTTTAAATAATTTTTTAATATGATATTTTGTGTGTGTGTGTATATTATACATTATACATATTTGAAGAGGGTAAATTAAATTTTTAGTATATAATTTAGAAATTGGTAATTCTTTATTTAATTATTCAACATAAAAGCAATCTAATTAAATTGTAAAATAAAGTATTTTATCAATAAATAAATGAATACCTTCTGTATATTGTTTTATAATTTATATTTAACAAAATTATTTAATAAAAAATAATAAAATTTAAAATAATTAAAAAAAATAAAGCTAACAACTAAAACGCCAATTTTTTTAACTGTTATTCGATCGAACCTTCCTCTTGCACAACGCTTATTGGGATTTTCCTATTCATTGATTTCCTAATGTATTCTCGTATCTTAATTAATTTCAATAGAGTAACGATTGTAAAATATTTCTATAGTCCAACATTTTGAATTTATCGCGATATTTATCAGATTTACATTTAAAAAATTTCCTACAAGAGTATTTTGTAATATTAATCCAATAAATTACAGATTTATACATTGATTTCTTATTATTCTCGATATGATTTCACGTGAAAAAATAATATTATATTGTCGTTGTAAAAAATAATACAAAAAATATCGACCGATCTAGATGAAACCATAAAGAAGTAACAACGTAAACGTAACAGAGATTGCGAACGAATTTTGTTAAATATTTTAACTGCATAATGCAATCGAAACATAAGTGTGCGTATGTATAATTGTTTTTTTTTTTTTGTTTTTTTTTTTATTTTTTTTTTTAACAAGACAACGAGTTGTGATTCCAGACTTACAAAATTTCCATAAGAAAATGTTCTCGTACTGAAAGGAACTTTGAGTAGTTATTCAGAACGAAGAAAACGTGACGCCGTAAAATTAATGCACGTTATGAATTCTATTTTTCCACTTTATAACGATTTATAACCTGAGATTTATACTTTATGGTAATGAACATATATATTATCATAAAACGTCAAAATAGCGTTATGACGTCGTTATTCTAACGGCCGATATGATCGATAATTACTTTAAGAAATTATTCAAACATTTTTATGAATTAATTAGTTATTATATTTAAAATAGTATTATATATACTATATATATATAGATTATCATTTTTATTTTTTAACTTAATTATTAATATTCAATTTTACATATATTAAAAAAAAAATTGCAAATTACAGAATTTCGTGAATAGTTTATTAATTGAAACATTTGAGAAGTACATTAAATAAAAATTATTATTATTATTATAAACTTTCGATCTTATTTATTCCATTTTTAAACGTCTCGAATTACACAGAGTTTGAGTTTCACATATTAATTTCTAATTAGTTATAAGTAGGTATTATTACCTGATTTTTTATTGCAATATTTGATTAAAACAGCGAGTCAAAGATATTTAATTGACTTGTGGCATTTTAATATTAACTATAATCTTGTATTATTATACATCATTTTATTACAATCATTATGCTTGATCAAAATTCCTCAATAGCAATATTCTCAAGAGCATTAAATGAATGTCGATAATAGCAATTAGGACTCGTGTAAACTATGTCAATCACGTTATAACTTATATTGTCTATAATATTGAAAGGTAACATGAAATGATTTAATACTTAACCATGAAATCTTCTGATCTCGTAAAATTTTCGGTTGTATTGATAAAATAGTTGATATTGTAATAACTTAATGCCACTTTATCATTAATATATTTAAATACTGCATGGTACTAGTGGTTTTAATACATGTTAAATAAAGTGAATAAAAAGCAATTATGAAATAATTTTAAACGCGTGGAATAAAAAAATTAAAAAAAAAAAAGTGCATAATCAATAACGAAAAATTAACACGACGAAAAATTTAATTTCAAAAATATCCTTTATTCGCTATATTTTCAGAAACATTCTCTCAGCCGATTTGATTATTATTTTATTATTTAAAAAAAAAAGGTTCGCCTTTAAAAATTTACTGTCACAGTTAATATTTTCTTCGAATATGATGTATATTAAATCTATAAACTTTTGAATGGCTCATCGTTAACAATGTCTCGTTTGTTCTCCGAATTCAAAAATGTCCCTGTTCTTTCATAATTGTTTAATAGAGCGAAAACAGCGCACGTTTTAAAAAATTTTCAAGAATAAAAAAAAAAAAAAAAAAAAAAAAAAAAAAAAAAAAAAAAAAAAAAAAGAAAGAAAAAGAAAGAGAAGAAAGAAAGGAAACAAGATAAAAAGCAGACTCAACCTCGCGTTAAATCACTCGCGAAAAATGCTCGTTTCCTTTAGCCTACGACAACACAACACACAATGGCTAGAAATATGTTATTCAATTACAGACGGCAATTGCTTTCGGCTCGTAATGCTCGTTCCCTTATCGGTACAACATACCCGTGGCTGCGACGTGCACGCGCTAATGGCGGTAACATAAGGAGAAGAGGGAGGAGAGAAAACGGGCTTGGTAAAGGGGAAAGTTTCATCGGCGGGGCGCGCGTCATCGTCCGCCGAACTCGAAACGCCTCCGACTTACGCGATGCGCGCGAGAGGCGTTCATTAACGCCGTCTCCGCTCTCTCTCTCTCTCTCTCCCCCTCGTATTTTCTCCTTCGCTACAGGGAAGATATTTACATTAAGCGAAAAGGACGGAAGGGACGCGAAACGCGGTAACGCGCGAGTGTGTACGACGGGAAGAAGTAGGTAGGTGAGAACAACACGCAAGTAAAATTCAGTAATTTAAGTTCGTTAAGTATGCTAAAATCAAGGGTAGGGAGGAGGGGGGATGGGAAGCGGAAGAAGGAGGAACGATTGTTTGAGATGGTGTAAGGAACCGCGGGCGCGGAACGAGAATTTCTCCCTTTCTTTCTCCCCTTCCTTTCTCTCACTCTCGTAACATAAGCGCGCTAGTTGTGCAATGGTAGACGAGAGTGAGAGAAAGAGAGAGAGAGAGAGAGAGAGAACGGAAAGAGATAGCTGGTAAGCGAGAAAGAGAAAGAAAGCCTGCTTTTAGCTGTGTATTTCAAGATTTGCAAAATTTACATTCTTTGCTTTCCAGCAGAATTTCAATGTAAATTTTCCATTGAAATTCCGCTCGAAAAAGGGGAGTAAAAAGTACGCAAAGTCATATATACACACATACACACATATACGTGCGTATATATATATATATATATGCGAGGATCTTAGAGGAGAGTGGAAAAACGAGAGTACAACGAAAGATAGAGAGGGGGAGAGAGAGAGAGAGAGAGAGAAAGAGAAAAAGAGAAAAAGAGATAGAGCGCCGTCGGAATCGCTTTTCCGACGGAAGTCAGTCGCGCTTTCGCCTTTGTGAAAAATGCGAGAGAACGGATAACGAAATAAACATAGAAAAGAAAGAGAGAAAGAGAGAGAAGGGGAAGACGAGAGGGAGAGAAAGAGCGAGATGAACAACGCGACGATAAAAAGAAATGAAAGAAAAAAAGGAGAGGAGAGAAAGGAGAATGGAGAGCCTGTGCGCGTTCGCTTAATAATTAAATACTTTCGGAGATAGACTCCCGAGCTTGTACTTCGCGTTTAGGATGCATGTATATAAACCTCCAGGCAAAAGCTGGTTTTCAAATTGGGAAACGATACATTTAAATCGTCCGATACATATATATATATATATATATATATATATAGCAAAATTAATTCTGAGTTTAAAACTAGGATTTTCTCCCCCCTGCAATGGATATAGCGAATGTTTTTTTTTTTTTTTTTTTTTTTTTTTTTAAAGCAAACAAATTTCAAATTTCTTCTTTCAGTTTCTTATTACCTTCTTTTTATTTCATGGCTTTCAAATGGTTTTCAAAAGAGTTTCGAAACAAGATTTTTTACTTTTTTTTTTTACTTAATGTTTACATTTTTGTTGTTTGTATCGTTAATACGATTAAAATTTCGATACCTTTTACGTGAATTGACTTTATTTATTTATTTGATTATTTTTTTTTTTTTTTTTTCTTTATAGCGAAACTGTGAAAATACGTGGTCATCAAATTGTCGGAGTCTGTAAAAGTTTTTCCTCCAAGATATTACGGCATTGATACTTTACTAATTGAGTTTCTTCGCTCATTGATTAATTTGAACAGCTACACAAATTATGGCTGCACGTAACCATTAGAGAATTCTAAAGCTTATTATTCGCCGGTGCATGTGGCGTTAATATCAATCTGAGAAACAAATGTTCTTAATTGAGATATACATTTATTTACGAGTTATGTAAAATATTGCGTTAATTGTAAAATATGAATATACATATAAAAGTGCGGGAATTTCGAAACTGTAAATTTTAACTGTAATTTATATCGTTTTTTTTTTTTCGTTTTTTTCTTTTTTCATTCAAATTTTCAATTTCGAATATGGTAATAAATCATTTGATGAAAATATAAACGTTTCTTTTAAATGTTATTGTTAATATTTATACTGCATGCGATCTAATGATACGAAAATGAAAAGAACTATTTGAATTTTTTATCTAAATGCATAAACGTGTTTTTAAACTCATAAAATTCATGCGATTTACTTCTTCGATTAGTATCGTGTTATTTTCAACAATGCGTAGATATACAAAAATGATAAATTCATTAATCATATAATTGAAGGATCAAATGTGTTTGAAAAAGTATAAAAAATTAAAGTCGATAATTTAGTAAGTATTATATTAATCATTTTCTTTTTATTATTCGAGTATAATTTCACTATAAAAATTATAACATCAAAGTATAGATCAATCGACAAATTTTTTTTATTTTCAATTTTTTTTTATTTTCAAATTTTTTTTATTTTAATAACGAAATGTAAGTAAGAGTTATTTCGATAGAATATCTTAATGAATTAATCGAAGGTATTGAAAGATAATTAATTTAAAAAATGATTCATTCGCGATAATAGGTGTTATCAAGAAATTCGTGAATCATTATTAAATTCAACAAAAAAT
The DNA here is from genome assembly GCA_949987625.1 of Chalcis sispes. NCBI lineage: Eukaryota > Metazoa > Arthropoda > Insecta > Hymenoptera > Chalcididae > Chalcis > Chalcis sispes. The sequence continues at coordinate 60,023,599 of OX465095.1, forward strand.
GAATTCTAAAATACTATGATCAAAAAGTAAGACCAATTTTCAATTTAAATTCCGCGGGTTTATCGATTTGACGAAACTTTTTTTTTTCAAGTTGGTAGCACTGTACCAGACATCTGTGTCAAATTTTATGTCAATATATTCATTAGTTTGCAAGTGACGCTCGTTTTTGTGAAGATTGTCGGTTAACAATTAGAGACCTTGTTGATATTGTTGGCATTTCATTTGGATCGACTCAAGCAATTTTGAAAGATCATTTGGGTCTCAAACGCGTCAAATCTCGATTGGTTCCAAAAACACTCAATTTTTTTTAAAAAGAGCGTCGTGTTAATATGGGCGAAGAGATGCTTTCTGTCTATCAGAATGTCATAGAACGCATTATTACGGGAGATGAGACATGGATCTATGCTTGCGAACCAGAAACAACCGATCAATCGAGCGAATATCGTGCCAAAGATGAAGCAAGACCAAAAAGATCACGTCAAAGTCGTTAAAAAATCAAGGTCATGTTGACAGTTTTCTTCGATTATCGTTAGTGTTGTGCATTCAGAATTTCTTCCATTGGGCTTAACTGTTAACAAGGAATATTATTTGAGTCTTTTGCGTGAAGCTATTCGCAAAAAGAGGCCGGAATTGTGGCAAGACAACTCATGGTTTTTGCATCACGATAATGCACCGTCTCACATCGCATTGATTATTCGGGTCTTTTTGGCCAAAAATTCAACTCATATCGTTCCACAACCACCGTATTCGTCTGATTTAGCGCCGTGTGACTTCTGGCTGTTCAATAAACTCAAAAGACCACTCCGAGGACATCGTTTTGACTCGATTGAGGAGATTAAACGTGAATCGCTGCGTCAATTGAAGGCAATTACGAGAAAAGGATTTTTCTGACTGTTTCGAGGATTAGAAAAAACGTTGGCATAAGTTTATTGTGTCGGGCGGAGACTATAGTACTTTGAAGGCAACAAAATAGATTTAAAAGAATAAATAAAGAATTTAAAAAAAAAAAAAATTGGTCTTATTTTTTGATCATAGTATCTTCCAAATGAATAATCTTATCGTCTTCTACTTAAAATTTTTCAGAAATACTTTAATACTTTTTTTCGCTTAGACTTTTAAAGAGATAAATAATCAATGATGTTGCCATTAAATAATCATCTATAGGTAATTTTTAATTGATTTATGATAATAATCAGTAATTTATCCGATAGAAATTTAATTGATAATGAGAATGTTAAGTGCCATTGATGATAATATCTTCCATTGATATTATCCGTTTGAATTTTAAGGAATAATGCATAAAAATATTTTACTGTCAAACTTAATCATTTAAATGGTATGAAGTGCCTTTTCAATCGATAAAGAATATTTTAACAAGTTAATTAAATATTTATAATGCTTATTATAAAAAGGAATTGCATTAAGTGAAATCGAAATGAAGAAAATTTGTTTTGAAATATCATTGATACTTATTAAGTAAATTATGCCATGGAGCATCTGTTTATAATATTATAATTGAAGGTAAATCTTATTTCAGTCGACTTTAAAGTTTGGCTTCGACGTAAAAAGTAGAATTGCAACAAAGAGGTAATGCGTCTTAATAATAAATACTGAAAGAGCTACGCCATAATAAAGAATTAACTTTTATAATTTTGTATTTTTGTTAATTTTTATAATTCATGCGAATAAAGATAAAAATTGTCATACGAGCATTGATTATCTTTAAACTATGCACGAAATTACGCATCAAAATGGTTTAAAAATTATCCAAAAAATTTATTAATAGTTGAAATAAAGTTTTACTAAGAAAAATATACTTTGCCGCTTACAAGAAATTTTATTTATTCATAAAAAATTGTTTAAAATTAATCGCGAAAAAATAAAATATTATAAACTAAGAATTAATAAATAAACTAAAAATAAAATATAATAACTACAATATCAATTAAGTAAGTTGACACCATTTCATTTTATAATGCTCGAAAACTTTACGCGTATTTTTTTTTTTTTTTTTTTTTTATTTTTTTTTTTATTTTTTTTTCTTTAGAAAAAACAACGCCTACGGAAATGGATAGACAGTTTTTTTTTTTAAAGAAGGAAACTTTTTTAACTTGAAAATATTCGTTAAAAGGAAAGTAAGCATGAAAGTAAGCATCTAAAATAAAGAATAAAGAGTAAAAAAAACTTTTGTACATATGCGTGGTTCTTTAAACAATAGAAGAATAAAGGATCGCGTAGATGTATGTGAAAAAATTTTGCGGGTTAAAGTTTATATCAGCATGCGTGTCAGCAAATTTATACTATATAGAGTACGTACAGAGATTCAATCAAGTTAGTGTTGATGTACAAACATAGTATTTTGGTTCTCGCGTATAATAACTCTCGGCTCGTTTAATTGGTTGCGTTTCATGGCTCGCATCGCATCTTGCGTACATTGGCACGGTCGTAATATTTTTTACTCGTAATAAATTTTTATATATTTATTGTGCAATTAGGTAAATTCTCACCCTAATAAGCGTCATCGTTGTCAATGATATCGAATGATTAGTTCATAATAATAATTAGCAAAATTCATGCGACTGAGTTTCGCGAAGCGCGCAATTTAGCCATTTTCGGGAATATAAATTTTCATCGCACCCTTTCAAAATCGATCTGCAATTAAAAGATAACGATGGATTACTGTTTCAATTTTTGGCCAAACGGGATCAGTTTCAATATTTCCTCGAATATACGCCGATATATACGTACACGTGTGTATATATGCTTACGTGTATGCGCGGAACGCAAACGATAGACGGCTCGGGTTAATTTAAAATACAAACAGTTCGTAATTACGAAGATTTTCCATTATTGCGTTAAAAACGCGTGGTTTATCGGCGGGGTATATATATATATATATATCGGCAAGTTAAATAGCTATTTAAAAAGTTCATACCGAGTAAATATCGGGGTTAAATTATGCGCGTTTCGATATATCAGCGTATCGATAAATAATTTTATTAACCGTTCGAACTCGAATCGAATTATATCGAGAGATTTTTACTTAAAGCAAGGTATACAAGGATGGTTAAGGTGAGAATAAAAATATTAAAGAGTAAAAATTATGATAGAGCTCGGTTAAATTTTGTTAAACGCACGACGGCGTGATAAACGAACGATTTTTCGGAATAAATACGGCGTAAAAACAGAGAAGCCGTATCGTTAAATTACGCTTTATATACGCGGGTATGTATACGCGAGCCGGTTTTGCGTCACAATATGTTCCGTACTATACGCGTATATATTTATACACGTGCTTGTGTGTCTATAAACTCGGTTTTTCTCTCGATAAGAGATATGTACACGCATGTATATATGTAGTGCACGATAACGGAACTTTTTATATACATATATATATATATACATATACGTGTATACAATAATAATAATAATAATAGTTTACGAGACGTTTGCGTTGGCGTGAATTTTGACAGCAACAAAAATTTTTTGTATGCAAACACAGTGTTTACGAGAGAACACGAACAAACAAAATGATTATTGGAAAAATACATTTTGTGCGCGTTATTTATTTATTTATTTATTTATTTTTTTTTGAAAAATGATGTATAATATATTTTTTTGAAAAGTATACTTACCGATTAAGTGATGAATGATTTTGATTACGCGTATGCGTAAATTGATGATTTTAAATTACGATATTTCGTTGTGTTTCATTGACAAATTTGTTGCTTTGCAGTAACGGCAATGCCGTTAATGAAATGTTTTTTTCCAGACGAATATTTTTCATTTAATTTAAAATTATATAAAAAAACACATTGTGTAATTTCAAATAAATAAGAGTTTTAAAAAAATATATATACTACGAATGAAATATTTTATGAACATATGAATGAAAAAAACGTATTAAAAATGCTGTGTACTTTGATTAAAAAAATGTGTCGTAGTAACATATTACAATAACATAGTGAGTAATTTCAGAGATATTTGAATACTTTATTTATGAATAATTTTTTATCAAAAATTTATAAAATCATTGAACAAATATTTATTTCATTCTAAAAAAACATTGCTAATAAATATTGTTCGTAATTCTACATAAATTTCGAATATTTCTTTTTCTTTTACACGTTTTTGTTATCTTAAAATTTTTAGAATATATGAATTTGATAATGTATCTATAATAAATGAAATATTGTTTTTTTTTTTTTTTTTTTTTTTTTTTTTTTTTTTTTTTTTTAATACCGATTGCAATTTTTTTTAAATTATTCAATTCAATAATTGTATCACAAAGATAAATATTTTTAAATAACATGTAATACATGCAGCATGTAATCATAAACGTTTTTCAGTTATAAATAATTTGCGTTGCAAATTTCTCGACCTCTCACAATTCTCAATTTCTATTATTTTCGATTTTTACTGCAAGGGCTTTAAAAAAAAACTTCAAGAGTTTCGTCGACGAATCGATCGATCGAGCGATAAGCCTGACAACCGCAAATTTGTTACCAGTTGTAAAATCTTTATTTCACTTGTCGCCGCGCTCGTTTCGTTGTCGACTTTAACCGTGCAACCCTTGTACGACCTTTGAAAGTTTCAACAATTGGCTTCAATTTAAGAAGGGCGAAAAAAATTAAATTAAATTTCGAACAGGATAAATGCGTCGATGATAATGGCAAATGGATAGTTAGGATAAATCTAATAGTTATAAATTAACAAATGATAATCAAACCAGAAATTAGATATAGAAATCGAGTGGAAATGAATGTCCACTGGTTCTCTTTCGACTCAATAAAAAATTCGACTTCTGTTTACAATCTACTCCGTGACGTTTTTCACTTCTCGAACACATTGCGTACGATATTTTATGCAACCCATGATTTGAATATTCTCGAAGGAATGCAGAGTTAATAGTAACAGCGTCCACTCGTTTGCGAAATATATACAGAGTTTCAAAGCTCCAAAGATTCCTCTCTGATTTATATTTATCGTTTACGGGACGTTGCGCTCGTTCTTAATGGAAGAATTCTATTCGGCAATGCATCGACGTGGCATAAATTAACTCCTTTATTTTAATTTTATTTAAACCAACGCACACAACGTGAAACGATAACTTATCATCCCATTTTGGATAACAATGCCGGCGTATCGGTGTAAAAAGTTTTTCTTTATTATCGCTGCGTGGCAACGATAGGTTAACCAAACATGATAATATCGGCATTGGAAATCGAACAACTGAGCGGATAAAATTCACGCGTACGAGAATCTAATAAGCAAATGCATGCACGTATACATTCAGACACGCTGATTAAATTGGTCTCTAGAATTTTTTCGAGCGTATGCAACGCGTGAAATTAATCAAGCGTATTATTCAACTATTTGGAAAATAAGAAAAATGAAGGAACGAAAGAAAGATGGGAGTAGCGAGCGTCGAGCCGGTTAAAGCGCACTTCCCGTCGCCCGGAGGGTTCCGGAGAGAAGAGTTTATACCAGAAAAGAGACTCGGGAAAATGAGGTAAAGAGAAAGAGCCGGGCGCGAGCGACTACTCGCTTTTATTTATCGCTCGGTAACCGTGCGAGACAATAATTCCACCCTCGCGTTCTCGTTCTTTCTCTCTTTTCTTCGATTTTTCCGAGAGTGCCCTAGTATCTCTCTATTTCTATCTCTCCGACTCTCCGTTTTCGCGCTGGCTTGCGAGCGCGCCTGTGTGCGCACGTGTGCTTAAAACGTACGTACGTGTAAGCACAGGTGCGGCTGTATGTATGTGTAAGTGTTTGTGTGTTTCCTCTCTCTCCGGTTAAGTACATAAACCTGAGTACGTTCTCGGGATGCGCGCGTCTTGTTTGTCGTCAAACAAATCCACGTGTCGTCGTCGTCCTCCTCCTCTTCTCCTCTCTCTTCTCCTCCTCGTCATCGTCGTCGTAGTTGTCGTCGTCATTGCGTCTTGTACACAGAACGTCTCGTACACTCGATCGACCTGCTGAGAGGAAGAGAAAGAGAGGCAGGAGAAAGAGATGCTCGAACGGAGCGCCGGCATTAGTGGTGGTAGTGGTATAGCAACGAAGTGAAGCCGACGTCGACCGGTAGACACCGACGCAATCTCCGTACCGCGAAGCTTCATCGCGAACAGACTGGACAAATTTCGTCAGCTGCTTTGGCTCGACACACTGCGCAGTTTATATACGCCACAGTTTATTAAAATTGATTTTTACTTTCCTTTCTCTACCCCTCTCTTATTTTCTTCTCTTTTTTTTTTCCTCTTCTTTTTTTTTTTTTTTTCTTTTTTTTTTTTAGAGGAAGAACAAATAATGGAAAAATCGATGAGGTTCAGAGCTATTAACATTATTCCTTCTTTTTTTACTTCCTTTTACGGAGTTTGATTCTTGGTGATCCATATTTTATTGTTAAAGAGGAGGCGAACATTTTTTCTCTCTCTTCTTCATTTTTTTTTCTTTTTATTCTCAACTAAAAATTTTACATTCCCTGGAAAATCGTTCGTCGAAGATGGTGGAATGAAAGTAACAGCTGTAAATTACACGTAAGTAGTTCGTTTAGCGCGTTATATCGTAAAAAAATTAAACGTTGAAAAATCGGTCACGATTGTTAAAGTCATTTTGTCTTAACGATTACCAGATTGTGAATTCCATATTTCGCTAAATTTTGAAAGTGCTCGTTTTATTTAAAATGTGTGTGAATCGAATTTAAAAGCGACATTATTTTATAATTTAAATATATTTCTCTTAGTCAAACTTGGGTATTAACGATTAAAAAATTGTTTTAAACGACGAGAAAAAGAAAAGGAAGAAAGGATTTGAAAATAAACATATATATTAAAAAATTAGAATTATTTAAAACGCGATTTAAGTTATGCGCGAGTTTCATTATTATGTACTTATGGATAGTAGTAATTTTTAAATTTTAAATTAATATAAAGTTTAAAAAAAAAAAAAAAAAAAAATGAATAAACCGTTAAAATCTTTATTTTTATTCAATTTAAAAATATAAATTGAAAATTCAATTTTCATAAAGTCACATATTTGCTTTTCAACACTTATCTACGTCGATGTAGATTTTTATAAAATATGTTTTCAATATTCAACGGGATATATAAAAGAAACAAAAATGAATAACGACATGCATATATATATATATATATATATATATATATATATATATATATATATATATATATAAGCGAAGCGTAACATATTTTTCATATCTGTTTTTACAATACTATACTGTATATAAGCCAGAAAAAATTTGCACAAAGGTCAGTCAAATTTTTATCGATTGTCAACAAACTTTTGTGTGCTTTATGATAACCGCTGCTTAGCAAATCTGTTGCTTTATACGAATGTTTCACCAGTTCTACATATTTTTACCGTATATTGTCGATATGCAAAATCGACGATTGGATACTTTGGTAAATTAACATATGTCAACTAATCACGTGCTAATTTTTAAAACGTGCTGTTTCAGCGTGACTTATCGTCTGAATTACAATCAACTTATATCAACTTTCATAAAACATCGTTCATTATTTATCGCAAATAATGCAAATTTTATTAAATATATATATATATATCGACTTATTAACACCACAAAATTATTTGTCATATCTTTGAAACATTAATTAATTAAAATAATGAAAGCCACGTATAATAACTCAAGAATTACTTAAGGTTTAGTATTTAGTTGCGGTGTAAAAGCATGCATAAGCGTTCATTAATAATAGATGCTATTATTCACAACAAATTTCATGAATGTTCTTTACGTGCTTTCGCTCGTAATATTATGTCTTACGTATGCAACTTAACGCACCATATATGTTGAAAAGATGAGTTTGTATATGGTGTGTTAATATTATACAAATTAAACTTGCCAAATTTATTAAGCTATTGTTGTAATAATTTTTTTTATACTTAAAGATTCATTTATGATAAATTTACGTTGTTATCGATTACATAATCATATGAAATACATTTTTTATCATTAGATGTATCTTAACGGTACATATCTACAGGAACAAATGGCTCGTTTTTAAAATGTTGTATACTCTATGTTTATGTATAAGAAAAAGTGTGTCATTTACTAACTTTTTGCGTATAAATAAACGACACGATTCTAATTTATTTATGTGTGTAATTAAAAAAAAAGTAGACGAATAAAAATAAGAAAATAAAAAATTAAATAGTTTATAAAAAAGTTGGTTTGACCGGTCGTGGTAGGTTTAGTCCTAAAGATATTAGGATTAGATTATATGTTGCTATGAATTATTAAGATTTTTCATAATGAATATTTCATGTATTATTATTATGTTTGCTTGTCAAACTCATTAAGCATTTAATTGTCACATTAATTTACGTTTTTTTCCACACTCGTATATTAAATTTTTATATTACTTTTTTTATATAATTTGAAATGGAACACTTGGATTAAAAAAATAATTTTTTTTTTTTAGAATAATTGACGTATGCACGATGATTCTTATTACTTTCACGCGTTAGTTTGATCACTCATATGAAATATTACGAGTGACGTATTTTGTCGCCGTGTGGCTTTTATGCCACTACATTTTCTTGTTACGATGATCGAAAAAGTCAAATATTATTTTTCGAAAATTCTATAATTTCGTACAACATTTTTTTTTAAGTTCGAATTGACGTCGTTATGCTGTTAAATTTTACTCCTTTATTTTAGAATTTTCGTGTAAAATAAGCAAGATATTCTCGCTTTTCGATATATAGTATACGTTTATCAAGCTTAGTCACAATTTTGACCCTACCTTTTACGTATTTTATTCTATACACATTGTCTTCATAGTATCGTACTTTGATTTTTTTTTTATGATAATTAATAAATATACGTAAAACATATTTATATTTTAATATTATTAATGAGAATAAAAAAAAAAAAAAAAAAAAATGAGCATCAAATTTTTTTAAATTTTCTTATCGTATATTGTTTTATACATTAATAAAGTACATCGACGAGGTTAAAGTTTATTTTAATTACAAATAAAAATGTTAGACGGTGAAAATTCTTCAATAAAATTTACTAGTGTGCATAGTATCAATAGTCCATAAAACGGTATTATTTAAAAATTATATATATATATATATATACACGAAATTAATTGGCAAATAAAAAAAATTTTTTACGACTTTTATCTTTATTCAATGATTTTCTTAATATTACAATAAATTTATCCTTCAAATCTTGAGAGAAATCAACATTCAAGGTATTAAATAGTGGGCAGTTTCTAACCAGATATATTTAAATATTTTTTTCGCTTGATTATTGAAAATAAGTTGTAGAACAGCATAAATTACAAAATTTTTTTTACTAAAAATTATAAATTAGTAAATATAAATATGTATTCTGATAGCCATAACAGTCGAGAATCTGAAGAACATTATAGGCAATTATTTTGGTTTAAAATTGAAAAAAATATGACTCCAAGCGCATTAATTCCTTCTTATATAAAAAAACATTTTGAAACTTCAAGGATTAGATAAATCCGTTATCTTTCAAATCTATTAAGATGTCGTTTTTAATAAAGTACAAAATTTTAAACGAGTTCAAATCGTTAGTCGATGAAAAATTTATAATTTGTTAATAAAAATAAAAAAATTGTTTTTCGCAATTAAAATTTTTGCCTTCAAATGCATGCATTTATTAAAAAGTAAAAATAAACGTTATAATATATGTATAAACTTATTACAAAATAATCATTAAAAACTTACGCTTATTTTTACTTCTTACTAAATTGATAATAAGCGGAATTCGTATTATATTCTTTCAGTAAAACAATAATACTGTGTTATAGAAAGTTATTATCCTCTCCAAGTTTTTATCATTACTTGCTTGAAATTTTAGGGTCTCCGAGTTTTATTTAAGTACATATACTTCATAAATAGACAAGTTTTAACATCGAACTATATCAAATGAAAGAAAACTTGAAATTTATTTTTCGTTAAAAAAAATTTCATCCTTTTTTCATCAAAGTCAAAATCTATTTATTTTTTTGTAATATTTTAAAATAAAGTAATTTTATAATAAAAAAACTTTTCAAAGTTATAAATCGCAAGCGATTATTTACCTAACAAATAATACAAAAGAAGAAAGAGTTGATCGAAAAACTAACCGTTACAACATCCCGCAACGAAGTTCCATAAAATTTTCCACGTATACCATCTAAAAGGTACAAACCATAAATTGAATCTATCGTACAAGGAATCGAGCTGCTTCTAAAAGGGAAAAAATAAGAGGGAGAAAAAATAAAGACGTGAAACGATATAGGTAGCGGAAAAGTGTCTCGGTACAAGCGGATAATTGTTAAGCAGATAAAGTTCCGATACATACAGTCGATGGTTGGATGCGGTGTGGGAGGAGGGCTATACATATATAAGCTTCGCAACAAAAAATCCTCGTATCTCGTGCAATACGCTTGAGTGCCCGTGTGTATGTATGTGTACACGGTCAGAAAATGCAATACACGTATCCCTGGTATATATACTCCTTCAGCGGTACTCGCATCAATTCGTGTCAACAGAGCGAGATTCGTCGACTCGCCTGCTCTTGTCCGTGTGTGTGTGTGTGTGTGTGTGTGTGTGCGCGCGCAATGTTGCGCTAGCTCGATGCATCCCACGCTCACACGTATTTGTGTGCTCATGTATTGGTGTATGTACACGTATGCCTGTATAAACGTATTCGTGCCATTGACCGAGGCTCACGCGCAGGCACGAAGCGTTTTCCGCGTTTTCGCGCGCGCTTGTATTATATACGTGTACATATATACATATATGTATAGATGGATGTATAAGCACGCGGATATACGCGGGGCTTTTTTGCGCGCCTCGTTACCGTGCGCTTTTCAAAAGCTCGGCTTTCGAAAGCCTTGACTTCCTCCAGCGGGCCATTGAACGGTTCTTGCTATGTTTTATCGATTTTTTTCCGTCCCCCTTCTTTTTTTAGTTTCTTCCTTTTTGGTTTTTTTTTCTTTTCGCGAGTTATTCCACACTGAGAGAAATTCTATCGTAAAAATTACTGTATTGGATAATATCTTAAGGATCCTGCTTCAAAAATAATCATTTTTCTTATTTATGTAAAATTTTTTATAAGATTTTCTGTAACATTTATAATTTGGCGTTTTAATTTTTACAATTGAATATAGGATAAATTAAAAAAAATAAAATTTACTTATATTGTATTTAAATGTTACTATAAATTAAAAAAGGTTCTTGTATAATGTAGCATATTTTACTATTTTCAGTACTAAAATTTATTAATACACGTTTAGCTTTTAAAATTTAATAAAAAAAATAGTAAAAATTATAATTCACGAAATAATATACCGCAGCGCGCGCAGCCGTTCATTTGTTCGTCGTGTGTAAACGAATGCGTACTTTTTAGGTTAGCGTATTTTGTTTACTTAAATTATTCAACTTAATAAAATATATGCTAAATGGCTATTATGAATAATGTGCTTTCTCGCAACTGACTGGCGATATTCTCAATTATATATATACGAGAAATTTTTGTATTTTTCGATAGCGATTTCGAATGAGAAAGTATTCATATGTAGCAAACGATTAATTTCTAAATCAAATATATATAATAATAAAAATTGAAGACTGAATAATCCGAAACAGATGTTTTCTGTAGGTAAAGCAAAAAAAAAAAATTTTTTTCGTTTTCCTTAAAAAATAAATATTTAATGTATTGGAAAATTAAAATTTACTGCTTAAAAATAGTAAAAATTATATTAATATTTAGTATAATAACCAAATTTATTGTAGCCAATTTTAGTATTAAAAATAGTAAAAATTAATTCAAGGTTCAGTAGTATTTCTAAATTCACCGTAGCAAATTTTACTATTTTTTTTTTGAAAATTCTACTGTTTAAAAAGTATATCGAAAAATAGTAAAAAATCCTATTTTTATTGTAAAAATTACTATAGAATTTTTCTCAGTGCACACTTCGAGCGCGTTCGAAAATATGGCTCCTGCGCAGCGGTGATGGCTAGCCGGCGAAGGAAATTACTTTAGACTTCTTTTTTCTCTGACTTTTTTTGCTTTTTTTTATTTTTCTTTTTCATTCTCTTTCTCTCCCTTCCTCTATCTATCCCTCTCCCTCCCTCTCTTTTCTTCTATTTTTCCTCTTCGTTCTTAAAGTAGAGAGTCTGGGGAACGATTTCTTTTCTTTAGAAAAAAGCGTTGCGAGACTCGTACTGATTATTTTTTTTTTATTTTTTCCCCCTGCGTTCTTTTTGCTTTATAACAGATTATTTGGTTAAATGAAATTAATTATTAATTATTGAAACATTTTCTTTGAATCGATTGCTTCTTTAAAGTTTTCAAGTAAATCGAAATTTGAAATTCCTATATATGGTGGTGATTAAAAATTTTACTTTGACGATGATCAATAATATATTTCTTTGTTTTAGTTCCATGAAAATATTTTTTTTAATAATCTTTTGTACGAAATTTTCATTCAATACAATACATATTTTATCCCATAGTTAGAATTTTCTTGGGATAAAAATATTATTGAATTAAAAATTTTGTCGAAAAATTAAAATTTTTGCAAAACTTTTATATCCATTTCTTAATTTTAAATTTAAAAAATGGATTTAATCAAATCGGATTTAATTAAAGATAATTCTCAGAATATTCTAAAAATTTATTACTCAATTTATTAATACTGTACCTTTACTGAAATAAAACTTTTTAATTTTATTCAAAAACGATAAACAAAAATTTTCTAAATATAACCTTGTTTCGAAAATCATTAATGGATTATTTTTAAAATATTCGTTTCCTGTATAAACTTATAGGCTTTGAATTAAAATTTTTCTCAATGTTACATCCAATTAAAAAGTTCAATGATGAATATTATCTTAAAAATTCTAATATATTTATTATTTACATTGCAATAATAATGCATGAAATGTAGATCTAATGATTTTCATTTGAAATAATAATTATATTAGAAATTCATATGAGAGTGTTATTATTTATTTATTATTTAATTGTATTATATTGATATTAATTGTATTATATTTATTAGTATAATCTGATGAGAAATCTACTTCTCCCGAAAATTTAACTATCCGCGCAGCATTCCATTGTGCTGCATTTGTACCTGTACTTCTGACTGTTGTCCAGCCTAACAGTGATGAATTACCACCGTGAACAGGCGGTCCTTGGTGCATTTTCACTTTATTACTCATAGTTCTAAGCTCGCCAGTTACACGGGCAACTAGTTCAGGGCACCATCGCAGTCTTGACTGCATGTCATAACCATCGGGGAATTCCAAATTAGATAACTTCTGGATTCCCTTAGGTGTCAAACGTTCAATCGGTAAATAACCCAAAAGGTTAGCATTGGGTATTTCCTGGTTAGGGGTCATTGTTGGTGGTAGTGGATCCCAGGGTCTGTAATTACGGTTCGTATTTTGTTGGAAAGTAGCCTTAACATAACGTGAGGTAACAAGTGGCGAAACATAACATTCATATGAATTATGATTTACAGTACCACACACGCCAAATTCTCCTGCAGGCTGTTCGGGTATGCCTTCCATTTTATCAATATGTGCATTAGGGATACTACAATATGGGATGTTTGATCTGACATCTCTTTAAGGTGTAATGGTGTTAGATATTGCTTTCATATAGTCAAATAAAGCAGTTGGTATTACGAAATCTTCCTGTATCAAATCCATTGGTGACGCTTTATTAGAGAAGCGGTCCTCACCGTTTACAGTTTTTATATGGTCTATAATTACTGCGTTTAAAACGCTAGTCATAACATGAAGGAATACGCAGAATGGAATTTCTCTCCGTAGACGGGGGTTGGCTATCTCAAGTTCAATATATAGCCATTTTACTAGTTGGGGGAACGACGAAAAGTCCAAATTCTATGCATACAATCGCTAAATAGGTTGTGTCCCCTGCATGGGACCCTCCTGCTATAGCGGTTCATCAGTTATTTTCTCTTTAGAAGCTTTAACCACTTTTGCGGTTACTTCCATCTTATCTTTAATAGTGCGGGCATCTACTTGGGTAGGTAGTGGAGGATTCTTTTTCCTGTCCTTCCACGCAGCAGATCTCTGTCGCTGTTTTTCAGATGGATTGCGCGGTTTAGGCGTACCTGAAGGCATCTGCGGGGGATCAACCTTGTCGGCCCAGTTACCCACAGGAGTAGCATTGTACTTAGCTAAATTGCACTCATACATTCTCCTTACATTGCGGTTCATCCGTGGATTTTCAACAAGTATTTCGATTGAAGGCCTCTGCCACTGGTTATTCATCTTTTGAAACAAAAGGAATTATTGACATCAAATTCGACTAATAACACATCGTTCAATAAGTCCCGAGACTAACCCAGAGATGGTGCTAGTAGTACCAAACTGGCCACGTTTCCATAGAGTGCGAACCTTTACATGAAACGTGTAAAAAATTCACGTCGATCGGATCACAGACAGCAGAGTTATCGAGGTTAGAGTAAAGTCACTTTGTAATTTGTTTGAAAAATGGAAAAAAGCGAGTTTCGCGTGTTGATAAAACATTGTTTTTTAATGGGTAAAAACACCGTAGAAGCCCAGCAATGGCTTGAAAAATATTACCCGGACTCCTCTCCATCCAAACCAACGATTTGTCCTTGGTGTTTGTGGCTGAGTTTAAACGTGGTCGTACGGACACAAACGATGCGGAACGTTCGGGTAGGCCATTGGAAGCCGTTACACAGGAAAATGTGAGTGAAGTGTTAAAAATTGTAATAAAAAATCGCAAAGTGAAGGTCCGTGAGATTGCAGAAATGACACAGATATCATCTGGAAGCGTATTTACAATCCTTCATGAAAAATTGAGCATGAAAAAGGTTTTTTCCAAGTGGGTGCCGCGATTGCTTTCAGTGGAACAAAAACAGCAACGAGTCGACGATTCAGAGAGCTGTTTATCGCTATTTACTCGCAATAAAAAGGATTTCCTGCGTCAATACGTGACCATGGATGAAACATGGATACATCATTTTACTCCGGAGTCGAATTGGCAATCATCTGAGTGGCGCATGGCTGGAGAAAGCCGCCCAAAGCGTCTAAAAACGCAGCAGTCTGCTGGCAAAATCATGGCGTCTGTTTTTTGGGATCCACACATGGCGTGATTTTCATTGACTACCTGGAAAAAGGTAAATCGATCAACAGTGATTATTATATTGACTTGTTGGAAGTCAAGAGTTTGAAGGAGGAGATCGCAGCAAAACGACCGCACATGAAGAAGAAAAAAATCCTTTTTCACCAAGACAATGCACCATGCCACAAGTCCATGAAAACAATGGCAAAATTGAACGAATTGGGCTTTGATTAGCTTTCCCACCCCCCGTATTCGCCAGATTTAGCCCCCAGCGACTACTGGCTCTTTGCTGATCTCAAAAAAATGCTCCAGGGAAAAAAATTTGGCTCGAATGAGGAGGTCGTTGCCGAAACTGAAGCCTATTTTGAAGCAAAGGATAAATCCTTCTATAAACATGGTATAGAAATGTTGGAAAGGCGTTGGAAAGATTGTATCACTTTAAAAGGAGATTATATTGATGAATAAAAATGATTTTTGAAAAAAAATGTTGTTTTCGTTGTTAGTCTCGGGACTTATTGAACGATGTATTATTGTAACAACCTCTTTTCTTTTTTAATTCGCTCAATTTAATGGGAATGTGAAAGCTAGGAGTGACCAATAGATCTTACTCTTCCAATTGGTAGTCTGGTGAATCGATGAAGATTAGTTGTTCACCAGGTGGTGGTGTGTAAGGACCTGTGATCATCGCAGTACTTAAATTGTATATATAGGGGATCAGGAATAATCTAAGGGAGAAAGAACAGTCCAAATGTAATAAATTGACTGAACAGAATAATAGATACTATTAGTGACATGTTCTGATCACTTCTCCTGTAAACTCCTTGTGAGATGGAGATGTCAAACTGATTCTTGAAAACAAATATTTCAGGTTTCGCAAATCTAATAAACGGACCTGTTTGTAAAAAAAAATTATCTTTTTCCTTTACTTTAGTCAGTTTTACAAGTTTTACTAGGGAGATAAGTTTGTTAAATCTTGACAAAGTACTTAGTAAGGAACAAATATGTGAATATTCAAACAAGGAGTGTATTAGAACTGTGTTGATTGGCCTAATCTTTAAGGGTTCTTGAGCTAACTCCAATTGGTCTTTACTTTGACAATTGACAAACATCCTCTTAAGCTGCTTATTTCGGACATTCTCTAGATTTGTTAAGAGTTGCTCTACTCTATCGTGTACTAATGCTTCTGGGAGTTTCGGGTGACTAATATTTAGTGCAGTTGGTTGTAATATGAGTTGCAGCTTGCTTTCTGGGTCATAATCTTCAATATTGAAGCAAATTGCACCATTAATATAAGATCGATAGGTTGAATATATGTCCCATACGAATTTTAAGAGGTTAAGGGATTCGCTTAGTGCGTCTTGATGGCCAGCATATATGAATATAAGTAATTATTGCATCGGAAGGTATCCGAAGTCGGATGACAACCAAGTAAGCACAACTAATCTTGCTTGCGCTCTAGGGACCACTGCACAATAGTTGACATCACAAAGCAAAGTGAATAATATTTCTAGTAGAGAGAAACCAGGTCTTAACAATGGATCAGATTGTTGCTCAGTGAGTCCAACTCCTCCATTGATTGCTGTTGTAAAATTGGGATTCATACCAGCATTGTGTCTCCTGTCCCTGAAAAAGCCCTGTTTGGGGGCTTGATCCTACGAGGAGCCCTTACCTCCTTTATATAATAAGCGCGCTGATAACAGGTGAAGTCGCTGAAATTTCAAGTCTCTTCCAATTTCAAAGCCAAACCTACTGCAGCAAATCCCTGACTGAGTCTCCCTTTAATACTCACAATTCTCTCTTTGATTGTGGAGGTCTTCTCCAATCATACAAAAAGGACTTAACGTATTGCCGCCTTGGGTTTTGGCAATTTTTAGCATTTTTTTAAATTAATAAATTAGATCGTTGCACAATAATTTATCGGAAAATGAGTTATTAATATTTTACATAAAAAAAAAAAGAAATAATAAATTTAATTCTATCTCCAGACTATTTTTTCAACAGTGATATCCATATAATTTTTTGCGTAATTATTATAACGTCAAAAGTACTGAACTCTAATGTCAAAATTAATTTGTCACATGTCTCAAGAGCTAATTCAAGAATTTAAAAAGATGATGTATGGACTACTCTGTATTACTAAAACCTAAAAAAGTTACTTGTAATTATATTGAAAGTCGCATAACTCATTAATTTTAGTGTCTCGATCTTTAACAATTTTATTAAAGTTTTTGTATATAAAATATATTCGTTGTTAAATTATTAAGTATAGAAGAGTATGTTAAACAAACAAGTAATTTTTATAATTTAATCAAATAAACAAAAAACTTTTACTCATTAAGAATCATTCTTTTATTTTTATAATAAATGTTTAGTTTTTCTTTTTTTTTTTTTTTTTTATATAAGAACGAACTGTAAAAAAGAAAAATGTAAATTCTATTTAAATTCATATGAAAGTAGTACTTTAATGTCTTGCACAGTGGAATATATTTCAGTTGTTTCAAGTTTTTCTAAATTTATTTTTTTTTTTTTTTTTTTTTTTTTTTGTTCCCGGGGTGACATAAACTTCCGAAGTCATAAAAACTTTTCCATTGCAATATTTATAAGCACTTTAAAGGCGTGTAGAAAATGTAAATGAGGGTAGACGAAATTTACTGGTAACAGATTGCCACTTTTTAATTTTTAATCACCTAACGATGAACGAAAAAGATTTATAGGTAAACGAAAAAGGCGAGGGAATAAGTGTAAAGATAAAAGTAAATGCAATTTTAGTTGTAGTTATACATTTAAATAAACATATAATTGTGTATATATATATAATCAACTGTAATGTTAAACAAAACACTATTCTTTTCATTTATATTTCAAAATTGTATGTAAATGATTTAATAACATTCGTTAAGCTTCATAAGAATAATGAAAAAATAATAATATTCATATATTACGAATACTGATGATACAAGTGTGTCTAAATCATACAATCACATTGCATATTTAAAATAAAAAATTTTAAAAGTGTATGTGAGACATGACTTTCCGTTATTCTAACACGATATCATACAAAGATTTTAATAAATTTCCATCGACGTTATTGGGACAATGTTTTTTCATAAAGTAGCATTTTCTGAATCAGTTAGTCTCAGTGTAGCAGTTATACATAATAGCTATTGAAGTAACGAGGAAACTTTATAATAAATTTTTATTCGTATTATACTAATGAAAAACGATCAATCAAAATTATTTTAATATTGAATATTTCACTAAATAAATAAGAATTTCAAAAATAATTAAACTAAATTTTAAAAAATTCCGCTTAAATTGTACGATGAAATTACAAACGTAAAAATAATTTATTTTGGTTTATTAAAAATTTAATTTTATAAATTTTAAAACTAAAATATTTAACTTATCAAATTCTTAGAAAAAGTTTTTGAAAATATTAAAAACTTGTAGAATACTAGAATTATTGTTATTATTATTTTTTTTATTACAAACTGTAGATCAAAACGAGTAACTACAAAAAAAAAAAAAAAAATTTTCACGCAGGTAACGAATGCGAAAAACTTTTTCAAATAAAATTAATCCTTAAAATTACGCGAACTACATTTTTTTAATTAGCGACTTAAAGTTGCTTATAAAAAGAGAAAGAAGAAGCATTTTAATAAAATCAAAGCAAAATAACGTATAGTAAATTATCTTTATTCTATTTATTTAAAAGAAATAAAAGAGAACACCACAAAAAAAAACTAATTTAAATATTTAAAAATAACATTACGTTTCACAATATTACGTTTCATTATATAAATTCCATCGCGGCACATTTCAGACATAAAAATAATATTGTCAATTCATCTTGGAAATCGCAAAACCCCAAGAGGAATTTAGAGTGTATATATATATATATATTGAATATCGACGAATCCAATGAGAAATATACCAAATAAATTGCGATGCGAAACATAAAGTGAATATAAGAACAAACATCGAAGCTCGAAAGTCTCCCGCGCGACATTAAAAAAGTTTAACGCGTTTCTCATAATTCTTTATGCCCGCACCCAATAATACAATTCAAATCGAATGCGCATTTTCAAGCCGCGAAAAGGGCAAAAGATAGATAGAGAAAGAGAGAAAGAGAGTGTGAGAGATAGAGAGAGAGAGAGAGTGAGAGGAAGAAAAGAATGGGATAATAAAGAAGGAGAGCGAAATGTGGAGCTAAAGGGAGATGCACTGACGGAAAGAAAAGGAACGGAGGTTTAAAGGACAGGAATAAAGCAATGATGCAAACTTTCTTTTCAAAGTTTTTATATAATCTTGTTCTCAATTTTATGGTTGGATTGATTTTCTTTTTCTTTTTTTTACATTATCTGTTAAATAATATTGTTTTTTAATCTGTTAAATAATATTGTATTTTTTTTTTTTTTTTAATGTGCGAAATAAAATTTCCATTTTTTGTAAATTTTAAACGCGGAAATCAGATTGCGATTGCAATTGCGTTTCGAAATTCTGTGGATAAGTTTGCATTCAATGTATATTTAATCTTGATAAAAATTTAAGGAAAAGAGATGCAGTTTAAAGAATCATTTCTTTTTCGGTAATTATAATGAATTTTAGTTTGATTCGAAGATCAAGAGAACAATATTATAAACTTTGTTTTAAAAAACTGTTAATTATTTCAATTTATTTATGGTTATTTATAAATTAATTTTTATCATAACTTTTTTAATATTTAATTGGTTTCAGTCTTCATGTTAATAATTAATCTTGTGAAAGTTAAAGTTTTTAACAAGTGAAATGGAATTTTTTTGGGTCACAAGAATATATATAAAAAACAATTAACAAATAGAGCCCATTATAAGAATACCGAGAGAAAAGAGAAGATTAAAAAATAATAAATATATATATATATATAAAAGTAATTAACTATTGTTGCGAAATGAAGTATTCTTTATTATTATAATTTTAAAATTATAAATAAAAGTTTGTTATTTTTTTAAAAATCTTAAGATTTTATGATAAATAAATGATAAAAAAATCATAAGGAAAATTTTTATTGTAAAAATCAAACTGGAAGTTAACAGTTTCAGCGACACATTAATTCTATTATATTCAGTATAGGCCAGTTGAAAAAGAGATTTATAAAGCGCTTAGCTCAAGGATTTGCTAAGTTAACTTTCTGAAATACTTATAATTGAATGATAAAGTATGCAAAATAGAAAAGTTTTTTTTTTTTTTTTTTAAGAATATTTTGAAGAACGACGGGATGTTAAAAAATAACGTATTATTATGGAACATGTCATTTATCGATGGTGCGACTTTTTAATAAAATCTAGGGTGTATTAAATACATTGTTATTAAAAGATTTATTTATTTATTGAAAAATGATACAATAATACAACAATAATATATACGTTGATATATTTGTTTAAAATATTCTTTCTAGATACGTAATGATTCAATCTGATTTAGTCTAGTGTTTAAATTGACAAAATTGGTTTGTCTGAAATTCGATAGTTGCAAAAAGTTGAAATAAAATTTTAATGTTTGAAAGACGAAAACAATCTTAAATATTTTTGCCAATTTTTAAGATTAATATTTACTTTCTTTCAAACAAATGAGCAAATATTTTTCATTAAAAATACGTAGTTATATCAAAGGAAAATACTTTGCTGAAATCGATAGAGATAAAGTTGTAATAAATTAAATTAAATTTCAAAGTTAATTGGACTTTAATTTTACTAATTAGTTGCATCATATTGCTTTTACGTTTTTCTTTTTACGCGATATATCTAATTCAAGTAATTTTTTTTCTTTTAAAATGCTCGAAGTTCCCACGATATACAAAAAATTATCGGGAAATATTGTATTTTTAAATAAAATAAACAAAAAATACTTTTTTATATTGATTTATAATGTATGTTTATTTATGATTTATTTATTTTAAATTATGAATATTTTTTTGTTCAATGCTTTTATTGTCTATGGAAACATCAATGGCATTTTCGTATTATTCAAATTTAAAATTTCAAATATGTACATACAGATTATAACATACATACAAAAAAAAAACATATAAATTAACACGAGAGAAATTTTTATTAATATAAATATTAAAACTTGAAAGTAAAATTTATTTTTCATTATAAGTTTTTTTGTGTACCAAGAATTGATCTTACGCATTTTTCCATACTTAATTAATATCAATTAGCAGAATTACAATTTTATATATAATTAATCGAGAAAATTGTAATTTGAAATAATATGACAATTATTTCACAATATATTCTATATATTATTTTTAAATATTATTGAATGCGAAAACATTATTAAAATTTAGATCACAGCATGAAATTCATTGACAATACGATGTCGTTTTATTATAATTACTTCGGATTTCGCAACATATTTTTTAAAATAAATGAGTTTTTGTATCGGATTATTTCACGCGCAGTTGCCGACACGTTTTAATAAAATTTTGGTACATAATATTTCGCGTTTTCCATTCTTTTTGTTCATATATTCGTACGTTCAACTTTCGAAATCGATGACTTTTTAAATATGCATTTCAATAATGGTGTTTGCTTCTGAAATATTATAAAATATTATCTTTAACTATTAAGATAAATTAAATTTTATCTCAATATTTTTTTCTCATGGAAAAATTGTACCGTTTAATACTTCAAAAGTATATACCGATCAACACAAGTATATAAAATTCATAACGGCTATCGAAATATTTTTTCAACCTTTAATTCTTGTATTTTTTGCTTTAATTTCCTTTATTTATTTATTTTCTTTTTTTTTTCATTCCTTTTTGTCATATCAATGCCGACAAAGATTGTAAAAAATTTTTTCATCACACCGATTATAAATTTAAGCATTAATTTTTGGATTTCGTACCAGTTTCACGTACGGAATAATTTATCCCATATAATTTTAAAATCATAATAATTGTACTTTTCAAAAGCAAATATGGAAAATAGCATACGGTGTGGGTTGAGAGCGATACAATTTGCATATAAAATTCATTTTACGTTACGCGCAATAATTTTTGAAATTATTATGTCGTTGCGTTTTTGTGTCACGTTATAATTTTCATGCAATTTGTTTTTCTTTTTATCTTTTCGAAAAACAAAACAACGTCAACGGCATTCTCTTTTTTTTTTTTTTTTTTAAATATTAGTAGTTTATGCAACAAGGTAATTGAGAAATATTGATTCAAAATTTGACAGTACATTTAAGTAGGACATAGCCGGTATAGTAAGACATATTTTGCTGTTCTCAGCATATTTGCATTCTTTTTTATATATATATATATATACATATATATATATATATATATATATATATACTCATGAAGAAATGCACTATCTTTATAAGTGTAATAAAATTTATTTGTCTTTGTTGTAGCGAAAAATTAAACTCACATTCTCATACAAAAAAAGGATTCTATTGGTTTTGTGATATTTCATTGATTATTATATTCTTGTTTTTCAAACAAATTGTGCGATGAAATATATTAATAAACCTGATGAAAAACAGTTATAATAAATCTTTAAGAGTGTCTAATGACATAAAAACATTATAGAATTAGTGCTTCGCATATTTGCTTTTTCTTTTACTTACTGCTTTAACTGTTGAGATTAAAATGTGTTATGAAATATATGTATACATATATATATATATATATATATATATATATATATATATATATATATATATATATATATATATATATATATTTTTTTAATTTCTTTTCCAATTACAAGGCTTTATAAAAGGATTTATAAATTTATATTTTAATATTCTTATAAGTCAAAAAATGAAAATATTTTTATTAAAATAAAAGAATTTAAAAGCACTTTATAGTTTTGATTCTCAAAAATCAAAGCGAATTTAATTTTAAAATTTTTTAGAAAAATAAAAACTCACGATTAAGAACCCAATTTTCCAAATAGCATTTAAAATAAACAAGAATCAAAATACTTCAACTAAAAAAGATGTAATGAGTCAGATATAAAGAAATTAAATAAAATGATAAAGAGAGAGAAAGAGAGAGAGGGGGGGGGGGAGAAGAAAAAGAGGTAATAGAGGCGCAGTAGGGGTAAGAAGAGTAACATTTCTCGCATAGAGTGCAGTGTCATAATATTTCCGGCGAGGTAACGACGCGGTAGCATAAACAAGTTGTAAAATCCGCAGAGTTCGCACGGCTTTTGTAACGTTAGCGCGGCAACGTTACGTATATATATATACCATGCATTGTCGTGGCAAAGAGAAGCTGGATAAGGGACGGCATTTTACAAGCCCGACGTCGTCCAGGCGGCGCGTCGTCTCTCGCCCGTCTAGTTTAATGAAATTCACAGTGCGGTGGACCCCCGCCTTTTCCTTAAAACACTCGCTCGCATAAGCTATCTCTACCCCTTCAGCTCCGTGTGTCTTCCTAACGGCGACAAGCGCCTCTATTCCTGCTTTGTTCCTCTTTACCCCCCCCCCCTTCGTACTTCCTATCCCTCTATCTCTCCTTTTACCTACCTCTCCATTAAACTATTTCTCTAGTTCTTTCTTTGACTTCCTGACCCTTTTACCGGATCTTTCTCCGTTCTCTCTCTCTCTCTCTCTCTCTCTCTCTCTCTCGCTCTGCACTTTTCTCTACGTTACACGCGAGCGAGCGCTTCTCTGTGATTTTACTCCGGATTCAATTTTCCAAAGTTCTCATTGACTTGTTTCTTTCTTTCTTTCTTTCTTTTTTTTTTTTTTTTTTTTGTAATTTCATGGCTGTGCCTCTTTGTCCCGATAAAAGTAGGAAAATTAGGTGGTTTTCGCCGCCTTTTGTTTACGAATTCAAATTAAATGAGTCAGATGACTATTTTTCTTCCCCCCTCCTCTCTCTTTCTCTATCTCTTTTTGTTTCCTTTATATTTGCAAATATTTAAATACTAAATGCACAAACTAGTTTTTGTTTTTGCCAAATTTTTAATCAAAGTGGGGCGAAAAACAGAAGTTTAGATAAAAAAGAAAACAAAAAGAAATTCGAAATGTTTACCCCAAAGCGATAATTAAAGTTGGTCTACAAGTTAATTCATATATTAAGCATAAAATTTCACAGAAATGATATCATCAATAATTAATTATAAAATGACTGTGTATCATTGATAATAATGTTTTAACGAAAAACTTTTTTTTTTTTTTAACGTAGAGAACAAGTGATTTAAATAAGTTTCAAAATTTAATTGCATTATTTTTATCTTTGATTAAAACGTTATAAACGATTTATTATAATTCTCGTTTTTGTATACCTATATATATTTTTATTAATTGCCAGGTTCACGTATACCAAAATTCACAAGTGAAACAAAATTTATACGCCCAGCATGAAATATTAATAAATGTGATAATTGGCGTTAGATAAAAGTTTCCAAAATTTATGAGATGCATTGTTCATGGGTTACAGAAAATGGATAATATAGTAGCTCGATAAAATAGCCGATGACCTCACAATTATTATGACTACATGAAATTTTATAACTATTAATAAATAAGAATCAATATTTATGAAGTTTTCATCTTATCATTATTATCATACATTTTAAAATTTGATGATAAAGTAAAAATCTAATATTCATCCGTAATTATCTTTTTTTTTTTTTTTTTTTTTAAATTAATTAAAAATTTTAAATAATTTAAAAAATTTGTAAAATATTTTATTGTAAATTACAAAAGCAACGGTCACATACTCGCTCAATAAAGTTACTTTATATGTCAATGTTTTAAAATTAAATTTTATAATAAATTAATTTTCGTATGTACGAGTATGTATGTACCAGTTGTAAGTACGTGATTTCTCGTTAATTTTACATCAACAGATGTAAAAATTTATATTTGTTTCAAATAAATTTTACGCAATCGCAAAGCGACTCATTTGCATAATTGAAGAACTTGAATAAAATTTAAATGATATATGAATTTGTGAAAATTAATTCAACGTATTTTAATCATATTGTAATGTATGATAAATTGCATTTTAATAATTATAAATGAAAATTGTAAGCTCATGAAACTTATTTATAAAATGTGTGATAATTATATCACAATATCAGAATTGAGTACATAAATGTACGTAAATTTTTTAAAATACATTTAAAAAATTCATTCATTATAAAATACTTTTCAAAACATAAGCATCGCTTGAAGAAAAATAATTTTACTCTCAATTAATCGTTTGTAACAAAATTTATAAAATTATTCATATCGAATTCGTTAAAAAATAACTTTTTTTTTCCTCGATATTATTCATTATGACGATGGGTTTTTTTTTTTTTTTTTTCAATAAATAGTTTAATATTATACATTTGTGAGAATTCGCGAGTTTAGGAGGCGATCGAAAACAAAGAGAAATATCTTGAGCCAATGGAGCGTGCGATAGCAGTTGAAGGTTTGGTGCATTGGTTAACGCAAAGTAGGTAACCGTTCGGTTGTCTCTGCGAATAATATATGTGCGGGACATTGCAAAACCGGGAATTTATCCGAACGAAGAAATGATGTGGAATTATTTGTGTTACTGTACAGAATCAAATTTACATTCGAAATATTTTAAATTCACGAAGAGAGAGAGAGAGAGAGAGAGAGAGAGAGAGAGAGAGAGAGAGAGAGAAAGAGAGACTACGATTTCCGGGGCGCCGTCGCCTCTGCTACTTTTACGGCATTGGATTCTTGTCGAATTCGACGGAAAATAAAGAGGAAAAATTTTTTGACGCATCTCGCTAAGTTATCGTTGTTGCGAAATGTTTCACATTGAAAAATTTTATTTTATTTTATTTAGTCCAGCCACTTTATTTACATATACTATTTAAAAAAAAAAAATTAAGGTAACAAAAAAATATCTCATAAATTTTTTAGTGATTTTTGAAAGGCTGTGTGTTTCGACGAAAAATGGTCGCACAGAGAGATGACCAAAAAAAAAAAAAAAAAAAAAAAAAAGTATTTTGAAGCTCAAAGCTTCTAGTTTTGAAATATTTTGACAGAAAATTTTTGTTAGCTACGGTTATCGCGCAATCTAACAAAATGCCTCGAGACAAAAACTCAACATTACGGTATTTCAAAAAATCGCTAGAAAATTTATTAAATTTCTTTTTACCGTTAATATTTTGAATTAGTGTACCTTCAAATGAACTGTTATACTTTTATATAGCTTGCGTAAAATTGGTTATCTGTGTGCACAAAATTTAATTATTGCGGCAGAATGAACCAACATGATAATGGCAGATGTTGAGAAATAAAGGAAGAACTGGGTGGAAGATGGAAAGTTTGTAAATAAAATTAAAAAGTCAATTTCGTGTCGAATTTATAATGTAAAATGTAAGGAAAAATTAGCTATTTTTTAATAATATTTTTGAAGTTCGATATCTCGAAAAATAAGTAAAATATTAATAATCGTGTTATTCTGTCGAAGTTTTACAAAACGAAAAAATGCCAAATTTGACGCTTGAAAAGAGTGAAATTATTTTTAATGTTTCATTATCGAAGCGAAAATAATGAACGTCAATTTATAAAATTTTAAGAAATAACATTTGTTTTGTAAACTTATATATTTACGTAAGAAACAAATGTGTGTAAAACCTAATGAATTTTATGAAACATTTTCGTACTTGAACATTAGAAAAAAAATATATATATATATATACACATATTTCGGAATTTCAAATCAATAAATTTTATTTTCTAAAATTTACAACACAATTCAACGCGCCGTGTATTACAAGAAGATTGAAAAAATTGAAATCCAATAATTTTTTTTTTTTTTTTTTTTTTTTTTTTTTTTTTCGATTAATTAACGATAGCCCGTAATTGATTCTTAAATCCGCAACTATCGTCTATTTAACAATATAGACAATTTCGATCCCTATAGTAATCTCACAAAGCATCGTTGTCTATTACGGCTCAAATTTAACGAGACAATTGGAGCATCAATTTTCAAGCCCCTTTTCATTCTCTGGGCCCTATCCGTCGGCGAGTAACTTTTTTCCTCGCGCATGAGCTTCGCTCTCTTTATCCGTCCTAAAGCTCGCGTAAAAGGACATGTACGTCTTTATCCAACGCGCAACTGCCTTCGTTATTTTACTTCCTCTCTTTCTTGTTCACAGTTCACCGACCAGCTGCGCGCTGCTGGGGTACTACTACGCGGATTTATTCGCTTTAATTTGCGCACCGCTCGAGTAAGCTTCATCTTTCTCTCTTTCTCTCTCTTTCCTTCTGCCCCTCAGCTATGCCATCTCTCTAATCTGCGGCTAATTTCAACGCCCGCCTCTCTCTCTCTCTCTCTCTCTCTGTCTTTCCCTTTCTCGCTTATTCTTCATCATTCTATCCCTTGCTCTCGCACTATCTCACTTCTCACTCTTCTTTTTCCTCTATCTCCATATATCTCTTCGCTTCTGTCGCTCGACACTCGACTTCAAGTATCATAATTGTACGGCAACAAAGCGCTCTTTGCTCGCCTCATTCTCTCTCTCTCTCTCTTTCTCGTTATGTATAACGCCGTATCTTTGTCTCTATCCGTGTGCGCGACGTACGTGCGCGCATGTTACCTTCTGCACTTTGCGAGCCAAATATATAGCTTAGCCAGCTTTGGCGGTGCCGCCGACGACGCCGGCGGCGGCGGCGGTGGCTACGCCACTCGAAAAAGTCAAGTCTTTCGTGAAATTAAGTAATTAAAAAGCAAGCGGCCCGCTCTGACGCCTGACTTCTCATCGCTTACGCGCACGTGCGTGTATATTTCCACGCGCGCGCGCATTAATATTCCGCTACTATCTATGTAATCGTATGCCCCTATCTAAAGGTACGCGGGCGTGTGCGCGCGCTCGCCTGTGCGTCTGTGTTTATACCAAGGAAAGATCGCTCAGTGGCCGTCGCTTCGCGTCGAGGTTTATCTTTGAGGAGAAAGAAGAAAGAAAGAGATTTCGACGTCTTTGATGGCTGAAAGCGTGATGAAACCGAATGAAATGAAAGAGTGAGAGAGAGAGAGAGGGCGAAGAGAGTAAAGAAATAAAAAAGAAAAAAATGAGGCTTCGACTCGATGAAACGTAGAAAAAAAAGAAAGTGAGAGAGAGAGAGAGAGTGAGGTGAGGGAAGGAAAGGATAAAGACGGTGGAAGAAAGCGCATACACATACACACAGGGAGCCGAAGGAGCGTAACTTTGCCCATGGACGCCTGAAAGTTCTCAGCCTTTCATTATATCTTCCCTCGCAAAGCTATTCTCTTTCGCTATATCTCTCCTTCGCTCTTCTTTTCCTATCTCACTTTCTCTCCCTCTCCCCTCTCTTTTTCTCTCCATCTTTCATCGTCTATTTCACCACTAGTTTTTTTCTTCGTCGAGGTATTGAAGCATCTGGTTGTGCGCCTCGTACCTGCTTTATTTCCCTTACGTATTGGCCAGGTTGGTGCAATATTCATGATTCCAACGCGGACTAATATTAGTTTCTTCTCCGTATAGATATATAACCTTACCTCTAGCTCTCGAATTAGAGTTTCCTTCTTTGAAATTATGGGAAGGACGCTTTTTCGCTTTTCCGCAACTTTTTTTTCACGACCAATTTTTATGTTTTCACTTTGTGTATAAAACTTTAACGGTTAAAATTGAACAATAAATGTTAATTATAGTATATTATTGTCGTTGTTATTCGTGATAAAAGTTTATTTAATAAGTTTTTTGAAAATTGTCTAAAAATGTCCATTAATATTGGAGTGGAAACATTAAAAACTGAATGTGTAGCTTTATCTTTACTATTTCCATAAAAGAATAAAAACGTTACGTTACAAAACAAATTGAAATTAAAGAGCTTTTAATGAAATTTACTTAATAATGGCTATTTCATCGTTATTGAAATCTCTTTTTGTACGAAATTTCTTACTGTACAGAATATAAATATGTAAGTATCTATTATTTTTTAAAACAGAACAGTAGGAATTGCCGAAACAATTAAACGTATTTGTAAATACTACGTTTTCATCATCGACTCTCATTCATTACTGCAGTATGAGAGTGGAAAAATATTGCTATTTATTTTTCGTTAGGCAGATGTTAACTAAAAATTTATATAAGATTTTACATTTTCAAAATAAAATTCTGTCAAAACCTTGTTAAAAAATAAAAATTACGAACGAAATTTTCACAATAATTAGAATTAAAAAGTTAATGTATTTTTTATTACAGAAAAGATTTTTATTAAGAAAATATTTTTTATTAAGAAAAGTAAACTTTATTTTTTTTTTTTTTTTTTTTAATACAAGAAAAGAGTGAATTTATTGTTCAATAACAGAAAGAAAGGTACGCAAAATTAATAAGAAATATATTAAAAAATTATAATAAAGAAAGAATTACAACTAATATTTTTGTCAGCACAACAACATTTGAATAAAATAATGTGAAATAATTTTTTTTAAATGTTATAATTACTAAGTAAACTATATAGATAAATTTAATTTAAATTAAAAAAGTGGAATTAACCGAAATGGAAATTAATGCAATAACTGTATGTATACTCTTACGTCATACATTCAAAAGAGTTTATCTAAAAGCCGTTCAGCGTTTAAACATTTATTAAAATAATTGAAAAATCATTTGCAAAATGTAAAATTATTTCATCGTGAATTAAAAGTTTCGTTTATCCGGATGAAATATTGAACAGCGTAGTCGTATTTGTAGTTTTAGAAAATAGGTTTATCTACATCCGAATAATCTCTATATAATATCCGAATCAAAAGCGATTTCTCATAACAATTTAGTATATTGGATTTTTTTTTTTTTTTTTTTTTTTTTTTTTTTTTTTTTTTTTTGGAAAGACGAATAAATCGTGTGCTTTATCTAGAAAGCGGAAGGATGAAATTTAAAGCTTCATCCGATACGAAGTAATAATTCGATTATTCTTATCAATATAATGATCAATGGTTCTTAACAATAGCAATTATAAATGTTGATCGAACAAAAATTTTAATGTAAAATTTTAGATAAACTAAAAATAAGTGTATTCAATATTATTTACTGAAATCTAAAGTTTAAAACTTAAAACGAAACGTTTATTTTCTTTATACTTATAAGAAAATGATTAAAATATATATAAAAAAAAATATTCATAATTGACATAAACAATTAAAACATCAAAAAATTTTACGAATTGTTACCAATCAACTCTTTCGAAAAAGAAAAAAAAAAAAAATTAACAGTCAATTCTAGAAAATTTCTCTTTCGTTGCATTTAATGTAATTTCTCGTATCTACGAGCTTGAGATTACTTTTGATGAATATATCGACCTTTTGCACAGAAAAAAAAAGAATGTATATATTTCTCGATCGAACGTCACCTTTACGAATTTCTGAGAAAATAAAATTCTAAAAATTGTCGCAGTGGTTAATAAAGATGGAGTTTTCTTCAGATCTTTTAATTATACGAAGTATCGTGTCGATAATAAATTTTAATAAATTTAATTTTAAAATACTATTATCTTTATATTAATCCTATGATAATCGAGTGTTTTGTTTTTAAATATTTGCCATTTAAAATACGGCAATTATTTTTGTAAATTAGTTGAACTCTAAACGCAGATGAAGAAGTTACGGTAATGAATTTCATTCTTTGCCTTAGTCTTCGTCTTTATAACTTTATAGAAGATTATCCAAGACGTAGTCTACCAATAAAAGGAAAATTACAACTCGTGAAATAAAAAATTAATAAAAAACAAACGTTTTATTTGCACGACAATCGTGTTTAAATAACTGTGAAATTGAAAAATTATAGCTTCAAGATAATATTCAAGATAAAATTTGACATTAAGATATATAGGGTGCTCGGAAACTTCGTCAAATATTCATTACGAAGCAAGTATCGCTATCCTTACATGCTTATTTCGATGATAATGAGGCATTTTTTTTTTTTTTTTTTTTTTTTTTTTTTTTTTTTTTTTTTTCATACAAAAAAAGAAGAAGAAAAAAAACGTACAACAGCGAAATTATGAAAATTACGATACGGAAAGTACATGCGCGCTATTTTGAAATCCCATTATGCTTATAGAGTATGCTGTTTATTATAATATTAATGCGCAGCGTTACTATCTTCTTTGGCTTTTAACGCACCCTTTTTCTTTTTTTTTTCTATATATACTTTTAAACTTCTTTATTTTCTTCTATAACGGTAATTCAAAGTAAATGAGAATAATTTTTTTTTTTTTTTATTACGTTATATATTTTATATTACCTTATATGTCGAAAATAAACTTTTTAGTTTGTTTACATTTAAATTAAACAACACGAAAATTGTGATAATTATAATATTGTATATTTAGATACGCGTGAATGTATACATATTTAAACTTTTAATTAAAAATTGGAGGTATAAAAAATCGCAAGTAAATTTGTAAGTACACTTACTTTTTTCTCAACTTTATCATTGTTCAAAAATTTAAATTGAGGAAGGTAAACTTTGAAAAAAATCTTTAATGAAAAACATAGATGTTTACTTTAAGTTCGCGAGTAACTTTTTTCTCTCTCTCTCTCTCTCTCTTTTTTTTTCTTTTATAAAAGTTAATTCTATAGGTATATAAAAGAAAAGTAAGAAAGGATAAAAAATAGAAAAAAGAATAAGAGCCTCTCAATTTTCATACTAATGAGCGTAAAGTACAGTACAGTTAATTTGTTTACATATTTGTATTCGAAAAGAATAGCTTTTATTAATGCAGCGCTACAAAGAGAAAATCGTCGAAGTTGAAGGTTTAAAGCGTAAGTATTTAAAAGCCACGCGAGTTTCACTTACGAGTTTCGTAACTTCGATTTTCCACCATCTGGTGAAACTTTATCTCGCAACTTTTTAGATACGGTCTTACCGCTCGTGAACTTTTAACTTTGTTCCGCGCACCTGATTAGATTTTGATGAAGTGATTACATTTCTTAATTTAATACTTTATAATGAGAAATTCGTTGAAAAAATGAATATTAATATTTCTGCAGCCTATAGCGTTGTAAAATATTTTTAAATTGCGCAAGGGACTTCATAATTAATAATTGATTAATTTTTAACAAGTATTGCTATTCAAAAAAAAAAAAAAAAAAAAAATTTCAATTAACCTTAATTTATAAATAATTTCTTTTTTCGTGGAAAACGGTATGATATTTGTAGCAATCGTCAGAAGCGAAAAACCAACTCCAACTGAGCTTAACGCTCTACCGTCCAAATTGTCCTTACAAAATGGTGTTCCACTTTAAAATAAGTAAGAGTTTTTTACTTAGACATTGTTAATTTAAACATTGTTTCATCTTAAAAATATTACGCAAACTTTGTCAAATAAGGAAAAAAAAAAAATTTTTATTTTAGATAGTCAAAATGAGAGTAATAGTATTAATTTACAATAAAAATAATTATAACGGTATTACTGTAGGTAACTTACACAATGATGAGACCCAAGTACGTTATATTTGGTAATGTTCATTTACTATGCAGACAATGCAAAAGTTCGTTTCTTCTATTTTTATTATTATTATTATTATTATTTTTTTTTTTTCTATAAAATTATAATGTTTAAAACAGGACGAATTTTCGAAACAATAGTAGTAATAGTCTTAATGTATAAAATAAATAGCTGAAACATTCTGGTTATGTTTAATCCTTCTATCTGCTACACCTACAAAGAAAAGCGTTGACAATTTAAAATAGCTAACAACGCTCGAGAAGCTTGAAAGGACAAAGAGAAAACAAGATGTTAATCCTTTCTTGAATAACACATTCTTGGAAAATTGAAAATTTTAATCTTTAATCTTTTTAATAATTATTATAATAACGCATTGAAAACTAAGCTCGAGGAGCGCGAATTTTTTTTTTTTTTTTTTTTTTAAAGAAACATTAAAATACGTTCGAAGCGTGTAATTTATTTGTCTGAAAAAATAAAAAATAAATTAAGATTCGAACTTTTTTAAACGAAAAAAAAGTTTTCGAAAAATTATATTAGGTTGCTGCAGATGAAATGGCCGATTTAGCAATGACATAAAGTTGGCTGCAATTTTAGTGTATTATGTTGGCACAAGGCGGCGCAAATGATATGACATATTGAAGTATAAATACTGCTTACTTGGTTTTTGGAGTCATTTCTGTTTTGCACTTTATAGTGATCGTAAAAACAAAAAGAGAAAGTAAACATGGAAGTGAATCAAAAACGGCTACTTTTACTATACGAATTTAAATTAGAGCACAACGCAACGGAAGCAACGAGGAATATCAACAGCGCATTTGGGCCTGATACAGTTAGCGAACTAACCACTCGGCGGTGGTTCGAAAAATTTCGATCCGGAGATATGGACCTTGGAAATGAGCCACGTGGACACCCAGGACCATCGATCGATAACGACGAGCTGCGTGCATTAGTGGAGCCTGACCCCCGCCAAACCATAAGGGATCTTGCCGAGAAATTAGGCGTTCACAATTCGACAGACACATGCCGCCACTTGCAACAGCTTGGAAAAGTGAAAAAGCTTGACAAATTGGTTCCGCATGATCTTACCGAGAAAAACATGACGTGTCGAATGGAGATTTCAAGTATTCTTCTCTCCCGCAACAAAAAGGAACCGTTTTTGCACCGAATTGTGACCTGCGATGAAAAGTGGATTTTATACGATAATCGTCGCCGATCGGCCCAATGGCTAGATGCCGATGAAGCGCCAAGACACATCCCGAAACCAAGCCTTCATTCAAAGAAAATAATGGTAACTGTTTGGTGGTCTGTAGCTGGAGTTATCCACTATTCGTTCCTGCAACCTGGCGAAACCATCAATGCTGAAAAATACTGTGCTCAACTGGATGAAATACATCAGAAATTGATAGTCCAACGACCTAGGCTTGTCAACAGAGATGGAGTGATCAACTGCTTCATGATAATGCACGACCTCATGTATCGAGAACAACGGTCCAAAAATTAAACGAGTTGTGCTATGAGACTCTTCCTCAGCCTCCATATTCACCAGACCTCTCACCAACAGATTACCATTTCTTTAAACATTTGGATCACTTTTTGACAGGAAAAAGATTTCATAATGAAGCTGCTGTCAAAAATGCCTTCGAGGAGTTTCTTCGAACCAGAAACTCGGACTTCTACAAAACTGGAATAAATGTACTTGTATCTCGTTGGGAAAAGTGTGTTGCATCTATTGGTACCTATTTTGATTGAATAAATTGTCTTTATAAAAAGTTACAGCTGTTTAAAAATTTATTACTAAATCGGCCATTTCATCCGCAGCAACCTAATAATTCAAACAAACTATAATTTTCCCATATATTTTTTTAAAGCATTAATTTTTCCGAGAATATTGTAAAAACGTCAAAGGTGTAAATTATTTTTTGAAATACCGGAACGTGCAATTACATTAGATTTTAATGTAACGGAGAAACAGATAAAAAAAAAAAAATATCAAAGTCGATTGAAAATTTTATAAAAATTGCATGGATTTAAAAATTTATAATAATATATATTTTCAATTTTTATCTTACTATCGTTAAAAAAATTAACTGCACTTTTCGCGGAACAAAATGTAAAAAAATTTTTACACACACGCGTATGCTTTATAGTTTAATGAAATATACACAATTACAATATATGTATTAAAAACAAAAAATATAATTTATTTAAAATTTGCCTATTAAAGTTTAGTTGACAAAATTATTAACATTTAGTATAGGATAGTTTTTTTTATCTATAATAGTATTAATTTAATTTAGAATGAATTTTTCCTTTATGGCAAGATAATATTGTAACTTATTCAATAAAATCAATCATAAAATAAAATTGTTACGAATTTTTGTTTTTTTTTTTAAAGAAAAAGAAAAAAAAACATTTTAAAATTTGCAAAGAGCACACGAAGACTTTAATAATTTTTTTGCAGCCGATCGATCCATCCCTTTTCACCGGTGAAGGTAAAAAAAAAAAAAAAAAAAAAAAAAAAAAAAAAAAAAAAAAAAAAAAAAAAAAAAAAAAAAAAAAAAAATAGAAAAGGAAAGAAAAAAAACAATGCGGCCAACATTGCAGATTTTTCAACGAGGAGGAAATTTCAAGAGAAGCTCGACGACGGCAAGTATCTGCGAGGCAATCGAGCGACACACTAAAATCACTCGGGAGCACCTGACGCCTGAGTTGAAGCTGCACCTGCTAACACCGGACTGTCCTCTGTACAGCGCGAGGGAGGCGCACCAGGTGAAATACTTCGAAGAGCCATTTTGGTCGATATACTGGCCGGGTGGACAAGCGCTCGCCCGTTATATCCTCGACGAGGGTCCGAGTATTTTTTCCAAACTGCTATCTCTCGCGCCGAATGACCGACGGAAGAAAATAAGGGTATTGGACGTCGGTGCGGGCTGCGGCGCTGCCGCGATTGCCGCGAAAATTGCCGGAGCCGATTACGTACTCGCCAACGACGTCGATGAGGGTAAGCGACGCATCGGTTATTTATTGGCCCCGCGAGCTTTATATTTCTTCGAATCGTTCTTCTATTTTTATAGCTTTTTTTTTTTTTTTTTTTTTTTTTTAATGTCTTGAAAATAAGTTAACGTTATTTTTATTATTTTTATTCGCGCTGATGGAAAAGTTTTTTAAGCCGAGAAATTTATCGATTTTAATTGAAAATTATCATCTAGTAAAATCATCGCATAGAAATTTTACAATTATCTAATATTCAAATTCGAAAAGAATTGCAAGCACGAAAATTAAAATTTATCATTTTTACAAATTTTTTCGTTTCCTTCATTATTAATTTAAAAAAATATATAAAACTCAAAGGATTTACAGTTTTTACAACGTCATCAACTGTAAAAAAAAAAAAAAAAAAAAAAAAATAAAATATTCACGAAAAATAATAAAAATTATATCAAAAGCAATCTTAATTAAGGCACCGGTAAACTTAATTTAGCCATAGTTAATGCCACGTTTATATTCCATGCGCGATCTATTTTAGCAATGTGAGCCGCGTGCTCATAATTATCGTAATTGTGGAAAAATTCAAAATTGTATTCACGCCGCTAATATAAGCCCATTGAAATTTGCGGTTGTAATTGCTCAATAGTTACCATCGATAATAAAATCTACGATAAACCAAGGACTGTTTCAAATTGCTATTTAGGCTCGTTCGATTTAAATTCTATTTGTTGACGCGTTGTAAATGCAAAATACGATTGCAACGATTTATGAAATTACGGTTACGAATGAATGAAAAATTATAACGATAATATATTTTAATGAAAAATAATTTATTTAAAACGAATGCGTCATTTATTTTGTGCATTGAAAAATTTTTTAAAATCTGTATTATTTTTTTTTTTTTTTTTTTTGTTTAATTTTATTCTTTTTTATTTTTAATCAGTATAAAATATGAAAGAAAATATTTTATGTGACGTTCAAATTTGAAATATTATTTGTTATTTAAATTAAAGTAATTTGTCACAAACGTGACTGTTTTAAAAAAAAATTGAAAATGATTAATTTTCTTATACAATGTTGCCATTTTTCACATGTGAAATGTTTTATTTCAGAATATAAATGTCTCATTATATGCAAAATCTTTTTTTGTTAAATATAACGTTTATTTTTAATGCGATCAAATAATAAACTGTTTAAAACCAAAATGATTATTAATAACATGACATGTCCGATCAAATATTGATTTTTCTACTGCGAACGTAAAGCTAAATATTAAAAAGTAAATTTCTACAACCAGGCAAAATGTATAAGTCAAACGTTACTATTTCTATGATTTATTACATTTAAATGTGACATTTTTTTTTTTTTTAATTACTTAAAATATAAGAAAGAATTATTAAAAATATATTAAAACTTGATTAGCTGTAGCAAATGTTTTTATGTTTTATTATGTATGTAGAAATAACTTATTAATCTTATTATACATACAAGGAATCGATGAATTCTATCTATACTGCAAATCAAATTAATTCAAAGGGTTTACGGGATCGTTCATAGCGAATAACAATAATAACGATGGACAATGATGCCGATAACGACGAAAGTGAATAGCAATACTAACAATGGCCAGTAATAAAAACAGTTATTAACAACATTAGCTATATCCGTCTTTTAATAGAACGTACTACACGTGAATTTTACGCAGAATATGATGAACTCGTTTGTTTATTTAATGTTTAAATTTTCGGGTCTTCAATCATCTAATTTAAGATTTAAAAATCCAACATCAAATTCGTAATCGAAAGCTATTAAAATCCTTTGAATTATTTTCATTTCGAATGTAGCATTTATTAATTCCTTAAGGAGGTATCGCACATTTTGTAGATTATGAGATGTAAAAAAAAGATTTGGTTAAATTTTTGAGATGAGACGAAGTTGGCATTCAAGCGAGATATTAGTAATAAAAATTGTTGTACGTTCATCCAATTTTTTAATACTAATAATTGTATTTTCATTTTTCTTTTTATGTACATGTCAGCGATTAACTTTGAAATCTTGAAGAAATTTTTCGTAGTATTAATAAAATATGTTGACAAGACAAATGGGATAAAGGATTGGCCTGGTTATTTAGATAAATAGGAAAAAATTAAAGTAATAATTTATTAATTTTATTAAAGAAAGTTAAAAACTATACGCGATACAAATCGGCCGATATTTATAAATTTAATGCGATTCAAAGCATTGACCGCGACGCGAACGCGAGAAACAAAGT
The DNA here is from genome assembly GCA_949987625.1 of Chalcis sispes. Lineage (NCBI taxonomy): Eukaryota > Metazoa > Arthropoda > Insecta > Hymenoptera > Chalcididae > Chalcis > Chalcis sispes. Next base: position 60,061,437 of record OX465095.1, read on the forward strand.
TATTTTTGTACGGAATAACTGAGTTTTAAAAAGACGATATATGGTTTAACGATCTGTGCACGCTAAGAGCTACGAGAAGTCTGGTCTGTCTAGCTGTCAAAGGTCATCTCGTCAGTTCGGTTTGTCTAAGGAAGGGGTAGTGTGCGGGTGGTGAAAAATATACGCGATTCGTCGGTTGAAAGATACAAAGAAAACTTTTAAGTCGTGCGGGTTTCGTCCATCTGTGCTTTCGAAAATTTAGAGAGCCGTTGAAAAAATGAAGGCGTATGTAGTATCGTATTTATATGTTTGCGTCATTTTCGTCACGTTTTAGTCGGAAAAATAAGTATCGGCCTGAGGTTAGAAAGTAGGAAAGAAAGAGTCTCTATTGTCCGGCTAACTTTTATGGCCGGTTAAAATAACAAATTTCGTCGTTGCACGCACACGTGTGCGCTAAAGCGGACGGACTGGAATATACCTTAGTTGCATACCCTTAAGAGCTTGTCTCACGCAGCTTGGTTAAAAAAATAAATATTTCCCACTTTAAGATAAAGTCTGGCCGAAAAAATCCGGCGGGACAATAGGCGGACCCATGCACAAGTCGAGTTCGGATACGTGAGCCTCGGCGCCACCTCTTTACTTGTTACTTTACACTTGTTTACAAATTCCCGAACTCGTGACGCACTAGCTTTAAAACAAACTCTCTCTTTTCTTTCTTTCTGTACATGATTTATGTGCGAAAACACGCACCTATGCTTAAATCTACGCTACATAATCGCGCTTCTGCATTCACCCAGGCCTTAGCCTGTAGAATAGGGAAAAAACCGGGGATAAAACCCAGTGGGAAAAAGTTTCGCGGAGAAAATCTATTCCAGTAATGATCCTTACAATAAGTCATATCTTATATCTACGTGCTTACTTGTAACATTTCGCTGAGTTCTTGTTTTGGCTCTTTCAAAATATCCTAAAAACTTATTTTATTTATTTTTTTTTTTTTCGACGTAATATTCTATATTATATTATATTTCGTGTTTTCAACAAAATAACTAAGGAACATTTTTCAGTTTTAATAATCTTAATTCTTTGACCAATAATGTATAAAAAAAAGAAAAAAAGAAAAACAAAAAATTAAAAAATAAATGTCGGTGTTAAATTTGAGTACATACTCTTTGTTGCAAATACCGCGCTTATAGTTATTGTCATATCGACTACCACTCGAGCAAACGCAAATGCAAGCAAAATAGCGCTTGCATTTTGACTACTATAATCGGTCGCTGTACCTCGACAATTGCATGAAAGGGTTAAATTATGAATACCTTAACTAATTGCTACATATCGAAAATTTTATCAAACTAATAAACTGATGACGTAATAAAACACATTCCGAGAAATGAATGGTTATAATCACGGCATATATATCTAGGGTAATCGAAAAAAGTGTGATTATCTATTGATTTATCAACACCGGTGTTTTGATCGATAAATCGTTTTGTTCTTATAATAAACATACCGATTGATAAATAAAAGAAAATAAGAATTGATATTTTAGCATGCTAAAGAATAAACAGCTTCACCTTTTTTGCTAAAATTTTTTGTTTTTTCCTTTTACGCGAGATCGTATTATAAAAATTTTGAAAAATGATTAATGAAACGTTATATAATTCATGGTATCCCTGGTGGTATGTATATCAGCTTGATATAACTTGTATAATGCATCGCATATACATATACGACAAGATAAGATGCAGTTTCAGAATAAAAAAATATCGTCCGAGCAGCGTAATGCTAAACGAATACTAGCATACTAAAATAATTTTATTAAGACGCAATGTTTATTCTGAATAATATAATTAATTTATTATCTAAATATAAGATATCGTCATATTATCAAATCCATTAATTTTTTTAAAACGAAATAAAGCAAAATTCAAACGTCATTTAACCGATTTTTTAAATTAAAAAATAAATAAATAAATAAATAAATAAAATAAAAAAATGAGCTGTACATTAATCAAAGCTGGTGCAAAGTGTGATTAGAGAAAATATATAACGTAACAGTTTACGGCATCGAACTGTAAAGTTTATCGTATGTGAGTAAGACGGATCTAAAAAACTTTTTCAAACTTGTATTTTAAGCTTGTAATTCTTAACAGAAGTAAGTTTTCGAATCTTTCTTTCTTTTTTTTTTTTTTTTTCTTTTTTGTATCTTATATATGCTTAAACCTCTTATGCGGAAAGCTGAGTTAGCTTCTTTAAACTAAGATTTTTTTTTTTTTTATGCGAAGTAAGACAAGTGAACCGTGTCCTACATGTGCTACGAGTTTTTTTAAACATTCCTTTGCCGTTACAGCCGAATATATTGAAAATTAAAAATAACGTTCTTATTGTAATGTATAGAGATTTTAAAAGTCTTAAGCTTAATTGTATTTAAAAAAGATCATCGTCGTCTAATCGTATTTAGAATTTTATTTGGAAAAAGAAAAAATTAAATCATTTTCCAATGAATTATCAAAATGCTTTTAGGATTAGCCATTTTATTATTTCCACTTTTCTTTTTTACGATTTCACTGTAATTTATTTTTAATATATTATAATCTAATGAGCATATTCGTACAAGGTATTTTGCAAATTGGAAACTTTTACTGAATTATAATTTAAAAAAAAAAAATTTGAATAAAATATATTGAGACGAAATTAGAGGATTTAAAAAATTAGCAAGAAAATAAAATGTAAAAATAAAATTATTTGCTAATCATTAGTAGTATAAAATATACTTAATAATTATTTATGTTCAAATAATAACGAATAAAATTTTAAATATAAAAAATATATGATAGGTCGTAAATATGTTTTGCAAGATACAATTTCATAATAATATACATTATTATAAAAATACAACGTTGTAAATGCAAATTCAGTTTAAAAATATTTTTTAATACTTTTTTAATGAATGAAAATATAAATAAGAAAACATTAAGGAAAAATGACTCTTTATTCACAGATTAAATATAAGCTCGAAAAAACTTATTAACGATATTTAATAGTATAACTTAATTTTATTCTTCGTGCATTAACGAATCAAGCAACTAAAAAAAAAAAAAAAAAAAAAAAAAAAAAAAAAAAAAAAAAAAAAAAAAAAACTGAATATATAAAAAGAAGATAAAAATATCCACAATTAAATTCTTAAGAGAAAGGATTACATCCCGTGGACTAGAAAATTACTCACTTTGCACCGAATGTCGAAATAGCAATATAGCGAACGAAAAAAAAAAAAAAAAAATGGAAAGAAAGGAAAAAAAAAGGCTCCGATACGAATGAATATGTATATTTAACAACGTAGAATCGAACAAAAAGTGAATTACTAGATAATGCATATTCAGGGGAGGCCTTTGAAAAAGGCGAAGTTGCGCTTTGCAGAGCAGCGCCATAGGACCGAATGAATTTTCATCATCGAAAATCGTAGTCATGTGTAGGATAGCGTAAGAGCGAAAATCGTCCGATGAATGACTGGAAACGATTGTTCGGAATCACGCTTCTGTGTCTACCTGCCCATATACTATGCGTTCGTACATCAACTCTCACGTATATATATGTATATATTTATACGTAAATATACACGTATATTTCACGGATGAATTTTAGTGCAACGACGCGAGCAGTAAATACAACAACGCTCTTTTTCCATGGTTGATTGCGGAAAACTATACGAGCGAGTTCAACGTGTATGTGTGTGTGTGTGTGTGCGCGCCAGTGTAGTCAATCGCTCACGCGAGTGCATTCGCCCGCTCGCACGTCCATAATATAGCTTATTATGTTTATAGGCGTATTACAAACAATGTCGATATTAATTCGAATAAAATAAATTTTCTTAGAATAACAAGGTTTTATTTATGAATTAAAATTAATCGATTTCAAATTTAAAGGTTCAAAGGCGAAGAGATAAATAAGATTAATTGCGCGAAAACTACGATGTGCCAACCCAAGCTCGCGAGACAAACTCGTTATGGGCTTACGTGATATTAAGTGAATGGAAACAAACCTGATTATGTCTGAGAGATATTTCATACTTTCATTGTATAAAAACGCTTAATCTTTAAAGCGAATTATTTTGATTCAGTATCCATAAAAATAAACGTCGACATTTTTATAATACTCTAGTCAATCTTTTTTATTTAATCAATTTTTTTCTCAGTTAAGACTGTGTGCATCCGACGCCGGAAAACACATACACACACTAGCGCACACGTACATATTCGCACATATTATGCACATATACAAATATATACGAATACGGGCGCAGAGACGTCGGATACGGATGGGGACTAAGGGCGCGCGACGTACAAAAGCACGAGCAGCGAATAGAATGGAAAGGCAACCTTTCCGCGAGCTTTCTCTCTCCCTTCCTCCCCCTTACCCTCTCTATCTCACTCTCTTTCTCTCTCTCTCGCTCTCTCTCTCTCTCTCTCTGAAAGCAAATGCACGCGAAATACGTTACGCAAACGCGCCGACAAAGCGAGCTTAGAAGAGAGGGAGAAAGAGAGAGATGGATAGAGTATATGAGCGAGATAGAGATGGAAAATGCGCTTTAAAGATCCTTAAAATCGCTCCCTCACCCTCCGCACCCTTTCTTTCTCTCTCTCTCTCTCTCTCTTTCTCTCGCTAGCAATCTGGTGTACCTGCCGTACACAATGCTTCGACGAAGGCTTTTAGATTTAATTTTATATGTGGAGTTTCTGGCTTTCGCTCTTTCTCTCTCTCTCTCTTTCCCTCTGTTTCTCTTGCCACACCCTCGTCCTCTCCTTCTCCTATATCTGGTACATCTACAACGAGAATACTACCCACCTACGCGTACATCCATCCTATGATTATTTCATTATTCGGTCGAGGCTTCTTTTTTTTTTTCTTCATGCTTGCGTTTTGTCTCACGTTCGCGACGAACCTCTCTGTCTTTCTTTATTTTTCTTGGAAACAAAAAAACAAAAAAAGGAAAAGAAGAAAAGAGAAAAACGAATGAAATAGCGAGGTTGCACGGATTATTAGCGTAGGACTTTGCATCTTATCTCTTTGTTTTTCTCTCTCTCTCTTTTTTTTTCTTTTTTTTCATTTTTACGAAGCGATATTTCACCTTCCTCGTTCGCCTCTCTCGTTCCCGAAGTAAGCTTTATGTATTCACCAATGCTAATGTATATATATACGCCGCGCTACAAAATGATCACTAACCGCTGCTGTTGTTTCTGTTTCTCTTCAGCTGCTATTGGGGTTCACTTTGTATATGTCGCTATATCTGTCTCGCTCTTTAAAAATCTATATTTATATAGGTATGGCTCCGCGCGAAGGATTAGATTCGCTTTGAACTTTATTGCAAATTCCGGGATATGCGTATATGCGCGAGCTACTGATGGAAATCACACGTTTTTTTCTTTTTTTTTTTGCTTCCTTTTTACAAAATAAAATTATCAAATTTTTACTTATTTTGCTGTCGTTATTAATTAGCGGTTTACCAGTAATTATGATTTAAAGATTTTCACGCGCCGTTGATTACGTGCGATTTATTTAATTAGCGAGGCTTCAAAGGCCCCGTCGACATAAAATTTAATATGAAATAATGTCTGCGAAAAAAAAAAGAAAGACGCGAATTTCCAATTTTTATTATTTTTTTTTTTTTTTTTTTCCTCTCTTTTAAGCGTTCGCGTAAAATTTGATTCCTGGTTGATGTGCCGAACGGTAAAGACTTTTACACGATTTTAGTGTTACACTTGAAAAGTATCGTAAACTTTTATTTCTACATCGCGTGCGCGATATTTGCAAGATGTTCGCACGCGCGACGATTGTCGCGGAAAATTTTCACGATGATCGACCAATTATTTTTAAGTGTCGTGCGCGTGTCAATCATAAAAATATATATATATATATAGAGAGAGAGAGAGAGAGAGTGAGAGGAAAAAAACTAGACAACCGTCACAAAATCAATAGGAAATTCTCATATAAATGCCATAAAAATGTCAGGGATATTTATGCGATAGCTAGTTTTATTTCAGATTGGAGATCACCTTTTACGATTATGTCTCAATCTAATGTTTGTTATTTTTAGTAGCTCTATACTACATACGTGTGAATTGCGCGATTTGTTTCGTTTCGAATGGAAGAAAATATTATTTATTTTTTTCAACATTTAGATGTTAATGTTTTATAATAAAATAACGATATATATATATATATATATATATATATATATATATATATATAAACAACATTAAGAAAGTAAAGTAATTTAATTAAATATAATGCATTATAATCAGTGTTAAATAATAATCTCGTACGCGAAGCTCGACTGTCGCCGTGAATGAGACAAATACAAAAGCAAGCAGTCACCTCATCTGTCATCTTTTCGGCTCTTGAAACACTACTCAGTCTTTGGTAATAATAGCTCGCGCTGTTTATTATGATTTCACCGTCAACTGCTTGCTTGAAATAATATTTGAATAAGAATTTTACGCATGTGTACACTTTAATTTATCCTATGCGTAATTAAATATTCATAAGATCTTACAAAATTACTAGTGTTAATGTCTTGACGGCATTAGTACGTCGTAAAACACAGATTTAGGAATTGAAATTTATAGTAAATCACAAAAGACGTTCTGTTATGGGAATTATACTATTGTACTTTCAACACGTACGTGACTGAGAACGCATTTACTTTTTACAGCTTCAAAATATAAGACCACAACAAATACATATGCACAACAGCTTCGTTAAATAAGACAAAACAGATTTTATATAGACGTATTTTTCAAATTTTTCCTTTCTACAAGTTTATTAGGGATAACTTGCTATATAACGTGCAAGGACAAAGACATCCTTAAAGACGTTTATATTTTCCTAAAAACAATTAGACACGTAAAAACACATCTGCAATCCAATCGCTTAACCTTTTTTTTTTTGACATTACCTCTATTCTAACTGTTCGAAACTTCTCAAAAACACATCACGCTCGGATGTCCACTTTAGCTACGGGTACATCTCTAATATATAAATGCATCAAGAAGGCAACCGATAAGATTTTTACCTTCCGTTGCCACACCTACACACCCTTCCCTTTGCAAAACCGAGCTAATGAGTAAACTTAAATTCGAACAACAAGACAGATACATTCAGACATTCGAAGTGACATTTATACACTCGTGGAGATACATTCTCACACTTTTGGCATTTACATTCATGCGCGGCGAACACACATATTTTCATTTTTTACTGCCACGAGAATAACACAATACAAACACAGTCAAACACTCGGTGCACTTAAAAATCTTCACTTTACTAAATACAATCACAAAAAAGACAATTAAACAAACGACAGAAACTAGTCACTCAATATTAAGTTGGCGAGTGACATAAGAGTGAAAATAATAATAATAATAATTAGTACAAAAAGATTCTTAAATTATTAAAATTATTACTAAAACCCTTTTTACTCTCAACAGGCATTTAAATTGATAAACTGACTTCCGTTGTGATTCCGTGGTAAAGTCTATCCGCAAATGTGTTTAAATTACTTATTTAATATTTTTTTTCTGAAAACTTTAAAATTCCAATATCTCGACAAATAAATAACGCGCGTTTCGTTTTTATTTATTTTTTTTTATTCGTTTTACCACACATTTAAAAAAAAAAAATACATGTTCAAGCCGTATCCTTCGCCTTATTGCTTTCGTTTTGATTTAACTTTGTGATAAAAATATAGAAAAATAAAAATTTTATATCACGTAAAATAAAATAAATTTTTTACGCTTTTTCAAATGTGTATTTTCAGTTTGCAAAAAAACGTAACATGAACGTCGTTTTATTTTTATAACTAAACTAGATTTTCAACCGTTGAAAAATCAACGGCATTTTATATGATATTTCGTTTTTATATATATATATATATTTTTTTTTACCTAGGTTTATTTCAAAATGGTAAAAAAAAAAAAAAAAAAAAATACGAGTACAAGAAATTTAAGTAATCAGAATCACTAAGGTACTTACTCATCCCCTTAAAGCAAAAACTATCTGCTTGTAAAATTTCAATTTTTTAAGACCTAATAGTTTTTAAGATGTTTTTGTGCCTGACGGAGGACGCCAATTGACAATTATATGAAAATATTGCCTAGATTAAAAAGATTATTATAGAATCCAAAATTATATTTTCGACGAATTTTACGATTTTTGCATGAAAGCAACCAATATTTCTTTTTTTTTTTTCTCACCTCAACAAAATTTATACAAAATATTGAATAATTCTTTAATTACCTAAAGTATAAATTTGTACAATTAAAATAATCGATAATAATTATTTGAAAAATTTAAAAAGTAATATTAAATATTTATCATACTGGATTTTGCGAACAAAATACGTTCTTTGAAGAATAGAATTCTATGATACATTACTTTCCATCGATAATTTTGAAAGCAGCTTCCTCTCTTTCCTCCTTTGCTAGCCTCCTCTTTTGATAACAAAGGAAATCGGAGAACCATAACTAACTTTAATATGCTATAGATTCTTTTTGACCAGGAAAATTATTAAAGTCTACCTCGCAATCTTGTAAAGATTAAATTCGTTTATTCTTTGTCCTTGGGCACAATCGAAAATACACACAACCACTAATATCTTGGTGAAATTAATGATTTAATTTTTTTTTTTTTTTTTTTTTTTTTTCTATTATTACAATGAAATACAAATGTAAACATAAAAGTATAAAAATATTTAAATTTATATAATAAAACATATCATTTAACAATCATTTTTAATTTTAAATATATATAAAAATATAATATTTTTTGTTGAAAGTTGTTATTTGTTGATTTTATTTTCTCAAAAAAAAAAAAAAAAAAAAAAAACGTTTATTTTCAAATAAGAATTTTGAAAGAGATTTCGAAATAAAAATATATTATTACTCTAAAATTTAATCAAATACATAAGGAAACAAAACACATTTTGCGAAATGTGCATTTGTATATTTTATTTTAATCTCATGAAAGCGAAAAGAATAATCTAAATTATTTAAATGAAACTTTTCTTTCTTTAAACTACTGTTGTAAGTTAACATCTTAAATAAGATTGGCATTTATTAAATACATAAAAATGCGAATTCGTCGAAACAAAGACATTAATCTTGTTTGCGTTGTAAATTTTTAATGGTTCAGAGGTGCATTTAATTGAATATTACGATTATAACGTGTTACGAACATATTTCTTTACTTATTTATCCTTAAATTGTATAATTATATAAAATATTATAAAATGTATTATCTTTAAATTACTAAGTGAATTTTGAAGAAACTTATATCGAAGTACATACTACATGAATAAGATATGACAGATGTAAACGATACCAAACTGAATAAATGTAAATGTACCAACATTTTTATGCAAAAGTTGATTCAATTTAGTTTTTTTCATTATTTAATAATGTTTATAAACGCTATATTTTAACACAAACAATTATCATAGTATTTTATTTTTAAAAGAAATAATTTATTTTTTATGAAAAAACATGTGAAATAATTACTTTGTTTGTATTTTGCATTGCTAAAGAATTTAAAGCTACTTTATGGTCTTGTAAGTATATAAGTAAGTAATTATATAGAGAGTCTCATCATGTAAGTTTAATTATGAATTTATACAGGCGAGATTAAGTTAAGAAATTTAGACGAATTTTGTAAGAAACATTCCAGAATGAATTAATTGATGAATCAATTGTTGTTAAATAACTTATTGATAATTTCCATAAGTATTAAAACTCTTTTATTAATATTAAAATTTATGATATTAATTTCATAAATAATTTAATAATCAAATACATATTTAATAATACAAATTATATAAGTAAAATAATAAATTAAACATGTTTTTATTGATTAATAACATTTCTTATAGTACATTACATACGTACTCATAAAAATTTATTCAATTAAATTTTAAATAGTTTAAAATAATAATCGATGGATAAATTATTATTCAAAATAATCTCAAAAAATGAAAGATCTTTGAGATATATTAAAACTCATTCGCGAGTAAAAAGAAAAATAAAAGATTTTTTCCAACTCAATAAATTTATATATATATATATATATATATATATGTATATTAAACAGGAAATTAAACGTACATAATGCATACATTATAATTAGCCAACAGCAAAACTTTCTAAACAATATAACATTTGTGAATTAGACTTTCAGGGATATTTATTAATTGTGGCATGAAAGGTCAAGGCAATCTTCGTTAATAAACTTCGTTTGTACACTTTGTGTGCTAAAAAAAAAAAAAAAAAAAATAATAACGTTTTTATGAAAAGGCTTTTGAAAAACTTTCCATAAATGGAGACTTAACCAAACCACAACGCAAATCATATTTTTAAAAGTGCCATTAAATTTTTTAATGATCGTTCCAAGTTAGTATTTATAAATTTATTAATTATAAGTTTGGCAAATAAATTATTCATTAATTTTTAACATTTTTATTAATCATTAACACTTAAAAGCTGAATAGTCGTTATGATAACTTATCAGATTTCCGGATCGTCGTCTTAAATTATTTTAAATCCAATAAAAAAGTTCGTTCTCCAAACGTACAATTAAAATTTCAGCAAGTGACGTTTCACTTTGTCCGGTGGAAATTTGCGATCTTTCTTTTCAAATAAATGCGAGTGTTTAAAAGGCAAAAGACGGAGTAAGAGATAGATAGAATGAAGAGATAGTGGAGATAAGTAGAGAGAGAGAGAGAGAGAGAGAGAGAGAGTAAGGGAAAAAGAGTAAATTACGAAAACGCCAGAGAGAATCACTAATGGCCAACCCTTTTTCTTTTCCTTTTTTTTAAGTATCCAAAAAGTTCGATAACGTCTTATCTAAGTGTCGAATATATAGAAGCTATCCTAGATTGTCGAAAATAAAATAAAAAACTTCAATTGCTATCTATCCGGACAAGTTGAATTTCATTTGACGCGTGCACCCGCGCGAAATTAGAATATATAGAAGAAGAAGAAGAGCGATACGAGGTAGGAGTGTCGGAGGGAAGGGGAAGGGGTGAGGTGGTAATAGGAGAAGGAGGAGGAAGGGGACAAAGAAAAGGATAAGGAAATTGGGAATGGACTCTGGGTAAGAAGTAGAAGTGAAAGAGAGGATTATTTGATTATGAAGAGGAGACTGTAATTTGAACTGGAATTTCTTAGTCACTTCGGAGAAAAGTTATCGATTGAAGCAGAACTGGGGAGTTCTTAATTAATTTCGAATTTTATACTACGGCCGATTGAATTTACATTAATGGGACTGTATTGCGAAGGGGGGGGGGGAGAAATCCTCGTGAAAATACACTTGTACCGATTGCGTAACAGGGAATCTCTTAAAATTTTCTTTCTTTTATTCTTTTTTTCTTTTTCTTTTTTTTTTTTTTTTTGGTTCTGCGTCTTAGTTATTCTTCTTAATCAAATATTTGTAAAGATTCTTTTTAATTATCTCGATAGCATTGGGTTATTTTTTATTTTCTGATGATGCTATTTTAGCGTTTTATCATCTAAAGATATTAAAATTCATACGAATATTTTTATATCATTAAAAATGAAATTTCACACAAAATAATTAACTCTTTTAAACCCATAATTTCAAAATTTTTCAATCACTTAGTACGATACATTCACCATGTTAATTTTTTTTTATAGTGTTTTTTTTTTTTTTTTTTTTTTTTTAATCGAAATGATGGTTTGAAAAGCGTTGCGGGAGAAAAATTTTCCTCACAGCATTCGATGAAAATTTTATCAAAATGATAACGGCGCCGTTTGTACGGCGTTTTGTAAACAAGAGTTATAAATAATTTTAGCATAAAAATGCCATGCTTTCTCGCCGAATATTTTATTCACAGCTCTATAAAACACTGCGCACATGGTTTAAAAAGTATTATACAATTATTCTTGTTTCAAAAATTCCGTTCAAAGAATTGACGTAGAAGTAAAGTTTTTTTTTTTTAAATAGTTTACGTAAAAATACACGAAAAGCAAGTAAAATAAATATAATCGACATATATCATTTTTCTCTTTTTTTTTTTTTTTTTTTTTTTTTTTTTTTATAAGATTTATCGTATATCAAATTATGTTTTATTATGTAGAAAAAGAAACTCCCTCAATTTTTCATGTAAAGTGCAGGTGACAGCAAAAGATTAAGAAGCATAGATGTATTACGTGTCAAATATTCAGACGTCGTATTTGGTACAAGGCTAAAAATTTCGCACGATATCATAAAAATTTTAGTGATAAATATCGCATAAAATCCAAGTATATCGTCTGTACTTATTTTCGTCTTTGAAAACTTTTTGATGAAAATAATATTTTCTAACGTCACAAGAGGAATTGGTTAAAATAAAAATTCAAATTCGAATTTCATTTATAAGGTCTAATCGGTATAAAAAAAAAAAAAAAAAAAAAAACAGCAAAATGTTTCAATTGAACGAAAATATCAATCAAAAACTAATTGATGTGCGTGCAGCTAAAAAAAAATTTATTTTTTTTTCTTCTATTTGGAAAAAATTGAAAAGAATTTTAATGAATGCTGCACGTTACAATCAAATTTTAATTTAGAACTTGAATAAATTACGGAATTTTCCTTCGTTTCTAGGTCAAAGTTTTAATTCTAAGACAAAATGTCGAAAATATGAAACGAGCGTTACTGCAATATCATATTTCCAACTTTGATCCATTCTATTAATGTTTAAGCCGCAATATTTTTTTTTCTTTTTTTTTTTTTTTTTTTAACACCGAAGTAATAATTTATTTTTTAATAGCGAAAACTTCTTTATTGTTTTCAATTTAAAATATTAAGATGCCATATTTTTTTTTTTTTTTTTTTATAGAAGTCAAAAATAAATTATTTGTTTCACACGTTAATGCGAAGATGCGTCTTTATTCGACGTAAGAAAGGTATCGTATACTTTATCACTCATTCGCTTATTTACGTACTTGAAAAATTGTAATGTCATAAAATTTTCGATTTTCAAATTTGAACATTGATTAAATAGCAAATAAGTTTATTGATTTAATAATATTGAATTTATTATTTATCGTTATTTAATAATTCAAATGGATTTGATGTTTACTTCTTCGTAACGAATCTATAATTTTGATTGTCATTAGTAGGGATTAAAAAATTACTGGAATAATGTTACCAAAGATATTCGACATCGTGAATGATGTTCTCTATTTTATTTTATTTATTTATATTTTTAAACTTTCCGAGAAAGATTTTGATTTTTTACCAATCTTGGTGATTAAAAAGTAAAAAGCGACTTGATTATTAATATATTTATATCGCTGGCGTAATTTACATTTCTACTTTGCACAATTCACTTTTGATTTTGTCGAAAATTTTATTGATCTGCGGGTGGAGATAATCAGATAATGGGTATTTTGGATATTTTAATCGATTCAAAATTAAACAGCTTGAGAATGACTTTATGTTAATAAAAAGTCTCTCTCTCTCTATATATATATATATATATATATATACGTAAATTTTAAAAAATGTAATGAGAAAGCAATCGAGCGAGCTAACGATTCTTTTATAATTGTTTTTTAATTTACAAATAATTCACTTTAAATTCACACAAATTTTAAATACGTTTGTTTTTCATCCGTAACATTTTTACAATTAATTTTTGATCTGAAATAATTTTGAAAAAGAGTTTTGAAATAATTTTTTTTTTTTTTTTTTTAATTTAACGTAAGCGTTTAATTAATTTCTTAAATTAATATTAAAAAAAAATATATAATATATAATATATTATTTAACAATAAATTGTATTTTTACAATACTCACACACACATGTATTTTTATTGTCTTTTTTTATACTTTACATTTTACAATTAATGAAATATAAACGCATTAAAAGTTTTGTGAAAAATATTATTTTTTGCAGATGAAATATTTACAATCGACGTACATTTTTTAACATTATTAACTTGTTTTTGTTCATGTATAAGTGGAAAAAAATAATCGTAGACTCGTGGGAAAATTAATTACTTTTTATAAAAATTTTATAAATAATTGTTAAATTTTAAGAAATAGCAATTTTATAACGAAACGGCGTTAAAGTTATACAAGAAAATCGAATACCATTAAATATCAAGTTGATATATTCCCGTAAATGGAATATTGAATTTCTATGCATTGTCAATAACGTTGAGAGTTCGACTTTGGAATTTTAACATTGGCACGGAATCAGGTATTTTCTATTCCCAACCGTATGAGAACTGAATTTAATTGGAAATTTATTGGGCTACGGTGAATTGTGCTCGAAAATTATTAAGGTTTTGAAACTACTTTTTTAACGTAGTATAACAGATCCTTTGAAATAAAAGAAAATTAAAATCAACTTGAATTTTACGATAAAATTCTATTTTCCTTTTTGTTTTTTTTTTTTTATTTTTTACTAACATTAAAAAAAAAAGTTGTTAAAACATTTAGTTTTTAACGAATTTCAATACGAAGTTGAAAACTCACCGTGTAAAATGTTAAAAATTTCAAATTGCATTTTAATTCAATAAGATTCTAGTAGAATAGAATTTTCATATTGAATTAAAATAACTTTTGAATTATAAATATCGTAACTGTTCTGGATTCATACTTATTTGAAAATTCTTGCTTTATACTCTTCGCACCATGCAATATTATCTTAATATATAGAAGCGAGTGAGGAGCGAGGAGAGTAACTTTATGCAATTTTAAATTTAAATCAGACGTCATGCATAACGTTAAATTTTGCACGATTCGTTTTTCATTTGTTTAATATATTATGTCGAATCGACAATTTGAGTCTCCGTCTTGACAGCGCTGTTTATTAAATTTAGTAAACAAGTCTTTCACTTATTGAGTCTTTCTCAGCGTTCAGATAGTTCAAAATATCTACCTTTATAAACTTTAGGCCCGTCGTAGAAGACGATCGGAATATCTCCACTAATACTAATATCTCCCGATTATTTATCGGGAGTAAAGATTTCTCGGTCATAAGAAATAAACGAAGATAATGCTGTTATCTTTCATTAATAATTCTCGTGAGAAAATTTTTTAAATATGCATAATTTTTAATAATTTTTAAATATGCAGATGGGTAATTTTTTTTTCTTTTTTTTTTTTTTTCATTTGTAGATTAAAATACTTGATATTTTCGTAATTATATTTAATATCATTTTATTATTATCCACCCCAATCGGTAATTTTATCTCGTAAAATTTTATAGCCATATTATGTAAATCAATACATTTAATTGCACGTGTAATCTGTAGACATTATTATATATTAACGTATTGCTATTTACGATTTTTTATGTACTAGAAAGCTTAAAATTATTATTCAATTGATTTCATACGCATGTATTTTATTCGCGGTTTACTCATTTATTTAAATTTTATAATAATAAACTTTTACCGAATAATCATTTAAATAAAAATATGTTAAATTATTCTTAAATTAACATTTTATTTTTACTTTTTTTTTGTATCAAAAAAAAAATATCGGTAAATTTATAAATATATACATAAAACAAAAAAAAAAAATTACATTGCGCTGTTTATAAAACATAAATAATAAAATGCTTTTGAAATAGAAAAAACAAATATGGCTAGTTTTACATTTATTCAGATTCTCTATGTAGATAGGCAACTGGAAATCTGGCGTTATTTTGTTTAAAAAGAAAATTATCGAACTATTTATTTATAAATAAAAAAAAAGTTTGTTTCGTATTTATAATTGAAAAAAAAAAAGCAAGAAAAGAAAAAAAAGAATGTTTAATTTGATAATAAAAGAAAATATTAATATAATACAAGAGCTTCATGGATAGTTATAAAAATTTGTAAAAGTCAACTTGCCTCCATCGATATAAAATCGTGAAATCTTTTCGAAAACCATAGGAGTGAAAAATCAATTCATTTTACGAATAACGATTGCCCCCTCGGAGTTCCAAATTTTCAAATTGAATCAAAAAAAAAAAAAAAAATTCGCGTGATAACGAAAAAAAAAAAAAAAAAAAAGAAAAAAAAAATCGTATAAATGGAAGTCGAGATCGTTGAAGTCTAAAAATACGCTTTCTTTCTCTCTCTTTCTCTCATTCTTCAATCGACCATATACATACACATATATATGTATAAAAAAATGATCGAATTCAATGACGCAATGGGTTACGCACGCGCGACGAATAAAGAGGCGGGGAAGAGGGGGGGAGGAGGAGGGAGGGAACGAAGACGATGTTCGGCTATTTGGCACTGAAAGGCACAGTTGCGGAAGAAAGGATTGACCTACTGATTGGAATTTACGTTTTCCTTTTTTGTCTTTTTTTTTTTTTTCCTTTTCTTCTTGGAAGCGACGTTGTTTCGTTCACGTATACACTTAATTAGTTTGCGCTTGGCATGCAATCGCGGTAATCGCACGATCAGCTATTGAAAATTGTGTGAAATAATATTTTTTAATAATACGCTTTGGAAAATTAATTACGTACGAAAGCATTGATAACGACATTTTTTATAAAAAGGATATTGTTATGATGATTTTTATTTTTTTAAGCCTTTTTTATTTTATTTTTTTTTTTTTTTTTTTTTTTTTTTTTTTATCACTTTTTTTTTAAACTAGTCGAAAAGTTAAATTATTATTCGTTAAACGTATGAAAAATGTTGTTTATATAAAAACGAAATTTTAGAAAATTTAAAAATGTTTATGTGCAACGAGACCGTGATAAAATGCAAAATAAACGACGAAACTATAAAATACCAGTAATTCTTTGAAAGAAGAGGTATAAGAAGATTCGAAATCCGTTAAGTTAGTCTCGCTAGCTTTCCAATCTCCAAAGACTATCCCGTCGTGCATGTATACGTCGTTGGCTGTAAGGTAACGTCAACGCATTCCCGAAAATGCAACCCGATCGAGAGTATCGAGCCCTATACATATATATTTATTCTGTACCTATACGTAGTTTGTCCACTAGTGCACGCGAGGATTTCAAAATCCCGGTCCTCGGAAGCTGCTCAAGCCTTCTAAGAGAAATGCGAGTGTGTGAGCGCGTGTATGTGCGTGCATGTGTGTGTGTGTGTGTGTGTGTTTATACAGATTACTTAAACGCTCGTCTACTCTTATATTCGTTTTCTCCATCCGTCACGTACGCGCGTTCCGCTTTCGCCTCTCTCGTTTTGGCTCTCTTACGTTACGAGAATTGAGAGTGAGAACTCGATGTTGTTGCGATAAACGTGACGCAGTGTGCGTTATTGTTAAACCGACTCATGGTAAACTTATTTTTCGCTATTATTGTCAGGTTGAGGAGATGCATAAACGCGCTTTGTGCGAATTTTTTTATGAAATTTTTCATCTCAATATTATTATCGCTTTATGATGCTAACTCGTATGTTTCGCTTAAGCGCTTGTTCGCGCTATCGTTCTCATATGCAACTAACTTCGTGGTGTTTTATTTAACGTATAAGCTCATTATTAGCATTAATTAGTTTTAACGGCTTAATAATTTCCATAAAGATATTAAATGAATTATCAATTGCTCTAATTATCGATTATTGCAAATAATATCTAATTGAAAAAGTCATTTGAAATCGTTAACTTACGCATGCGATTAGGATATATTTCAATTAAAGTCGCAAAATTCTTATTGTCATAGTTTCTATATTGTCGATTAAATTTATTTGAATTTACAGTCTGCATTAATATAAATATTTATTTTAAATATAACATTGACTATTTATTATTATTAATAGAAAGTTAATAGATATTATTTAACACGAAAAGTCATAAACAATTAAATATTTGATTTATAATAAGTAATGATACTAAAATATCCTATATCTTATATTTTTTGTAATTTATTATATAAATATTATGTTGGTTTTTCAATTTAACTTTAGTAACAAAATAATCGAGCAATGAATATTGTTTGAATCCAAATTGATTGTTACGTACGTTTGAAAAAAAAAAACAAAAATTGATAAAATTTTAAAAATTTTCCTAGAAAAATAATCACTCCAGTTGACAAATGATAAATACAACTTCATTTTCTGATTTAAAAATATGATGTCGTCAGTATAAAAGATTCATTATAACTCGATCTCAAATTGCTTATTACACTTATAACATCATCTATTTATAAACTGCTTTTTATCGCATAATCCGAAGGGAATTTTAAAGCCGCATCAGAAGGGAGGATTAGTCCATTTCTAATTAATTAAAACGATGGCAACTGTATTGAAAATAGACGGACATCTGGGATTTAGCTGTGTAAAGCATATATGGGAAAAATATTATTCTTTCTTTTTTTCTTTATTTTTTTATTTTTTTTTTTTTTTTCAAATTTTAACGTTTATTTTTAATAATAAGTCGAGTAAAATTTTTCGTTGAAAACCAAGTTATTAAAAAAATATCAATTTCACGTTTAATCGAAGCGAGCGCATGTAAATATAAAAAAATTAAAAAACTTTACATGATAAAGTTATTAAAAATGCTTCAATTTTACATTTAACCGAAACGTATGTACAGGTTTATTATTATATGAATTTTTTTCAATTTAGTTATTTTTACCAATTATACGAATATATATATATATATATATATATATATATATATTTTTTTTTTATATTAATTTTCTTTATATCGCGAATAAATGTTTATTTAAAATAAAAACTTGTGTAATTATCATTTTTACGCTTTTCAAACAAGTACATTTTTTCAATGTTATATTTCTCGGGTTTACGTGAAATGTGACTTTATAATGACTGTTTTTATTGACTAGTCATTTGGGAGGAAAAATAAATAAATAAATTTCTAGAATCGAGAATAAATTAAACCGAGAAGAATATTTTTCTTTATACGTATATGAAATACGAAAATTTTATTATGCCGCGTACACGTAAAATTTAACCTTATAAAAGCATAAGCAATGAGACGAAAAGAAATTACTTTAAAAAAATGAACTTTAAGTAGAATTGATGATGCCGAATCATATTGATTAATATGAACATTTAATTGCACTAAATTATTTGCTACGCCAAGTGTGACAAATTTATGAGGCAGACAATACAATAATTTAATTAAAAAAAAAAAAAAAAAAAAAAAAAAATTCGTATAATCAAACACTTTATCAATTTTTATTGATAAAAGTTTTGTATATAACGTAATATAACGTATTCCCATTGTACGAAAACATTTTTTACTAAATTTATAATTAAGTTACTAAATTTTGTAAATTAAAAATCGATTAACATAACTTGAATATAAAAATCAAGATAATATTAATCATTGATTTTATTCAAATAATTATTTTAAATATTAGTTAAATTGAAAAAATTTTGAGAAAAATTGAACGTCAATCGTTTAACGATTAAACTCGTATCGTTTACAAGAGAACGGCGTGAAAATTTATTCGAGGTCAACTTTAAGAACAAACAATTCATAAAAGCATCGGTGAAAGAGAATATAAAAATAAGTTTATTTTAAAATCTAACCGAACTCAACGTCTTTTAAAAGAAAGAGTTAAGAAAAATAAGACCAAACTTTTCAAGATATATCGGTAGTAGTCGCGTGTAAGTAGTCACGTATCCTTTCCAGGACTGGGACGCGCCTTACAAGTGCCGACGTACATTTATCTTGATACATTGATACTCGGACTGAATTTCTCTCTCGGTCTTTCTCTCTCTCTCTCTCTCTCTCTCTCTCTCTCTCGAGTTTGAAAAGAGTTGAAAAATATTTTTAAATTTGTCACTTTTTATATAAAATGTTTACATTTTTCTAAGTTTTTCATAAAATAATTACATCAATTTTAAGTTGCGTATTAATTTTTTAAAATCATTTCGAATAAGTTTTTTTTTTGCTTTTAATCTCAAATGTTTAATTGAAAACTAATAATAATGAGAGACAGAGAGAGAGAGAGAGAGAGAGAGTAAAAAAATAAACGGTAAACGGTATCGACAAACATTCATTATTAACGTCCAACATCGACATTCGACATTCGACCAGCACACATATATACATAAATACACTAAAAAATCCAATAATAATTCCAATATTTCAATAAAAACGTCAAAGTCATTGCATTCAATCTGCATTTCAGTGGCATGCGTGGCATCGTTGAAGAACGCGTGGCTAAACGACGCGAGGATAGAGGCGAGCACGGAAGATCTACTGGACGTCGAGTTACCCGAAGATTTCGATCTCGTTCTCCTCGGCGATCTCCTCTACGACGAGGAAATAGCAAAGAGATTGGAGGCTTGGCTCGAGGAGCGGGTATTCCGCGAGGGGACTGGAAGGACGACGGAGGTATATCTAGCCGATCCCGGACGGCATGGTTTTACCAGGGAGTTGCGCGAGAAATTCGCACACCTGCGCACCTACCAGCTTCCCGAGAACGTACGCCGCGAGAATCACGGATACGATAAAGTCGCTCTCTGGAAATTCCTACCGACCTCTCAGAGGTGAAGTCGCAACTCTCCTCGAACGTGGATGTCTATGTAGTTGTGTATACGAGTGCATGTGTATACGTTGTTGGAATATTCGATCAGTTTTTTGTTAATATTTTATCGCAAATTTTTTGAAAATTTTTTCGAGAGAGTATTTTTTTTTTAATCGGTACCATTGACTAAAATAATAATGCTTCTTTTAATTTTTTTTATTTTTTAAATATTTAATAATTCGAACGTGATTTAATATCGATTATTTTATAAGTATTAGAATAAAATTGATTTAATGCAATTATTAAATTTCTTTAATAAAAATTTAAAACGTCGATACGAGTACGCGCAACCTATTCAAGTTCTGTTAATACCCATCATAGGTGCGATTAAAGAAGACAATAATTAGAGCCGCAAATAAGGTGATTGAGGCATCGTTGTACTTCGTTCTTCGTACGTCTACTCTTGATCTTCTTCCTACGTGCAGTTTTTATTAAGCAGCGCGAGCGACAAGATTATCAATCCCGTGTTATTATCATTTTTTAAACTTAAAATTTTCTTTAGTCGGTGAAAATTTAATGAAATAAATTACCGTTTAAATTCGTATTAAATTTTAAATAAAAAGAAAATTAATTTCATCGTTTAATTTTATAATTTATACCGTCAAGTGTATTGTTTGAAATAACTTGACGCAATTGTTTGTAAATGTATCAAGTACCGTGAATACCAATCAAGGGCTTTAATTTCATTTTAACCGACAAAACTTTTCACTTTATTTGAATAAATATTTGTACATGATAAATTGATAAATATAACTTGTATTAAGTTGCATATTATTTACCGATATTAAATGAATAAAAACAAATACAATATATAAAGGATATATATCAAAACGTTAAATGTTTTATGTATTTTGAATGACATTAATAACTGCAGATATTCCGTTCAGGTGGTTCTCTTCGTAACTCTCCTTTATAAACTGCAGTTTCAATCCTTCAAACACAAAAAGTCGACGATAAAACATCGACAGTCGTGTAAGGCAAGGGGTGACAACTGCGACTAAAAAATATTCTCATAAAATTCTTATTTAATTGCCATAAACGAACAAGAGCTTGATTTTAAATGTTATATCACTATTGTCACTCTTACACACGCGTGCGCGCACGCACACACACACACAAACACACACACATACTCATACCTATTCATTGATTAACGCATTTTACATAATGATTAATATTCAGATTAATCGAAAAATAAGTATAAGATTTTAATATAACTGTAAGAAAATTTTGAAATGGGACGAATTCCCTTTGTTTCTAAATAATGAAATCCAGCCCACCGCCAAACTTTTTTAATAAATTCATTTTTTATACATCGCAACTATAAAGTTTTATTCTTTCTAACCGTCCACTTTACCTGATTTACAAACTTGGACAAAATTTTTTTAATAATACTCATACGCCAAATATATTTCATCATTAATTTTTAGCTTTTATTATTATTATTATTATTATTTATTATTTTTTTTTTTTTTTCAAAATTTATTAGATTTACTTTTTTTTTAATTATAAAATTTATTATTTATTATTTTTTTATTTGATTAAAAATAATGTTTTATAAGTATATAAAATTCGGGTTGGTTATTTAAAAGTTTTCGTCAAGTTTTTTAACAATATTCTTATACGCGATAATTAAAAAGAAAAAAATTATTATAAAAATTTTTCTAAATATTAAGAAAGAATTTCTTTTACGTCAAACGTTACTTTTATTCCTTTTATTATTTTACTCTTGTAAAAAAAAAGAAAAAGAAAAAAAAACCTTATTCGCAAAGTCGTGCAATGCAGGCATTTCCATTTATCCTTTATTTCAAGCAAATTTCGTAAGTTTTATCAGGACTGCTAAAATTTTAGAATTTATCCTCGTAGATTCCGTATAAAAACTAACACATTTACGTAGAGAGCAAGTGTGGAAAATCGCACGGACGCTCGAGAGAGAGAGAGAGAGAGAGAGAGAGAGAGAGAGGGGAGAAGAGTTTTCCTTTACACAATGAGTCGCCGTTACTACAGTTCAGTACTGCTGCAAGTTCACAATGCCGATGTCCGCTATAACCATAGTCGCGAGCCGTCTTTATTTTATGTCGCTCGGATGACAAAACCGTTAAGACTTCTTGATGTCTTCGTAAACGCTTTCGGTTCTGTTGTGGAAAATTACTCGTTCGCGCTTTTCCTACTGCTATTTCTATTATTATTGTTGTTTCTACTATTTCGAAACATCTTTTAGTTATTCAAAATAACGCCGGGATATACGTACAAGCGTATAGCGTAATATTTTCACAAAATGGAATTTTTAAAATTTTTCAACTTTCGAAAAATAAAAATGAAACGAAATTTCGTGGAAAATATTTATTTTAAGTGGAAAGCGTTCTAAATTATTTCTTTTATAAAAATATTTTATGTGAAAAAATGAATTTTTAATTTTTAGTAAAAAAACAATTTTTTTTTTTTTGTTTATAGGTGCACTAGTTTAGTAACAACAATGTACCATTGATATATCTATAATAATGAAATAGTACATTATAAAAATCTCAATATCAACATTGAAATTTTTATACGTTTAATTCTAAACGTCAACTTTGAAATGAATATTATTGACAATTATATTACATAAACATTGTTATGTGCCAAAAAAAAAAATAAATAAATAAATTGAATTTAATACTTCAAAATTACTATCGATTAACTGTTAAACAGCATTATTATTTTTTACTGAAAATTTGATTTCGAAAATTAAAAAAAAAAGATATCGGACTAATCAGACTCAAGTTTCCATGAAAAAATCATTTGGAGGTCAAAAAAGAAATCTCACTTCCTATCGCAGCTGGAAGTTGATAATATCATCAATTGAGAGAATGCGTAGCTCGACATAGCTACAGAAATCTTTCATATTTCCGTAAAAATTTATATGCCATAAATTTTAAAAGGGGGTGAACGAATGGTATTGAACAGCCAATATGTATGCAATGAAATAAACCTTAAGGTTTATATGCGAATATAACGCGTCCGTTTATCTCACATCTGTATCTAATATTACTGGAGTCGCGCGAATCACCGAATCTTCTTTCAATTGTTTCTTTTTCATACACGCAATAATAAAACGTAAGTTTTTTTGGACAAGTTAACAACGATAAACAAAGTAATAAAAAAGACGCACAAAAAAATTTCACGACACTTTATCGACCAAACTTTAACGCAATCCCTCGCAACGTATAAATTCGTATTCGTATATACGGCGAAAGACGAAAAAAAAAGAAAAAAAAAAAAAAAAAGAAAAAAAGAAAACAGAAAAAAAAAAAAACAAGAAATATTGATAGCCCAAGCATTAGCATTTAAATTCATGTCTCTGGTAAATGATGGTGATTTGTGCGAATTTCAACTAGTTTAATTCAGTTTAGCTTTGAATTGCAAATGAGACTGTAACCCCCGCTTTGATTATTTTAGGCAACCAACATTGAAATACTATCTTCCGATCCGGCTTTGTAAAGCACGGTAAACTTTCTGCAATCATTCTCAATTATTCTGGATGTTATCATAAGTTAACGCAGATTGTCCTCAAATATGTATTATCCTTAATCGTACGAGGAGTGCAAAGTGTATATTACGGTATCCATATTTATATCTATATATATATATGATAATATCTCTATGGTGAGTATGCGTTTTTCAATTAATGGACACTTATTTGTCATAAATTCAATAACGGCTATGGTATCTTGTTAAATATAAAAAACAATTTTACATAAAACTGAATGGTGCGCTTTTATCGTTTATGCTGCTCGTAATGCACAGAGATTTGTGCGCTCAAGTAGAACAATGCCGAGTTCGTCCAGACAACGGTTCTTCAATGCTATTGTTACGTTTCGTAATAAAGTTTGTAAGTCGTCTAAATTAATTTTTATGAACTGTTAATTATTTAAACGCGTAATTTTCACTTGTAATTAGGTAATAGATTGTCATGAAAAATGACAAATAATTTGAGGATGTTGTAATTAATTAAATTTTTAACATGTAAAACTTTTTTTACCTTACCTATCCAAAAATTCTAAGCGCATATATTTCTTAATTTTATCGTCTTATTCGAATCAATTAACAATTATATTTTTTTTTTTTCTTTCCACAAAAATTGGAAATTCAATTAAACAGAACAAACTTGAGATAAATTGCGCAATATTGAAGCCTTTCTAGAGATTTAAATACTCGAAATTTTCAAATTAATCGAAGCGTTGCATTTTTAACATTTCATGTTGAAATATTTACATTTCACATAATAATTTCTCATGCAAAAAAAAAAAAAAAAACTGTCGAATGAACTTTGAATAATTATTTCGTATTTTTCAATGGCAGCGAAAAATTGAATGAAATATAACATGAAATATAAAAAAATTTTTTTAACTTTGTTAAAAACAATATTGAATTAAATAAATGTTATAATTATAATTATTTTAACTTGTCATCATAAAGTTTTATAGAAATTAATTTTCTTATAGGTTTTTGTTAAGTTTAATCAAGGTAATTCAACTTCAAGTTATTAAGTACTTTGTATTAAAAAATTCAATAACTTTTTTTTCAACTAAATACCTTAATCGAATTTAAGATATTACATTAAAGTAAATTTTTATACATTTTTCCATATAAATATTTTAAATCCATACGTATAAGATATGTTAAAAACAAAAGCTGAACGTCAAAATGATTTGTGTCAACAATTCAGCAGAAAACATTCAAATGAGAAAAAAAATTAACAGAGCAATATTCACGAGTTGCAAATAGCTCAATTTCTGTGATCTAATGGTATACAAGTCAACTGGCTATACAAAGCGCTGGAGGCGCTGTAGCTACGATATAACGATCCCTGGAATAATTGCCATTCGAGGAAAAGCATAAAAAAAAAAGGAAGCAAAAACTGCGGAAGATAAGATAATAGTGTAAAAAAGTAAGATACAAAAAATGGAAAACGAAAAAATGCAGAAAAAGAAAAAAAAAGGTGGAAAATAACAGGCGTTAGTAAGAATGTATATATAAAACATATATAAAACCAAACAAACTCAACGATAATCATACATGACGGCGTTACTCACTTGCTTGCTGAGGTGAGTCTCGAGGCTGACGTTTCGTCCAATGAAATCGACGTCCCTCGGGTACGTGACGTTCGTCAATTTTATTCGATACTCGAACCTCGTTCGATCTGGAACACAAGAGCGACGAAAAAAATAAAAGGAGAACAAATTTACGAAAGAAACAAAGAAAAAATGAAAATTGATATAAAAAAAAATGGAAAAAATGGAAAAAAACAAAAATGGAAGAAAAAAAATTGGTCGCTGAACAAAAAAGATAACGTAAAAACAATTTCGGTATTATAAAAAAAAAAAAAAATTATTTGTATGGATAAATTTATACGTATACGCGCTAACACTCGCGCAAGCACACACATGGTATATATATTCATGGGTTTTCACATCTTCAAAAGAAACGAGACAAAGAGACAAAGAGAGAGAGAGAGCGAGAGAAAAAAAAAGAAGGAAAGTATATACATATATAAGGCACGACAGATAACAAATCACGCGCTCACGCTCGATAAATCGAAAGATGCGAGGAATCGCGATTCGCGCTCGAGGGAATATAAGCGCAAAAAAGTGAGAAAGATAGAAAGAAATCGAGTAAGAGAGAGAGAGAGAGCGTCTCTTTCTCAATTCGTTCTCGAGTTGACGAGGGGGTGGGTGCGATCGTGTGGAAAAAAGTAGAACAAGCGCAGAGGGGAGTGACTTAAGGCACGCGTGCCATCGTACCGTGTGCTCTTATATTCGCGTCGATTGTCGGCCGAGCAGGAGAGCGCGGATAAAAAGGAAGAAAATAACGCGTGCGTTGATGTAAGCGCGATATAAATGATAAATTTTTATGTATTTGAAATAAACTTACCGCTGTTAATGCGAATCGGCTCCTTACATCGGCAGGGTCGTTGCCATTGATAAGAAGTATGTTGTTCCTCCGGATAAGGACATTGGTAAAGGCAGTTGGCTTCACGGCATCCTGTAATAGTCATGTATATGTTTGTTCACATCTATATAAATATAAAAAGAGGCACGAAAGGAGTTTTCGACGTTGAGACAAGAGGAGAGGAGGCGGTATATAAGTAGGTCGGAAAAAGGAGCGTAGGCTCCGAAGGAGGAAAGAAAGTTGCGGCGTTATAGTCGGTGAATTCTTTTGAATAATACAGTTTTCTCGTTTCGCTTTGCGATCAGCCAAGTTTTTTTTTTTTTTTTTTTTTTATAAAAAGAGGCAAGGGATTTTAACGTTTTTCTCTCTCTCTCTCTCTCTCTCTCTCTTTTTTTTTCATACGCTGCGAACCCTTCTACATTTTCGAGAAAGAGAAAAGAAAAAGCAAACGGCTTTCGATCATTGAAAGCAGGCATTACTCGCTTTGCTTTATTTTTACTTCGCTTTGCTACCGATGCTTTTATTTTCTTCTTATTTCTCGCATTGGCTGTAAATCGATGTACGTCGAGAATATAGATGTATATACACACAGAATGAATCAGTTTGGTATATAAGAGCGATATCGAGAAGCGGAAAGTGAAGCATTCGGGATGTTTCTTTTGAAATTGACTATAAATTGTTGCAGAACTGTTGTAAATTTGTTGCATTGATAAAGTTTTAACACATCGATGACTGTTTTATTCCCTAATGTACTCTTACATTCGTTGGCTTTTAAAAATTCAACGTTGAATTTTATTTTACAAATAAAGTAAGTGTTATTATCTGACAATAAATTTTCCAATGATTAAAATTTAATCTTCATTTCGTTCGTTAGTTCATATAACTAGTTTCGATTCAAGCTCGTTAAATTTACGCAACGAATTCGCATCGATATTATCTTAATATTTACATTTATTCAACCTTTTAAGATTGTAAAATATTTAATATTTGAAATATTCGCTGTAATGGTTATTTATTTATAAAAATATAAAAATATTTCAATTATTTTTAATAATTCTTTATCGTAAAAAAAAAAAAAAAAAAAAAAAAAAAAAAAATTAATAATGACAATAATTTTGAAATCATTTAAATACAAAAGCTAATGAGTTTAATAAATACGAAAATTCTTAGGAATATAAATAAATAAAATAATTGTACAAATGAGAATTATTTTTGGAATTTTGAAATCTTAAAACAATAATCCCTATAATTATTTTATTACCAATATTTTAAAATCCATGTAAAATTTCAATTTTTCATAAAACAATTGCATCATCATTTACAAATAATAAAAAATTTAACCAAACATAATGTATCCAAGCATCAAGATTAATAAAAGGGAAGATAATTTAAAATTTTAATTTAAGGGAAAATTGATCACTTGTGACAGTGACGACGGCTTCAAGAGCAATAGAATGAAGGATACTAGAGGATATCGTGCACGTTAAGCATCATCGAGTTTTCATATACAGTTAAGCAACTCGAACGGTATACGAACGAACATCGGGAAAAGATGCCAGATGAATTTCTCAGAAGTGCGCGTTGAAAGCAAAAAAAAAACAAAAAACAAAAAAAAGAAAAAAAAAATAAAACAAAAGATAATAGCCCAGCGATTAATGAGCCATTTGATATAATGGTTGAATTAAAATTAATATCAACTGTCGAGAAAGAAAGGGAGAAAAATGTTTGTGACTTTTTTTCACGTGAATATCTTTTGATTTATATTTTTATTTCAATATTTGTTGACATTTATTGAGAAATTATTGTGTATCGTTTAATTAGCCACGCGTTAATTTATTGTAAGATCATCATAAAAAAAGTTGAATAAAATATCAACTTTATAGATTATACAAATTTAAAAAGAAAAAGTTAAAAATGGAAAACGTTGTAAAAAAAAAAAAAAAACTACGTAAAAGCGCAAAGAAACGACAAAAGAAAAAACACAATCGCGAGCCGTGGGAAGCGTGAGAGAACGGCGAGAGATCGTTCGCGATAAGTGTAAAACCGTGACTCGTTTACTTTTACGTAAATTGCCGTTATAGATATAGACCGAGAATAATATCTTCGATACGATTCTTGAGATCGTCCAAGTTTAGCGTAAAAGTAACGCCGATGGTGTAGACACGTCAACGGGAGACAATTTTTGGCGAACGATATACACACACACACACACACACACGCACACATATCGAATATCTTCAACGGGGCGGTTACACGCGTATATCGCTTGTTGAGAAACCGAACAATACTCCGGAATAGGAGGATGTTGTAGACCGCAGGGGGTTTTGGTAAAGGACGCCGCTCGTTGTTCACCGAATCGACGCGGCACACGAAACACGTGTACAAGTTACGCTTTATACTTATCCCTTATAAACTCGCTGTGTTCTCTTGTTAATGCTACCGAAGAATCCGCCGACTTCCACTTGCTCTTTTCCAGCTACTTTCTCCCTTTTTCCCTTTTGTTTCTCTTTCCTTCCTTATTTCATTCTTTATCGACTCTTTTGCTTTACATTTATTTGCTTCCTTTCGCGGAATAAATTATTGTAACTATTGCCCAGATTTTATTCTTTTCTCGACTAGTTTTTTGTTTGCGCAAGACTGTAAGTGTTTATTGTGCTTGGCACGAATCGTTGCGTAATTGTTCAAGCGTTTCGATGTTTATTTTTCTTGTAGTACTTTAAAGTTTTTTTTTATTTCTTTGTTAATTTTTGTTCTTTTACTCTTGAAGACATACGCTTTTATTGAAATTATTACTGTTTCAACTCGATGTTTACAAATCGTATAATTATTCTTTTGAATAGTACGACAAATTTCTTTCACAAACATGTTTATATTTATTATTTCTTTAATACATGTGGAAATATCACTTGCATCTTCAACTATTTTCATTCTAAAAAGCTAACAATATTCATTGAATTTTTTTTTGTGATAAAAACTAATTGGAATTTGTTGATGAAATTTTAAAATGTATAAAAGAAACGCGTAATAAATGTGTAAACAAACGTTGCGTACAAAGTCATTATTTCAGTTGAATTTTTTATAAACCATTTGTATATTTATAACTTTATTAAAATAAAAATATCAACTTACGTATACGTATCGATAAAATAAATTTTTTTCTTTCTTATATGCATATTTTAAGTTTAATTTAAATTCAAAAGATCATAATTATTTAAAAGATAATCATTTATCGTTCATACAAACTTATACATTCTTCAAAACATGCGCTGATGTTTAATAAAGTTTGAATAACGAACATGCAGTAATAAATAAATAATTGATAAATGCGAACGACTGAACATGAATAAATGAACTTGACAAAGAAAAAAAAAGTTTTTAATACGATAATAACGATTAAAAAATTATCAAAGATGTAAGAAGTTTTAAATAATATTCAAGATTTCAAGATTCAAGATCAACGTTTGCATTGTTAACTAAATTTTAAAGTAAATATACCTTGATATTTTCTTTATCAGAAAATACATTTTCTCCATCGCTGAGAAAATTATCTCCAAGACAATGAATAAAGGAGAGAGAGAGAGAGAGAGAGAGAGAGAGAGAAAAAGTGAAAGAGGGAAAAAGAAGAAGCAAAAGAATCGTTTAAACGATTTAGAAATTCCTGTTTTTTAATGCCGGGAGAAAGGCACGGTATAAGAAAATCTGACGTAGAAAGAAGATGTGGAAGAATCCGGCTGACAAGGTAGCCAGTTAGCGTTAGGTCGTTGAAACGAAAAGCAGAGGATGAGAACGACGAGGAGGGGAAAGGGAAGGTGGAGGCTTAGAAGCGAATGAAAAAAAAAAAAAAAAAAAAAAAAAAAAAAAGAAATCCAATAAAGGCACGGGTTGAGCATTCGCGAGTTAATGGGGCAGGAATTCAAGGAATTAGGATAATTATTTAGAGAACGCCGGGGAGAATAATTAAATTTATACCGGTCTCTTTGCTGCCGACGCCGGATGAAATCTCGCAGAAATCTCCGCTGAATTGAGGGCCGCATAAGCAGCGCACCGCCGCGGCTCCGACATGCCTGAAACAAGATTAAAACAAACGGTAATGAATAAAAAACTTAACGTTTAATATTGACAATGCGACGAGACTCTTCATTTTACTATACTCGCTAAAAAAATCTTTTATGTACGTATAAACGTATATACGTATATATCTCCGACGAGAAAGAGCTTTAGGCGAATTGTTCCATTTTTCAGCCGCTATTTTTTTTTTTCTTTTCTTTTTTTTAATTGCTTATACTCCGCTTTTTCCATTGTACATCTTTTATCTTATTCGACGTACATTCAGATGTAAAAGCTAATTATAAATGTAACAAGTACAACGAATTATTTATTATGTGATGAAATTTAAATTTTATACATTTATAAATGATGTAAATATAATATCATTTACCGTTCACCGATATCGCATACCACTTTATACATAATATTGTATTACATATGAAAATAAAGCGATAACAGTTTTTAAACAATTAATTTCGCATGAAAGTATGTGTAAAAAATAAATTTTTCATCATTAAAAGGCACATTATCGAATCGAGTTTTTCTTTACGGATTCGTTTCCGGTTTTTTCCTTATTTCAAAAATTGAGAGAATACAGAAACAGTCTCGCGTAGGATAAAATAGTTTAGCACATATTCAAATACAGACGAACGCAAGGAAAACGGAAAATAAAAACTTAATTCGTACCTTGATTGCCACGATATTAAAAAATTAAAAAAATATAACGTACAAGAAAACAACAGTTTTTTTTTCCGATTGATCAAAAAAGTAGTCGGACGATAAAAGAATCTTTTTTCTTTATTTTTTATATTACGAGGGCAAAAAACAAAATAATAATAATAATAATAATAATAATAATAATAATCGACAACTTAACGCTTTACACGTTAATAATTACACTGAAAAATATCTGAAACTTAGTTAATTCAAGTTTATGGCTTGAACTAACGAAGAAGTCATTACTACCGAGTGGATCGTCTGGCAAGTTTTGCAATTATTATGAAACGTATCACACACGAGAAGACGTATCGGCAATCCTCTTTACTAGACAAGTAGTTTATCATTTCAAGACTGATCGTATTGCACCTATCGCTATCATTAAACTCGTTTTCGTTGAGAAATTAATTACAAAAGTAAAATGATAATCATGGCTATGGTATGTTGTTGGTATTTTTTATCCCTGATATAACGCAAAAGAATATTTTTGTTTATTTGGCCGTTTAAAATATCTGGTTGAATTTCAGCGATAACTTTACATGAACGATTTGAATAATAATTACACATATAATAATAACAGGCGCCAATCCTTCAAATTATTTAAACTATCCATCGCATATAATGAACACAATGTGTGAATTGGAATTATAGTTAAGAAATTTAATTATTATATTATATATTGGCATTTTATTGTGATACTTGAACCAATTAACTTTTTAGAATGAATTTTGATATATATATATATATATATATATATATATATATATATATATATATATATAGTGTGTGTGTGTGCGTGTGTGTGTTGGTTTTGCATTTTGAGCATTTTTTATTCAATATACTATATATAGCGTATATTAAAAAAATGGTAATCAATACAAATTTTCTCGTATAAAATTCACGTTAGCTGTATTGTCGATCATCGTAGAATTTATCGCGTTTTTGTAAATTTACTACTCGCCGAATAAGAAACTAATACTTCATTTTTAAAATTGATAAATCTTGGCAGCTTTCACCGCTCGAATAATTTACGAAGCCCTTCGTTATTCAGTATCGAAATGGTAAAATCTCGGGCACAATAGTCTTCATGCGCCGTGAAAAATTTGTGAATTTTCGGTATGGAGTTATTTGATGGCTCCCGGTTGTAAATTTAAACCTTTTCATCGAGATATACCATTGTCTTTTTCATTGGTATCCGTTCGTGGATATGGAGTGTTAGATTTGGAAATAAAGAACGTTTGGTATTTAATGTCGCGCAACGAAAGATATTGACTGACACTCAGCGATAAAATAGCTTCAATACTTGCTAAAATAAAACGGCTTTATTACCTCGGGAGCCTTTTTTTTGCGTATAGAGCGAGTAGATTCTGCGAAAAAATTTTGCAATATTTCGTAGACTTGACTTTTCAATTGTTCGAGTATTCTTATGCTTCATAAATTTACACTGGGTTTATAAATTTAAATACAAGATGATAATAATAATGTTTTCTTAAGTTATAGATTTAACGTTGGACATGTTAAATGTACTTTGACAGCTGTTTTAATATTTATATTCAAAATTTGAAACGTGTTTACCGAGCGTGCTAATGCTTTCTTTACTTAAAATATTTATGGTTGAAATTGTGAAGTGTGCTTTAGTCCTTGATTTAATATTTGTATTTAAAATCGAAGCAGCTTTGCCGAGTGTTTTTTTTTTATTTTTTATGTACATTACATAACAGCAATCAAGTTGAATACATTTTAAATACATATTTATTTTGAAATTAAGAATTTTAAAAGCAGAATTTTAATTTTATTAATTACATTTTTTATGCATTTTTTGTGAATAAACCGTTTCCTTTGTTGCTTTTTCATTGTATTTTAGAGTAGAATAATGTTAAAAAAAAAAAAAAAGTATAAATTATTAAAAAGTAGCTTTTGTAACAATAATTGAAAAATATTATTTGTTTTAAAAAATAATAAATTACGGTTAATAACCAATAAGAAATCAATTTTATTGTTTATAAAATTAACACTGAATTGTGTTATTTATTTATTATAAAATAATATTGGGTGATTCATTGTGAGGTTTGGTTTTTAATCTCAAATAAAAGGCATAAAGTTGAATTCTATAGTAAAAATTTTATTCTGAGTCGAAAGAACAATCTATGACATTTACTTTTTAAAAATTATTTCATTTAAATGTTGACCGCGACTACGCCGTAAATGGTCCATCCTAAGGGTCCAATTTTAGACGACGCGTTCCAGCATAGCGACTGGTATCGCGCGAATGACACGAGTAATGTTGGCTTGCAAAGCGTCGATTGAAGCTGGCTTATCCCTGAAGACCAGAGACTTCGTGTAACCCCAAAGAAAATAATCTAAAGGTGTGATATCACAGGATCTAGGAGGCCAATTTACTGGTTCAAAACGTGAAATCAGGTTCTCACCAAAATGATTTCTCAATAAGTCCATTGTTTCTTTCGCTGTATGCGAAGTAGCGCCGTCTTGTTGAAACCAAAGTTCACCGATTCATGGTCGCCATTGACGGTTACGTTCTGACCGGACTCATTTTGAAAGAAATACGAGGGTGGTCTGAAAAGTTTCCGACCTCAACGTGAAGACAGCAGCACTCGTCAATAAAAGCTAGCGAATTTCGTTGTTCATCTATTGACAGTTGCTCACCAAAGTTTCAGCCATTTTGGATGCGCAGTTGTTAGTTGACAGTCGTTTGAGTGAGTCGATGTGAGTGTTGTTGTGAAAATGGACAAAATTGAGTATCGAGTTGTCATTAAATTTTTGTTTTTGAAAGGCAATACGCCTACGAAAATCAAAAATAAGTTGATCTCTCTGTATCGGGGCTCTGCATCATCATTTACCACAGTGAAATTTTGGGCAGCTGAATTCAAACGTGGCCGTGAGAGCTTGGGAGACGATGAACGTTCGGGACGTCCAAAAACTGCAACCACTGACGATAACATCGCCAAAGTTCACCAAATGGTGCTAGACGACCGCCAAATTAAAGTGAGAGAGATAGCAGAGGTTATGAACATGTCCAAAGAACGTGTTTGCTACATATTAAATCAAGATTTAGGCATGAGAAAGCTGTCCGTACGTTGGGTGCCGCGTTTGCTCACGTTAGACCAAAAACGTGTTTGAATGAACATTTCCAACGCTCTATTGGTGCAGTTTAGGCGCAATAAATCCGAGTTTTGGCGCCGATTAATTACTGCAGATGAAACTTGGATACACCATTATACGCCCGAAACAAAAATACAGTCAAAACAGTGGACTGCAAAGGGGGAACTGGCTCCAAAAAAAGCAAAAACTGTTTTTTCGGCTGGGAAAGTGATGGCGACTGTTTTTTGGGATAGCCATGGAGTTATTTTAATCGATTATCTTCAAAAAGGAAAAACCATTACAGGAGCATACTACGCATCATTACTTGACAAGCTGAAGGCAGAACTTGCGGAAAAACGTCCACATTTGCAGAAAAAGAAAATCCTGTTTCACCAAGACAACGCGCCATCTCACACCTCAGCGGTTGCCATGGCGAAAATCCACGAATTACGGTTTCAGCTCCTTGACCATCCGCCTTACTCACCAGACCTAGCCCCAAGCGACTTCTTTTTGTTCCCTCATCTGAAAATTGCACTCGGAGGACAGAGATTTTCGTCAAATGAGAAGGCAATCACCTTCGTGAACAGTCATTTTGCAGAGAAAAACGCCGAGTACTATTTGGATGGGTTAAAGAGATGGGAGCATCGCTGGGAGAAGTGTGTAGAATTGCAAGGAGACTATGTTGAGAAATAAAAAAAATTAAGAAAAAATGTCTTGTATCTGTGTTAGGTCGGAAACTTTTCAGACCACCCTCGTATGGACCGATGATTCCACCGGCCGATAAACCACACCAAACTGTGCATTTCTGTGGCTTTAGTGGTAGCTGTTGAAGCTTTTCAGATTGTTCATCAGCCCAAATACGGCAATTCTGCTTATTGACGTATTTATTGGGCCAAAAATGCGCCTCATCACTGAACAAAATTTGGCGATAAAACAGCGGATTTTCATTGAGCTAATTCAGAGCCCATTCACCAAAAACACGACGCAAACCTAAGTCGCCCGGCTTCAATTCTTGCACGAGTTGAAGTTTGTATGCCTTAAAACCAAGATCTTTACGTAAAATACGCCAAGTTGTTGCGTACAACAAACCAAGCTGTTGAGAACGACGCAGAATCGATTCGTCACGGTCTTCAGCCACACTCTCAGCTACAGCCGCTATATTCTCTTCACTACGTGCTGGATGTTGTCTAATCGGTCGAGTATCATCCAATAATATATGCTGGGTTTTAAATTTGCGGATGGTATTGGCTATAGTGGTTTCGGTAGGTGCACACTATAAGACGATGATGCACACTATAAGTTGTTCTAAGAGCACGAAAAACATTTCTCACAGAACGCTGATTTTCGTAATACAGCTGAACAATTTGGATACGTTGTTGCGGTGTAAGTCTTTCCATGATGATTTGTCAAACAATACTGAATAAAAATTACATTACAGTTTGACAGGAGTCACGCGTGATATGTAAAAAAAAGCCTATTGAAAATCAAACCTCATAATGAATCACCCTTTATTAAATGAGTTTTTAAAAATAATTCACAAAATCATAATGAAATTTCATAAAAAGATTTGATGGCACGTTGAAATCGTAACTTATCACTTGAAACTAGTACTTTTCAGCTCGTTTTATGTTATTACCTTAATAGGCTTGAATCCCTGATTATAAATGTGAATAAATTTCACATCTCTTTTACGTTATATGTGATATGCATCAATAGAACTATTAACGTTTTTCGTTAAGATTTGATATTGTATTTACAATAAAATTGTATACGAATCGTTTAATGATTTTAAAATTTTATTTAATTATCTTTAATTTTTTTTTAAATTTTTATCATATTGCATTATTGCGCTTTTTTAATTTATTATATCAATGTTATATCAATTTTCCACATTCACTCAAGTTCGTTTCCAAACGAATATTTGCATTCGTATAATAATTTTACGTCTTTATTACTTAATAGTCATGTCTATTAATTACATTGGTGATTTCAATGTTTCCTGTGGCAGGTGGAACGAGATATTCGTTATTTAATTAACTAGTTTATTACTCACAAAACCTATAACGACGACCATTATTTGAAATGAATAATAAAAGCCGTTTTTTAAGTTCAGATGTATACGGGCGTAGTTAGTTATATTATACAACCGCACGCGGTAAATTATTAAACCTAAATTCTTTATTTTTTTTTTTTTAACTGATATTTCACCACCTCTGATGCGTTATTGTTGCTTTTTCATTTTTTTTTCTCTATTCCTGTGGTACCGGTATTTTAACATTGTTTTTTTTTTTTTTTAATAGAGATGTCTTCTAGTTTATCAGAGTATTTTTTTTTTTTTATAGGGTAAAAGATTTAGACTTCGATCTTTATTATTCTTTAAAAAATATTAGTAATGCAATAGCCACAAAATCTCGGCAAAAATTTAACAAGCTCTTAACGTTTTATCTATTCACTTTTACAACTGCCGCTTAAGCACTTTCTTTAGGGGTAATTAAAAAGCTATGATAATGAAAGAATATTTAAATTGCAGATTTTAAAATAATAATAAAAAGGTTTAACAACAAATTTGTACGGATATATTTGTTGACGATAAGAATTTCCAAATTAATCGCTTAGGGAAAACAGAAACAGAGATGATAATAGAAAAAAAAAAAAGTCAGCAAACAAGTTATTATTTTTCTTCGCTTCTTATTTTATTATTTCATGCAAATAGTTAAACAAAGAAAGAAGTTCGTAAAAGATAAAAAGAAACGCTCACGCACTCTTGCGACTCTTCATCTCGTAAGTGCAGTGTGTGTAAGAGAGAGAGAGAGAGAGAGAGAGAGAGAGAGAGAGAGAGAGAGCGAAAAAATAAGATTACATATAACGGGAAAGATGACTCGGTTATAAAGTACTAGCATTTTTTACTTTTTTCGGATAATTTTACGTCCTATCTATTTACTTTTTAACATTTGATTAAACATTTTTGAAGAAATATAACAAGTTATTGTAATATTAATGTAAATTTTTGGCTAATGATTTGCATTAATTATAAATGTTTTTAAATTTGATCGGACAATTCTTAATTATAATTTTTTTTAATGTAATGTCATTAAAGTATTTATATTATATTAAAATTCAAAAAATTTTTTACAACTAAATAAGTCTTACCGATTAAGGATTTAAGGTTTTCGCTGAGAGAATTTTGTCGCGTTTTATTCTTTTTCGTAAACTTTAATGTTCGCAGTATGAAATGTGCATTATATATATACATATATATATATATATATATATATATGTATTCGTAAAATTTCATAATAACGATTTTCATTTGCATTCAATTATAATGGTTTTATTCACACGACATTTTGAAACAGACTGAGTATTATGAAAATAATTAAGTTAATATTAATATTAATAATGGCATTCGAAATTACAAGTAATTCATAACAAAAATTTGAAACCTTTTTCATCATTTTTTTATACCATTAACTACATCTTCATACGATCAAATTTAGCAATAAAAAAAACCATATTGTGTTTTCTTAAATTCCTCGTTAAAATTCTTAATGTATAAGATAGAATTTGATTTTAAATAACATTATTTTTTTTTTTTGTTTCGCGTTTCACGTTTCGTATTTTTACGAGAAAGAATTTATTTTTTACTTGATGGTAACTAATTATGCATATTTTCTTTTTTTTTTTTTTTCCATTTACGACGTAGACACGGATGGTTAAAAGGTTCTCTTTATCCTATGTAATTGCGCGATTCATGCGCGCTGTTGGCGATCGAATTTAAGTCCACTGCAGCTCATTTTATCCATAATAGTATTCTGTATTATATGCGTGAATAAATTTTAACTAAATTACGAGCTTATAAAGTATGAAGCATAAAGCTTGTAATATTTGCCTGTCGGATTAATCAAAATTTTGTTGTTAAAAAAGATAATTCTACTAAATAAGTACGGCGCTCGGATTGAATTTTTTTTTTTTTTTTTTTTTTTTTAAATCGATGCACACGTGTGTGTATTAAAATTAAAAATGAGCTCACTTTTACATTTAGTACGTAAATATATTTATATTCGAATTATCAACTATATATTTATGCGCATCAACTATGCATTTACCGTTATACGAGTATACTTATTTTTGTAATCTTAACTTTGATAGAGAAATAATTCTAGAAAAATTCTTGAGAATTTTTAATAATTACAAATAACATTACTAAAATTATCGTTTAGAACGGATTGGCCGGTGTCCCTTAAGTAAATAAACGTGTATAATTTTCCACATCAACATATAACGTTCAATCTAACTTCCATGAAATAACTGCTGTTGAACTAAAGCAATTACAGTATATTTTGCATTTACTATTTTGTATTTATTTTGCTTTATTCACATTCGATAATAACGATACCTTTTAAAAAATATATATATTCGATAATATTTTTATCTGATTATAGTTTTAATTTGATTAATGCTAATATAAATTGAAAAAATTTTTTTTTTAATTTTATAGGCAAAAATTATCATAAACATTGAAGAAAAAAACATATAAACTTTGTTTATTTTTTTTTATCGATGGCAAATATCCAATGATACTTTGGCGCTATTTTTGCAGTATTAAACGCAGGTCTTTAAAGGATTAATAAGTCTGACAAAACGCTAGTTTTCAAACGGTAAATTCCACTTTAATTGGAATGCCAATTTAAAAAATTGAACGAACTTTTATGTGACATTTTTTTAATTAGCTTTTACGTAAAAAAGATGAAAAAAAAAAAAAAAAAAAAATCATATTTTATAAAATGTCTTCTAACAACAAAAATTTTTTACGATTATTAATATATTAATTACCACTGTTTTATGTTAAATCCATGTTAAAAATTCATTTATGTATAATATGTAACGTTTTATTAAATAAAGCTCGTTTCATTCGACGATCAGTTTAAATCGTTTACTCTTTCAATAACGTTTACAAAACAAAAGAATAGAAAAAAACGAAAAAAAAAAAAATAAATAACGATAAAAGTAATTTTAACAAATAATAGGGAAAAACAAAATACCTAAATTTTTAAAACATTCGAAAGGTTTCGATTTACCGTTACATAATTGGTCGCGAGGGAGATGCACGTATGTACATGACACCGTACACTTGGCACTGGTGAGAAATTCATGGTAAAGTGAGTCAAGAATCAATTACAAGTACGTACCTGCAGGTGCCACCGTTTTGACATATCGGATTTCCGCGTTCAGTTACGCAAAGTGGTCCATAGCCGCAATGCTCTCCGCCGAATCCTTCGAAGCAATCACAGTAAAAGGTCCTAATGAAGAGGAATTGTTCATTGTTAGCGTTTAACCTCTATCTCTTGCTTGTCATTCTTAAATATGCTATTCTATCTATTATGTGTGTACGTGAATCTACCTACATGTGTATATTGCGATTTGAAGGATTGTGAACGATGTTGCGGATTATTGATTTTTTGGTTTATGCAATATTTATAGCGTAATACAATAACGTATATTGGTAGAATTTATTATTATTATTATTATTATTATTTTTTTTTTTTTTGTAAATATTATTGCAAGAATAAAATTGAATAATTATTATTGATTTACATTTATATATCGATCGTTTTACTCAAAGATAACAAATTATTTTTGTAAACAATTGAACCACCATCGAGCGAGCTTGCCGCGCGAAGTCGGGCGTAGCTATTAATGGAAATTTTTCGGATGTTTCGCCCGCGAAATCGCGAAGGTAGTTAAGCTGTTTTTACCACACACGCCGAACAACTTGATTTAAAAAATTTCAGCTTTTCCATTACGCCATACCGACCGTTATACATACCTTCTTTCATTTTGTTTAAAGTTAGCTTGAAAATGAAATTTCTAGTCAAAGTTTAATTATGATTTATCATAACTTACATATATTAAACTTACTTTTAAGTAAGTTTAAAAATAAGATTGGGAAGGGTTACCTTTTTTTTTTTTTTATTTTCA
Source organism: Chalcis sispes (assembly GCA_949987625.1). Classification (NCBI taxonomy): domain Eukaryota; kingdom Metazoa; phylum Arthropoda; class Insecta; order Hymenoptera; family Chalcididae; genus Chalcis; species Chalcis sispes. The sequence goes on from OX465095.1 coordinate 60,101,710, forward strand.
CTAGATAGTATAATCTCTCGAGCGAGAGATTCGTATAATTTCTCGTATACTTTTTCGCTGCTACTAAATCTTTTCTCACGTTTTCTCATTCAAAATTTTTCGCCATTTAAAATTATAAAATTATTAAAATTAATATAAAAAACTGTATTGTTCATACGAGCAATTCGTTTGACGAAAAACTAATTAACATACTTAAAAAAAAAAAAAAAAAAAAACGCCCGACGATGAAACGACGAAAACTCCGAAATTGTTAATTGATTTGTTTTTAATGTGCAACGTGTGAAGTGAAAGAAACTTTTACTATACCTTCGTAATCTTGAATATCGAGACACGGTTTACATTGATAATTTTAAAATATGACAAAAAAAAAAAAAAAAAAAAAAAAAAAAAATAACAAAATTAACCGTGTAAACATTTATACAAACGTTATCTATTGACAATCGTTGGCTTATAAAAAATTTTAAATCAAGTTTTACACGGGTACAAATTGTAAAATTCGAGTGGGCAATTTTCAAAGCACAGCAAATAAGTATGTACCTGCATTTGAACTGGCATTATTTCAGTTTGTAAACCTCTTCAGACATCTCAGTCGAACTACACCTTCAAGTTTTATTATTTTCTCTCTCTCTTTCGCTCTTTCTCTTTTTTTCTCCTCCTTTTTATTTTTGCTACGAGAGTGGGCTTGAGAATTTGTAGTGAAGTAGGAAAGTGTGTTTTTATTTTAGAGAAAATTTTTGAAAAAATAACCTAACAAATAATAAACTTTTCATTTTTCTACTCTAAAAATTTTAAATAATAAAGCATTTCGTTCGATAATTTTTAAACGCCATTTAACGCTTAATTGACTAACCAATTTACTTTATATTTTCAATATAAAGTTGTTTTTATAATAAATAATATGCGTGTATCCTTGATTTTTATAAAAAAAAAAAAAAAAAAAATCGATTATCATCTATCGCAATTTTGAAAACTAGTTCAGCGAAATTTTAACTGTAAACTTTTATAGAATTCAAAAATATTTTCTTTTCCATTCTTGCTTTTTCTTCTTTTCTTTTTAAATAAATCAAGTACCGAAATTGCGCTTTTGTATCAGTATATGGAAGTAATACTTCTTTAAACATAAAATATAAATAAAAGCTATTTCGTTATAAAATATATAAAAATCCAAAGGCTTGAAAAGAAAACATTTTGTAGTAACGCGAACGTATAAAGAAAGTAGGTTAAATTGTTTACCCTTGGAAACTGAAATTAAAAATTAATCTACGAGAAATAATGCGTTTCAGATTTCAGTGCCATTATGAGCGCGAAAGATTCAAAATAAAAATTATTTCTTTGCAAGTATACTGTAAAATGGGATGTCATGAAAATATGATGAATAACTATAAAACAATCGATAAATAATTGTGCATTTTTATTTCAAGGCATTTTTTTATCCATTTCATTGTTGTATTCTGTCGCGTCATCTTTTAAAAGTCAGACCGTATTTCAAGAAAATCGGTTTGAACTCATACGAGGCTTAATGGTTGATTAAAAAAAAAAAAAAAAAAAATATGTTATTAAATCATTCCTTCGTTACTACGATGTGGCAGTCAGTCGAACCATTTTTTTTTTTTTTTTTTCACTTGATCTATCGTAACTTTTAAGGGCGCGTAAGATCAACTGGACACCTACCGCCGTTTGATTTATCCGATTTTAAACTGTCTTTGTAGAAAAATAACAATTTCAGATTTAGTTTAGAAGTTCTTGTCTCACGAACGCGAGAAAGTTCCGAGTTGGCTCAACCTGTCCTATGGGTGGGGCAAGTTGAACAACGGCAGAAAAGAGACACAGGTGGTATGAGAATTTAAAAAATTTTGCATAAAATTGCAAGTGATAATCTATTTGTTTATTTACAATTTCTGTTATCAAAAATCTATTCGTATTTAAAGTTCCAGTACTAATTTTACTAAGAAACAAGATCTATAATACTACTTATTTATATTCAAAATGTTTTAATAATTATAATAAAAAAGCTAGATCGTATTATATAATATTAGTAAACATAATACGTTATTAATTATTGAGTAACGTTTGGCCAAGTAGTCCCACGGCAACTTATAACCATAAGCTCAATAAATGGCCGATTTCTTACGAGTCGATAAACAAGCAAAAGTAACGAGGAATTTATTTCCTTTACTTTTCGATAACGCAAGACGAACAAAGCATTCGAGCAAACGTCGCTCGAACACCGTATACGCGAACTTGCGATAACGCGATGTGTATTAACCTTTATTCCTTTTCTTTTTTCGTCGTTTAAGGTACGTCGCGCGGAGATTACTGAGATATTTCGATTGCTTGTGTTATAATTCGATCGAGCCGTTTTGGTATTTACAGTTTCAAGATTTTTCGGTGAAATTTTTCGATAAGGCCGTTTATCCGTATCCGTTTAAATTCGTTTCCCCATGTGTACAAAAGTGAGCTTACGCACGTGTACAAATAATTATGGTTGTATACGTAATGTGTTAATACCTTAGTGATTTTCCAGACGGATGTGAATAAAATATATTGTAAGCATACATTATTACTTTAAATGTCATTAATATTTAAAATTAAAAACAAACCAAGTATTAATCACAAAGGAAATTTCAAATTTATAACAATAATTATGAAATTAATTAAGGTAAACATTAAAAGAAAAGCTCAGATATAATAATGGATTTAAAATGTCAGTATCGTTGTAATTAATATTCTTTGATACGTTGATTAATTTAAATTACTTCGGTGAAATGGTTTTTAATGAGTTTCAATACAAAAATAAAAAGAAAATTCAGAAAATATAACTTTAACGTAAAAGCCATTGATACTACAGAGAGATAGAGAGAGCGGGTCACGATCGATATGATTTTGGTCAGCAAGCCAAAGATAATAAGCCGAAAAAGGCAATCTAAATTGTAAACTTCCATGATTTTGTCAATAAACTTGTATCGTCATATGGTGTATTAATTTTTTTTCCGATATCTTTTGTTTACCGATTCATATTCTCGTTTATCTATAATGATGCTTTGCGCAAAAATGTAATAATCGTATGTATTTATTCTGATTAAATATGTTGTTAAATTGCTTTTTAATACTTGAATAATGGTAATATTGAAAATTTATGTACGTCAGTAAGTTGAATTTGTATGTGCAATGTAAATGCAAAAATTTGCGTAATAAAATTTTAATTTAACGCAAATGAGCGTATACGTTAACAAATTAAAAATAATTTAAAGGTACAGTAAATATTGAAATTCTAAAATCGGCATAGGGAATAATGTTGATGTTATTAATACACATAATATGTATAATTCACAATTTACCTATGCAAGTTATCGAAATAGAAATAAGAAAAAGAAAGATTGATGAAAAGGTAAGTTAGCGAAAACTCCTTTTATTTAGGTCATTTAACTTATTTGTAATTACAGAATGATATATGGTATAGGGTATATCATACGTAAATAAATATCGTCGCTAAGAAAGTCGATGACGAGAAATAATAATAATTTATTAGCATCGGAACGAATTCACTGCAAGTAGCAGTTACGGTATATAAAATTTTTAGAGTGGAAATAAATTTTCTTTATTTTTTTTTTTTTGTTTAAAAGCAAAAACAATCTCGCGATACTTTTTTTTTTTTATTCATTTCTTTATATTTCCTTCTCGATTTAAGTAATTCGAATAATGACACCTCATTAAAAATTAATTTAATGAAGATAGATTATAAAACATTAGTTTATTAATTATTGGAGGTAATGGTGGAAGTTGGGTGATGATAAATTATTATAATATTAACTCGTTAATATTGTGGAATTATCTCTTCATTGTTTCGTTACACGTACAACATTAATGAGTGAGCAAAAATTTAAAAACAAAAAGGAAAAAAAGAAAACGTTATCTCCTTAAGTAAAATATGAGCTTAAAAAAAGTTGAAAAAAAAAAGAAAAAAAAAAAAAAAAATCAGAGCTAAATTTCGCGAGATCGTAAACACAGTTCATCTATAGATTAAATACGTGCCACATCCATCAAAATGTCATCTTTCCAAGAGTATGTGCGCGAGCGCGTCTCCATCTATTCGTAATGTGTACATCTGTGCAAGCGAGCGATGAGTTATCCAACGAATAGTTCAACAACATTTTCCTCAACTTTCTTTACACTCGAAAGGGCCGATAAATTTCTATTTTGCCTTTCTTACATACATACGCGCTCGCGTGATACGAATATGCAAATTAGAAAAGTTACCGTTTCGAATCCTTTCTTACATTTTTTCCACGGGCGTCATCTCTGATGCGTAAATAAGTTATCGGCTATATTGATTTTATACGTCACGAATACATTACGATAGGGATAATACATAACTGTCGGTTATTTTGCGTACGCGCAATAATGATAAGTGACGCGGTTATGTGTAAGTAATCGCGTACGAAGTAAATTCAATAAATAAAAATACTTATAAACATCTACTTTTCAAAAAAACTGTATATTGTACTACATATAAAATTGCAAAGATTTGAATTAATTATTATACACGAGGATTTTCGGCATATTTTTTTACTCTTTTCCCTATTTTTATTCTTCGTTCTTAAATTGTTTTTTTTTTTTTTTTTTTTTTTTTTTTTTTTTTTTTTTTTTTTTTCAATTCCTTTCATATTTAATACGAAATTCTCATATTTTGAGATAAAATTTCCTTTGTAAGATAAGTCGCTGAGCAACGATACCGAATGCGTATACGCACACGTTGATTATGTAAAATAATAATTTTCTTTCGGAGTCGTTTAATAGATTATATTTCGACCCTCTAAACGTTAATACATTATTAAACTATAGTTTAATAATTAAGTGATTAAATTTCCGTGGCGCGAGCTGTTGGAGTTTTATATTTTTCTTTAAAAAAAAAAAAAAAAAAAAAAAAAAAAAAAAAAAAAAAAAAAAAAAAAAAAAAAAAAAAAAAAAAAAAACAAGTAAACTACAATACGTATCAGAAAAAATTAATAATTTAGTTGTCGATATAAGATTTTATGATAATTTACAAAAGGTTATTTACTAATTACAAGATTGGTAATTTATTTTACATTCGCATATTTAAAGATATTTCTCTATACATACAGTAAATGTATGTCATTAATTATTTAAAATTTTTAAGTAAAATATATTCTATCAACAGAATATAAACAAAAGATTATATTTTAGTATATTGAATAACACTTGGTAAAATATTTTATATCATTTAAAATAAAAACGTTCGATCGTTAGATAATTCACTTTTATGCGGATATAAAAGTGAGACACAATAAACCGCATATGATAAGGTATTCGCATTGTGAAAGCATCCGTTCCAACTTAAATCATTCTTTCTCTATTTTTATAATAAAAGAAAGAGAGAGCGAGAGAGAGAAATGATAAAGCCTCAAACAATGGTATAGATAATATAATTCCTGCGTACGAGTATTTTCACACAGTCTTTGCCATTCTTCATTTGCGACAATTTTCTCGCCGGTCAAAGAGGAACGGAAAAACTTTCGCCACCGAAAAAAAAAGAGAATGAAAAAATAAAAACGTTTGCGAGCGCGAAAGGAAGATATAGATATATATGAATATATATATAAGGAAAGTACGACGAGAGGGGGAAAGAGTAAAGCGTGAAAAATGGTAAAGCGGAAAACAAGAGAGAAAGAGTACGGTGCGGTTATTCGTGAGATAAAAAGGGAGGGAGAGAAAGAGAGAGCTTGATGGCGAAAACCGTAGCGAAGTAGTATTCGTCGAGCGGGAGAATTACGGTTAGTCAGCGAGAAACTGTAGAAACGATAGTCACTCCACGGTGCGATGCTTTCTTATTCATTAGCAAGGGCCACTGGTGCAGACTTACTTTCTCTCTCTCTCATTCTCTGTATATCTCTCTTTTTAGATGAATATATATGTGTGTGTATATATATATATATATATCGTGTACTAGAGTTGATGTTCATTTGTTTTATGCCCGTAGAAGAAGACGGAATCTTGCACGCGGAAAGACTACTATTACTTGCCCTCACGGTACTCTTCTCCTTTTTGAAAATCTCTCTTTCTCTCTCTTTCTCTCTCTCTCTCTCTCTCTCTCTCTCGCAATCTTTCCTCTACTCTTTTCATTTTCGCGCTATAAGCCGTAAGTGCGGGGCCAGCGTAGCTTAACACGAGCTCGCGCCCGTCGAATGTGCGAATTAACGCGCCCATTTAAAACGCCACTTGTAACTAATGACAAAGAATGAGAGAAAGTAAAATTAAATGCGAGTTCGCTAAAGTAAATGTACTATGCACGTTTTATTGCTGCATTTCCTTTCTGTAATTTTTTTTTTTTTTTTTTGTTTTTTTGTTTTTTATTGGTTATTTTCGCTTTTATTTCAGCGGCTTACTTTTCGAGGATAACAATTTTACTCGAGAGATTATATTGTCACATGATAATGCGATACGGATAGTTGAACTTAACTTTTTAACGTAAGGAGCGACGTGTAAGTTAATGCAATTTCAGGTACAAAGGGAAAAAATTTATAGAAATTTTCTTCTCGCGATTTTATATCATCATAGTTTTTCGATATAATCATGATCGATCAAATAATGAACGAAGAATTCATAAAATATGACCTACTCTTAAATTGAACTTGTTAAAAAAAAATTAATATATTTTTATTAAAATATCGGTTAATTCATTAAAGTTTCACGCATCGTAAAATTTGTTGCTACATTGAAAGTAAACAGGTTTACGAGGGCAGTCTCAAAAGTACCCGACCCGACAAAAAAAACAGTAAAAAAATTGCGAAAATGTTTTTTATTTTTCAACATATTCTCCTTTCAGTTCGATACACTTTTCCCAACGATGTTCAATAGCTTCGATACCCGCTTTATATTAGGAACCGTCAAGCTCCTCAAAATACCTATTAACCGCAGACTCTACCTCTTCATTGTTGGCAAATCTTTTGCCGCCGAGCCATTTTTTCAAATTCGGAAAAAGAAAATAATCCGAGGGAGCCAGATCTAGCGAATAGGGTGCGTGAGGAAGCAATTCGAACATCAACTCATTGATTTTAGCCATCACAATGACGCACGTGTGGACTGGTGCGTTGTCGTGATGAAACAACACTTTTTTTTTCGTCAGATGGAGCCGTTTTTTCTTGATTTCATCACTCAAACGCTGCAATAAGGCTGCATAATATGCGCCGTTGATTGTTTTTCCTTTTTCGAGATAATCAATAAATATTATTCCACGCGCATCCCAGAAAATGGATGCCATGACCTTGCCAGCTGACTGAACTGTCTTTGCTTTCTTTGGAGCCGGTTTTCCCTTTTTAGTCCACTGCTTTGACTGCTCCTTGGTCTCAGATGTAAAATGATGGACCCATATTTCGTCCATGATTATGAATCGACGCAAAAACTCGGTTTTATTGCTGCGAAACATTGTCAAACACTCGATGGAAACATCCTCACGTTGCTGTTTGTGCTCCATTGTGAGCAAACGCGGCACCCATCTTGCGCACAGCTTTCTCATGTCCAAATTTTCGGTCAAAATGCGATGCACAGCACTTTTTGAAATGCCTTCTGCCATGTCTGCTATCTCGCGCACTTTTAGTCGACGGTCATCCAATACCATTTTGTGGATTTTCTTCACATTTTCTGACGTAGTGACCTCACTTGGTCGACCACTGCGGTGTTCATCTTGGCAGCTCGTACGACCTCGCTTAAACTCAGCTACCCAATATTTGACCGTTGTAAACGAAGGAGCAGACTTCCCCAGAATAGAATCCAACTCGGCTTTGATATCGGTTGGACTTAGACCTTTCAAATGAAAGTATTGTATCACATAACGATGCCCGATTTTTTCCATATTTACAAATTCACTGAGAGCGTTCACTTTGGATGTCTGTAAAAAAAATAATAATTCAACGTACCGTTATGAATTTTTCACATTAAATTGTTGAAAGGTGGTATTGTCAATCGCAGTAACTGTTTTTTTAAAACTACCTGTATTCATAAGTCAGGTCGGGTACTTTTGGGACTACCCTCGTATTATAAAAACGTAAAAAAAAAAAAAAAAAAAAATTATCTTTCAAGCTAAAAATAGAAAATGCTGGTATAATCTTAAATTTATTATATCTATCCTAATTTTAGTTAACTCTAAAGCCTTTCAATTCTGCTTGTTAATCGCGCGGTAATAACTTTCGATCGGATTAAAGTATTTCGATGAAATTTGTAGAAACATTTCTTCGGGAAAACATTTCTTTTCTGAAAAGTAAGCGTTACTTTTACTGAACATTAAAGCATTTGATTTGAGTTTCTTATTTTAGTATATATATATATACATTTGTATTCCTATTAAGAAAAATAAATCTGTTTCAACATAATTAAAAGGATAGAAAAAAAAACTTTGATTAAACATTATAAATCTTGTCATAAAACATATATTTAATATTTTTAAAAAGTCTCAAAAGAAATTTTAATTTGAAAATGAAAAAGAAAAATATTCAAATCGGATGTACTTTTGAATCACGTTTCATATTCTTAGCCATTCGTTTATCATAGTAGCAAGATAACTTAAAATTTTCTGAGTAAAAAAAAAAATTTTTTCTAGTTTAATAACAGAGAGGACGATTCAACAAAATGTGTTAGACGGCGAGAGGATTTCTATGCTTAGCAGAAAAATGCGCAAAGAAGGCTTTGTAAACTAAAGACGATAAACTTTAATACATATTTTTCTTTTTTTTTCAAAGTTCAACGTTTTAAAAATCATTAGAAATTATTAAAAAAAAAAAAAAAAAACGTACATTGGTAATCATCAAAAATTGAAAGTACTTGATTAATTAAAAGTCCTCTAAAAAATAATGTATTATATAATACTTTTCGATTCAATAAAAGTGTTAAAATTAAAAGTTTTAAAAAAGTTAAAGTTAAAAAAAAAAAAATTATATATTCAAATATATTAAATCAACAGTACTAGGATTTGATTAAATAAGCGTTAATTTAAAATTTTTATTTCGAGCAAATTTTTTATATATGTATATATATTGATGCAATTTTTAATAATTAAAAAATTTTTCATCTATATTTATAACTAAACTTTTTGTTATAATACATTTAAAAATGAACCTCAATTTCCGAAGATAAATAAAGTATGATATAAAGCAAGATTTTAACAAGACAAATTTTTAGTTAATCCGTTAAAAAAATTTTTGAAAAAATAACCGACGACAATAATTTTTTAAGCATTGAAAATTCACCCTTTAGAGTTTCTAGAAAATATATTTTCTTATTTGTAGTATTCTTAGTAACTGTACTATTGAATAATACACTTACAACAGTTAAATAATCGTCGTTCATCGTTGTTATCATCTTTTATCCGCAAGTCTATGTATGCTCAAATTTTTGAGCGTCAATGTAATATTACGCGATTTAAAACGAGCCTTTCCTTCTGTTAAACTTTAACCAAAATACCATGGCTTCTTTTAGTATACAGTTACTTCTACGAACTTTAACAGCGGTTCTCTCATACTGTTATTAAAAATAGCTTAGTTAAGGGTTTTTAAAATACTTTTACTTGTTAATTCATCAAGTCAAAATTTTAAATTTATTTAAGGTTACTTAGTACGTTTTGGCGGACAATTTTTCAATTTTTAATTAAAAAAAAAAACATTTTTTTTTGTACAAATTTTTTAATTTTAAACGAGAGATTTATGACACATGACTTTCAGTTTAATATGACTGCTGTCAATAGTAATTGATACTACTGCGTCATATTCCACGTTTTTTTCTGTATTATTTTTATAACTTAAATTTATTATAATTCGTTTATTATAAATTTCATTTGTTGGCGTTAATTTTTCGCTTAAATTTTTAAATATTATATTTTTATCAGTCGTTAGTAATGCAATACCCTTGTGTTTATTCTCTACATTACATATATGCATTTGTTTTCTTTGACGCTAGCTAAGTTTTCCTCAATGATCTCATTTAATTAATATTTGGCGTGTTTCCTTTAAACAGCAGGTAAGTAACTGGATAGTGAACATTTGACATTACGAAGACGAGAATATTTTGGAAAATTTTTCTTTGACTCGCGTTAAAGTTCAAATATTGCAAGGCTAAAGTCACCCAAAATTTAATTGACATGATTTTTCTTATAATTGATCTATTTCGATTTTTCATATTTAACGTTTAATGAAAAATCGAAAATTAAAATTTTTTAAAAATAATTTATTATACGTTTTTTTGTATGTGCTTTCACCATCAATCTTCGTCAATTGATTTAGCCTTGCAGTAATTTTATTATATATTTTTACAACAATAAGTTGAGATTAGTTTATTCGTGTTAAAAGTCATTATTTACTTAAGTTATGTTTTATCAATTCATTTACGAATTGTTATTTAATGAAAACGCATTAATTTGCGATGTGTTTTTAATTTTTTTATCGCAGTAGTAGAAAGCGTTTATGGAAAGAAACGGCCATTTTAACGGTCACAATTCAAGCATATCTTTATATACTTTTTTTCCCCTCTTTTCACGTGGCTTTGAATATTGTTCGACCAAAATAATCGAGCTTACAATCAGTATAAAAGGACAGAGCGATATGCTAAATGCGCTTGAAGTAAATGAGCCACTTGTGGATTCTGGGAAGTTCTTCATGTACGACAAATTATACGCAAGTATTGAACGTACGGCTGAGAAGCCTTTGTGCTTTCTAATCAAATTTAAAATGGGATAATCGAACGAACACGTGTACGACATAAAATTCTACCGTTGTCTCAACTGCAATTTTCATTTTTAAAAAAAATTTACTCTCGACGAGAGGTAAAGATAAAAAAATTTTAATAAAAATTTGAAAACAGTTGAGAAAAAAATTAATTTTTCCATTGCTGTAATTTTTTTACGTAATATTCTTCTTAAGCATACACAATATTCAAAATTCGTTCAATTTATAACCGTTCTCGCGAAAAAATAAAAGAGAAATTTTAATAAAGGATCTCATATTTCAAATTCTTTGTCAAATGAGCAGATCTGTTTAAATTCTTTTGAAGATTTCCTTTTTTTTCGTAAATGTACTTTATTTCCTCATATTTGAACAGAAGAAGGTGAAATTTTCTTTAACTCTTTCACGATCATCGCACTCTTATTTTATCCCACCAAAGAAAAAAAAAAAAAAAAAAGAAAAAAAAAAAAAGAAAAAAAAAAAAAGAAAAACAAAAGAAAAAAAAGGAAAGAAAAGAAGAATAAAACTTTTTCGTATCTTTGTTTTTTTTAAATTTCGTTTACTTTTTTCCTTTTACCTCATTGAGAACTGTATTAAGCTATGAATTTAAAATTCTCTACATTTCTGGAAAAATTTTAACAATTTCACGCACAATTGCAACGGCATTGTCGAATGGTTTTACAAACGTTATTCTACTTTTAGTAAGGACAATGATTGCACGCGAAATTTGCGGCTACGTAAAATTTTATTGGCACGAGGGCGCAGCGAATGATACTGATTCGCGTTTATTGAACGAAACTTTTATTTTTTAAAGAAAACGCGTGTTATGCAAGAGAGAAAAAAACATAATTTTTTTTTTTTTTTTTTTTTTTTTTTTTTTATTTTAATTTTATTTATTCAAACGGGCATTGTTTTAATTGATTTGATATTTTATTTTACTGAATTAAAATCCGTCTGATAAATAGTTGACTGTTGTCGCTTGTTTTTGCTGATTATAAAAACAAGTATAACTAATACGATAGAAATATATTATAAAATGATTATAAAAAGATAATTTGATATTCTATTCATTTAAAAAATTGTTATTATTGTAAATAATATTTTTAAAGCAGTGCATAGCTTAATAAGTTTAAAAATTTCGTAATTATAAAGGAAAATTAAGTAAAAATTATGCGATTGATTTAATTTGAACAAATAAATGTTAAATTTTACTGATACTGCAATTATACTATTTAATAAATTGTATATAATTTGGAAAACTTTTTTTTTCTTCTCTCTTTTTTTATTCAGAGCTTCGAATCGCTGCCGAATTTTATTTGACCTACATTGTACTCGTATGTTCATCATTTTACAATACTTACACAATTATTATAAAATTGTTGAACTATTATTTTACTTTTCTTTTTTTTTTGAAAATTTTATTAACGTAGCTGCATGGTTTTATTTATTTATTTATTTATTTTTTTTTTATTAGATAAGAAATTTATTGTTGTCGCTCGGAATTTTCGTTTTACAATAAATTTTACAACGTATAAAAAAGACAAAACTTGTAAAAAAGGTAAAGTGGTTTTACCTGTCTCTCTATCAGTTGTTTATTGAGATTCCCTGATTATATTTGTTTTAAAATTTTTGCTGTATCTAGCCAAATTGCTCTTCTTCTTCGCACAAGAAACGGGTGAGCTTCGCCGTAGAAAAGTAAATCCAATGCAAGTAACGTCGTGTTCTATTTAAACAAACTCGTAAAGTTGGTCGAAAGTTGGTGGTATTGATCAATGAATGTGAAACGTCGAAAACTAAGATGCGTGTATCATTTCTCGTGTAAATCTGATCGGATTCTCGTAACGGATGATTTTGGCGTAATGTTGCATTCCCACAGTTTTGCTTCTATCGTGCAGTTTTGAATAACTTGCATTAAAATTTGGTATAGGCATTAAGAATAATAATACGCTTTGCTATAGAAATAAACGGACGAGTTTTAGAAGTATTGTCGTTGGTAGCGATGTATTTGCGAACGATTGTTTCGGCAATCATTCGAGAACTAAGATAAATGCAATCTCTTTTATGGAAAATTCTTGAAATATGCCTAATACTTTGCGATACAGTGATTTCTCCAATAGTCGTTGACTGTTAATCCATCGAGGGCATCAAGAATAATAGCTTATTCACGTATCGGGCATTACTTCTTGCTGTGTGCGGCATTATTTCGTGCATACGAAGTTTTGTTATTGATTTTTGTTTCATTACTTGTTTCAAAATGACATTGAAATGAAATATTACTGCCGCAAAAATTGATTCACTCGCAAAACGCAATTACTATATAGTTTATTAATACTTCTTAAAATTACCTACATGTAATGCATAATTATTTAATTTCAAGAAGTATTTGCAGAACGATACTTTTGATAGTAAACAAGTCTTACTTCCCCGAGAGTTCGTTCATGAAAACTTCACGAAAACTTCTAATTGATAAAATAAGCTATTTCGTAATAATATTATGCATTTTACTCTATTTTTATCCATAGTAAAATGATTCATTTTAATAATTTTATACAAATGATATGCCTTTTATATAAACTATGTAAATTTTAAATCTCAGAATGGTGGGTATACGAATTTTAAATTTGATGAATATTGCAGTTAATGGAAGGTTCATTTTCTTCCGTCTGTATTTTTAGAATAAAATTATTTTAACATCAGATTTGAATAAAATTTTTTAAGCTGTTTGTGGAATGTAAAGAGATAACAATTCACGTTTCTCGATATTTATAATCTACTAACAATTGATGTTTTAAATAATATGAAAATATTTATAGAAAAGGTAAAAATTTGACAGTTAAAATTAGCTTATTTTGATGATTTATGATGACTTTTAAATGTCAAAGTATTGAACAACGAAAAATGTGCATATTCCAAGGTAAGTAAACCTTTTTGGAGAGAATTTCAATAAGTATAAACCATCATAATTTTAAATTATTAAAAATTTATGAATGTTTTTTTTTTTTAATTTGTCTAAAAAAAGTTACTCGAATGATTTCGATAATATCAATCAATTGGGAATAACTAAAGTTATTAAGCAAAAAATAAAGTTTAATCATTTTTATTGACTATAATGAAAATAATAAATAAATGAAACATTATTTCATATACTTCAATTTCCATAGTTCGATTTAACCCTAATCCCGTGTCGCTGTTTTCAGCACACATAAACCTTGAACATGGGTAATTCGCGTCCGCCGCTCATTTAACTTTTTTATTTTTTAAGGAAAAATCTGAAAAAATTCGTAAGTGTTCTTTGGACTCCTAACTATGCGATAGAATTGTTGTTAGCCCCAAAAGTCCATTTTTCAATAAAAATTTTCATCAAAATTCGGAGGCATGTAGGCTGTTTACACAAACGACTGTTGACACAAACGACCCATGTTCAAGGGATTAGGGTTAACTCAATATTTTTCATGTGCGCTTTTATTTTAACTAATTAGTAGTGAATATTTTCTTGTAAAAGAGTAAATTATATTACAAAATTGAGGTGTTTTTAATTTCGCAGAATTTTAAGCTTGTGATTGATTCGCAATAGCTACGATAAATAAATTATTTCATTCATTTTCATTAAAATAGTTATTTTGTAATTATTTATAATCGCGGAAAAATGATACTAATCGTTAAATAATTATAAAAATACCTTGAATTTATGTAATTTATATTTTGATTTATAAAAGAAAAAGGCGCAATATCGAATAGCTTCGATATTCACGCGAGCGCCGTTTACGAATTCTACAAAATTTTATCTTTAACAACGCTAGTAGGGCCAGTACGCACAAGTAAAAATTACATTTTCTTTTGTTTGACGGTCCTTTGTAAAAATCGAAAATTTGTTAAATCACGTTGGAATGCGCCATATATTTTAAAGAGAGAAAGAAAGACAATAAGAGAGGGAGAGTTTAATCTGCGCGAACCAAAATCACACGATTTTTTTTTCCTCTCGCATCCGTTTACCAGGCACAGGGTAAATACCTCGAGAGTCCAACCCTTTTTCCTACCTTTACAAGCTTTTACCGTTCCCGTGCCTCCGAGCTGTTTTTCTTGCGAGCTTCTATATCCCGTTAACCCCCTCCAGGCGCTACCCTTCCATTTCTCTCGCTATATATGCGTACCCAACGTACGCGCCTTTGCGCTCGTGTGTGTGCACGTTTGTTTGTGTACATGTATATGTGTGTGCGTGTGTGCCCTCTTCCGAGTTGCCCGAGAGTCTTTTGTAGAAAGTTCCTGGAAAACATATCAAAGACACCCGCCTCAATAGGCCGTTTTCAGACTCGCTTTATTCAAACATTTAGATAGATTTTCGAGGTCTGACTTGCGCCGTCTTTTAAAAGGGACTAAAATTTTAGTATGATTAAAATCCAAGTCAATAAGAAGCCTACGCGTCTTTTTCTTTCAATTTATTTATCTATTTCTCTATTTCTTTCCACCTCTCTCTCTCTCTCTCTCTCTCTCTCTCTCTCTCTCTCTCTCTTTTTTCTTTCTTGAATTGCATTATGTCAACATGAATATTTATCTTTATACGATTCATCAAACGTCATCGTTAAATTTTTTAATCCACATGCATAAAGAACTCTACACTTACTAATATATTAAAATTGTAGAAGGGAAAAAAGCCTAAAAAATTAATAAAATCACATACCTAATTATTTTCATTCAAACTAACTCGTGAATATTTATCGTATACGACAAACAAATCAAACTCGCTTGTATTAAATACACATATCATCGGAAATATTTACACGGCATTAAAAATTGATTTATCAACGCATTCGAATCTTTATTCTTTTTATTTTTATCCATATTAATAATGCATTACATCGGGCATACACAGACCGTTAAACCAAAATTATTATTATTATCATATTTTCTCTTTCTTTCTTTGTTTTTTTTTTTATTCTTTTTTTTTTTTTTTTTTTTTTTTTTTTTGTAACAAAGTAAACGACACATTTATTCACTTCGAGGGGATGTGCAACACATAGCGAACGTGCGAGATATACAAAAATTCACCGGCGAAGAGCCAAACGGACGGAAAACGGCTCACTCTCTCTCTCTCTCTATCTCTCTCTCACTTCACCGGGTGCGCTCTCACCGGTCCCTCGTTTTATCAGTTATTTAAACTGGCGAAGGGACATCTGCGACCCTCCCGGAAAATACTACTTTCCTTATCCCGTTGTTGGTACGTGTGTGATTGCGCTTTTACACGTTCACACCTCCTGCAAAAATACGCTATTTTCCAATTTAAAAAACAAAAGACCAGTTATTTGACGTTTAAATTTTTTTTTTTTTTTTTTTTTTTTTTTTTTCTTTTAATTTCGATAAAATTTATTTTCACCGTGCTCTGAACTTCTTTTTTTTCTTCTTCTTCATCTTCAGATTTATCATATAATTTAATTTAAATTGCATTTAGGTATTTTTCCTTTCGTGTACATTAGGCTACAAGAAAACAAAAATACCGTTCTAATTAGCTTGTTAATATTATGTATTGTAGAAAAAAATTATGCAAAATGCTATAATTAGACGAAAAATTTCATTGTGTATATGGGGCGCACATTTTCAAACATTTTTCCTAAATTACTTTTTAACTGCCGAAATGAGTACGAAATTTTAATGTAACATTTAAATTAGTGGACAAATTAGGTTCAAATAAAGAATTTATTTTCGTATGATCAAATTGTAATTATTTTTTCTGCAATTAACATTCTCATATGAATTTTTTGGATTGACATTTAATAAAAATGACGAATAAGAAATTATTAATCATTGTAAATTTTATTAAAAAATAATACGCAACAGAATTAACGTTACATTTTTATAATATAATATTAATTATTTAGAGTTGCATAGAGCGTAATAATAAACGTCGTTGCTATGACAAACGTAATTCATTCCCATATCGTAAACCTTTTTAAAAGCTTTTTATTATCAAATATTTTTAAAGAGATAAATAAAAATCTGTATAATATATAAGGCAGTAAATTGAATTTATCAGGATCTGAATTCAATATCCATTGTATAGACGGCTTTGTTATCTTAACCATCGGTTTTTGATAATTTACGACGTTCATACTTTTTAAAAAATAATTTCACAATAGCTGCGTTAATAGACAAAAAAAAAAAAAAAAATAATAATAAATTTTAATATTTTTTACTCAGCATAAAAACTATATAAATTTTTTTTACAAACGATAATTAAACCATTGCTGAAAATTTAATTTAATAATAATGAAAAACATAATTAAATTACGTACTTCAGACTAATCATAAAACACAGTGTGAATGGGAAACAAGAGGACAACTCGGAAAACGATAGTAGAATAACCGACTGGTAAAAAGACCTTAACATATGCCACTCTATACACGTATATGAAAAGAGGTTATTAAACTAGACTCGAAAAAGCTTGAAAAAGAAAAAAAAAAAAAAAAAAAAAAAAAAAGAAGATGCACACGAGTGTTGATAAGATGATAAACTTCTTTTAAAACCACATAATGTTAAAAAAGAAATTATTAAAAATTGAGAATAAAAGTCGTACACGTAAATTATGTACGATCTATGTCGATCCATGTAAAATAACACGTACATGCGATCTACTTTTTCTTTATTGCTTGAAAACAAAATTAAAAAACTTATGTTGAACAGCTTACTTACATAGAATAAAAATATATTATGTAGAATAAAATTAACGATTAACTAGTCGGTGTTTAAATATACTTTTTTGCGTAATAAATCAATAAAATTTCTTATTCAACATTATCAAACTTATTAATTAAAGTTCGTTTAAATCAAAATAGCTTTACACGATAAACTGTACGTTGTCTACGTTACTTGCTGTGTTACTATCGCTATCTAGACTTGAATAATTTTTAGCCAATGGTTATTATACCTTCGTATGCTAATCAAAATTGAAAAAGAAACGCTATTGTTATACGATTGTTTAATACTTTACTCGTTACTAGATTATTATAATGTTTGTGAACATTTTCAAAATGTTATCAAAGAAAATACAATAATTTAATTAAATTATAAAATACGTAGACTTTAAAATAACGTTTTTGCTTCTCTCAAAACACTTATGTTAATTTGAATTTTCGATTAGCTCAAACAAGTGCGCGCAAATTTAAAAGCATATTTGCATACTTATGCGCACGTAACATACATAGTGCGCATATTTCAGAGCGTAAAATCTTTTTAAAGGGCGTATATATCTTTTTGAGAAAACAACTCGATATACGTACGTAGAATTATATGTGTCTATGCATATATGTATATGAATAAACGTGCAGACATTGATATATTTATATATACGTGTATACGCACAAAGATAATATTTGTGAATGCGCTTTTATCATAAAAATAAAATAAGAAAAGCGCCACTGGCTTTCTCAGTTCACGCTGCTTTTCCTCCTTCTATATCTCTCATGCGCTAGTACTAAGTCCGCGTATTATTTTCCCCGCCCCGACTGTCGCGCAACAAAGCCTTGGTGCGAGCGTTTTAAAAAAGAAGAAGAAGAAGAAGAAAAAAAAAAGAGCGAAATAAAAGAAATAGAATAAAATAAAAAGGAGAAGCGCAAGCGGAGTGCGAGACAGCGAGACAGCATGAGAAAGAAAGAAAGAAGGTAAAAAAGAAAAAAAAAAATAAAACAAAACAGCAGAGGATGGAAAACGTTTGCCGTAGCACTATCATTATATCAAAATGCAAAATCGTCTGCGAGAAAAAAGCTAGAGCAGACGAGAGTGAGGAAAAAGAGAGAGAGAGAGAGAGAGAGAGTAAAAGAGACCGAAGGAAGGCGAAGGGGGAGGCGAGATGTCGCGCGCTCGCGGCGACACGTCAATTAGTGGCTCGGGCGAGCCTCTTTTCCGCCCTCTCGGTTTTTTTCTTTTCATCTTTCTTTCTCTCTCTCTCTCTCTCTCTCTCTCTTTCTTCCTGGTTATTTATATTTATGTGTATATATATACATTTTTTTTGCATCCAACGTTTATAAACGCCGAGCGACAAGACGAGAGGTAAAAGCGCGAGGAGGATATAACACCGCGAGTAAACTAGAAAATTTTCAGCAACGCGTAAGCGCACGCGCACACTTCGTACTACGGTTCGGTTATACGCGCGTGGCTTTCAAAGGGAAACGCAGTTTAAAGTTACGCCGCGCTATATATGTATATATATATATAGACATAGGGAAATGTCGCTCGCGCAAAGAGAAAATATGCGCGGAATTGTGCCGCGTTTCTACCCTCTCCTTCCCCGTTCCTCTTGTTCATTCCAATCTTAAGCGAGGCTTCGTCGATAATTGAAGGGCTACGGTATGCGCCGGTTATAGCAATGTGGTGAATGGCGCGGCGGTGGGTTTATTAAAGAAAAATGTGCAAGTGAGATGGAAAGCGGATGGTAGATCGTTGGATGTAAAGCGAGGAATGAAGCGATTTTACGTCGGGCAATTATAACGGTGTTAAAATACTTGAAAATTTTGCAAGTCGACGCTTGTAGAGCGAGAGACGAATCAAAATGTAAACTTAAATTTTTTATTTATCTCTTTTCTTGCCGTTTTCTTTGCTGATTTGTATTATAATCGATATCGAATCGATGTTTTGCGGATGTGTTGTATGTTTACATACGACGTGTTTAGACGCTGGTGTTTTTTTTTTTTCGTTTGATTATAGGAATAAATATAATGCAAATTTTTAAACAAATATATATGACAGTTTTATATAAAAAACAGTGCAAGTTTTATAAAGTAATAAAAAAAATACATGCAGATAATTGTAAACAAAGTTTACACATAGTTATAAGAAACGAATATTTGTTTCTAGCTAAATAATACCGTTGTTGATAAATTTTTTTGTTAAATAGATTGTTAATTATTTCAATGCGACAATTTACAATAATTACGAGCTCGTATTTATTTCTTAATTCCGTAAATTACATTATTCACGTTTGTTAAACAAATGTTTAATTTGTTACACAAATTCCAATTGTTAATCAATGCAGTAATTCGAATAATACATAAGTATCAATTAGATAAAACAACTAAATTAATGATTGTCTTTTGAAATTTTCAAACTCTTTTTTAATTAACCGACTGATCTTGTCAAAAAAAAAAGAAAAAATAAATAAACAAATAAAATATAAAACGAAAATCGTGGTCAGTCCTGGTATTCATTGCGGTTAGTCCTGAAATTCATCGATGTACTTAAATTCCTTGGCACTTGTAAAGTACGTGTCACTTGTACGATGCTGGAGTGTGAAAATAAAACGAAATCTCCCTTCGCATTATATTTTTACTGAACAAAAACGATCGATATGCAAAAAAATCTTTCCCTCTACGAATTAAATATAAAATATATATATGTGTATGATTGTGTACACATGCTTTTGGATAAATATTTTCATAAAGATAGTAAATTTAACGTTTATTTTTAGCTCGATAAAAATTAATTTGTATTCTCTCTCCATACAATATATAATCCTATTTTACATTTATATATTATATTATTTAATCGGTAAAATCGTTATCTAAATTTTTTTATAAATTTTTATATTTTTAAATACTTGGATTTAACACATCGTTCAATAAGTCCCGAGACTAACCCAGAGATGGTGCTAGTAGTACCAAACTGGCCACGTTTCCATAGAGTGCGAACCTTTACATGAAACGTGTAAAAATTTCACGTCGATCGGATCACAGACAGCAGAGTTATCGAGGTTAGAGTAAAGTCACTTTGTAATTTGTTTGAAAAATGGAAAAAAGCGAGTTTCGCGTGTTGATAAAACATTGTTTTTTAATGGGTAAAAACACCGTAGAAGCCCAGCAATGGCTTGAAAAACATTACCCGGACTCCTCTCCATCCAAACCAACGATTTGTCGTTGGTATGCTGAGTTTAAACGTGGCCGTACGGACACAAACGATGCGGAACGTTCGGGTAGGCCATTGGAAGCCGTTACACAGGAAAATGTGAGTGAAGTGTTAAAAATTGTAATGAAAAATCGCAAAGTGAAGGTCCGTGAGATTGCAGAAATGACACAGATATCATCTGGATCATCTGGAAGCGTATTTACAATCCTTCATGAAAAATTGAGCATGAAAAAGGCTTTTTCCAAGTGGGTGCCGCGATTGCTTTCAGTGGAACAAAAACAGCAACGAGTCGACGATTCAGAGAGCTGTTTATCGCTATTTACTCGCAATAAAAAGGATTTCCTGCGTCGATACGTGACCATGGATGAAACATGGATACATCATTTCACTCCGGAGTCGAATCGGCAATCATCTGAGTGGCGCATGGCTGGAGAAAGCCGCCCAAAGCGTCCAAAAACGCAGCAGTCTGCTGGCAAAGTCATGGCCATGTCTGTTTTTTGGGATCCACACATGGCGTGATTTTCATTGACTACCTGGAAAAAGGTAAATCGATCAACAGTGATTATTATATTGACTTGTTGGAAGTCAAGAGTTTGAAGGAGGTGATCGCAGCAAAACGACCACACATGAAGAAGAAAAATATCCTTTTTCACCAAGACAATGCGCCATACCATAAGTCCATGAAAACAATGGCAAAATTGAACGAATTGGGCTTTGATTTGCTTCCCCACCCTCCCCGTATTCGCCAGATTTAGCCCCCAGCGACTACTGGCTCTTTGCTGATCTCAAAAAAATGCTCCAGGGAAAAAAATTTGGCTCGAATGAGGAGGTCATTGCCGAAACTGAAGCCTATTTTGAAGCAAAGGATAAATCCTTCTATAAACATGGTATAGAAATGTTGGAAAGGCGTTGGAAAGATTGTATCACTCTAAAAGGAGATTATATTGATGAATAAAAATGATTTTTGAAAAAAAATGTTGTTTTCGTTGTTAGTCTCGGGACTTATTGAACGATGTGTTATATATTTAAATTAAAATCTCTTGATATCATAATAAAATGCGAAAAAAAAATTAATAAAATTTTTATTGAAAAAATAAATAAATATAGATAAATATTATTTGAACAAAAAATACATATTTTTAATGCTATTATTACGCTTATCGATAATACGTATCACCTATGGTAATTCGTAAAAACAAACTTCATAAAAAAATATATGTGAAATTTATTCTACTCAAGAGCCCGTAAAAAAGAAAAAAAAATAAAAAGTGAAAAGTAATGGGTGTGATAGCGATGGTAAATATAATCAATATATTCTCTAAATAAAGAAAATTTTTTCTATATAAAATTTTTACGAGAATTAAATTTTTCTTTTTAACCGAATCAGTTTTTTTTAATTAAAAATATGAATTCGAATTTAAAATTAATACGTAAGTTGACAAAAAAAAAATTTTTTAATTTAATGATATAACACAAATTTTAATTAACATTCGTATAAAATTAAAAAATATTAATTGAAAATTCAACATAAATATAAAAGCGACGATTTCACATTGCGACTGTATAAATATTAAAAATTTGAAACATAATGTTTATTTATTTGTTTTTAATTTTATTATATTTTTCAGATACAACTAGATGTTACCTTTTCGAAGAAAAACAAAACCAGTTGTATGCACTTTAACGATGAAGAATTAATGGAAAGCAAAAATGGTTGTAAATATTACCATTTCACAACGTTGGCAAACACAAGCCTAAATTACGTTAGTTTGTCTCTTTATAAACAAGCTTATGTGCATCCGTCGATCCATTACTAAACCATATCGAAATTGTACTCTCAATCGAATTGATAGTACCAGTACTGCGAAGGACTAATTCGGTCCCTCAAGGCTGCGAACGATAGTTTATTTGTAAATAGCTTACGTATCTTTAAATCCCATTTCCCGTACGTAATCTAAGAATATGATGTTTAGCAATCATAAATAGGGATCTAATCTATGAAATATAATCGTAAAAGTTTCGTTGAATAATAAATGGATTATTGTATTAAATTATTTATATAACTAATTACAGGGATACGACAAATATTTTGAACAAAGTTTAAATTTTATAAATCTACGACAAGTTATCTATTAACGATATTTAAAGTTTTATCAACTCAAATTATTATTTATTTTCATTTGAATGTCATGCTTATTAAACGACATTATTTTTTAACGCGATAGATTTACGCAACTTAAGCTTAAATTTAATTCAACTTACATTTTCTTAAAGTTAGATGACTAATTATTCTAAACTTTGTAAGTTAAAGTTCAACGGTGGATTTTACGCCGTGTTTGAAATTAAATGAATTTGTTCACTGAAACGTTAAATAATTTTTAGTCGCTTTAAGTAAGTCGTTGTTGCGAGTAAACAAGTAAACTTTTAAGCAAGGTGTCACTTAGTCACAACGTAAAGCCGTGAAATTTTGTAATTTTTCGTTTTTAAAGATTTTTCTTAAAAAAAAAGGAAAAAATGGTTCAGCCATTAATACGAAATGAATCTTCCTTATCTATTTAAAATAATAAAATTGAAAATCAAGTAGTTTGAATTAAGTTTATAATGCGACTTAAAGTCGAAATCCGCAATCTCGAGTTCATCATCCTTCAAATATACACGGCAAATCCTCGAAAGTTCCCATAAAAGAATGGAAATAAAAGAGAGGAGATGAAGAGTAAAAGACGAAGAAGGAGATAGGCAGAATGGAAAAAGTAGAAATGAAAGAAAGAAAAGAGAAGAAGGAAAAATAGGAGAAACGTTAAAATGTTTTTCCAAGAAGATTATGCAGAACATAATCCGCTTGATATAAGAAAGAGAGAGTGAGAGAGAGAGAGATAGAGATAGAAAGAGAGAAGGAAAGAGAAGAGAGAACGAGCAATGCACTTACGCGTAATCCGAGGCCAGAAAGCAATTGCCGGTGAACGAGCAATCCCTGAGCGAGCAGGAGCTCGGGTTCTCTCTGTCCTCGGTCATCTCATACGTCAAATTGAAGCCGTAGACGTCCAGTAGCTTGTCCAAGACCCTCACGTGATTGCCCTCGAGCCTCTCCAGCTGGAATTCCACGACCAAGTAGGGCCGAAAGGTCCTCAGCCATCGGTAATCGAACACGTTGCCCTCGTCTATCTCGCGGACGAGAGCGCCGCCGAAGCTCGTCGACTCCGACTCGTAATACGCGTACTCGGTGAAGGTTAGACCGCGGAACGCGTAGAGCTGCCCGAGGTAAACGATTATCGAGGCGTTGCTCTGATCCGCGAGCTCCGAGGCGTCCAAGATCCACCGGCACTGGATCGGCACGGCGAACGGGCCCGGAAAATTCGGCGTCGAGATTATCCCCCGGCGGGCGGTCAGATGACCCCCGCAGCCGCTGCCCGTTGAGCCTCCGTCCCCGGCCTCCCCGCCTCCTCCGGCCCCGTTCGACGAGGACTCGTGCTGACGTTCTCCCGTTATCGGGAGCAAGAGCATCGCCAGGCACGCCAGCACCTGACGCGAGTCGCTCGATGATCGACGAAACATCTGAAAGCAGCGAATTTGTGCGTTTGCTTCAATCCCTCTTGCTTATTATATACATACATCCTTCTACATTATTACATCGTTATACACATTATACACGCACCCACACACACAAACACACACACACACACACACACACGCACACACACACATATAGAATTTCGAATTCAATTTCGATAAAAAAAATTTAATCTTTAAAAAATTCATTTCGTTCCATTCTCTTCATTCTCTGTCCTGTAAGGAAAAAAAATTAAACTCGACCTCAAGCTAATCCACTGAAAAATTTATTACTTTCAATAAAATAAAACGTTTGTTCAACTTTTACGCGCGAGCTTTATATATTTACATAAACGCGATTAAATTAAACATATTACAGCAATTTAGTATATGTACATGAAATACATGAAATTTTTATAAATTCCACCAAACAATATCTCGCTAAAAAATATGTTTATAGAATAGAGATCGATCGAATAAATGAATCTTTTGTAATTAATTCAGTAAAGCTTGTTCGCAGAGGATCAAAGTAAAGATTTTTCGATTTGAATTTCTGATAATGTTGTTCGCCACAAACAGAATATATACACTGTATTCCATTCTCGTGAATATTCAACGATATTTTTACTGTTTTCAATTACAGATTGCATTACCTTTAAATTCTCCAGCGGTTATATAATTGTTATGTGAAATATATTCCGTTATTAATTTTCTATACGCAATACCAAACGATAAAATATATTTCTCTTGTAATGAAATTCCGTATAAAATTAAATGAGTTCATATTAATACGTAAAGTTGAACAATTGAGCTTATTCGAAATATTTTAATTATTTTATCGTTTAATTTTAAATTAATTCGATTCGTTTTTAAAATCTACTGACTAATAACTCAGTTCTTATAAACTCAATTGTTCGTAATATGTTTATCACATATTTTTTCATTTTAAGCTGACAAAGTATTACTTTACGTGTAAATGTGAATACACGTTATTTGTTCGATGTTTAAAAAAAATAAAGAATAAAAACCATAATGACTAGTTTTTCATATTAGAATAGGGTGAAATAATTTGTTACATTTAGCAAAAAAATATACGGCTGCACGCTTCATACGTTTGAATAATATATAAAAAGAATTTTTTTTTCATTTATAGATTAAAGCTTTTTTATTCACGAGCTAATATTAACAAAAAATAATTATTATTTGCAAAAATTTTAATTTAACGTAAAATAAATGATTAAAAAAAAAAAGATTATAATTTCAAATAATAAATGAGTTTATACGAAAATAATAATAATAATAATAATAATAATAATAATAATAATAATTATTGTAAAAGTCAGTTCCTCCAAACATAAAAAAAAAAAAAAATAAATAAATAAATAAACTAAGTCATGCAAATGATTGTTTTAAATTATACATAGCACGATGGATGAAACGAAGGTATAAAAGTCACGAAGTACAAAAAAAGTATTCTTTACAAGTTTCTCCCTTCCCAATGGCAAATACTTGTGAGGTAAATTTACTTTGGTCTCAAGTGTACACAAAGAATACACACTAAAACAGCCTTTGCATAGTTATGCAAGAGCAAATTTTAAATGCCATGCCACTGAGGATTTCCATGACTACTAGCAAATTTACACGCTATTAATAGTAAAGGGATAAGAAAAGTATTTTTATTTATTTTTCCAACGTTACACTTTGCGCTTATTTATTCGCGTGTCGTATTTATTAATATTTTATTAATTATTTAGATAAAGTTTTCGTGACGCCTACACCGACGGCTTTTTAATTTCGGATAACGCGCGTTTACTTAGCTTTGACATTGAACTTCTTTTTAATATTTCCGTCAAGTTCTATATTTGTTCGTAATCTTTGAAAGCTTAGTGTCTTCTTCTTATTAACTGGGTGTCTTTTTAGCTTCTAGTTAATTGAGAAAATGAAGAGTCAAAGTATCTTTTGTCAAAGCCGCGTTTTAAGTTCTTAATTTTATGATCACAATCGGGATCGAATGACATTTGTCGAATGCGAGAATTTAGTAAAGTATATAATCTTTTTAAGTGCGTAAGAAAAAAAAGGGTTCAAAGAAATCGCGCTCAAAGTCCAAAGAACTTTGTCGGTCCGGTGCGCTTCATTAAAAATTTTACGCGCTTTTCTGTTGTTGTCGCGCGACAAACTTAATGCAAGTGAATCCCAAGGTATACAGATTGTATTAAAATAATTAATTCTCAAATAATGTAAATCGTAAAATAAATTTTTCAAAGCAACTTTGAACCATTTCCGATTGTAATTAACATATTTTATTTCACGTCCTATGATTTACAAAAAATGAAGAAGAAAAAAAAAGATGTCAGATACAATTTACCGAGGTCGGGAAATAAGTAACGCGAAACAATGAAATAACATCTAAACAGGGAGGAGGGGGGAGGGGGGTAAGAAGGGGTATTTTCCCAAGAAATATTTCAAAGGAATAGCGCGATACGAACGAAAGAGAAACGAAAGAGAAAACGAGAAAGCGCAAAGTTTTTGCACGGATCCTCGCTTCGCTGAGTGCAATTTCCCGAGGAGCTTCTTAAAACATGATTTTCAAAACGAAGAAACAGGACGACAAAAAGAAAAAGAGACGAAGTAAGGCAAGAAAGTAAGAAAGAGAAAGAGAGAGAGAGAGGCTAAAGGAAGATTTGCCGACGGCAGGCGTCCGCGTTTGCCTAAGGGGTAGAAGGAGGGAAAGTGGGAAGCAAGTGTCTGTGACTTCGTGATTGAGGGTTATTGGGTCGGCTCATTGTTGCGGTAACCGTGCGGTGAGGGAACGAGAGAGAGAGAGAGAGAGAGCGAGAGAAAGATAGATAGAGAGAACTCTCTTCTCTCACTTGAGGGCTTACCCTATTTTATACCGTTTGGAAATTATTATGTCTTATTTTAAATTTTCTTATAGACAAGACGACGAAGAATAAAAAAAAAGAAAGAGAGAGAAGAAGAGAGAAAGAGAGTTAAAGAATGACAAACAATAAAAACCAATTACGTGTTCTTTACATCTTCGTTGACTTGTTTTTTTTTTTTTTTTTTTTTTTGTTTTTGCTTAAGCGACGAAGGGATCTATTTCGTTTTATCTCGTAATGAGCAGTACAAACTTGTTAATTGTACAAAATTAAAGAAAGATTTACTAAAATGTCGGTAAAGTACTTGCAATATAAACTTACATACGAAATCTTAATTCTATTTAATCCTTGACGTTGACGTGGCAACAATAAGAAAAAATATTTAAATAAATTAGGTTTATATAGTATGTTCTATTTATATTTTTAAAAAATATTAATCCTTTTTTTATAATGTAAAAATTAATTACTTTGATAACATATAATTTGTTATCTTGTTTTTTAAATTTAATTTAAACAAAAAAATGACGAAAAAATATTTTTGACGCGTCTGACTAAATCGGCGCATTTCTACTAGTCTGTCAAAATATTGAATTACACGATATTAAACTTAAATATTTAAAAAAAAATTTAGTTGAATAATTCTTCAACTAATCCATTATTTCAATCAACAAGAGATAATGCGATATACGCAAATTTGCACTTTATTATTAAAAAAAAATAAAATAAAATAAAAAAGAAATAAAAACAAAAGCCATAGAGAGAAATTTATCATTTTCAAATGCAGAATAGCCTTTTGTTTCGATCTGTTTGAATTATTTCTAATGTCCTGAAAACGTTTTCTTGCCTCCTTCGTTCACAATTTGACGGTCTAACAGTTATATACCACTCCTCCCCCCCTACCCCACGGGCCTTCCATCCAAGTACTAACCGCTCTAGAAGCCGATTAACTTGGGAGATTGCCTGCAAGACCACGACACCGGAGCCAAGCATCCCGCCCACCCCGTCTTCGTTCCTTCTTCTCAACCCTATCTCTCTCTCAATTCCATCGATCGATAATGAACTATTATTAAAACGAATTGCAAATTTTAACGATAGACGTATAAACTAATTGATTTGCATGATTATTAATCCATTACTTAAATAGCTTCTTCTTCCTTCTCTCGTAATCAATTTCGTGAACTTATCTACTTGAGATATTTCTTATTAATTTTGAAATTGATATGGCAATAGATTCGTGTATTGCACGTAAGTGAAAACGTATATATTTATTATATTTATTCGATAAAATATTACTTTTAAAAATGATAAATTAGTTTATTAGATTATATAATTTTATGACACGCATTCTTTTAAATAATTAAACTTCTGCAAAAATTTTAATGAAATAATATATTTCATTTGATTTAAGAAAAATTAATCACACTGCGCTTTATCAAGTTTTATCAATTTAATTAAAATCATTGGCTTCCTTATTTATCGAAAATGTAAATCATCTTTCCAAATTTTTACCAACATTTAATTTACAACATGTTTTGTATTCACAATAAGTAATTTTTTAATTTTTCTTTATTATTGCAAAAATTATTTTATCAAGTTTTAATATAATAAATATAGGAGTAATTTTAATGTTTAATTTAAATACTGGACATAATTATTAATTTAAAAATAATTTCTATGACAATATTTTATTCTTTATTGATATAATAAAATCGAATTATATTAGGAGATACTAGAAGTAGCCTGCCGTTACCGTTAATCAATTTTACACATACTTTATTTACGATTGAATTTTACTTTAATCGCATATAAAATTGTATTAAATTTCACACATATTTTAATTTTCAATTAAATTATGAATTATTAAAAATTATAAATTAGCTCACATTTATCAATTTATAAAAACTTTTATTAATTAAAATTTTTTATTCAAATGACGAAATTTTAAAAATTATTTAATACATGTAATATACAGTATAGCAAATTTATACAGAAATTTCTTTTGTATATATATATACAGGATATTTCGAAATAATATCAGACGACCGATATACAGCCCGAAGGAAAAACGAAACTCCGAGGTTGAAAAACGTTCTCAGCAGTCGTTCGAGTAACATGCACAATTGAAGCAATAAAATCATTCGCTGAACAGACCGTTTTTAGTTAACCATCCGAAAGTGCGGAAAAAAAATGACTGGCGTTTACTTGGCTTATCGCACGGAAGCCGAAGTAGTCTGTATGTGCATCCGCAAGTTATAGCGGTCAAGTGAGCGAGCCGGAATTTTAAATTGACAAAAGGTAATCGACTCTCTTGCTTTAAGAACTCTTGAAAATTATGCGAGACTGGATTCATTTTTTTTTTTTTTTTTTTTTTTTTTTTTGTTCTTTTTGTTCTTTTTGTTCTTTTTATTTTTCGTTAAAATATTGTAGAAACGGTTTGGTATAAAATCGTAAATTTTTTTATGTGTATATATTCGTTATTATAAAATAATTAATACTATAAAATAATTAGAAACTGAAAATGAGAATGAAAAGATTATACGTAATTTGCATTTCATCGAATCGATGAATGAATAATATCACGTTTAGATGATTTCGTGACGTGTATTTTTGCCAATTTAAGCACTAAACTTTGTAAAAAGACAACAAAAAAGAATCGAACATTCATACCTATATAACGGCAAAACAGAAGAAAAACTGACGAAAAAAAAAAAAAAGATTGACAAAAGAAATCATAGCAAAAGCAACGATAAAAAATAAAGCTATCAAAGCCGTATGGATAAATAAATTATTATTCTCAATTTACGAAGCAGAAAGTTATAAAAAGTGTTTCTGATGGTCAGCCGGAATTTTAAAATATCGCGCGGTCTTCTTTTTTTCTCCCTTTCTCTCGTGCGTACAAGAATGCGCGCACCCACACGCATACACGCACACACACACACACGCACACACACATACTCAAGCGCGCGATTGCACGCACGCGTTTTCGCGCACTTTGCCAACAATAAAAAAAACATGTCGACTTTCATATTCGCTCTATGCACCAACGTGGGTACGTATATTCACGCGTATTCCGCAAGCCCGTGTGCGGGTGTGCATGTATATGTGCGGGCATTCGCGCGAACGGCGTAAAGGGACCGTTGAGCGGTGCCGGCAGCAACGATAAATTCCGCATCCATCGCGAATTCTGTATTATGACCGGCGTTGCTATGCGCGCTAACCCCTCACGAGCATATTGTATAGTTTTATATGTGTATTTTTTTTTTTTTTTTTTCTTTCTTTCTTTCTTTCTTTTTTATCCTTCGCGCGCTAACGCGTGCATCCGCCGCGTGTTGTTTTGTCTCTCCTTTATCTCGTGTTTTGTTCGTTTCGTTTTCTCATTTTTAACCTCGGAAATTTATTAGTACTTCGGGCGCTCGCTCACGAGCGCACACACCCATCTCGGAACTTTATTACGATCCATAACGTCTTTACACTGAACTGCATATTTTAACTGGTTAAAACCCGGCTATTATTTTTAATACAGCCCGCGCACATTTTTTACGCGCGCTACGTCTAAGAAACAAATTTATGTTTTCTTTGGCGAGGATTGAGGAGAGAAAGAGAGAGAGAGAGAGAGAGAGAACGAGACGGGGGAGAGAATATTATCATACCGAATGCGGTTCTATAATTGAATATAAGTGATTTTTAAACATCACATGTCCGTTAACGAATATGTATCAATAGGTGTAATAACGAAATTCATTATACGGTTTCGACAATTTTCCGAGTTTCGCTTATCGACGTTGAAGTATTTTATCGAAAGCAACCAAAACCGTTCAAATAATGTATTGTAACGATGTCAATCGAAATAGGTTGCAACAATAATATTCGAATAACGAAACTCATTGTCGACTATAACTTAAGAAAGGTTTTGTTATGCATGCACGTTTATGTGACTATCGCTAGCTCGAAATTTAAATTTGCCGATTTTTTGCATATTTACATCAAATTTCAATGTTTGAATGATTTTAAATTTTAATGAATAAATCAACAAAATTATTAATGATATTAAATTATTACTTAAAATGAGCAAAGCTCATTAATTGAAGAAGTAGAGATTAAGATTGGTAAACAAAGGTACAATTTCAATTTCGCGTTTAAATTTTAACCTTTGTTAACTTTATCTTTAATCGCAACATCGAGTATTAAAAAATACCTCCACGAGAATCTAAAGTTGAAAAAAAAAAAAAATGGCATCGCGTGTCTGCGTAAATTTTTAAAGCAAAATTTTCACGATCCCGAGACAAGAAAGAGTTTTATAAAATTTTATTAGCGATTAAATATTTTTCTTCCATAAATCGCGCAATAACTTGCATACGATGAATTGTAAATATTCTCCCTTATAACATAAAGAAAAAAAAAGGAACGAAAAAGAAAAACCGCGAAGGAGGAAAAGAGAGAGAGAAAGAGAGAAAGAGATAGAAAGGACATAAACGAGTATAAATTCAGGGTAAAAAGACAATTCCATCATTAGAAAGAGCAGTAAGACAGACTTTTGTTCCTAGAAAGTAGTAGCGAGTATCTCGGTTCCGGCAACGCGCACCGGAATAACAACACCCGCCATTGCTTGTACTTACTCTTTTCCTCTCATTCTCTTTCTCTCTCTCTCTCTCTCTCTCTCTCTCTCTCTTTCGCGAAGTCGTGCACATTACTGCTCACCGGCTTTTTCGAGTTTACCGTGTAACATCAACAATATTCTCCCGTGCAATATACATCATTGTACTGCTTTTTCGTTCAGTCACTCTTTTGCACGGAGCAAAAACTTCTTGATCATTGCTGTGATTTTTTTTCTTCATTTTTGTTTTGTTTTGTTTTGTTTTTTTTTCTTTTTCTTTTTTTTTTGTCTTTGCTCTACCTTGTTTTTTCACATGTCACATAACGCACACAGTCGGTACGTTAGTTCACAAAGATGCAGCGAATGGTTCTGCTGTTTTGAAATTTAAGATTACAGACTAGCAAAACCCATTAAAGAAATAAACACACGTATATATGTTTATTTTCTTTTTCTTTTTCTTTTTTTTATTCCAGACTCGTGTACTTTGTTTAAAAAGTTTCTTTATACATTTACTTCATAGATGAATAGTATACGATTTCATAATAAATTCGAATGTATTTTCAACGGAATATCGACAGTTTGCGTAATAGAAATTCTTCGTTGCGGTAAAGCTTCGTTTGCCTTATTTAACTACTTACACCGAATATATATATATATATATATATATATATATATATATATATATGTGTGTGTAAAAATTTTAGATAAGCAAGTAATGTCTTTTGTCAAGGTTAAGTAACTTTGAATTGTCTGATAAAGTTGTTAAATTGCTGTTATACGTTTACTGTATAATGCATGTCTTGTAAACGAGGTAGTTTAAGCACTACCCTTATCAAACTTCTTAAAGACTTATCAAAACAATAGCTCGGTGAACTTCTAACTTTTCCAAAAATGTTTGAACACTCTCATGCTATTAAATGTATTTTGTAAAAACTTTGTAATGGATTTTAAACTATTTTTTATACAAAAAATATATTTAACAAATTTTTTTTAAATATTTTAAAAATATATTTAAAACATACGTTTATGTATGTATTTTACAATTTTTTAGGTTTATTCTACTAGGTAACTATGTCAATAGTAAATTTAATGTGAGTATAAATAACTATTGTTTATTTTTAAAATAATACTAAATGTTTTTGCCATTAAATAAAATAAAACAATCAATCATCTTGTACGTCAACAATAAAACAAATACTTTTTTATTCGATTAACATAAATTTCATTTATTTTTTTTCTCAAGTCCTAACAAAATTCCTTAATATAGTTTAATATAAAAATAGTTATTGTATTGAAAAAATTCCTTAATATAGTTTAATATAAAAATAGTTATTGTCTTGAAAAAAACTTTGAATATTAAAACTTTTGATTGTGTTAAACTTTTATAAATCTACGCAATTTCATTATTTTATTGATAAAAATGAAAAAGTCTCATTTCGGGATCAAGTATAATTTTTTATGGTGCATAAAAATTTATTTACATTGTAAACTAAAATAATTGGTGTTATATATAACTGTGTTGTTCGAGCAATTCAACCTTGTTGGAAAGACATTTTAAAACGAATCCGCGCAACGCATATAAATTTATTTTAGATTTAAATTTTGAAATCAATTGATTTTCCTGTGTAATAAATTTTATAAAACATTTATGGAGTATTTCAAACATTCGATTTGTTGGATTGATACATCTAAATTTCAACGCGTAATATGCAAATATACTACTGTGATCAAAAAGTAACGTGAAATTGTCATTTAAAACTCTCGGGCATTAGGAAGGCAGGTTAATTTTTTTTCCTAGGTTGGTAGGACTGTCTATAACATTTGTCAAGCATCTGTTTGTTAAAAGGTTTAATTAGCTCCGAGTTACACGTGTTTTTGTAAACAACCAAAAGTGAATTTTTCGATTTTTACAATGGGTGATTTTGTTGAGCAAAGAACTTGCATCAAATTTTGTTTGCGGAACGAATATTCTTGTGCGGACACGTTGAAAATGTTACGGAAGGCCTTTGGTGATCAAACTATGGCACAAAAAAACGTTTGTAAGTGGTACAACGAGTTCAAAGCGGGCCGAGAACGCGTTGAAGACGAACCGCGTTCTGGACGACCATCAACGTCTACCGACGAAGGCCACGTCCAAAAAATCAAAGATTTGGTGCTTGAAAATCGTCGATTGACAATTAGAGACCTCGATGATAGTGTTGGAATATCATTTGGCTCAGCCCAAACCATTTTGAAGGATGTTTTGTGTCTCAAACGCGTCAAGTCTCGATTGGTGCCAAAATCGCTCAATTTTTTGGAAAAAAAGCGTCGCGTTGATGTGTGTAAAACTTTGCTGTCTGACTATCAGGACCACTTGAAATGCATCATTACTGGAGACGAGACTTGGATTTACGCATACGACCCTGAAACCACCGACCAATCCAGCGATTATCGTGCAAAAGGTGAAGCAAGACCGAAAAGACCACGGCAAAGTCGATCGGAAATCAAGGTCATGTTGACAGTTGTCTTTGATTATCGTGGTGTGGTGCACTATGAATTCCTTCCGCCGGGCCAAACTGTCAACAAAAAATATTATTTGAGCGTTATGGTTGGTTCTTACCCATTGGTTCTTCGCGAATTTTTTGCCAAAAACTCGACTCATATTGTTCCGCAACCACCGTATTCGCCTGATTTGGCTCCGAGCGACTTCTAGCTAGTCAGCAAACTCAAAAGGCCAATGCGGGGACGCCGTTTTGACACGATTGAGGAGATAAAAACCGAATCGAAGAAGGTCTTGAAGGTTATACCGGAAAAAGACTATTCCGACTGTTTCGAGGACTGGAAAAAGCGTTGGCAAAAGTGCGTTTTATCGGACGGGGATTACTTTGAAGGGGATGAAATTGATTTGGAAGAATAAATAAAGAATTTACATTTTATAAACCAATTCACCTTACTTTTTGATCACAGTAGTATATAGTTGGTAAACAAGTTGTAAACAAAACCCTGAACCTTAAATTTTTCTTACATCATAAACTGTGTTTAAAAAATAAATAATAATAATAATAATAATAATAATAATAATAATAATAATAATAATAATAATAATAATAATAATAATAATAATAATAATAATAATAATAATAATAATAATAATAATAATAATAATAATAATAATAATAATAATAAGATACAAAGAAAAGATAAATAAGAGAGTTAGCGACGAGGCGAAGAGAAAAAACAAAAGTCACAATTTATGCGCGTTCCGTCATTGAAATTCATATAAAAACCTATCATCGACTTCTGTACCGCCTTATACCGCAACGGCCGTATATGAACCGATTAAAAATCTTCGCCGTGATTTATCGCGCTTTGCATAAGCATAAACTTGCGCGCTACCTATGTAAAATCGCTCTCTCTCTGTCTCTCTCTCTGTCTCTCTCTTTCTCTCTCTTCCCCCGCCTATCGCCTCTTCAGCACCCTCTACCTCCCACTCCTCATCCCTCACCGTATCGCGAGGATATGCACGGTCACACGATAAATTACGCTCAACATGACGGATCGTGCGTTAACAAACTTTTACAAGCAAGATAAAGTTGTGTGACTCTCGATTAATGGTGTTTTGCTTACCGAATGTGTGTACGAATTTTATTATTATTATTTTTCCCTTTTTTTTCTTTTTTTCTTTTCTTCTTTTTCACTCTTCGATGAAACGCGAATATTTCAATCGATCGGTAAAACAAATTTTTTTGACACTCGAGGAAATATATTTATTATGAAAGCTTTTCGTGAAGTGGCATTTTTCATAAAGTTAGATCATGTTTCATCGAGTTTGCGTGCACATATATATTCTTGTACGAGCGGGGCTTATTAAATGCGTTAGTTTTTTATAATTTTGTTGTTCTCGATAACGGTAACGTTTGCTTAAGCAAGTAATTTGCTCTACGTTTTCTAAACAAATAATGTATATTTATGATGTACATGAAAACGATAGATAATTAATAACAAATAATAATAATTTAATAATAATAATAACAAAACTAAATAATAATAATTCATTGTGAATTTCTGTATAATGTAACCATAGTAAAAATCGAATCTATTTTATTAGTATAAACTAGCCAATTTACTAGATACTTTGCCATAAAGTCACCATTAAATTTGAGCATTTTCTAGACTCAAATCTAACGTTTTTTTCAATGATTTTTTAGCATCAATGGACTTTAAAATATTGAATAGTTTTAAGGCATTTTAAGGTAATATGCTGCTTATCAAAAGAAAATAAATGTATAATTCTATAAAAAAAGGGCTAGAAAATAAAACCAAGAATATCGAATTTTAAATCTTTATCTTTTCATAAATAAAATAAGGCTTGTTTATAACCATAGTTTACTTTATTATGTACCATATTATAGCAATAGTTTTTAGGATTATGTGCATGCGTGTGTATGCGTTTACATTTGTGTGCTCTTGTCTGTGTATTCTATTTATAATAATAATGAAATTATATTATTTGTGAAATTATCTTTTTTTATTTAAAAACAAAATATATAAAAAATTATAATCGTAATTTTTTTTTTTTCTATGTAATATTTTTATCTATTTTTGTATTTCATCAATTTCTGATTCTTCACTGTTGCTATAATCAGAATCATCGTTAGGAAATATTTCAACTTCCACGCTACTATAAAAAATGTTACCGTCTGGTTCATTTAATGCATAGTTAAAATCATTGTTTTGTGTGTTAAAAATATTTTCATTCACACCATCGTTATCACTTTTACTATGACTTTCAATATTTTTATTAAATAATTGTTCATTTGTTGTCTCAGTTTTTAATTCTTTTAAAAATTTTTTTATTTCAAACGATACTTACGAACACGTTTATGACTATCAATACTTTTTTTTTTCAATTCAATTTAATAAATAATATTTATAATTAGGTTTAGGTTAATCCGAATAATAACCGATGTGTTATTTAAATCAAAGATGTAAAAGCATACAGACGCTTAAGCGTCTATTTTCTTTGATAATGTATATACATCATCAACATGCACCTAACCTATTGTTCGAAGAAAGTAGTCTTGTAATGCGTGAAAACTTTAATCCTCGGTTACTTTGCTCACTTATTTATAATACAAATAAGATTCATGAAAAATTTTCGGCATTAACATTAGTATTGAATAATTTTTATTTTATTAATATCATAAAATTTTATCGTCATTTTATTGCTATTTAAATTAGAATATATTTACTAGAATCAAAGTCTAGCCATTAATTGACTTTTAAATGCTTAAAATATTATGACTACTATAACAAGCCACAAATTAGTTTCAAGACTATTTTTAATATTTGAATTTCTACCAGGAAATATTTCAGCTTAATTTTCAAAATGTGCATTCAGTTATAATATTATACACAATGAATACACAACTGTCGTATTTGTATTTAATTTCTATTATTTTAAATTACTTATTTTCTTTTCGACATTTAAATAAAATGAATTATTCAAATTTACGTTTAACTAGAAATAATTATAATAAATTTAAATGGTTATTATTAAATATGTTGGATATGTACATAAGTATATTGACATTTTTTTTTGCAAATATATTAAAATGTATACAATTCAAACATTCAAAATGATAAATATTTAATTAAATATCAAGACCGTGATAATAATTTTTCAATTTTATTTATTTATTTATTTTTTTTTTTCTTGCAAGAAGATTTTATTTGCATAATTTATAAAAAAAAAAGTAGATTGATAAATGAATGGATAAAAAGTCACATTTTTATCATAGTTTTTCACGCATATAAATAAATAAATATAATCTTTTCAACGTATAAGTACAAACAAATAGTAAAGAAATTCTTTTATATCGTCTTATCGCGAGAGCGAATGAATTTATTTGACGATGAAAACAAGAAAAAGAAAAAGAATCCTTTAAAGAAAATTTTAAATTTGCGCTTCATTCTCCACGAGCTTATTTATTTACCCGTCAATTCCGTTCTACTTGAAGTGGGTATACTCGTAAAACAAGATTAATTATGAAGTATCAGTAGTCCGGTAGGCATTGCACCAAATGAAAAGCCGAGGATACTCATTGATTAACACGCGCGTAACAATGAGCCCGCCGACTTATTCCGTGAACGAGGGAGAAACGAGTAAATGAAACGGAAAAAAAAGGAAAAGCAAAAAGCGGGCAAGAAAATAACAAAAACGGTAAGAAAAAAGAGAATAAAAAAAAAAAAAAAAAATAAGAAGAAACAAATAAGAAAAAAGAAAGAAAAACAAATGCGCACGAGCGCTACTTAGGGACTCGACGATTCCGATGAAGGTTTCTTCTTCTTGTTTCTTTTTTTTTTCTCTCTGTTTTCTCGAAAGCAACCTTTAACTTTAGTTTTCACCGATGCTTAAGTGGGCATCTCATTAAATTGCCATTGCTTCCTTTTAATTAATACATCTGAATTAGATTTGTGAAACTTTCCACCCCAACACACACACACACACACACACACACACACACACACACACATATATATATATATATAAGCGCATACTCTTTTTCTTCTCAATTTTTGCAACTGTTTTCTTTCGCTCGTTTCCGAGCCTTCGTGTAAATTGGCTTCGCATCCTTCGTCGAAAGAGAAAAAAGTTTCAAGCAAGAAAATTAACCAGGCAATAATTATTACTTCTTATTATTTTTCATCGACTTTCATAATAACGACTTACTAAATCACTTCGGCACCACTCGTAAATTTCATTCCTCCTTGCGATCCTGTGTAAGCTTCGCTTACGCTTGTACGTACAATATATTTATTTACGGGATCCTTCGTTGTCGCGCATGTATAACGTGTTTTACTAATAATCGAAAAATTTATAAAATTAAAATCGTTAAAATCGAGCGCGAAAACGAAACCAATTCGCCGAAAGCTTTTATCAGCGAACAAATGTACGACAGCGACTACTACGACGGAGTTATATAACGAATGTATATACAATATTTCGTTCCACGAAATTGAAGTTTCAATTAAAATTTCATTTCCCCATTTCCGCACACCCGTTGGTAAATAGTCTCGGAATATTTTGCCTAGCGGCTAAGTATTGAAGCTAAAACTAGCTTATGATAGCGCCACAAACTGCCCCCGGCGAAGTTAATAAGAAAATTTCAAAGTCCCGCCGGAATGATAAGGTTTTTAAAAGCTAATTCGCTTTTTTTTTTTCTTTTTAGTTGCTTATTTTTTGCTGTTTTTTTCCGTTTTGTTAAATTTAATGAAACCGGTGAAATTAAGTTTTTAAATATATTTAAACGGCGCTTTAATTTTTTACGCGTGTAAGTACAGTACATATATTCTTCAACTGTTTTTTACGTAAAAAATTGAATTATTCAAAGACGTTGTTAAGCATCTTTTTAACTACGGTATAATTTTCTTAATAACTCAATAGCATTACGTTTATAATTATAACGAATAAATAATTGCATAATAGTTTTTTATAAAGCGATTTTTAAATTGAAACGAAATCCTTATTTCATGCAAATTTAAAAAAAAATATCCCCGCATTGTAAGAAAGGATTGGAAAAATCAATTTAAATTTCATACCGATAATTTTAGCTCTAAGATCACTCTTGAGCTCTCTTTCTCTCTCTCTCTCTCTCTCTCTCGCTTTCTCTGTAAATCCTAGCACACATCTCGTTTGTCTCACTTCCGTCGTTTTTATTTTTTTTTTTTTTTATTTTTTTCGTCTACCATAAAAATTACGGGTAAAGTATCTTGCATTTCGTTGGCGCACATACGCCGTATAACTCGAGAGTTGTGTCAAAAGATTCTTCGCGAAAATTGCCAACCGAGCAA
Organism: Chalcis sispes; assembly: GCA_949987625.1. Classification (NCBI taxonomy): domain Eukaryota; kingdom Metazoa; phylum Arthropoda; class Insecta; order Hymenoptera; family Chalcididae; genus Chalcis; species Chalcis sispes. Next base: position 60,141,178 of record OX465095.1, read on the forward strand.
TTTGTAAATGTTTTATGATATTCAACGTTGTGAAAAAAAAAAATATATATATATATATATATATATTGTAAATGTTAGCGCAATTAATATTATCTTTTATAAATTTAAAATTCGTAGTTCGTGGCTATTGTTGATTTATAAATACTTAATCTTAAAGACGAATAACTTCTCCTATTATATTTCTGACTTTTATTGGAAACGAAATAAAAATTCATACGATAGCGTATATCTTCGTTAAAGTAAAGTGAAATTTAAATTATATATTCAAGCAAATGCAGCTTCTCTATTAAATATCGGTACATGTCGTAAATACATACTTAAATATATTTACTTAGCCCTAATATAGTTTTGTTGAAATTTTGAAATTCATTTATAGTTTGACAAACAAATATTAAAATGCGCTACAAAGTTAATGCGTTAAGCTTTGAAAAATTATAGCTAGCGAGTAAACAAGTAAGTTTATTATACTACTGTTTTTTTTATATGTTTTTTGACAATTATTTTTAATTTCAATATAAATTTTATAATCTCTAAATACAGTCGGATACAAGAAATACTTTTTATAAGTAAATTAATTATTTCATCAAATTTATTTCATGTAGCTTATCGCGAATTGTAAAATAATTTACTTTTTAAGAATACATTCCTTTAACTTTTTATACTTTAAGTATATATAGGTGTTATTAAACATTTAATACTTTTATTATTTTTTGAACGATCTATTAAAAGTTCATATTCTTTTGTTAAATACTCGGAATTTAAAATATACATTTAAATACAAGTAAGCAAATTTTCGTCCGAGTATATTAAAATTAAATTTGAATAATTTTACTATAAATTTGCTGTTAAAAAAGTATTTTAATCTTGAATAAAATTTTAAATATTGCTTTCTACATATTTACTAAAAGAAAGGTATATATGATTATTTAATGTGTTATAATATAATGAATTGATGATAACATTTTTTACTATAATTTTAATAGCTGCTTAATAATTAATAGAGCAGTCGATAATTTAAACGTAATATTAAACTTTTAACGGCGGAAAGACTACATGTGAGAAGAATTTACTTTTAAACTTTATTTTCAAAAATTTGAAAATTTAATTTCATTTATAAAATTTTTTTTTTTCAATCATAAATTAAGTTATATATTAAATATAACTTAATAATAAATAATATCGCAAAATAATAATAATATCGCAAAAATCAGTTTAAATATTTAAACTTAGTTTTCATCTTCAAACAAAAAGCTTCATAAAAGCTTTTACTTAATTTTCGTCATGAGCAAGAATTACGAAAAAAAGCTGCCTGTCGTTAAGGGTTAAAACAAAACTATATTCTGTTCTTTTTCGTCAGAATTTTTAAATTTTAAAATTATGTTGCTGTTTATGAAATTTTCATAAAAACAAATTTAATAACAATAAAAAATGTTTATCGTTCCAAATTCAACATTTCCTAAATTATGTCACACAAGTGCTTTTACTCAAAACATGAAAAAATTTGCTTCCGTTACTGTTTTGCATATAGTCAATTGCTGTATATTATATATTAAGCATTTACCACATTTTACTTTAACTTGTTTTAAAAAAAAATATATATATATAATAACGAGTATATCATTTAAGGATTTCTAAGTGGACTTTGATGAACTTTTCATATTAAATTTTCCGCGAGTGATATTCGCAGATACTTAGTAAGCTTAAAATTTTAAAGATTCAATTTTCTTGATAAAATTTTACGATTAATTAAACCGAAATTAAGAAGTATTAAAGTGGATTTAAAAAAGCAGTTCAATTATTATTAACGTTATAGCGTCAAGTTTTACGGTAAATGCGACACGAATATGAATTCGAAGTTATACGTTTTATTAATACTTTATATACAATTAACGGTGAAACTTAACTTTGCAAATTAAATTATCCAACTTGAACACATTTAATGTATATATAATGTAAATGTAGAAACTTGGGCAAACATTTAACTCATACCGATTCCAAAAATTCTACTTTCAAGACAAGCTTTAATAAACGGAGGAAAAAAGTCCGGGGATCCCCATTATTGTTTCGTCCGAACAATGAAAATTGCACCTTACTGCTTTATAATTAAAAAGGAGGAGAAGGAATAAGGAGAAGAAAGGAGAAGAAATAAAGAAAGGTGGAAGGAAATGAAGAGAGAGAGAGAGAGAGAAGAGAAAGAAGGACGAGCCCAACAAAAGCGAACAAAGCGCGAAGAAAAAAATGAACAACAAGAAGCGCCTATGCACGCGCCCAGGAAGTCTTAGCCCTACCATATAATTTTTTTTTTTTTTTTTTCTTTTTTTACTTTTAATCAGTGCGAAATTTCAAATCTTGCAAGCTCACGCTCTTGCGGAGGAAAAAAACGCGCTCACCCGCCCGCGCTTTTTTCCTCCATCTTCCTCCGGCATCCAGAGCCACCCCTTTATCCTTATGTACTCGAGATGTATCCTTATGTATCTCGCGAGGGCAACTACAATTACTTTTCTACTTCGTAAAAGCACACTCGACATAGACCGCGAGAGTATGTGTGAGTTTAAGACGTAAGAAAGAGAGAAAGAGAGAAAGAGAGAGATAGAGAGAGAGAGAGAGAGAAACGAGCGCGTGTTCTCTCAACTTCACCTGTTGTTTTCAGTCTCGCTCTCTCTTCTTTCTCTCCTTACCTCTTTCGCTCACTCTCTCTCTCTCTCTCTCCTTCCCTCCTTCTTCCAATATCTCTTTCTCTCGTCTACCCGTACTAAAACTTCCAGCGACGCCTCGTTGCGGCGCGCCGCGCTAATTGCACATCGGCTTAATAAATTTATATATGTGTTGCGCGCGGTAGCGCGGGCTTTCCCTCGCTTCCTCGCTCGCGCTAATTGCTCGCACTTCAATGAGGCAAGAGAACCTACCAACGATATACGAAGAGTGAGAGAAAGAGAGAAAGAGAGAGAGAGAGAATGCCAGTTAACCAGTATGGATCAAATTTTTAACTAGTAATCGATATCGGCAACTAGTCTGGGGAGAATACATAAGCGTCCTTGTCGTCGCCTCTACGACGTCTATAAATGTGTGTGTGTGTGTACAAGCTTTTAGTTAACACACTTTCACGCTGCGCATCTCGCATGCGTATCATGAGAGCCTTACCCTCTAATGCGCAAACGCCGATGCGTTAATAAATAAAAACTTCCGTCTTCCGAGATGGAAGATCGTACGTACATATGGAGTTTTTTGCGATTGAAAAAAAGAAGTAGGTAGAGGGGAGGGGGTGGGAGGATGAGTAAAAAAATTAAAAAAAAACAATGAAAAAATTCACGCGCGAAATTTCAAGCGCATGTGTGACAACGACGATCGCATTTAGAACATAATCGCGTCATATGCGACAGAAAGTTTGAGCATTAGCTGAAAACTAAGCAGAAACGACATTACGGCACAATTCGCCATTGAGTTTACTTTTGAGATTACTTTTTTGACGATCGCTGCATCTTATTGCTTTCGTTCTTTATCGAAAAGTGGGTACTAAAAAACGGAAACTTTTTTCTTATTTCTATAAAATATTTCAAATTGGCTGAGAATTAGATTGAAAAAGATTTCGATGAAAATTTTTAAATTAATTTCTAAGAATTATCATACATTTTTAATAAAAACGATTGATGTAATATTAGTGTATAAACTTTGTAATAAGTATTATACTGCGTTCCTTTAAAGAAAATATTTATTCGCGAATAGATAAACGACCTTATTTCCATCTGAAATTCCATCTCATTTGAATAGCTTCCATTCCTTTCAACTATTTTCTTCTATTACAAAAAAAAAAAAAAAAAAAAGGAAATTACCATAAATAACTCAAAATATTTGTAGCAACATTCCCGTTGCAATTCTCTTAAGTACAGAGATAAAAAAAAAAATATTTATTGAAAAATACGATTCTTTCACATTTTCACTTGTAAAATTCGTTAAACGTTATACATCGATGGGCGTTTTTTAAAGCGTGTAAAGCTCAATAGCTAAATGAGACGAGAGGTTGCTGAATTACATAAAAACTCAAATGTCACCCAACATTTTACTACTCTTACTTGAACCTAAAACGTTGACTAAATTATCTTTATAGAAAACTTTGTTTCTTCATGACAGTAAAAAACTTTATTAGTGATGTAACTTTGTGATAAAATTTATGATTAAAAAAGATTCATTTCCCTAACCCGTAAAGAAACTTTTCAAAAACCTTTTTTTTTTTTTTTTTTGCAATATACAATGGACGTACAATAATATTTATCAATAGTTGAACAAGTTATATAATAATTTATTAATAATGGAACAGTTACATATTACTAATAAGATTTAAATGCATAAGAATATTATGTCAGTTACAAGATTAACAACGAATTATTGTATTAATGAAAAGCATTTGATTTTATATCAGTGAATTGAAATTATCTATAGTAGTTATGTGTGAATTTAGACAAAAGGTTCTAAAATCTATTATTTAACTATGCTTCATAATAAAATTAAGTTTAATTAATACCATAACAATAAATCTATGTGAATTTATATATAATATTACATATGTACATAGTACATATGTAATATATGTACGCATATATAGTATATGTAGTATATATGTACGTATTACATATGTACATAGTATTACATTATAGGCTTAGTAAAATCCATTTAAATTACTTAAATAAAAATTTAATTCGACTTTTCAATAAGTTAAATTATACGGTATTTTTCCTATCGTAAACATTAAAATTGATTTTGCTGACCAATCGATTTAAAACCGACGCTAAAATTTATCCGTTGTCCATTCAAATAAAACGGATTTAAAACTTTTCTTTGTTGAACTGTTAAGCTTTCATGATAAATTTAATATGCTAGTATTTTTTTTTTTTTTTTTTTTTTTCTTTTTTTACGTTCAACACAGAAAAGAAAAAATAATGATATCTCTAACGAAAGAATTTAATTAAAATTTAAAATAATTTTGCTTGTGAGAGATAATTTTGAAGTTCATATAATTTATATTGTACTTGGAAATATAATTAAATCTTCATAATAATTAAAAAAATGCAAAATTAAAAATATTTATATATTAAAAGCAAGGAATACCTATATTTTCGTTAAATAGAAACATTTTTACAACCAAAACATAATCAAGCACAAAAATGTCAATTAAATCATTAAAAGAAAAAAAAAAAAAAAAAAAGAGAGAGAGAAAAGGAAAAAAAAACCCAGCATCGTCTCGAAAAATGAACGCTTTAAAACTTTAACAAACTATTATTTCAGCACGAGAATGAGAATGAAGAAGAAGAGGAGGAGGAAGAGGAGGAGGAAGAGAAGGAGGAATTTTTTAATGCATACATTTATACGTCTACATACATTTGCGTACATTTACTCGTCACGGTGCATGAGCTTACAACTAGAGTCCATTGTGGTCGGTGACCTGACACCGCCTGTAAATCCCATTCGTCGATAACGCGCGTACGCCTACCGCCTACCCTCGAAATGTTGAGGGTAAATACCGTAATGGTAAAAGCGAACTGAAACGTCGAATTGAAGGAATTTTAAAAAATTTTTTAATTTTATTATCGTTATTTTGTTTAGTTTTGTCGACGTATCAATTTTTACCGGTTCGGTAAGAAAATATTATTCGAGCTATATATATATCTGTAAGAAGATGCGTCTTAGTTTTATAATTGCATAAAATATAATAAAAAATTGTAATATAACAATAATAATAAAGAAGAAATCGCAATCGGTACATCGCTGTAACAATATTTCGTCGAAGTGAAATAATAGCAGGCAGTGGCAGTATAAGCTGCGCGCGCATGTTAGTTTCGTAAACGCGACAAAATCGCGGATAACCGTAACATTTTCTCCCCGTGATACTTTTACGTTTTATTTAACGACCAAGTGAACGCATAAACGATTCTCGCGCCGGAAGAATTTATTTTAAAGCTAGTATTTTTCATCCTTTTTAAAGTTACAATAATGTCGTCAAGTGATAACGGAGTTAATAAAAACTATGACTTGTCCATCGATTAATTCACACGTATTAATTTATAATTTATGTTCCATCATCAAATATATATTGTCTTATGATTTAATATAAGATATACAACAATAAATATACAAGTAGCTTTCCATTATTGTTAATTAAATAGAGCATGAAATATAAAATATAATTAAAAAAATGTTTAAACAAAATTTTATTGAATGGAATATATTATTCTATTTATATTTATAAACTTAAAAAATCATACGTTGATTAATATTAAAAAATCATATTTTTAAATGTGCAAAAAATTGGCAGATATTCTAATAACAAAAATTAATATTTGCGTGCATTTTAACGCACTATTGAATCACGATATGAAATGAAAAAAAAAGACATTTATAATAAAAACTAAAATACTCAATATAAACACTAACAAGCGTCATTCAAATATTCAAATATAAATACGAAAATGATGTTATTTCAAACAAAATATATAAATCGTAAAATGAAAATACTGATTCGTCAAAGTTTAACGCAAAAAATTATTTATTTTTAAATAAAATCGTATTACAATGAGAATAAAAAAAATGCATCAATATTCCAACAAACAATAAAGTATTAAAAATCAACATGAATTCGTAATTAAAATAATAACTCGTGAAACATCGCGGAGTAACTCCTTATACTTAAACACAATATAGATCTTGAAATTCAACGGGCGATAGTACGCATTTGGTGGAATAAGCGCATAAATGGCAAACGTTAAACGCAAATGTAACCTCGAGCCTTTAAGGTAATCGCGATAACACTAGATTATGAAGGTATTAGGAAAATTTTTACGCGACTTGAATTAGAAAGATTAAACGTTCGTTGAAAAAATTTTGCAAAAGCGGTTAATTAATTTTCAAACGTAACCGTATACGATTTTTTTATTTAAAATAATTTATATAATATATTATTATTATAGTATGCAAGCAGATTTTAACACTCGATTTTGATATATTTTTCTTGATTGAAATAAATTATTATTACGTACTACGTAATCGATTACTTTGCTCGGTCAAAATAAAAATTTAGTTTCAGGAAGCATTTAAAAGTTAACGTTTTTATTTTCGTGCCTTTCAAAATTATTCCCTCTCTTTATCTGGAAATTAAAAATATTTGTAGAATATACGTGAATTAATCGTGATTCCACTAGCGCTTCCATTGAATACATTTTGAAAGAGAGAAAAATTAACAAAGAGGCAATCGAGGAAAAATTTTTTAAATTAAGCGCATTCGAAGAGAAACTCGAAGAAAGAGAGAGAGAGAGAGAGAGGGGGGGAAGGGTGAACGCTTTTTAAAAAAAGTATGTTTAAAATAAAATTAACAAAGAATAATGCGTTTCGCGTTTTAAAACACGTCGCGCTTTTTTAAATATTTAATTTTCATGAATGATCGAGCGACTTTTTTCTTTCGTGTATATCATTTTTTATAATAAGTATAGTACGCTAGAATTTATTGGTACGAAATATATATTTTTTTTTTTTTTTTTTTTTTTTTTTTTTTTTTTTTTTTTTTTTTATTTATAAATTCGCAGTAATATTAAATTACGTTTTAAAAAGAAATTGTCCAACGTTACAGCCGTGGAATGAATGGACAGTTGTGTATAAACAATGTGATAATTCAAAATTTTATTACAATCGGTTTTCTAATTTACCTCCGGACAATTACGTACGACCTTCATTCATTTAAGCTCGCGTTGAAGTGGCACTTTTGTGCAATAACGTTTACCGCTTGTGAAATTTAAATTGTGAACGGTTGAATACGTACGAGACCGTTATTAATTATTCGATAAGTTTCGTTTAAAAAAAGAAAAACAGACAAACAATGCAGTCTCAGCTGTGCGTATAATTCGTACGCGTTCTAATTAAAACGTATAAAACGCCGGCAAAGGGTCCACGAATAAAGTGAATATATATAAAATTAAACATTTTCGTAATACGTATACGTCCGTGAAAATTTTCAGCATTTTGTTGATTATTTTATTACCAACGTATATTAAAACACAAAACGTAAAACATAAGTAAAATTAATAAACAATGTCCTTCATAATTCATAAGCGATTATTTTACAAACGCATTATTTTACAAAGTCAAGTTAATTTGCTTCGATATAATATTCCGTTTGACAAAGGTATTATTAGAGGGACACATAAAATTGACAATATAATTGAATTCTCGTTTATTCCGTATACACATCAAAAGCCCTCTGTTCGCGTTCTCCGATGAATACAAGGCTGCGGTGCATGCCACACATCTCCGCCCTTGTACGTACATATGTACATGTATATATATGTATAAACGTACGCGGTCTCATTGTTTTAGCTCGGTAACCTAGAATCCCACAAAGTGTGCAGCTAAAAATTAAGGCGATGCGCGGATAACAAGTGCATAGCTTCTGGTTTTCCATCGTGTTTTACTCGAGAAACAATTTGCCCGCGAAAATAAAATAAAAATATACATTGTCGGCATCGAGATCATTTAACAAATGAGTTTTCTTTGTAAACTGTAGTTAATATAGTTGTATATTTATATATATATATATATATATGAAGAGCTTTAAAATAACTTTTAAAACACAACGTAAAATATCAACGCGTTTAACATTGAACGTTCATTAACGTTGAGTAACTTTTCACGTGTAGTCAGCATCAACGACACCCACGAGACATATTACCAAGAGAGAGAGAGAGAGAGAGAGAGAAGGAAAGATCACTCGATACCTATATTATATACGGCTTGCCAGAGGATACGTACGAGAAACGTTTGTCACTCACGTAGAGAGAGCTACGTGAGGCGTTAAAGCGTAACTGACGAGGCCCTTATGAGGAGTGACCTATTGATCTCTGCTAAGGTGAAAATCTCAAACTCGTTTTCAATTCTTTATGTGGTTGTGATTGAGAATTCATTTTTTTTTTTTTGCCATTGATTGGAGAATCTATAGGATGAGTTTGTTTTTTTTACAAAGCGATTGAAGTGAAATTTTATTTAAGGGTTCGAAAATTTCTCCAAAAGCAAATTTATTATCGATTGAATTTTTATTTTATTCGAAAATTCAAATTTATGCAAATGATACAACGATTTCGGCTTTTTTCTACAATTATAGCAATATTTTGATAAAACGAACACATGTTAAACAAAACTTTATAAAGATATTTACTTATAAAAGCGAATATTAATGAATTTAAAACTTAAACGCAAATTGCAGGTGTTTTGCAAAATTTCAAGCGCACGAGAATATAGAATATTGTTATCAACTTAATGTCGTTGCTGATTAAAAGCCTCTGTGTAAGCTGAGTGTAAACAAACATATAGATTCGTTGTAATTAGCTTGAGGCTTCGTTCGATCAGTAAGTTAGTAAATTATTTGGACGTGCATTGATCTTAACGATAAGCTATTTATCTAACCCTTTTTATTAACACTTTTGTGTTACGAATTTTCATTTAAATTTTATACTTTTTAAAAAAATTTTTTTTTTCATTATTAATGCCACCATAAAAAAAAATTAAATAGTTTAAGATACGATTTAATTAACAAAATAATTTTATAAATTTTTAATGTTGTTTATCTTAAATTTTAAATCTGAAAAATAAAACAAATGGAACATTTTGCATAAGCGCATTTTTATTTCATAAATGTGTAGATTTTATTAATATATACATTTTTTTTCTATTTAAAATATCGACGATTAAACATAATTGTATGACAAACACATGAAACACATATTGCATAATAAATGTTTTTCAATCTTCATACACTTGTGTGCAAATTTTTTACAAAAAAAAAAAAAAAAAAAAAAAAAAAAAAAAATAAATAAATAAATAAAAATAAAAAAAGAATCCCGTTGAATATATGTATAAAAGCTCTTATTTTCTCTTATCTCATAGTTTGTTTTTGGCAAACAATGCCGACTAATTGCTTTGTGAGTTTGTTTTAATATAGCTCGTCGGTGTGTACTCAACTTATGATACATACTGCATTCTGTTCTATTTGTTTGCGGGAATTTTTGATACTTATTCTTCGGGGAAAGAAAAATAATTATTTCACGGTTAATATATATATATATATATATATATATATATATATATATATATATAATATTTCATTCTTTAAATTAATTAATCATTTTTCAAATACAAGAGGTAGAAAGATTTCTATTGTTAAAATTTGCAAAATTTCTATTTCGATATCTCAAAGAAAATGTAAATATATTATTGTGTTATAAAAACAGTTATACTTGTTTTTTCACATCGAACAAATTTAAATACAACCTTTTTATCACCAAAGTATCGTAACGAATATTTTAGAAAAAATCGCAGGTTGAGAAAAATATTTGTCGAACTCGAACGAAGTATTGATAGTTCATAACGGGTTATTAAAAACCTCTCCATTCGCTTTCAAAAAAAAAAAAAAAAAAAAAAAAAAAAAAATGTAGCACAACTCAAACTGGTCAACCATTCGTTTGCTTTTGACGGGAAAAATAATAATCAATCCATTGTTTCTTACTGTTATAAGAAAATTTTGCCGTTTTTATTTCAAAAAAAATTTTTATCTTTTGTAAAGTTACAGCAGAATACAGGTATACTATATCGCAGGTCATATCTAAAGAAATTATTTCAAAACATTTTGATTTTCGCGATCTGGCAGTTTGTATTTTTAAAGCGATTTTGAATTGAACAGAAAGTAAAAAAATTTAAAGAAAGCATAAAACTCTCTATTCAAAAACATATCAATGAAAAGATAAATATTTATTCCATTATTACAAATATTGTATTAGATAAAAAAAGTTTTACCATGTACTATTTTGATGGTAAATCATTTAAAGTTTTAAATTTCAAGTATGAAACCAATACATTTTTTTTATAATGTTTGTTTCATAACGTTAAACTTTACAAAATTTTCGTTGTGTATACTAATTTATTAATTTTCAAATATTTTTATGATACTGTGTAATAATTGCTTTAAATTTTCTCCCATATTTATTTTAAAATATTAATGTTAATTAAAAAGGGATTTTTGGTAAAAAAAGAAATGACTTTTAAAAATTTAACATTTTTGAATAATTAAACTTAATGTTTGTATAATCAAGTACAGTTATTTTACGTAATATAAATTAATTCAATAATCATTTTTTTTTTTTTTTAATATTTAAACATTTTTAATATAAATATCATGATTGAAGCTTTTTATACGATGTATTTTTATAACATGATATAAGCTTTTTATATATTTAAAAAATAATGATAAATATTTCGGCGAAATCAATAAATCAAAGGTACATTAACTATATTAACGTGTAATATTCGAAATACCGACGACTCATTTTATTAACGAATGTATAAAATCTCCGTAATCCTTGATTTTAAATATTTATCTAAGAGACGTAAACATGAAAATATAATTATTTTCAACATATATTATTTTGTATATATCTGAACATATATTATTATACATATCGTGATCGACCCAAAATAAATTCAAAAAATAAATCAAATTAAAAGTGCGTCCACATGCCACAAAAATTGTTTCATTGAATTAAGTACATAATAAAATTGCGCTCTTTATCATTTAGAAATAAATAATAATCGTTTTACATTTCATTTGTATATCTGTAAATTTCACGGTGTGAAAAAGAAGTAAAATTATGCATTTAAACAAAATTTGGATTTAAAACTGTTTATTCGTATAATATTTAACGAAAACATCGATGGTAAAAAAAAAAAAAAAAAAAACCCTTTAAACAATTATACATTTATTAAATACGGATTAATTGCGTGAAATATGCGCTGTGTATAAAACGAAGGATAATAAATTGATAAATATAATTAACTGGAGAGAATATCGTGCATGATGAAACTTGAACGAACGAGAATTATATTGTTTGACGATCACTTACACATCTGTGTATGTACAGGCGTGCATACACGCATAGAGGCTCGATTAAATACAGAGGCAGAATGCGTGAGAACGAATCGGCAATTAAAATGACGCAACGAAGCGACATCACGTTCCTCCATCCAACTTCGTCGACTCAACGCGAGAAATTAATTGGTTCTTTAGGATCGTCGATACACACCACTGTGTGTAGGCATACTTATACGTGTTTATGTATGTATGCGTAAATACATACGAGTAAATTCACACATACACACACACAAACACACATTTCATTTAGACATATATTCATAGACATTTCATCTATTCGTGTAGAATATCTATTCTATCCGGAGTATAGAATGCCAGTTATGGTGTCCCGTTTTCTGCATAATAATGACTTTCTACGTCGATAAATGTGTACCGGCTTACACACACACACACACACACACACACACACACACAAACACACACACACACATACGAAGTACTTTGTAATAAATTGGATTGAGTTAACGCCGATCTTTACTTTAAATAAATTGATACGTCGGGTATCTTATAATACGATAACGTTTTTATTTATTTATAATTTATTTAAAATCTATTATTAAATATCTGTGTTGTGATAAATATCATTAAGTTTATCAACAAAAAATTGTAAAAGCTTCATTCCTTAAACAATTGTATACTTTTATTTTTTGTAACTTTTGTGTATAATTGAAAAATGACCATCGTAATAGTTCAATTTTTTCAGTTATTAATTATTTGCTCATAGAAATAATCTATAGCATACTATATCTTCACCATTGATAAGAACATCAATGTTTCATCGTAACCAGATATTCAAGTTTTTTGTGCAATGGTTTATTTAATTGCAATAAAATAAGGATATTAAATTAATACGAATACAATATATTAAACTTCAGTGATAATATTTCGAATTTTCGTAGAATAATGATTTTACCATTATTATTATTATTATTATTATTATTATTATTATTATTATTATTATTATTATTATTATTATTATTATTATTATTATTTATTGTTAAAATTAAATTTTCTAATTTAAACTCGAACACTTTGATACAACTCAAACTTCATGAAAAGATTATATCTACGTCTCATTTGACAATGATTATACGATAATTTGAATAAATTTTAAACTTATCATCAAATTCTTTTCAAATTCAAATGAAGTTAGACAGCTATTATTATACGTCTCTTTCGTTCTCTCTCTTTTTCTCTCGAAAAAGCAACGGTCATACGAAAGTGTGACAATAGCCGTTGAAATAATTCACTAGACAGGGCAAATATTTACACAAATTTTCGAGCCAACCAGCGAATAGACCTAGTTTGAATACCATTACGAATCACTTTTGATCATCGTGTCATTATACAGTTACGTTAAACAAATTTATGCAGACAATCTACTATAGTTAGTTCGGTTGAACATCGACTGAGAATGTAGCTGATTACGGTGCGCTATATCATTGTTAATCGCCCATCCCGATTCGACGTGGGGAGAAATGCTCGTTGAAATGGATTAACGGTGAATGAATTTTTTATCACAGGATACATTTTATGTATCCATGTTAGATAGACGTCGGATGTCAAAAGTTGTAGTTTATCACCGACTATACACCCGATAACTTATCAATCGCTTAAAATGCGGGAAATAATAATTAAACATTTTCGATTAAAGTTTCAATTCGATCGATAATTTTTTTTAATTTTTTTAATGTTTTTTTAATGTTATTTTTTTTTTTTTTTTTTTTGAGGTTAATGATACGCGTACGCATTTTGAGAACCTAAAAAATTGATCGATTGGAAACCTAGCTCAATTGGATGTGACGGCAAATATGCTTTCCAATATACAGAAGCTTACACAAACAAGTATATTTATTCTGGGCTTTGAATGTCATATATTTTTGTTTTTATTTTTCTTGTTTTTTTTTTTTTTTTTTTTTTTTTTTCAAAAATGCTTTTACATTGACGATAAAGCAACTATGTAACAGGCTGATTAGTTAGGTTCATTGATCAATTCTCTCAGTTAAAAGAGTCGCGAGAATGAGAGAGTGAGAGAGAGAAAGAGAGAGCTTTAAGCCCGGGCTCCAATTAGAAGGTCAATCGTTGTTCCACGAAGCTTCAATTGGCTTAGTTGCTCGTTTACCCGTGGCTAATGTAGAAATGATGCCGTTATTCAAGGGAGTCCTTGCAAACAAAAAGTAAATTCCTTCTTCGACCTAAATTTCGTTTTTAGCGTGTTAATGTTTCATTTATGATTTCTTTTGTTATATTTTTTTTTTTTTCGTGAAAGTTGTACGAAAAATCCTGTTTTAAATAAACTATTTATTTCTTGCTTTTCATCCTTTAAGAATATCTAAAGGAGTATACAATATATGTCTGATATCAAAATTTTAAATTAAAGTTTTTAAGACTTAATCTTATTTAAATTATAACGCATATTTACAAAGAAAAACATTTTTCAAATAAGGACTATTTAAGACATTTGACATTAGACTTATTAAAAATTACAAATGATACTATTAATTATAAAACAAATTGATGTCAAACGGAAAAATCGAAGTTAAACGAGTCGAATTAGAACTCGGTAACTCAAAAGACAAGAAAATAAAACAAAAGGATAAATTCAACGAAACTGTAAACCGTAAAAGTCGACTTTAAATACTTATTTGAATAAAAAAAAAGGCACAAAACAAAATACAAAAGCGTTTGGAAAAAAAAGGCGAACCAAAATGCGTGAATGATCAGTCGACGCGGAAATGGTCGTCATCCATATGTATATCGAGGAGCGACACTAGACACACTAGAGGGCAACGTTAACGCCCGCGAGCCTGAGGTACCCTGGGTAACCTCACCGCTTACACATCCAAACCTTCCCCTTCCATCTGGTCCTTTTCTCGAAAAGCCAGAGGATATCGCGCGTCGGTTGCGTCGCTACAGCGGTATAGAGCGGCGCCGGCAACTGCAACGTTGAAAGTGTGTCTTTATACGCTTACCAACCGTATACACCAACACGCGCATACACTCGCTTACGCACACTCGTCAACGAGTAGGTATCCAACGAGCCAAGTGCATTATCGTGCAAAAAGAGAGAGAGAGAGAGAGAGAGAGAGAGAGAGTGAGGGGCTGTATGCGCGTGTCCCGAAATTCACCGTACGACAACGTGTATGCGCGTATACGGACCTATACCACTAGTAGTTACATCTGCATATTATATGCAAGTTTCGGCTAGATTTTGAAACGCTATGATTACGCAATTATTTCGTTGATGTTTCAACAATATTACATGCATCGAATTATGATCGATCTTCCATTTGGATTATTCGATGAATTCCATTTTTGTTCTTGTTATCGTTGTTTTTGGTTTTTTTTTTTTTTTTTTTTTGTTTTCTTTTTTCTTTAACGATACTGAGAAAAGATTGTAGTTTTATATATATATATATATTTATATTTCATTATTTATATTTCACGTATGGTTGTACTTTTTTTGTACAGAATAAACAAAAATACATTCATTTTTATGTTAAAACAATTTTTTTTTTTCAAAAACTTAACAATACGATAAAATATATCAAATAATGTTTTGTTTCAACGATCAATATTAAAAGCGTAACCCTAAAATAAAAGTGCGCCTTTTTCCCAATTTCCCCCCCCCCCTTCTTTTTTTTTTAACCATGGAGAAATAATTTAGTTTTCAGAAATTTTTAAAATTCAATCGAGAGAGCTTGGAATATAAAATAAAAAAATAAAAAATAAAAAAAAAAAAAAATAAAAAAAAATTACGAAACAAAATAAATCCTTTCAAGCGAAAGAAATTTTTCCAATTTCTTTTTAACGAAACGATCTGTAACACTGTTTTTTTGTATATATATATATATATAGGAATTATAATTCAATCGCAGAATATAAAATTATAAGAATTAAATTAAAAATTTGCATGCAACCAACGTGTAAAACCAAATCACACACTGGCATTTACCTGATGTACGCCGGTAGCTTTCGGTATTTAGATGTGGTATAACATCGAATTAGATCTCGACGTCGGCCAGGTCACCGATAACAAGGTATACCTGGTGCGCACTAGTTTTCGGTGTCTAGTTATAACAGGGTCTAGATAGGACACCTCGTTGTTGTACCGAGGACAAAACATTGAATTTGACATGAACTTGCACCTAATTTAACTCTAAATTGCATACACCTACGACAAAAATTACAACGACAACGCGCTCGCTTATGTAGATTATTTAAATCTCGTAGTTATACTTATTTATTATACAAAATATGTCAAATTCAGGATTATCATACGTTTATTATTATTGAGAATTTCGAGTATACGTTAGAAAGCGATGTTAATATATTTCGTTAAATAATATTTATTTTAATGCCTTTTATTTTTATCGAATAAACTATTTTTTAAACAAAAGTCTTTCATCGGTCTGCATTATTGCATAAATATATTTCGGCTTGAAATCACAATAAATTTTCCGTTCTTTTTTTTCTTTTAATAATTTTCAATTTACCAACAAAAAAAAGAGATAATATACAAATGAATGGATTGAATGTATTTTCATGATAAACTATAAAATAATGTAACCGTTAAAAGCTTTTTAAATTATGAAAAATTTGAAAGTATAATATTAGTTTTCAATCACCATGTAAACCATTGAAATCAATAGTAGTCCAGTAATTGCTTCGTACGCAATTTCAGTCTTATACAATGTAATTACAGTTTTTACAAATCTAACTGCTTGTATTGGTTCTTGTATGCAGAAACTACTGCTTAATTAATTTAGAAATTTAGTAATTTATATATATATATATATATATATTTAGTAATATATATATTCAAATTAAATAGTTTATTAATTTTAAATATTTAAAAATATAAATTATTAAAACCGATTATATTATAAACTTGTAACTTTTAATGAAATTGCTATATTATACTTTTAATAAAATAATATTAAATTTTGTTCACTATCTATTTACACAAATAATAAAGTAAATAAAATTTGAAGGACAAATTGCGTTTTAAATGACACAATATAATTAAATTTTTGACAAAATCTCGCGTATTGTTCTCGTTTATTATCATAATAAATTCTATTTATCGCTGCAGTATATCTACAAAATGAAAACAAAATGCAAAATAATTAAAAGATCTTTTTTTATTTATTCTATTTTAATAAAGGTATTGAATTTTATAGTTCACAAGCCAAGACATTTATATGTTGTTCTTTCAAAATTGTATGTTACCTATTAATTTTAATAATGTAATATTAATAAAATTACAAAAAATTATATGCAAGAAAATTAAATTAAATGTAAATCAATAAAATTAAAAGCTTTACGTCAAGTAAGATAAAAATGAAATTTCTTAAGTTATTTATTCGTTATTATTTAATAATCGCAAATTTTTGTTTTAATACTTTTTGAATTAATTAATAAGATCTATGGTATGGAAAATTTTATTACGAAATTAAATAAAATTCTTATAATTAATGTCATTAAGCTCAAAGTTAAAGACTTAGGTTAAAGAGGTCTTTTGGCCCACTACTGTAACACTATTAGTAGCCACAAAAATGCGGTCGCTTAAGAACGATACTCAGAGAAACATTTTATGCTCGAGATTCATGAAACATTCTCAAATTTAAAGTTCGAAAAAGTATACTAACGATTTAACTTTAGTTGCTTGGTTAATTTGAAAAAAATAATAAAATTAGAAGCTAAATAAATGAATAAATATAAAGAAAGAAAAAAAAAAAAAAAAACAATATTTTATATTTATTCAGTTCGTTTTATAAGAAATGAAATCAACGATATATAAAAGCAAGTATTATCGTAATGAAATAAACGTGTAATTATTTTTTAGTTTATGATAATAATTTATAATCTTTATTATGGGGGGGGGAGGGGGGAGAGAGAGAAAACTGCTTGCCAGATTTAGAGTAAGAAATGAAGAAAGGGCGAATATGTATTGGAAAAAAGAGGAAGAGAAAAAGTGTAGGATATGTGGGAATGGTTTTGAAACTTTGGAGCATGTATTAAAAGAATGTAAGAAGGAATAAAGAAGGGTTGAAGATATAATGGATATATTAAATGAAGATGCGAGGGGCCTGCCAACATTGAAAACAATAATAAAAGAAAGAATGGACCAAAGTGAAGTGAAATAATAGTAATTAAATCAAAAAGAAGTTTGTATAAAAGATGTCCTAAACCAAAAGGTAGAGGATTAAATTTAAAAAATAAATATAATCTTTATTATTGAATATCGAAAATTTAAGATATAATTATCTTTTAACACAATAAATGAATAAAATTTAATAAATAAATTTATCGTGACAAAAGTAATCAATTGGTGAATAATTATTAACTTTCAGGAAATCAATTAACATCTCTAATTGACAATGGCTAATTTTCACAACTATTTTCCATTACTACGTAAAAGTTTGGCGGAAAGTTTTTATTGATGAAAACGACATAAATTTCTCTAAAATGTTTTCAATGTACATTGAAAAAGTTTTCAATTTATTTCTCGTATTCCTTTATTTTACAACAAATTTATTCAATAAAGATACGTGTGAATAAAAACATTAAATTTAATCATGTCAATTTCTTTTTTTTTTTTTTCTCACTTAATTATGTATTATACGATCAATCATTTATAGTTAGCGTTTAATCAATAAGAAAAATTTCAATTTTTTGACATTAAAATAATTTATAATCGAGTAAAATTTTTAATGAAAAAGAATTGTTTAAAATAATATACATATATAATGCAATCTAATATGTAGGAAATAATTACGTTTTTGATTAGTCAATTTTATCGTTTAATAGGTTTTTTTATAAAATTAAATACATACATTAAATTTTATTTTCAATTCAAACATACTTTAAATGAAACATTTTTCAACGAAAAGATTTCATCGGTATTGATTCAGCCTTTAAAAATTTGCTTAAAAAAACTTATGACAAATAAGTCACGTTGAAGAAAAAATATATATGAGAAGAAAAGCGACGAAAAGATGGGAGTATGACAAATAAAATAATAATTTTCTCAATTTTTTTGAATCATAATTAATGTCAATAATTTACAAATTACGACGAATTATAAGCAGACGATAGAGCAGCGTAAAGATGCCGATATCAAACTAGGCTATTACGTTATTATACGATACGTGTAAATAACGTCGCAATAAAGCGCAAGAATACACAAGTTAAAAGAGCGGAATAAAGTTTAATCCGAAATAAGGTACGGCAGTGTCCTAATTCAAAAGATTATCGCGAAACCTTATGGTATGGATTTAGTCGCGAGCGTTCTGTTTTGACAATCGATACATTCAGCTAATGTATGTACACGGCGTACAACGGCATGTATGCGCGACGAAACGAGGAAAGTCATTGGATTACGCTGTGCGAATCGTTAAAAATGGCCTTTAAAATAAACGTACGACGACGGGATATGTAATAAATCGATAAAAATAAGTTTGCGATGGAAAAATAATCAATCCGTAGCGAATTTCAAACGTGCCGTCGTCGTTTGATGTTTTTTTTTTTTTTTTTTTTATTATTTAAATGTTAAATTTACGTTCAGAAATATTTATATAATTGAATAAGTCTGGATCAAAGTTAAATAAAATTTGCGCGGCTCTATCAAATCTACATTAATAAGCGACTGCAACGAGCTGAAGCTACATTAATTCATTTTGCAAAGTTACACTTTTAAATGTAGAAATTTAATCATACTTTTTTTTTTTTTTTCACGCTTAAAAATAAGTTCTCCTTTTCGCGCGTTATTAAACTATTTAAATTCACTTTTTATTTATTTTTTCTTTTTAAGCTTGCATTGAATCAAAATAATAATAAAATATAGCTTGTTTCTGGTTTTTCTTCCTCCTTTTTTTTTCTATGTACTCAGTTATTTAAACAAAATTGTAGTAATAACAGTAAATATATTATTTATTTACACAGATAATCATAAGTTTTGATGTATCGATGCAATGTTTTGCTTTAATTTTCTAAATAAAACCAATCTCTAAATAATTTATCCATATATTACAAAAATATAGAATATAAGTACATTAATCAAATTGAAACAAAATTAAAATTTATCATTATTAATTCCTATAATATATAAGATATTTTAATGATACCACGACCATAAAATTTTTTTATACAAATAATTTTTTGTATCATAATTTTTATTTACCTTCTATTAAGCAAAATATCGATTTGTTAATAATAAAGTTATTCGATAAAATTCTTTAAAAATTTTAATTTTGGTGTAAACAAAAAACAAAACAAAAAAAATTGAATGTTTGCTTATTCAATTTTCTAACATAAATACAATTAATTAACTTTTAGTCGCAAAATAATTAAGTTTTAGTCGTATTTTATAATCATATTTTTATTTATAATATTATTTAGATTTTTCTTTTCTCTTTCATTGCGTTTATTGCCTTTTATTTGGAAATTTATGAAATTGTAACAGTTGTAATATCGAACATAAAAATAATTTGAAAATTATTTTTGTAAAACCTTAAATTACACTTTAATTAATATTTTTTTGTAAAAAAATTATGTTACGTTAAAATTATGTTACGTTTTGAACGTTAAAACTTAATA
Organism: Chalcis sispes; assembly: GCA_949987625.1. Taxonomy (NCBI): domain Eukaryota; kingdom Metazoa; phylum Arthropoda; class Insecta; order Hymenoptera; family Chalcididae; genus Chalcis; species Chalcis sispes. The sequence goes on from OX465095.1 coordinate 60,161,738, forward strand.
CTAACAAAAATAATTTAAACGAAAATTTTATCGACCAAATCTTATATATTTTATTTTTAATAATAACTCTAATTAATATCATTTTAATTATTCTTTAAAATAAAAAGTTCGATATATTATTTCAACAGTTCTTAAGTCATTTATAAAAAGATTAACCTAAATAAAAATTTAATTGGTACATTAATGCGATACTTTTAGTTCGATTTGAAAAGTTCAAAAACTCAATTATAAACAAAGATATGCCCACAGTTTCTAAAATTCGTTGACACTATAAATTTTTGCGCGCGTAAAAACTTTTTCCTCCATGCTAATGTTGTGAGCGAATATTTCAAAATTTAAATTTCGAATTCGCATAATTTGCACCGCTGTTTTCGTATTATAATTAGAGCGCAAAACTTTGGGCACACGGTTCAACAACGAGTCGTCGAAAAAAACCATCGAAAAACTTCGGCGTCATTCTACGATTAGATAAAAAAAAAAAAAGAAAAAAATAATAATAATAATAATAATAATTCTCACCGTTTCCATGCTTAGACACACACACACGGCGACATGCGCATAGGCACACGCACGAAAACTAATCCTCGTATGTATACGCGTAGGAATAGCGCGGGCGTTCGCGCGCTCATCCATTTAACCGACAAAGCATAATGATGTTTAACCGATGTAATCCAGCGAATGAAGGCAAGCCCACGGCAGGGCGCTAAATCACTCAGCCGCCAAATCACCATCATAAATGCAAAGCGCACGTCGTAGGAGAGGAGGTAACGAGCTTCGGCTCGGTCGCGTTCGCAGTAGTGGTAGTGGTAGTGGTAGCGCTCCGCATACATCTAGCCGTTATATATCACTCACCGAGCGTCGAGTAGTGCTCGTAGTAACCGGTGCCGCGCGCTGCGGCTCGCTTCTCATTGTCTTGGAATTCCGCTCCTGATGTAGAAGCGACAACGGCGACGCATCGCGCGCCACGATTGACCGATCGCCGTGGACGACGGACTCCGTCGCTTTTGGCTCCCTTTGCCGGCTCGTCGCAGCAGGTCATCGACGAGTAGCGAAGAAGCGGTGCCGACGACGCCGGCGACGGCAGTTGCTCTTTCTCTCGTTGCACTTCTCGCCGCTAAGCATTTCGCTTTCGGTGGGGCTCTTCTTATTATTGTTTGGGCTTTTATCACGCGCGACGCGTGTGCCGAGCGATTCGCGCGGAGGGAAGAGAGGGAGAACGCGCGGGCTAGTAGTGCGGCTCGGGATATGGTCGGACAAAGGACTTCCGTGTTGGGTATAATGCGCGCGTATATAAGCGCGAACTACGGCCGTACCGAACGACGGATGAGAAGAGAAAGAGAGAGAAAGAGAGAGAGAGAGAGAGAGAGAGAGAAAGAGGGAGAGAGAGAGAGGTACGATTTACGGTCGACACGAGCGGTCGCTCGACAGCGGGCACGCGCGCGTCCTCCTCCCGTGAGAGGGTTCCCGCTACTGATAGCGCACACGCCGAATCGCGGGAGCGAAGTACCCGACTGCACACACGAGAACGGTGCGCGCCGAGCCGGAGTACGGAAAGACTCGACGGAGGAGGAGGAGGAAGAGGACGGGAGGGAGGAAAGCAGGGAGAGAGAGAGAGAGAGAGAGAGAGATAGGCGGTGGAGGAGAGTGAATGCACGATGCGCGCAGCGGGTGCTGGGCGTTTCTCTCGGCTGCTGCCACCGGCTTCTTCTTTCTCGCTCTCGCTCACGCATCTGTAACCGAGCGTTCCACGTTCTCTCGCTCGCGAGAGCGTTGCTCGCCTCGTCGCAGCCGCGAGACCTGTGCAGCCACCCAGACGCGCACACAGATAGAGAGCAAGAGAGAGAGAGAGAGAGAGAGAAAGCGAGATCGGCGAAGGGGTGACTGGAAAAGTATAGGAGTGAGAGAGAGAAAGTGAGAAGCCATCCCTACGTTTGGTTCTCTCTCTCTCTCTCTCTCTCTTTTGCTCTCTTAGACGATCTCTGTCTGTTCTATGTTACTCCACCACTACCGCTACTATCACACAACTACCGGCACTGCTGCACGGAGTACTACTACTCTCCGGCGGTCTATTTCCTTCTCGCTCTTGCTCCTACCTCTTCTTTAACGTTTAGCTTCATCTTTGGGTTCGCTTCTCACTCTCCGTTTCTCTAGTACGCTTGCTTCTCCGTCCTGCCTTCCTCCCTTTTCAATGCGATCTATCTTCTTGCTCGCTCTTCGTGAGACTTTCGTCTTTCTCGCGCTCTCATTCTCTCTCTCTTCTCTCCTCTAGGTACCCTTGTGCTACCGCTCCACGTGCAATTCATTCCTCTCTCGCTCCCTCATTCCTTTCTTTCCCAAGCGATACCTTATCTCACTCTTGCTGGTTCCCGGTCTCTATTATTCTCTCTCGTTCTCACTTACGCGAGTCGCGTACACCTCTCCACTGTACTCTCATGCATCTCCCGTTGTAGCTCTCTTCCTCTTTCACTCATCCGACTACCATCACCCCCTTTTCTCCCTCGCTCACTTTTTCCTCTCTCTCTTTCTCTCTCCCTCACTCTCTCTCTCTCTCTTTCTCTTTGCCTCTGTCTGTCTCTCTCTTTGTCTCTCCCGTGCATTCTTAATCTTTTCCTCATTCTACATCTATGTACACGTACTTGAATTCTTGTCTCATTTCTCTCTATATACTTATTCTCCCTCTTTCGTTTCTTTTCTCCCTCTTACTTTTTCCCCACTCCCAACCCTTTTTTTGGTTGCCATCTATCCATATTCCTCCATCGTTCACTCTTTCTCGCTCATTTGACTATTCGTCTCTCTCTCTTTCTCTCTCTCTTTGTCAATTCCTTGTAACACTCGCATAGGGAATTGTCACGGCGCGCGGAAATTGGGAAGTGTTCGAAAATCGACTGTTATCGCTCTTCAAAGTACCTGTAAAGACTCTCTGATTTATGCGCCTTAAACGGAGAAGAAGTAGCTCCCACCACGTGCAGAGAAAAAGAGACCGAGACAACTTTGGCCAAACGTTTAAAGACGAAGACGGAGAAGTACATTCAGGGGAGGGAGCAGCGTTTGTTGCTCGAACAATGTCAAAAATAATAAAAAAAAATAAATAAATAAATAAATAAATAAATAAATAATAAAACAAAACATAATAATAATAGAAAAATTGCGAAAAAAACCACGGCGCAAGTGAATTTTCGTTATAAGTATAAGGAACGGATGCGGTCATCAATTTTTACGAATGTCTATTCCTTTTTATATATTTCTCTTTTTTTTCTCTCTTTCATCCTCTAAGATATAATGAATATGTATATATATATATAGTATGGTGCACGAATACTCTTTAAACGTATGTTTGTGTATTCGCACGCAAGGGCGATGTGCCATAGGTGAAAAACGAGGCAATTTAACATGGCGCATTCGAGAATAAGAGGCGCAAGCTGCTGCAGCAACTTCCGCACATACTTAACGTGTACGTGTTGGTACAGTGGTCCGGAAGGTGGGGAGGAAAGTTTGTTCCGTTGATGCGAGGCAGCGAGAGTGAGAAGAGAGAAAGAGAGAGAGAAAGAGAGAGAGGGAGAGAAAGAGAGAGAGAGAGAGAGAGAGAGAGAAAGAGTAAGAGAGAAAGACAGAGAAAAGAGAGACAGAGAGAAGAGGGAAGGAATAAGAAGCTATGAGATTTTGCTTTCGACGGGCTCCTTATGTGGAAGACGTGTAGAGGTGGTTGGGTCGCAGAGATTTACGCAAGTACAAAATCTATTAGGACGATTGGATGGAGGCATGCGGACGAGAACAAAACCGCGATTTTTCTTTCTACGATTCTTCTTTATATACATATACATACGTATTTTTTTTTTTTTTTCTTTCTTTATTTTGCCTCGCAAGTATGTATAATACAGAGAGCCAAGAGAATTGGCTATACGGAAGGCTTCTTTTATCGAACGATAACGAGAGACATTTTTATCGGGTTTATAAGGTGAGAAAGGTGTACCGTCGCTATTGCTGCCGCTATTGCTGTTACCGTTGGTGCCGCAGTCGCGAAATGAATCTCGTGATTAACGATTCGATTACAGTGAAAGTCGGTGTAGTTGTATATAAAGAAGAAAAAAAAATAAATAAATAAATAAAAAGAATGCGTATATAACGGGTAACTTGGTAATCTACGATGGAATCGATTATTCGTCGCAACTCGTCTTTCAATGAAACCCGATTCTCATTTTTTTTGCCCTTTTTTCTCTCCCTCCAACTTCTTTTTTTTTCTTCTCATTTTCTCTCTTTGCCCGTTGAAAAAAAAAAAAAAAAAAATTATTTTTCTGCTTTGATTCGAAGATTAACGAAACTGGGGCGTTTCACAAAGCGAAACGGATAAATGAGCTAATGAAGAAATTTAATAATTTGATTAAACCAAGATTTGTTTGATGGAAAAAAGTAATATGAAAAATATTTATCGTAATAATTTTAATTAATGGGAATAGTTAATAAAGTTAGTTTAACGGATTATTAGTTATTAAAAAATTTAATTTAATTTTTACATATATGTATTATTGGTTAAATAATTTTAATGTACAAAGTAATTTTTATATAGATATCGCGATATTATTGTATATATATTCAATCGATAAATTGTATTGAAATTAATAAATAACTAAAGACTGAATAATCTAACAAGAATTATTATTTATTAATATTTACAATTTTATTAAATCTTAAATCAATTAATCGCTTTTGTATTCTATAGAAATTCATCATTTTAATACATTTAAATCTAAAATTAATCTCTGTTGTTATTAAATATAACTAAAAAAGTATGTTTGATTTTTAGACGTGTAAATACAAAATATAAAATAATTTTATTTAAAGAGTAAAAAAATTAATGTCAATAATTTTATTAAGTTAAGAAAATAATATCTAACAATCTTTTTTTATTTTTCAATGATATTTTCAAATATCAAAGCTCAAATCGCGTTATGGCTTTTGATTTCAATATGAATTCACCATTTCGATGTATCTAAATCTGACATTATACTTATAATCTCTATTATTAAATATGAATTATATACT